>JAIWZP010000001.1:0-600000 GCA_025201375.1 Gongronella butleri
GAGACGCGCTGAAACAGTATAATGGCAAAGATTTGTAGGCAATCTTTTATGATTTGCGGCGGTCAGTAATAGACTTGATGAAAAGTCGTGAAAACGGTGCACATCTCGACAACAAGCTGTTTGCACTTGCCCTTTTTTATGGTATTTATAAAAGAGAAGCCCTGAAAAGTCGTGCCCTTTGCCCGTGATCCAAGCATGATTTTACCCCGAAAAACAAAAGAACGGGTAAAATATGTCTTTTAGCTCAGTGATTGACCCTGCATTTTCAATAGTAAACACGGATATCAAGATTTCTCAAGACTGAGTAATCCGATTTGCAAATAAACTTGAAATCATCGAAGTTTCGAGTCGAATATTCACTGGTCTAAATTTGGCGCCATATGGTCAGGCTTATAGGGAGAAACGCGTAAAATATTATTTAGCTCTGGGGTTCCACTAGCAAACACGAATCTCGAGTTTTCTCGAGACTGAGTGATCCGATTCGTGAAAAAAATTAACATCGCTGAAGAATAGGGCCCACCGGCAACTGATCCAAATTTGGGACAAGGCGAGCACGTTTCTGAGAAAACGCCAGTTTCATGGGCGTAAATGGGGCAAAATCACGACCATTTGGTCTTGTACAGCGGCAACGGCAGAGCGCCCCGAAACGAGAGTCACCTCAAATGAATCAGCGGCCAGGCGCGGCGAAAGCGCTTGTGGTTCGGGGACATCGCGTCCAGTTCTCGCGAGTTAGTCTTCAGGCGTCGATTTGATTTTGGTTTGGCCCTATATTTATGAAAAATATATTTTCTCAGGACTGAGTGGTCCGATCTCTGAAAAAACTTGAAATCATCAAAGTTGTGGGCCAAGTATCCACTGGTCTAAGTTTGGAGCCAGATGGTCAGGCTCATCGGGAGAAACGCTTAAAATATTGTTAGGCGCTGGTGTTCCACAGGCTTTCACTAGCAAACCCGAATCTCGATCTTTCGCGACTGAGTGATCTGATTTAGTGTATACTATCGATGAACCGGTTTGGTTTTTTTGTAAAACCGAAACCGAATCGATAATATTTTCGAAAACCGAAACCGAATCGATAAGATTTCCGGAAACCGAAACCGAACCGAATCGAATCGTTAAGACTTCAACGCGTGACCTTTCCAAAAAAAAAGAAGCGCTCAATTTTAAAAATTGGGAAAAAATGCAAAATCAAAGAAGGATTCGAACTCTGGACCTTGCAGGTTGCGTCCCTGCGTCAAACCACTACACTAAAAATCTATTTCTGACCATAAAGATTAAATTGTATGAAGTACCGTAGTACCACCAATTTTTTTTCAATGCCCGCTTATCGGTTTTTATCGGTTACCGGTTTGGCTCGAAATTTTTATCGATGAAACCGGTTTCAGAAAATGCCAAACCGAAACCGATATTATCGATTCGATTCGATTCGGTTTCGGTTTCACCGAATCGTTAGTATACCCTAATCTGATTCGCGAAAAACTTACAATAACAACATTGAAGAACTGGGTCGTCTACCATCTACTGGTCCAAATTTGGGACCAGATGAACAAGCGCCAGTTTCGTAGTAGTAGGCGTAAATGGGAATTAATGGGATACGATCAGTAACATTTTGCCTCGTACTGCGGCAACGGCTGAGCGCCCCGACACGTGAGACATCTCAAATGAATTGATGGTCGAACGCGGTGAAAGCGCCTAGCTATAATTTTGCGTGGTAAAGTATTTGGCTGGCAAGACGTTTTAATCTCTTGCTAGACGCCCCGAAATTGCTCTTAGAGGCTACAACGCGTCGCCCCTGGATGTAAAATTTGATTTGGAATCGAATGGTGTTACTTTCGAGCCGTGCTCTCTTAGTAAAAACACGAAAAATCACGCATTTACTGCCAAAAATCAAAATCGGGCCGAAATGTCGTAAATTGCGATTATCTCGAAATTTCATTAAGTTAACGGACATCGTGTGAGAACTTTATTCGATTCTAAATTAAATTTTACATTGGACTCGTGTGGCAAAATAGCGATTCAAGCAAGTTCTGAGGTACTTCCATTAGAGCAAACTGCACCATTTGAGCCAGATTTCTAAGTACTTAAAAACCTGCAATTGGACATGTAATTTAAACACCGCCAGGAGATTCTACGCCCTTGAAAACATATAAAACGCCATTTTCAGCTTCATCATTATTGACCAAACCCTGAGTATAAGTGGGGTCGGGGTGACGAATTCTAACTTTACCACGCAAAATTCTAGCTACGCCGGTGAAAGCGCTTGTGGTTTGGGGATAGCGCTTCACGTTTTTGGCGAGTTAGCCTTGAGGGCTCTTTTGGATCCTGGTACAGTATGGTCATGAACCATGATTTTGTAAAAAAAATGCATTTTCTCTGGCCTGAGTGATCTGATCTACGAAAAAAACTTGATATCGTCGGATTTCTGAATCAAGTATCCATCGGTCTAGGCGATCGGCCAAAAATATTTGTAAATCCCAAATTTTTTTGTCCATTGCTTGTCCAAGTGTCTATGATTTTCTGATAAAAATGGGGGGTGACGAAGTGGGGCAATCCCCCTAATAGTTCGCCACCCCCTGCGGTGGAGAGCTATGATTTCTGTGGCCCCACTCATCCAATCGACATAATACTACCAAGAGTTTATTAAAAGTCTACCTGAAAATGCCACAAACATGGAATTCTGACCATCCTCCTAGGGGTACTAGGGGGATTGCAACACCTTCGTTACCCCGGTGATCCAAGAGGCGATCGGCCAAAAATATTTGTAAATCCCAAATTTTTTTGTCCATTGCTTGTCCAAGTGTCTATGATTTTCTGATAAAAATGGGGGGTGACGAAGTGGGGCAATCCCCCTAATAGTTCGCCACCCCCTGTGGTGGAGAGCTATGATTTCTGTGGCCCCACTCATCCAATCGACATAATACTACCAAGAGTTTATTAAAAGTCTACCTGAAAATGCCACAAACATGGAATTCTGACCATCCTCCCTATCGTAAATTTGGAGCCAGATGATCCAGTTCATCGGGAGAAACGCGTAAGATATTATTTGGCGCTGAGTTTTCACTAGCAAACACGAATCTCGAGCTATCCGGGGATTGAGTGATCCGTGTCGCAAAAAAAATTAACATTGTTATAGAAATGGATCTACCCTGAAGTGACCCGAATTTGGGATCAGATGAGCAAGTTTCTGATAAAGCGCAAGTTACATAGGCGTAAAGGCGTACCGGTAAATTCACCAGCGTTTGGTCTCGTACCGCGGCAACGGCCGAGCGCCCCGACGCGAGAGTCATCTCAATTGAATCAACAACCAAACTAGTTAAAGTCGCTTGTGGTTTAGGGATATCGCTTCAAGTTTTCGGCGAGTTAGCCTTTGGGGATCGTTTTGATCCCGATTTGGCCCTGCATTTACGAAAACTGCAGTTTCTCAGAACTGAATGATCCGAATTGCGAAAATCTTTGAATACTTGAAGTTTTAAGTCAAATATCCACTGGTTCGAATTTGGAGCCAGACGGTGGACTGCATCGGGAGAAACGCATACAGTAAAAAAATGTACTTGTTTGGCGCTGGTGGGGTTAAATCTCGAGATTTCTCGAGACTGAGCGATTCGATTCGCGAGCAGAATTAACACCACTGGATAATGAGGTCTACCATCAACTGGTCCAAATTTGGGACCAGATTCGCAAGTTTCTAATGAAGCACCAGTTTAATAGGCGTAAAAAAGGGGTTACTGTAAGATCAGCACCATTTTGTCTCGTACAGCGGCAACGACTGAGCGCCCCGACACGTGAAACACCTCAAATGAATCAGTGGGCAGACGCGGTAAAAGCGCTTGTGGTTTGGGGACATCGCATCCAGTTCTCGGCGACTTAGCCTTCAGAGATCGTTTTGATTCTGATTTGGCCCTGAAATGCCTGAAATCATGCAAAAAGCAAAATGCATGTTCTCACTACTGAGTGATCCGATATCTGAAAAACCTGATATCACCGGATTTTTGAGTTCAGCATCCTCTTTTTCATATAGGTACTGAAGACGCGATGAACAAGATACGGAGAACGCGCACGGCAAAAAGAGGGTACGTAAGGTCTTTTATTGCCGTACATCCTGGTAGTACTGTAAGTGGTAGCGTACAGTACGTACTGTACGACGGTACGCGACAACAACGGCTCATGGCTCATCAAAATATATCGACACGCGGGTCATTTCAAATACCGGTAAATCTGTGATCAAAGACGGTATGATACTGTAAATCGTCGTACTGTAAATGTGCTTGTACGGTATATTGGAGACATCGGATTGAGTCGTTGAGATCTTGGCGAGTTGGTGAGCAAGCAATGACTCTACTGTATCTGAAAAATAGCATTTTCGATACTGTATTACTGTATTGGTACTGTATGGTGGACATCTGCTGCGATCTGCCAGTCTACAGTATCCATAAGTATTCACAAATAGAGTACTGTATGAGTACAGTATTATGGGCAGCGTAAAAAAATCAGTCAGTATCATACTGTATCTCAACAAGTACCTACCGTATCATCCGAGAAAATACACAAACGACGCCATCCTCCCCTAGCTAGTAGTCGGTTTTGCTTGGATTTTTGCACATAAATATCATATCTATTACCTAAGGCGCTTGTTGATCCGTCCATGTTGTTTTAATCTCAGTGGACAAAAAGTAAACCGACGCCGCCGCGTGCTACTGTATCATGTCAATGCCTGGAGACTGAAGCATCGCGTTACTCTGCACAGAACGATCGACCACCAGACACCACATGTACCTTTTACAGTAAACATCAAAAAAGAGCATGTTTTCCGACTTCGGCCGTTCGGCGTCCTGCTGTGCCTCCAGAAAATTTTTTACAGCCTAATCTCCCGCCAATGAAGCTTGCATCATAGCGAAAACTATAGCCCATTGTTCAAGAGATCAAGATGGACCCACCCGAATATTTTTGGACTAGAAAATGCCAAAAACCGCCTATTTGTACTATTTTGCATTCATCTGGCCATCTGCATGGTCGACCCCACCCAAAAATAGCTGCATCGAGTTCAGCGCAAAATTTGCAACAAAAAAGCTTAAAACACCTAAGCGCTACGAGCACTTTGAAAAATTCAGGGGTCACTCAGGGGTCGCACATTTCAGTCTCAGGAAATGCCAAATTTGGGAAATTTCGAACTCCGAGTGATCAATGCATCCCAAACAGGTAACTCCGACAGTTTGCTATTCGCTCACAAAATGGCAAGTCGCCCGACGTCTAGTAAAATAACCAAAGAGTGACGCATGATGAACGGCGATCGACTGAGAAAATTGCCTACTTTGGTGCAATTATGATATTTTTGAAAAATTTAAGGTTTGAGACTTCCAAATTAGGTTACATGAATAGCATGGGATTTTTATTATTTTTCTTTATTTTTTATTTTTATTTTGCACTTTTTTATGCGCTGATAATGAGTGGGCTGCAGGCAGTTGAAATGACCGATGCAAAAAGTTAAAACCCAAGCTACAGTAGCATCATGCTGATTGCTGAAAGTCATTCCATTGGATGCTTTGCCCCCCTGTTTATTAGTAACACTGCAATAAAAATGGGGATTGACTAGACCATTGTCGAGAAAATTGCGATTAAAGATTTTGATGAAAAAAAGTGGATTTTCTCTGCGAGTTTTAGCCATCCTCCATGAAGTATGAAACTTGCCTTATTCGATAGAGATTAAACAGATGCTTTCGACATGTTATTAAAAGCGCTGTGTGTCGTAGTACCGTTTGCCAAGAACATAGAATTTGAAGATTTTTGAAATGTTTACCGTAAACATCTTTCACAAGCGTACAAGCAAAGATCACGCATCGGGCAAAAAACCATTCCAGAAAGGGCACCAGAGTCCGTTTAATTCGAACAGTGCAAGTTTCATTGTGATCGAAGAAAAAATTGATCAAGGCAGTGTCAAATTGTGAAAATGTCGATGTTTCGGATTTATCTGCACTGCGACCCAATTGATCTTGGGATTTCAACATCATCTTGTTGAAAAAATTGTGCAAAATATTCTACAGCTAAAGTTTGGAGAGGTGACCCAATTAAGGTTTGTGGTTTTTGTTAAAATCCTTGAAAAATTGCCAATTTCAGATTAATACAGTAGTCGACAAATCGGCTGGCTGACCTCTAGTTTTCAATGATTTTTGAAAATAAACGCGGGAAAATGATCAAATGGCACTACAGTATTTTGGCAATGATCCAGTCCATATTTTTGGCATTCAGATTGAATTTGGAAGATTTCGTGAAATTGGCGACTGCCTCGACAATGACCTGATCGACCTCCGGTTTGTAATTTTTTTCTGAAAAAAGACGCGCGAGTCGTCCACGTGGTAAATTTTCGCGGTCATTGAAGTGCGATATTACCGCGAAATGATTTTTTTAAAAAACGGGCGCTACAGCCAAATTTTCAGCAATGTCAAGTTTCTCGCCGATCCTGCCGATTGACATTGGGGTTTTAATTTTTTTCTGAAAAGAGAGAAGCCAAATCCTATAGGTTGAAAAGTTTCGAGGTGCTGCGATGACTCCTTGGTGGTGAAATGATTTTTTTTCGAAAAGTTGAAAAAAAAGTTGGTCAGGTCAAAATGCATCTGCAGGGTCCTCCGCTTTGAGAAGTTCATGCGATCATGCCCACCAGCCAGAAATCCAAATCCGTTTGGCAGCCTACACACTGGCTACCTGAGAGTAATCTCATTAGATGCTTTGGCCCCATTTTCCTAAGCAAATCTGCAATTAAAATCGGGGGTTGACTTGACGGGTCGCGAGAAAAAAGCATTCAAAGTCAAATTTTAGAAACTTAAATTACTCGACCAGTTTTGGTCGCACACCAGTGAAACTGGTCTCATTTGACAGAGAATCAAATTCTGCATCTTTTGTTACTGCAAGTTTGCCGTAGGTTATCTTGCTTCTTTGCGAGAAAATTGGAGTTGAAATGTTTGATTGGGCGTTGCAAGTGTGCAAATATTGCGCATCAGAGTTGTCGGGCAGGGACAAAATGACACTCTTGCGCGTCTCTTTTCACTTGCAAGGTTTAGACCTGATCGAATAGCAACTTGACGCGCCAGAGACAAAAATGTGAATTTATGATGCATTGTTGATTTTCTCGTCAACGACCCAATCAAACTCTGGTTTTTACGCTTGTTCTGAAAAGAGAGAGGCCAAAATGCTTATATGTCAAAGTTTCGTGCAACTGAGAGCACTCGATGTTGCCCCATGTCAAAATACAAAAAGGACAATTTTCCACCGATTTTCCAAGGGGTACATGATGTGGATGGCCCCATTTTCGCCTGTTTTGGTCGTGTCTGGTGCCTTTTTCTGATGACCGCATTGACACGCTCTGCACGCTCGCCTCATGATCCACTTTTTTTTATTTATTTATTTTGTTTGTGCTCTCCCTCCCCATTTTTACCTCTCTTTTCCCCACTGCTCCTTTTTTTTTATTGTCCTTTATTGTTTCTTGCGTTAGACCACTGCCCCGTGGTGAGTATTTGCATATTTCATTGACAAGGGATTATAACTAACTATCAAATAAAAGGTTTTTATCACGTATTTTAAAGGGATCGATTATAAAACCCGCCTTCCGGCACGCCCCATAACAGTACAGTCACGAAATTTAAAACGGTAAAACTTTGGTCCTCGGATCGTCTCTACATTCAACCGCATGGTAGAATGCACCTGTTTACTAATAAAAATGCAATGAAACCCTGGGCTCCATTGACTGGTTTTCGCGCAAAGTGCAATCCGCTTTGTATTTTGCCACAAGGCTATCTCAACAAAGACTGACCGCAGATCCTTGAAACGCAGCTCATAAGAAAGAGCGCAATTTTTTGCGCACGTGAACATCAATGATCGCTTCAAAAACGAGTTCCAGACAGATTTGACGCGAATAGCACGTTTGCGGGGCAACTTGGACGCGTGAAAAACCGCGTCAGACTTTAATTGCAGGGCACCTGTTTTAAGTCAAATCCATGCATCTAGAGTCTCTTGTGCTAGTGGACGCGTCGGCGCGGCTCCAAGGACGCGCTCCTGCGCGCCATTGGCTGGCAAAGTATATTCTAAAATCCCGAATTGCTTGCCAACCAGCAGATTAACCCCACTCTTTTTTTGGCATATTTCATGGTTTCTCCCTGCGCTACCTATTGTGTGCAAGTTTGAACGAATTCCGGAGACCCATTTTTTCGATTTCGGTTTTGGAGCTCTGAGGTGGCCATTTTCTGATTTGCGCTTGGCACGCCTCCAGCGCGCTGCAAGCCATCTCGCTAGATGCTTTGCCCCACTGTTTGTGACTAAATCTGGAATAAAAGCACGGGTTGACCAGACCGTTGTCGAGAAAATCGCCATCAAAGATTTTGCGGAAAAAGTGGATTTTCTCGACCAGTTTTGGTTATCCATGGGGTGAAACTGGTCTCATTCAATAGAGACTTGCCAGCTTACTTTCCACACGTCAAAATCGCCACAGCTCGTTGTGTCTGCTACCGAGAAATCGAATTCTAAAATGGATGAAACGTTTGATCCGATTTCGTAAGCGTGCAAAGATTGTCCATCGGACAAGTAAAAAATCAGAGAATGACACCAGAGCGTGTCTCCTTCAAATGATGCAAGTTTTATTGCATTACCATAAAAATTTGGCAAGCCAGCAGAGTTGAATTTTTAATTATACAGAAATTTTTGATCGACCTCGACAAAGACCAATAGTCGATGTCTGATTTTTAATGATTCTGAGAACGGATCAGCGAAAAAACTGGTGGCATCAACGGTTGTGGCGATTAGATCTCGACTTGTAGGGTGAAATACTCATTTCAAAAGTTCACGGATGATATAATATCTTAATTACAGTACCTAAAATACTGGTTTCCAGGGTTGCATCAAACTTTTATTCGAGGAAGAACGTCTGGAATAACTGGGACCAAGTCAAAAATGAGCCTGATTCATCTGCCCAGTAACGAGTAATGAGCAATTGTAGCTTGTAGGTTTTGCCTTATTGACAGATAATGTTATATTACAGATTTTGAGTCAAAGGGAGAAAATTGAGCCAATGAGCAACAAATTGAGCCACAACAACCTTTTTCTTTTCTTTTCTTTTCTTATTTCTTACCTTTGTATAATTCCTTAATCAAAGGTCGCGCAGGCGACACAATGAAATCGCCTTCGAGGCGTCGGCGCAAAAAAAAAAAAAAAATGGAATCACTGGCCGCCACGGCGCCGCTGGGCTGGGCGGGGGTGTTGGTCAATCACCGGCGAATGGCGGCGTCGTCGGGTGGTTGGTGGTGGATCGGGCGGGTGGGCAATGGCGGGTGCGGCGGGCGGGTTGGCGTCACGGCGACGCGTGCGGGTCAATGGCGCTGGGCACGTGCCATTGGTTGCGCGGTTGGTGATAATGGCGAGAATGTTGGCTGCGGCCACGTCTTCGCGTCCCATTGCACGCTGGCAATGAGCGCACACGAGTGTGGTATGTAAGGTATAAGTTTCGCGGCCTTGTGAATCATAGCGCAGCGGCGCATGGGCTGGGGCGCCGCACACCCAGCAGGTCTATTGTGAGAAAAAAAAAGTAATTGTGAGAACCGTTTGTCTCACTCGCCATTGCCTCCTCGTTGGGTGCCTACTCTGGACGTCTTGTATTCGTCGGTGCGGATTGCCGCCAGCAGACCACGCGCTTGACGTTCCTCGATATGTTTCAAGACCATGGTGGATTTGCCAACTGGCAAGCCGCGGATCTTGTTGTGCTCTTTGCCTATGATGCCTGTACCAAAGCCCGCTAGAGGCACGCTGGGTAAAGTGGGGTTGTTGCCTTTAAATTGCTGCTTCATGTGACGCATTGGGCTAATAAAAAAAAAGTTGAGCGATTGTCCATGATGGAATTGGCAAGCGTGGGTGTATGTTTTTTTTCTTTTATTACTTTTCTGGCTGTGGTGGCGCGGTGGCAGTGGCGATGGTCGTGCGTGCCACTTGTTGTGCGGCGCGATTACCTGCGAGGGTTTGGGCGAGGGCGTCCGCCTCCAATGCTGCTGTTTGCCGCTGCGCTTCCTCGACGGTGACAGCGAGGTCCGGTGCAAGAAGGGAACGCTGTTGCTGTTGTATTTGTTGCTGTTGCAGAGTCAATTCAACCTGCGCGTCCTGCAATGCGACCTCGCGCTCTTGTAGTTGCACCAGTTGTTCTTGCGCGGAGGCGGCGCGTCCGGCGCGTCGGCGACAGCTCTTTTTCTTTCGTCGACGGCGATTACAACGTTTTTTGGCGGCTGACCGCTGCTGCCGGTCGTATTTGGGACTGCCGTTGATGATGACATTGGCGGTGGTAGCGATGGCACGTTGTCAGCCGCGGTACGCAGCGAATCGGTCTTTTCGGGCCTGCTCACCGTAGAATTGCTCAAATGACGGCCGTTGTTCAAACATGTACGCCGCGTACTCCCGGAAAGAGTCGACGTCGGCGGTTCGCTTCAAGGGCGCATTGGTCTCAAGCTCCTTCATCGTCGTGACGTCGCGACGCCCAGGGTTCGGTGCCACTTGCTGCTTTCGGCGCTCTAAAGCCAATTGTCGGGGCTGCTCGCCGGCCAATGATCGGTGATCTTGCAGCGTGACGCGTCTGATAGCACGTCGCGTCGTCGTCGCGTCAATGTCGCCCTCAGTCAGTAAGTAGGCAGCTGTCACCACCGTCGTGCGACCGGGGTTGATACCAACAGCCGAAAAGCCTTCCAGGCCCATGTGGCTCATCTCACCATCTTTGAGCGGCGGGGGTTTGGCAAGACCAATGGTTCGACGAAAAGAGACATGCGCTTGAGTGCCATCCGTCTTGATTACGCCGCTAAATGTTCTGCCCAAAAACACGCCATTTGCAAAGCTTCAAGACTGTGAGGAAAAAAAAAAAAGAAAGGAAGAATGAGACGCGCCATTTTCTCTCAATGGCTCTTTTTCTTCTTTGCTTTACCTCGGGATTCCGGCTTGCGTCAAGTCAAAAGCCGCCCAGAACAAAGGCATGTGGTTGATAAATGGCGGGAGGCCGGTATCTCTGGGCTTGGGGGCCCTTTGACGGGCGGGGTGGCCAGGTGAGATGATCCGCACTAGCAGAAACGTGCGGAAATTCTTCGAGTCGATTGTGATAACGCGCGGGCGGTTGTTGGGTACTGGCAATAGGGTATAAGATGGGATATGTTGATCGTCGTCGGAGTGTGCTGCTCTGAATTCGTCGTACGCGCGCAAAATCGACACATGCGTGGTCACTGTCAGATGAGGAGAAGTGCGCAAGGTGTGGATGTTCGTCACTTGACGTAGCTCAGAATGCTTCCATGCCACAATTTCTTGTAAAATGGACAGTGACAAAGGGTGAAGCGCCTCAGGAATCCCTCTAGGGATGTCGGCGATGGTGACCGGGTGTAGCGGTCCAAGCGCGCCGCCCGCAGCATTCATTCCCTCTTGATCATCTTGATCCGCATCGGCCACCGATTGTGAGTCGTCGTCGAGATCGGACAGGTTAAAATCATCATCTTCGCTTTCGACGCCTGGTCGTCATCGTCATCCGCAGCATCATGGTTGCCGACGGCCTGTTGAGCGGCAATTAAAAGCGGCTCCTCGAAAGAGAATTGTGTTCAGATGAAATTCTTGCTGGCGCTAATGACGCGAGCACGCGGCGCCTAAACAAAAAAAAAAATATAGCGAACGGGCAAAGGGAAAAGGGGGGAAATGAGGACTTACCTCGTCTTGTGTGCTGAGAATGCGAAAGCGGACAAACGCTTTGATGCGCATCCATCAAATTGGCTTCTTCTTTCCTTTGGCCATCCTTTTTTTTTATACACATATTTGCACCTCAAGGAGACACCTGTTAGATGACAGCCATTTTGCTGTGGCTTGACAAGGTCTTTTAACCTGGAGGAAAAAGGGCGCAGGCTCAAAATCAGTGTGTGTTGCACAAAAGAAGTGGATGCATAATTGATTTTCAACCACCGTCCATCTCGTGGGCCGGCCATCCTTTGCTTTTTTCTTTCTCTTTATCTCTGACTCCCTTTCTCCTTGTCGCTCAAATGTCACAAAGCATTCGCCAAATAGTGGCAAACTACACTCAAGACGCAGTTAAAAATTGCGAATTGAAATAGCCTCTCGCCACATCGCAGTCGACGCATCCTGCTGCGCATCGACATTCCAATGTCACTCAAGGCTTCAAACGGTGCAATTCTCACTTCTCCACTTGGTCAGCCAATTGCGTAAGCAAATCCGCCGTAAGAGAGAGAGAAAGAAAGCAAGTACCTGATTTTTTTCAATGTCGCTATCTTGTCGGGTTGTATTTGGCAGCCATCCGCCTTGTGAAACACCAGATAAAACCAATTTTTGTTTTTGATGTCTTGGATGTGTCCGGTGCAACGGAAAAGGCGCGACACGAAGAGAAATCTATGCAGCTCCTCAGATCTTTGGGTATGCCTGTCATCCGAGCCGACGGCAATGCGGCCACCCTTTGTGGGCTCCTCGCGCATCAGGGGATGGCATATGCTGCAGCCGTTGACGACTTGACTGTCTTGTGTTTTGGTGGCAAGTTGCTCTGTAACTTAATGGACCCCCCGGCCGCGGTCTACCTATCCAGGAGATTGATCCATCAATTGCCTGTAGTGACCTTGGGATCACACTGCGCCAGGTAAAAGACGAATTGCGTACATTTCCAATGTGTCAAAACGCGACGCGGCTAATTTTTTTTTTTTTTTTTTTTTGCGCGTGTCTCTGCAGCTAGCGCAATTGTGTTTTGTTTTGGATGCAAGTCATTTCAGTGGCGTGGGACCAGTGGATTGGCTATGATAAAGGAAGAGGAATTCCACGACGCGCAAACGCGCCATCAATTCGAGACGCCTCCACCAATTCCAAATAGCTGCCGTGACCTTCACTGGCAGGTACCCATCGTGCAAGACGTTTTGAACATCATGAAGCAAAAGGCGCAATTCAAGTGAGTAAAAAAAGAAGCATTTTTTTTTTTACAACTTTAATGACATGTTTGGGATTTAGGGAGGACCGTGTGCGCAGGGATTGCCGCACCATCGCTGATGCCATGAATGGCGCCTAGGCCTGCCACCGTCCACTGTGCTACCACGTCCTTTTTTTTTCTTGCTGTTTGGCACGCAATCTCTTCCATCCACACAATCGACCATCGAGAATAAAAAAGGGAGCCTCGATCACGCGCCTGCGACTGGATCGTTCCGTTCCCATCCCCTTTTTTATTGAGTCATCCTTAATTTGAACGCCTTGGTTCATCAACGCCGACCTCGTGCACGCTGACTTTGCGCACGTTGACTTTGAACACGGCTGCGCCCTTGACGTCGTCTTCCTTGGCGCTGCTGTGGTTCCTCTGCTTGCTCAGGTTCATTAACTTGTTCGTGTTAGAGTCGCTCTACAATTCCAAATGCAAGCCTAGCTGGTGGATTTTTTTTCTGTCATTTTACTCACCCAAGGTAGCCAGCAAAAATTAATTCTCGGCTAATGCTCACGACCTTGACGGACAATGGCGATTGCCACCTCTCGAGGGCTATTCTCCTTCTCAAGGGGGCGCGCATCGCCCATAAACAAGCATCAAAAGGAAGACGTTCAATGTAGCCACAAAGAGCGTGCCGCTGCACATGCACTTCACAGCGACCGAGGTATTACAAATTCACCGCTAGATGCTGTGTGTTTGGCCCCAGTGGAGGCAATCGGTGCCGCGCTAGCTCCATTGCAAAAGAAAAAGAGGTCTGGAGAAGAAAAAGAGACCTAACACAAGAGAACGGTCCATCGCAAAGCTTTTTAATGCAATCTCTCCATGAGGCTGATAGATTTGCCATTGAAATTAACTCTGATATGCTTCTCGAATGTAAAACGAATCTGTACACGACGAAAAAGGCTATTGACGCGCTTTGCTACGCATAATGCTCTTTAACTGGCGCACAATGGAACTAGATGGCTGTTTTTGTGCCCACGGACTGGAAGCATTTGCAGGATATATTCCACAGGCACTTGTCTTGCGTCAAGGTCTTCAAATGGCGTTTTGTAAAAAACGATTTCTGTGATCTAGCTCACGGGCGGGCTTGCGACCCTTTGTTGCCCGTTCGCGAAATGTGTTCAGTACCCATATTCTGTAGTCGCTTTTTAAGATATTGGTGGACGTTGTAGGTCGGAAGAACCACACTTTATGCCACATTTGTCTATGAGAAAAGAGACGTGAAAAAAATAATCGCACCACACGCGTCATATGCGTTTAAAAGTGTGTCAAAAGCGTGTCACTTGCACTTTACACGCGTCAGCTGGTCAATAGCGCGTCTATAGCGCATCGTCAATGCTCGCACCCTCGCTGCAAGGTCCATACCTCCGTAATGAAAAAAAAATGTTCAAAAAAATGCTGAAGATGGCGATTATAGCCGTGTAACGTGGATTGTGTATGCGTGGTATCTACAAAAGCCTGCATCGACAAATTTGGAGGCAAGCGATTTCGAGCGCTCAACCAGTTGGCATCGCGCATGTAGAAATCTTGCATTCAGAAGCGTATCCATCTTTCGACGGTGTCTTTCCCTAGCATGTTCAATCCCGCCTACGCGGCGTCACGCGATTTGATCAATGAGATCGAGTGGCGACTCCCTCCTCAGACGTTCAAACACATTGACGCGCTTTTTGGCCCTCATCACGTCGAATTTTTCGCTTCCGCCGACATAATGCGTCTTGCCCTCTATGTGTCGCGCACCCACGACCCCAAGGCATTATGGACCAATGCATTGACTCGCCCCTGGACGTCACTGGCACACCTGCGACTCTTGATCTTGTACCCTTGGCACTTGATCCTCGAAATTTTGCGCCCTTTAGACGCGCACCCACAACCTGCCACTCTCATCACGCCCAATTGACCCTCTGCTCAGTGGTGACTCTCGTTGCCGGTCTCGACAGGTGTTCCACCTGTCGAATTGCCCATCGAAGACAACGATGGCCACCCTTTGCTGCTCCACAACACCTTGATGGCGTGGAATCTGAGCCTGACAACACCAATGCCGCATTCTCACCCATCTAGCCTTACCAAGCCTAAGACTCCGCTTCGATAACACGATTCGCTGCCCCCCTCATTGTTGGTTTCTTTGTCTTTTTGTGTCTCTGGATGACCCAGCACGGCAACCCTCGTCGCAGAATAGTCTCCAGTAATGCTCAAGCGATGCGCAGAGCTTACCGACTATGCAAGAAGAGACGCTGCTGGGTCCCTTGGCCCACCTACCCACCGGCTTTCTTTCCTTTGCTTTCTTCCAGAGATGTTTTGAGAGCCTTTTCCCCTTTCCCTTTCTTTTTTGTTTGTTCGATTAAAGCGGAGAAAGATGACAACCCAGCACAACAGCTCTCTCATTTTTTCTCTTGTTGGCTCAATTTTGCTCTTCGTGGGCCAAATTTTTTTTTTTTTTTTCGTGGCTCAAAATTTAAAATAAAACTATATGTAGCATTTCCCAAACGCGTTTTGGATCCGTGCAGACGCGTCTACTGATCATTGATCTCAATATGCGCGCTAGGTCGAGGTTCTCATTTCCACGGGCTGCATCCATTTCTTGTCAATCTTAAGAAGAAAGCAAGACATCAACGTTATTTTGCGTTTCTTTTTTTAATACTGTACCAGCACTGCACAATGTTCACATCTAAATGGCGCAGAAATAGATATATAGGGCACAAATTTTGCCAGGGGCCTGTTTTCTAGCAACATTTTTCTGGCCGCTGATTTTCCGAACATTTTTACTAGCAAACAGGGTGTTGAGTATCTTTTGCAGGCATTTTGAGTTCCAGGTTTTCGATAATTTGTGACGTGCGTTTTGGGGTGTTCTACTATTTGGGCCATAAATACTATGGGGATCACTCCCATGCTGATGACAATCCAGGGAACTGTTAAATGAAAAGGGCGTGCATTCTTGATTTGCTCCGCCCATTCAAGTCCGCAAGCGGCAATAAAAAAACCGGTAAAGAGTTGCCAATCTTCGTTTTCTTCCCTCTTTGACATTAGTGGACTGATTATGCTATTTTTTTTTTATATTTTTCAAGGAAATCAATGCATTGCATTTGGTGCAGCATTATACATGGCAAGCGGCGTCAAAAACTTGCGCATTAGCGGCGGGCAACGTGACCGCAGCCAACAAAAAAACAATTTTGCCTGATCTGTTCTAGTAAAATCAATGACAAAGACGAGCAAGATACCACCTCTGACCGTTTTTGCAGTCTTATGCTGGTCGGGCATATTGTATGATGGTCATCTGTTTGTCTCTTTTTTCTTTTTGCAACGGCACGCTAAGTTTTTGGCTCATAGTTGTCATCAAAATTCAGGTACAGAGCACAGGGCACAGGGGTACCTGCCCCAGGAGCCGGAGTCCGCATCGGACTTCCTTGCATTCCTACATCAGGCAAAGATGTAATGACACTGACCAACCAAATAAGAATTCTTCGCTTATTTTCATTTAACTTTTTTATAAGCTGAAAACAAGTCAAGCAAAGTGTCCTTATGCATTCCATTCACGAATGGCTCCAATAAGCCCTCATTACAGTAGGTGACCGCTCCATCGGCATCCCATATATCGGTTTACGCGTTTTATCGGACAAATTTGATTTTTTGAATTTTTTTTTGCCCAGCCAAATGTCGAAATTCGTGTTTTGTATATCGGCTTTTGGCAGTGAATCTGCATATCGGCAAACCTCGTCAAAAATCGTTGGAAAACCGATGGAGTGGTAATCTACTGTAATTTATATTTCCGTCTATAACCGTTCCTGTGCTTCTTTTTTTGTGTGCACCCTTTGGGTTCGACTGCATTCTTCAAATCATATATTTCGTTCCTACTTAAATAAACCGTGTCCTTGTAATTCGTGGCTTTCTCATCTTCTGATCATACATAGTTGAAAGTATCCCATGCGACTTGGGCGTGTTTTGCTTCGACTAGGTGCGTTAGCCTCCATAGTGCCTTTTACACAGGCTGAATGGAGGGGAGGTGATGCACCGATGACTTCAACCATCACGCTGTGCGATTACGGCAATGTATGCGCTTGTCGTTTTGTGATTTGTGCGCATGAATTAAACGTGGATCTCACGCATTCTTTTTGATTTAGGGCATCCTGGGACCATATCCGCCCCCAAGAGTATCCGTAACCACGGAAACAAAAACAAAAATCCTTACAGAGACGCCACCTATTACAACCACGTCACCAGGTGCAGCGTCTTACACGTACATGGAAACAGACGATAATGGCCATACCAGGGTTGTGATTGTGACGCCTCGCTCCTCGACAACGACGACCTCGACCGGATCTGTGCCAACGACGATTACAACGACGGGTCCAGATGGAAAGGTCACGGTTACGATCGTCACAACTGTCGATCCAACGACGACGACATCTCCAGGCGCGTCATCCTACACGTACACGGACACAGACCCCGATTCTGGCAATGAGACTGTTGTAATTGTCACGCCTCGCTCATCAACAACAACGACCTCAACTGGATCTGTTCCAACGACGATTACAACGACGGGTCCTGATGGAAAGGTCACGATTACGATCATTAAAACGGTCCTAACATCGACAACCACGTCACCAGGTGCAGCGTCTTACACGTACACGGAAACACACCATGATGGCCATCCCTGGGTTGTGATTGTGACGCCTCGCTCCGCAACAACGACGACCTCGACCGGATCTGTGCCAACGACGATTACAACGACGGGTCCAGATGGAAAGATCACAGTTACGGTTGTTACAACTGTCAAAACGACGACAACGACGTCTCCTGGCGCGTCATCCTACACGTACACTGATACAGACCCCGATTCTGGCGATGAGACTGTTGTCGAGGTGACACCTCGCTCCGCAACAACGATGACGTCGACTGGATCTGTACCAACAACGATTACAACGACGGGTCCAGATGGAAAGATCACAGTTACGGTTGTTACAACTGTCAAAACAACGACAACGACGTCTCCTGGCGAGTCATCTTACACGTACACTGATACAGACCCCGATTCTGGCGATGAGACTGTTGTCGAGGTGACACCTCGCTCCGCAACAACGATGACGTCGACTGGATCTGTACCAACAACGATTACAACAACGGGTCCAGATGGAAAGATCACAGTTACGGTTGTTACAACTATCAAAACAACGACAACGACGTCTCCTGGCGCGTCATCCTACACGTACACTGATACAGACCCCGATTCTGGCGATGAGACTGTTGTCGAGGTGACACCTCGCTCCGCAACAACGATGACGTCGACTGGATCTGTACCAACAACGATTACAACGACGGGTCCAGATGGAAAGATCACGGTCACGATTGTTACAACTATCAAAACAACGACAACAACGTCTCCTGGCGCGTCATCGTACACGTACACGGACACAGACCCCGATTCTGGCGATGAGACTGTTGTCGAGGTGACACCTCGCTCCGCAACAACGATGACGTCGACTGGATCTGTACCAACAACGATTACAACAACGGGTCCAGATGGAAAGATCACAGTTACGGTTGTTACAACTGTCAAAACAACGACAACGACATCACCGGGCGCGTCATCGTACACGTACACGGACACAGACCCCGATTCTGGCGATGAGACTGTTGTCGAGGTGACACCTCGCTCCGCAACAACGATGATCACGACTGGATCTGTACCAACAACGATTACAACAACGGGTCCAGATGGAAAGATCACAGTTACGGTTGTTACAACTGTCAAAACAACGACTACGACATCACCGGGCGCGTCATCGTACACGTACACGGACACAGACCCCGATTCTGGCGATGAGACTGTTGTCGAGGTGACACCTCGCTCCGCAACAACGATGACGTCGACTGGATCTGTACCAACAACGATTACAACAACGGGTCCAGATGGAAAGATCACAGTGACGATTGTCACAACTGTCAAAACGACGACTACGACATCACCAGGCGCGTCATCGTACACGTACACGGACACAGACCCCGATTCTGGCGATGAGACTGTTGTCGAGGTGACACCTCGCTCCGCAACAACGACGACGTCGACTGGATCTGTTCCGACAACGATTACAACAACGGGTCCAGATGGAAAGATCACAGTGACGATTGTTACAACTGTCAAAACAGTGACAACGACGTCTCCTGGAGCGTCATCTTACACGTACACGGACACTGACCCTGATTCTGGCGATGAGACTGTTGTCGAGGTGACACCTCGCTCCGCAACGACGACAACGTCGACTGGATCTGTGCCAACAACGATTACAACGACGGGTCCAGATGGAAAGATCACGGTCACGATTGTTACAACTGTCAAAACAACGACAACAACGTCTCCTGGCGCGTCATCCTACACGTACACGGACACTGACCCTGATTCTGGCGATGAGACTGTTGTCGAGGTGACACCTCGCTCCGCAACGACGACAACGTCGACTGGATCTGTGCCAACAACGATTACAACGACGGGTCCAGATGGAAAGATTACAGTTACGGTTGTTACAACTGTCAAAACAACAACAACGACGTCTCCTGGCGCGTCATCCTACACGTACACGGACACAGACCCTGATTCTGGCGATGAGACTGTTGTTCATGTAACACCTCGCTCCGCAACGACGACAACGTCGACTGGATCTGTACCAACAACGATTACAACAACGGGTCCAGATGGAAAGATCACAGTGACGATTGTTACAACTATCAAAACGACGACTACGACATCACCAGGCGCGTCATCCTACACGTACACGGACACAGACCCGGACACTGGCGATGAGACTGTTGTCGAGGTGACACCTCGCTCCGCAACGACGACAACGTCGACTGGATCTGTTCCGACAACGATTACAACGACGGGTCCAGATGGAAAAATCACGGTCACGATTGTTACAACTGTCAAAACGACGACAACAACGTCTCCAGGCGCGTCATCGTACACGTACACGGACACAGACCCGGACACTGGCGATGAGACTGTTGTCGAGGTGACACCTCGCTCCGTAACGACGACAACGTCGACTGGATCTGAGCCAACGACGATTACAACGACGGGTCCAGATGGAAAGATTACAGTGACGATTGTTACAACTATCAAAACAACGACTACGACATCACCAGGCGCGTCATCCTACACGTACACGGACACAGACCCGGACACTGGCGATGAGACTGTTGTCGAGGTGACACCTCGCTCCGCAACGACGACAACGTCGACTGGATCTGAGCCAACGACGATTACAACGACGGGTCCAGATGGAAAGATCACGGTCACGATTGTTACAACTGTCAAAACAACGACTACGACATCACCAGGCGCGTCATCCTACACGTACACGGACACAGACCCGGACACTGGCGATGAGACTGTTGTCGAGGTGACACCTCGCTCCGCAACGACGACAACGTCGACTGGATCTGTGCCAACGACGATTACAACGACGGGTCCAGATGGAAAGATCACGGTCACGATTGTTACAACTGTCAAAACAACGACAACGACATCACCAGGCACGTCATCCTACACGTACACGGACACAGACCCGGACACTGGCGATGAGACTGTTGTCGAGGTGACACCTCGCTCCGCAACAACGATGACGTCGACTGGATCTGTACCAACAACGATTACAACGACGGGTCCAGATGGAAAGATCACGGTCACGATTGTTACAACTGTCAAAACAACGACAACGACATCACCGGGCGCGTCATCCTACACGTACACGGACACAGACCCGGACACTGGCGATGAGACTGTTGTCGAGGTGACACCTCGCTCCGCAACAACGATGACGTCGACTGGATCTGTACCAACAACGATTACAACGACGGGTCCAGATGGAAAGATCACGGTCACGATTGTTACAACTGTCAAAACAACGACTACGACATCACCAGGCGCGTCATCCTACACGTACACGGACACAGACCCGGACACTGGCGATGAGACTGTTGTCGAGGTGACACCTCGCTCCGCAACGACGACAACGTCGACTGGATCTGAGCCAACGACGATTACAACGACGGGTCCAGATGGAAAGATTACAGTGACGATTGTTACAACTATCAAAACAACGACAACGACATCACCAGGCGCGTCATCCTACACATACACGGACACAGACCCGGACACTGGCGATGAGACTGTTGTCGAGGTGACACCTCGCTCCGCAACGACGACAACGTCGACTGGATCTGAGCCAACGACGATTACAACGACGGGTCCAGATGGAAAGATCACGGTCACGATTGTTACAACTGTCAAAACAACGACAACGACATCACCAGGCGCGTCATCCTACACGTACACGGACACAGACCCGGACACTGGCGATGAGACTGTTGTCGAGGTGACACCTCGCTCCGCAACGACGACAACGTCGACTGGATCTGAGCCAACAACGATTACAACGACGGGTCCAGATGGAAAGATCACGGTCACGATTGTTACAACTATCAAAACGACGACTACGACATCACCAGGCGCGTCATCCTACACGTACACGGACACAGACCCGGACACTGGCGATGAGACTGTTGTCGAGGTGACACCTCGCTCCGCAACGACGACAACGTCGACTGGATCTGAGCCAACGACGATTACAACGACGGGTCCAGATGGAAAGATCACGGTCACGATTGTTACAACTGTCAAAACAACGACTACGACATCACCAGGCGCGTCATCCTACACGTACACGGACACAGACCCGGACACTGGCGATGAGACTGTTGTCGAGGTGACACCTCGCTCCGCAACGACGACAACGTCGACTGGATCTGTTCCGACAACGATTACAACAACGGGTCCAGATGGAAAGATCACGGTCACGATTGTTACAACTGTCAAAACAACGACAACGACATCACCAGGCGCGTCATCCTACACGTACACGGACACAGACCCGGACACTGGCGATGAGACTGTTGTCGAGGTGACACCTCGCTCCGCAACGACGACAACGTCGACTGGATCTGAGCCAACGACGATTACAACGACGGGTCCAGATGGAAAGATTACAGTGACGATTGTTACAACTATCAAAACGACGACGACGACGTCTCCAGGCGCGTCATCCTACACGTACACGGACACCAACCCCGATTCCGGCGATGAAACTGTTGTAGTCGTGACGCCATCCACTCAAAAGATGACTACGACCACAACATCGCCTGGCGCCTCGGATTACACGTACACGGACACGGATCCCAACAATGGCAATGAGACTGTTGTCAAGGTGACGCCATCCACGCAAAAGACGACCACCACTACCACGTCTCCAGGTGCGTCATCCTACACGTACACGGACACAGACCCGGACAATGGCAACGAGACTGTTGTCGTGGTGACGCCATCTTCAACCTCTTCATTCAACACGGTTACGACCTACACACCTGCATCTGAGCCCTTCACGTCAACGTCTACGACAAGCAACACCGAGGTTGTCATCATTGGTGAGGTGCCCGAGACCACGACAACGACCACAACAACTACGGACACGTTCACCAGTCACGCATTCATCGTCACGGATCCATTGCTCACAGCGATTGAAACGTCATTCGACATTGTCTATGACTTTACAGCAATAGCGACCGAGACTGTGGTTGTCACCGTGGACATGACCGTGTCTTCAACGACGACAGAGGTTATGGATGAAATTGTGACCGTGACGGAAGGCGCGACAGTCTCGGAAACGACGTTTGTCACTGTTACAGAAACGACGACGGAAGGAAATGCGACTGTCAGCTCGACGACGACGACCACCGATACGACGGTGACTGGTACAGAAACGGAAATGACACTTGTGACGGAAACATCGATCTCTACATTGGACGAATATGAAACAACGACCACTGTGCCTATTTTCACGTCGACAACTACGGTGATCAGCACAGTGCCATTCACCACAACGACAATCACAGTCTTTGAGACCGTGACAGACTTGGTGACCGAACAGACCACGGAAACAAGCATTACCACGGAAGTTGACACCGCAATTGCACCCACAACGATCCTAGTCACCAGCACTGTCACCGCGACCTCAGTGACTAGCACCACCACGACCATTGGGTCAACCACCACCACCACGACAACCACTACGTCGGGCACGTCGTTCTCGAGTACTAACGCCAAGTCACTTTGAAATTATTAATAGTTTAATCCAGATTTTTTATATTGCAGCAACGCCTGCCAATAAAAACCTATAGTATGATACCGTAGCTTCTTGAGGTTTTTGCTTGTGTCTATGGCTGCCCATGATCTTGGCCGTAGAAAAAAATTAGCAGTGGGCCACTAGTGGCTGCAAATTGTACAGTAAAGATCCGCTGCGCGATGACGATACTGCAAATACAAATTTTTTTTTTGCATCTTTTCCGGCTTGCTGTGCTTCCAGAAATTTTTTTACACCCTGGCTACCCGCCGATGAAAGACGCCTCACGCGATGAACTTTGTGCCAATGCTCAGAATGGGTCCGCCGACTTTTTTTTTGGGTCCACAGATCACAAAAACTCCACGTATGTCCCATTTTGCATTTTTATCGCCATTTTCTTGGCCGATCCCGCTCAAAAATAACTGCATCGGATTCAACGCGAAATTTGCAACAAAAAAGTTTAAAACATCAAAGCGCTACGACCACTTTTTAAAAATTCAGGGGTCACACATTTAAATCCCAGAAACGGACAATTTCGAACTCCGAGTGATCAATGCATCCCAAACAGGTAACTCCGACAATTTGCTATTGGCTGACAAAATGACAAGTCGCCTAACCGTACGAAAAAAGCCCAAACAGTGACGCATGAACGGCGATCGACTGAGAAAGGTGCCTACTTTGGCGCGTTTTTTTTCCAAAAATTTACGGGTTGACACTTCCAAATTAAGGTGCTGGACTGCATGGAATTTTTATTTTTATTTTATTTTTTTTATTTTTTATTTTGCACATTTTTGTGCGCTGAGTGGGCGGCAAGCAGGCTGATGAAATGAGCAAATGACCGATGCAAAGTTTTCAAACCCAAGCTGGCGATCTGCAAATTATCCCATTAGATGCTTTGCTTCCCTATTTGTTAGTAAAACTGGAATAAAAATCACACGTTTATTAGACCGTTTTCAAGCAAATCGCGATCAAAGATTTTGATGAAAAAGTGAATTTTCTCTGCGAGTTTTAGCCATCATCGATGAAACTGCTGGTCTCATTCGATAGAGATGCAAGAAGTGCCTTTGACACGTTAAAAGCGCCGTGTGTTGTTTATGATAATCCGTTGCCGAGAACTTCGAAGTTGAAAATTATTCCGATGTTTGATCGACTTTTGCAAGCGTTCACAAGTTGTCCATCGGCGCATCGGGCGAGCAAACAATCAGAAAACGACATCCGAGCGCGTCTCTTTTGAACCGCATCATTTTCACCGCCATCAAATTACAGTTTGACAAGCTCAAGCTGAATTTACAGTATGAAAATGTTAAAGTTTTGGATTCATCTGCACACACGACTATCATATGAAGGCAACTGCTACAGTAGTTTTTGACGTCTTGGTGGTGAAGAAACATGATGAGTGATGCAAAGCAGCTTTGATGGGGCCCGGCGGCCTACCCAGCTGCCAGGATGATGGTGGTAGTCTGTAGTCTGTAAAAGAGTGTATTTGTGAAAATGTCCATTTTTTGGACACCTGAACAACGGTCCTGCCAACCTCTGGTTGGTTTCAACATCTTTTTGGAAAGGGATGCTCTAAAATTGCCAATGGTGGCAGCAAAAAAAGATTTAAAGGCGATCAGACCATTACTGTACAGTACAGTACAGTACTGTATTACTGGTTTTACTCCAAATAATCTTTTAGTAATTCTCGCTGCAGCCAAAATATTTTGAGCCATGTCGAGCTTTTGGACAAACCCCCCTCATCAAGCCCTCATCAATCTCTGGTATTCTACTGTCTATCAACTTTTATCAAAGCACGTTGTGGTTTGTCTATCATAAGCCATTGTCAAAAAATCAGCATTCAAATAAATGATCGTATTGTTTCAGCGCGTAAATAACCAATTTCAAAAATTAACAAAAATCACAGATTTTCCAAGGGGTGCATGTTATGTCCAGAAGCCCAGAGGCCGATTTTAGGTATTTTTCAGTGATAATACAATAAAGCCTTTTATCAAATATACAAGAGGTGGGAGAGCTGGGACCGAGGGAGAACGAGGAAGAAAGAGAGAGAGAAAATGGAGAGAAACGATGATATCAGGCTATTATATGCAAAAGAAGATTCACACACGCGACAAATGCTAAAGAAACAATTTAAATAAAGAGGCGTAGAACTAAGAGGGACGAAACAAGACGTTCCTTTCAACCATGCGGACTAAAAGGGCAAAAAACAACAAAATTTTCTCATACCACAACAGTGCAGTCATGGATTTGAAAATGAAAAAAAAAATAGGTCCTCGGATCGCCACGCCATTCATCTACTGTACATGGTATTATAGGCCCCCTTCCTAATTCACCGACGGAAATGAGATAAAAACCAGCGGTCCATTGGCTGTTTGTGGCGTAAAATGCGATTTAGGTGTTATTTTCAACTCAAGGGCATCTCAACGAAAAGTGCCTGTGTCTCTGAAAAACAAAAATCGTTAGAAAGAGCTTGGCTCGCTGCGTATGTCAGTATTAATGATATATGAAAAAAATGATTTTTTTGGCATCTTTGGCACGGTTAAAACATCATACTCATTTTTCGACTGGTGGAAGAGCGCGTCAAATGTCGAGTTTGACATGCCTGTTCTTCACCAATTTTTGCACCTAGTGTGTTTCTTGCTAGTGGATGCGTCAGCGGAGATCTATGGGCGCGTTTTTCTCCGGTGCAATTTGCCTGCAAAGTTTTTACTAAATCCATCATTGCTCCTCACCGAGCAGATGCATTATTCTCGTTTTAGGTCTTTTTTCGTGGTTTCGCCATGCCCTTCTCCTTGTGGAAGAATTTGGTGCCAAGCTGGAGACTCAAAATTTTCATTTTCGTTTTGGACCTCATCACGGCTCATTTTTGATTTTGCACGTGGCGCTTTTTTGACAGCCGCAACTTGACCCAACTTGACTCCCACTGCGGGTATCAAGCTTGCCTTTTTCATTTAAAAAGCTTTTCAGGCTGCGCAGTGTTTGCTTAGCCTCTTGAGCGTTGACTCGTCTCTAAAAATCACATTTTGATCAATTTCTCGTGGTCATCTTGTTTAAATGGCTAAAAAGTTTGGATTAATTTGATGGGGGACATCGAAATTAGGCGATCTCAAGCAGCTCACTCGGCGGTCAAACTGGTACAACTCTGCAAGTATGAAAAATAATCAGCGTTAAACCAGGTTTAATTGAAAACTCATCAAGATATCAGCAGAATCACCTCAGCAGACAGGAGATTGTTAATTCCTTGCCTCGCTGGTTCACTTGAGATGTCCCGCGGTGAGGATCTCTAATGTTTATGCCGGTTGGTCAATGGTTTTTTTTTTAAAATTGCATATGAAACACAAGGCACCTCCGCAATGATATACCATATGGACGTTTTAAGTGATTGTGCAAAGCCAAGGCGAGCTGGTGGAGTCGTAACAAAAGGATAGGTAAAGCTGGATGGGGTCAGCAACGCGTCATTCGCGTCCGATTTATGCATTTTATTGTGCCACGTGTGATTTGCAAGGTTAAATTGACTCCGCTCGGCATCATTTTAGCCCGTGAATTGGCGCTTCCCCACAAGTTTTATTTTTCAGGTGACAAAGCATTTTTGGCGGAGCCAAAGAATCTTGTTTTAAATGCGCATTCGTTGACCCTTTTTTTTTTTTTTTTTTTTTTTTTTTTTTTTTTTTTTTTGCTCTTTCCACTTCTCCATTCGCCATGTCCCTTGTCAAGAATTCCGCGCCTTTGTATCAGTTTGACGAGGCGACCAATTCCACTTTTATTGGCACGACACAAGCAGGCAGCTTGTACGCTGGCAAAGCCAGTGCTGTATGTTGGCGTGCACCCGGACCCTTTTATCCCTGTGCCACCGTCGCTAACACCTCTCTCTCTCTCTCTCTTGCAGGAGTGGGCTATCGGCTCGGTGCCAAACGTAAGCTATCTGTGCCATGACGCGTAAACATCGTGCTAACCTTTTTAATTGCGTATTTTGCTGAATAACTGCGGTTTTCTCGGTGCTACAGGGAGGTAAGGCAGCTGCGGGCAAAGCGAAAAGATAAGAGAGCTCACGCCGTTCATTGCAGGTTATGTGGTTTCTCTGCTTTTGGACAGCGTGTTGCGCCATTTTGACAATCGGCATCAAAAGCACCCGGTGGCCCTCAATTGCTTCTTTTTGGGCAAAACACTTGCTGGTCCCTATGTCGTCGAGATCACCGAGCTCAAAAAAAGCCGCAAGGGCTACTGCGTGTGCCGTGCGGAGCTCAAACAATACAAGGTACGAAGAAAAGGAAAAAAAAAAAAAAGAAAAAAACGCGTGTGGATTCCACATGATGCCAATTGTTTGGATAGGATTTGGACACGGCGTTGCCACGGAGCGTGGACGAGTATGATGCACAAGCCATGGTGACCAATGTTTACGGTGTGTTCACGATGGGCAACATGCACGAGGAACAGGGCCGCACGCATTATCACAAGAACAAGATTGCGCCGAGCACGGACGCGATGGAGCCTTTTCAATACGTGTTCATGGGCGACTTCATCAATGCCAAGGTGAACATGAGCACGTTTCCGCGCGACGGCAACGGTGAACCTGTGCTCGTGCGCGGGTCCCACGGTGGCTCGGACGAGGTCGTTGATGGACAGCCAGAGCTGTCGCAATGCATGGGATTCCGTGATGAGCGGCCCGTTGATGTCAAGAGCATCCCGTATTATTGTGATATGTTCATTGCGATGCCTCTGCTCCTCGGCCCCAAATTTTGGAACGACAATCAAATCTGGTGTCCCACCATGCAAATCGAGGTGCAATTCAAGCGCTTGCCTCCTCAAGGCTGCAAGGAAATCATCGGTCATTTCAATGTCCCTCACATCATCAACAATCGCTTTGACCTGGACGGTGAAATCTATGATGAAAATGGGGAAATCCTGGCCGTCACTAAGTAAGTGTCCACCATTGCAGCAATTCCTCATTCATTGTCTAACTCCATTTTTTTTTCCTAGGCACCAATGCCTCGTGGTAGACTGGTCGCGTAATACAAAGCTTTAGACTTTTTTTTTTTTTACACGCGGATAAATCAAGTAAAATAAAAGCGTTTTTCTCGATCATTTTTGGTCGCACGTTGCTGAAACTGGGCTCATTCGACAGAGAATAAAATAATGCACTACTGGAACCATGTTTTGTCTTGTCCATTGCCTAGGAAAAAGTGGGTTGGAATGTTTAATTGGTGTGAAACAAGGGCAGGGCAAAAATATCCCTAAATTCAACATGATATCATAAAAGCAGCAACCTCGTCGTTTTATCATAAACGTGAATGCGGAGTTTCACCCCCTTTTTCTTTTTCCTTTATTCGATCTCCCAAAATGCCATTATTTCTATGTTTCTCTTGCTGAAAATGCGCCAAATGTCGCCAGCGACGAGCGTGGTGAGTTCAAAATGAGCTTTGTGTGATCACGCACATCTGCAGACACACGCGGTCGTTGTTCACGGAATGACACGCTCTATCACGAAATCGACGCGCTTTTTTACATGCGGATAAAACGAAAAAAGGCATTTGTAGATCAATACAGGTAGAAAAAGTGCACAATGGCCTATTATGCCAAGTTCATGCACGCTCATGCAGGCACACGGTGATGTCGCACAAGCTACGATGAAATTCAAATTCCGCCAATTGTCCCTCACACAAAAAAAAAAAAGGGCTCAAATTGTCTATTGCCCTTTTTTTTTATTGTCTTATTTGCTCTTTTTTTTCTTTGCAGCGTGGTAAAGCCCTTGCCCCCGCCTTTTTGATACACTCGTTTTCTTTTTGTTTTGCACGCGCCGGCTCCTCTTGCTGCAGCTCCATCTGCTTTCCTTTTTTAAGCTCCAGGTCGACAAATTTTCAAAAGTCTTGGCACCTTTTTTTTTTTTTTTTTTTTTTTTTTCCTTGTTCCATGACCACCACACGGCCTTCATCCTTGGACGACCAGCAGACGGAGACGAGCAGCGACACGCGTGTAGCGCTGCAGTGTGCGCAATGCCAAAAGGCAGCGGTGTTTATCTGCTCGTCGTGCGGTATGGACGGTCCGCGCTATTGCTCGACCGAGTGTCAGACGGACCATTGGCAGCAAGGCCACCACATTGATTGCAAAGCCACGGCTGCGCGCCAGAGCCGTCAGTTGCTTGATAATGAAGCGCAAGGTAACTTTTTGGCAAGCCACGAGGGGCGTGGTCTCACAAGCGCATTGACTTTCCCCCCCTCTTTTTTTTTTTTTTTCTTGATGGGATTCTAGGTGTCGCCCACGATGACATTCCCCTGAATCAACTCTCCGGCACTACGGCGACCGCGGCAGATGACATGGACGACGAGCGCGCGGACGATCTCAAATTTTACATGAATCAAATTTATCTCATCATCAAACCCGTGGTCATATGCATCTTGCTCTCTATCTTTTGGGTCAAGATCGGCTTCACTGATGGCAGCGATTATAGGTAAAAAGGGTCAATTCGCCCGCTGGATGGCAAACGAACGAGGATATTCACCCCCCCTTTTTTTTCCCCTTTTTTTCTCGAATGCAGCCCCACACGGCCGACCTACTCGGTGATTTACAGCAACAATTCGGGCGAGCAGCAGTCGACGTTCAATGGCCTGAGTTCCTTTGCCAGCGCAGCGATCATCATTGGCCAAATCATTGTAGTCACAGTGGTCATTGTGTTTTTCTTTCGCCGAGGCTGGATCAAGGTGCTCATTGGCTTTTTCATGCTGGTTGTCGTATGCTTGCTTGGCTTCATGACGTATCTCCTGTTGCTGTAAGGCTGCAAGAATTTGTCTTTTTTCGATTTCTTACTTTTTTTTTTTATTAGAAACATGATTCAAGTCTTTTTCATTCCGCTGGATTACATCACGTTGAGCGTGGTGCTGTGGAACTTTGTGCTTGTAGGCTTGATCTCCATTTTTTGGAAAGGCCCTCTGTGGCTGCAACAAGCGTACCTGACGGTTTTAAGCTCGCTCATGGTAAAAAAAAAAAAAAAAAAAAAAAAAAAAAAAAAAGAAAGCGCGTCCAGTGTGCGCCAACATGCTCACCCCCAATTTTTTTTAATAGGCATTCTCGCTCACTGGATTGGAGCAATGGACGACGTGGATTTTACTGGGATTACTGGCCGTGTGGGGTATGTGATGCGGGCGACAATCGCGAGAAAAACGGAATCAATGGCTCATTTTTTTTTAAATCACAATTTCAGATTTGATTGCGGTGCTGTGTCCATTTGGTCCGCTGCGCCTGCTGATTGAAAGTTCACGGAATCAGCACCAGGAGGTACCTGCTCTTTTATATTCTGTCAATGCGGTGTGGTTCATGCTGGCTGCGCCACATCATCTTGCGCCGTCCATCTCGAGTCTTGCGGCACCATCCGACGCGCCAACCACGCCGACATCGACAACACCATTGCACAGGCGGCTTTCGGACGACGCGTCGCGCCGTGAACGCGACAATGACGACGATGACGCTTCGGAGACACGCACTCGCGATGACGCGGATAATGGCAACACTCGACGACGTGCTAGCACCGAGTCGTCGCGGCCACCGAGACGGACAACCGAATCGACAAGACAAGGTCACGCGTCCACGGATGAGCCCCGTGACGAAGAAGATGGTGAGACTTTTTTGCGTGCCTTGGATTGGCAAAGGACAAATGCTGACCCCTGAATTTTTTTTATATGTAGCTGAACGAAGCGGTCTCAAGCTTGGTCTTGGGGATTTTGTGTTTTATAGCGTGTTGGTGGCGCGCGCAGCCATGTATGACTGGATCACCACCGTGTGTTGCACCATTGCCGTGCTGACGGGTCTGACGGCGACCATTTTCCTACTTGCCATTTACAAAAAGGCATTGCCGGCGCTGCCCATCTCCATTGCCTTTGGCATTCTATTTTATTTCACGGCAAAAGCCGTGTTGGTTCCCTATGTCACGGTGGTCTGTGCCGTCGGCATGATTGGCCTATGACGACATTTGCAACATGATACCCTCTTCGTTTTTCCAAGGCTCGTTTTTTTTTTTTTTTTTTTTTTTTTTTTTTTTTTTTTTTGGGAGCTCATGGAGGACATTTACGACTAAAATAATTCGGAATCACATTGATTTCGCTCTCTCTCTCTCTCTCTTTTTTTTTTTCCCTAGTGTGTGCACATGGTCAGGATGGTGACAAAAAGGAAGGCAACACAAAGAGAAAGGGGAGCGGAAGGTCATGGGGGCGAGGACCCGGCGTGTTTGTGCGACGTTTGTGCGTTTTGGTTTGTAAAATGGAATTGGAAGGCTCTTTATTTTTTTTTTCTTCCTCCCAACTGCGCTTGGGCTCTTTTTTATTTTTTATTGTTCATTTGTTGATGATGAGTGCTTGATTGGAAGGGGAAAAGATGGCGGGTGATTTCTTGGGAGGGGAAGCGTCTGCGGGCAAGAATCCGGTGACAAGGGCAGAGGCAGGGTGATGATCCGTTGAGTTTGAATAAGGTTTGGTTGTCGATGATGGCATTGGCGGCTTATCCTGTGGATGGTGGGATGATGACGGCGGTGGCGGTGAGTGACTATAATGGACAGCTGCATGGATCGGGGGCAGCTGGATGCTTTTTTTCTTGATCATGGGCGACGGCGACCGAGACCGCGGCACGGATTGCATTGACAACCCTGGTGGCGGCGGACTTGCTGGTGTGAGGTGCGGGGGGTGATGATGATGCGCCATGTTTAGACTTGGGTCGCTATTGTTTGTGTATCCTTGGGTGCCATTGTTGGCAGTGGGATGGTGGAATGAGTGTGTCCGCGGATGTTGCTGTTGTTGGTAATGATTCTGCTGCTGTTGTTGCTGTTGTTGCTGTTGTGGATGCGAATGATGCGGATGAGGGGGTGGCGTGTAATGGTGATGATGGTGTGTGGGTGTGTGATGGCGCAATTGTTGTTGTTCCAGCAAGAAATGTAGCGTGTCTTCAATGGCGGCGAGGCGGTCCTCGATGTGAGCCAAGGTCGTGTTGGTATCTGCTTTGGAAATGGACGCGCGCGTTGACGCGTGCCTGGCGATATTGGGCGACGACATGGATCGCGGCGGAACGAGCGAAAACCGGTGTGTGGACGACGCCGGTGCGCCTCCAGCTCCTCCTCCTCCTCCACTGATGATGCCGCCGGCAACCGGCGAAGCATTGGTCGGCACCGCCGAGATGCTTGTCAACGAATTGGACGTCGACGCCGACGAAAAGGCGGCGGGGTATGCATTTGCCGTGTTGCCGCTATTGTTGGAAGGCGAAGTGGTCGCAATGGGGAGCGTGGCTCGGCGCGTGTACTCACGCGGTGTGGAGCCAGCAGCCACCTTGGGCGTCGATGCAGGCGCAACATAAAAGCAATTGGATTTGGACTTGATGCAATTGGCGCACGGCTGCGTGCCGTCACACTTGGTCTTGCGACGACGACACTCTGTGCACGCCGTCGCCACCTTGAGACGCTTGCGTCGCGGCGGCTCTTCGACAAATGTGGCCATGATTTTTACAGGACAGAAAAAAAAAGAAAAAAAAAGAGGGGCGTGGGGGGAGGAAAAAAAAGACACAAAAAAAAACAAAAAACAAAAAAAAAAAAAAAAAAGGTGAAATGAAAGAAAAGAGGGAAAAGAAGAAAAAAAAAAGGGCCATGCGTCCGATGCACAGTTAAAAATAAAATGATTGTCAGTCCGGGATGGCTCCAAAAAGAACAAAGGCGACTCGTGCCTTGTTGCCCGAAACAATCGGATCTATCCAATTGCATGTAGCAAAATACGTTTGGATTGAAACGATTCCCGAAAGCCCTTTTTTCCATCCTTCATTCTCCTTTTTTGTCCCTTTGCCGTGTCTCCTTTTTTTTTTTTTTTATGATGATGGTCATTCACTTTTGCCAATTAGACGGAGCGGCTCATCAACAATTGGTCTCCCAAATTTGTTATAATGAGGCATTGAGAGTCAGAGAGAGAGAGAGAGAGAACTGCACACAGGGAGAGAGAGGAAAAAAAAAAGGGCGACGTGATTGCTCAGCATGACTTGACGCCCTGGATTTTTTTTGGGTTGTTTCCATTCGGATGCCACGGACCGCAACGAAACAAAAAGGGCGGCAGTGCATCGGGACTGGGCACAAAAAAAAAAAATGCATGTCCATCCCACCTTTTGTTTTTCCAATCGTGCCCCGTTTTGTAAACCTCGTGTAACGTGCTGGTCATGGGCTTGCGCTTGACTTTTTCAGATTCATGTGGTCGAAAAAGCCAAACAAGAGGCGTGCTCTCTGTGTTTTTTTGTCATTCAGCAGGCTTGTCAGCTGAACGCCCCTTTAGATTGCTTTCCACGTGACACTGACACCCCGAAGTCTCGATTTCCCTTGTCTCCGTGATCAATTGCGACTTTTTTTTTCATGCGTGTGTGACCTGAGCAATTTAGACAAAAAGAAAGCAACCAGGGGGGGGGAGAAGGCCCAGCGCCCTTGTTTGCTTTCCTTCCCAACAATTAATGACCCGTCAAGAACAGGGACAAAAGCGATGCCGCCATTGCTTACAAAAACTTAAATTCGTTTCGCAGGCTTGGCAATAAAAAGGGGGACCCCGTCATGATGTCATGCCGCGATGTGCACGGAACGCACGGTGATTGGCGTCCCGCGGCCTGAACAATCACAAAAGGCAACCATGGCTCTTCTTTTTTTGCGGTCCTTTTCATCACTTGCGTTGGGTTGGACCGGCGCACAAAACGAGAATGGAGGCGGGTTACAGCGCGCCTTTTTGGAGCCCTGTTGGCGGAGTTTTTGCAAAATCGATCGCGTAACGCCGCATCCTACTTGCCGTTCTGCCTGAAACTTGTGCACACCAAGGAGGGCGAGCCCTGGCAACATGTCATTGTGTATTTGCTCAGCGCGTCTGCGGCCTGTTGGATCACGGCTCAACCGGCTAAAGATGGCAAAAAAAGTGTAAAATGGGTGGGTGTTTCTGATTTTCTCCCTGTTTGGCGGCATTGTGCTCCTTGGGTCCCGACATGCAAAGTTGGACTTTTTTTAATTGTGCATGCTGATCATGTTTCCGGTCGTTCGGCTTGCGTGTCATTGTACAAATTGTGCGAATACACACATTATGACTGTTTTTTAGTTTTGCTTTTTATTTTTGCGTCCTATTGACATGAACTTCGAGCCTACTTTTTTTTTATCTTTTGCGTTCATCATGCCATACGATACAACTACCATTTATCCGCGGGTCAACGTTCCCGGATCATACTGTAATACAATATATCTTGCAGTTTTGGGTTTTTGTCGATCATCTTCTTTTCCCATGCTACAATTAAAGCCTTTTACCTTTGTATCGCTTTCAATGTCTGTAAAGGAGAACCAGTTTCAAATTTGATAGAGATCGGATCGCTGTAGCGAGAGCAATCTCGCATTGGAACGGCGTTAAAGTTGAGACAGGCACATTGCCAGGCAATGCATGATCCAATATGCATTGAAATTGATTTCAAGTGCATTGAGCTTGTGTTACTGGTGCATTCTGTGCCGTGAAACTGGCGATCGATCAGATTGTTGTCAATTAAAAACGTTTTTATTGTATTTTAGCCATTTTTTCATCGGTTTACAATCTAACAGAAAAGAAGCTGCTTGTATACGTGAATTCCACGCTTTCTCGTTCACATGAGCCTACCCCCAGCGTGCTGCAGCCACTGGATGGCGCGCAACATTCATTTTCAAAAACCACGAATTTTCCAAGGGGTGCAGTCGACCTGGGGAAAAGGATGAAATTTTGGTCGCCAGATCGCCACGCCAATCTCACGACATGGTGGACGGCATCTCGTTTGCCTATAAAAAGCACTAAAGTCAGAAGGTGCATTAGCTGGTTGTCGCGTAAAATACAATTTGCCCCGTAATTTCGCTACAAGGCTAACTCTACGCAAAGTGCCTGTATCTTGATGAAACAAGCACCATCAGCAAGAGCATGGTTTGCTGCGTACTGTGTCATCCGTGATCTATGAAAAAGTGACTTTTTTGGGTGTGTTTGACGAGGTGTTAGAATCATAGGCAATTTTCGACGCGTGAAAAAGCGCGTCAAGTGTCGCACGACACGCGTCTGTTCCTTTTCAAATCAATGCACCGGGTGTTCCTCTTGCTATTGGACGCGTCGGCGCGGCACTATCCGCGCGTTTTCCCCATGAAATTCGCGACTGAAATTTAATTCAAAATCACCGATTGCTCGCCAACGAACAATTGGATCGAGTTCCTTTTTGTTGTTTTTCGTGGTTTCTTCATGTGCTTCACTTTGTGTGCGAGTTTCGCGCAATTCTGGGAACCCAAGTTTTCGATTTTGGTTTTGGACGCTCGCCACGACTAAATTTTGATTTGCTGAGGACGAGCGCCAATGATGAGTGATATGCTTTGCGCGTCGCGTCCCGATCAGATTTCTAGCGCGCCGTTTCACGATTGGATGCATTTGGGGTCGCTGCAGTGTCTCGCTCGTGAGCTGCCATGATCATTTCTTCTAAAAACGATTGTCCTCTGAGCAAGTCCCAATCAACTTGTCCCTAGGGAAACCCAAATCGGCAAGAAGGCTCACTTTGGCACAGAGCCTCATCCACATCAACATTTTATCGGCACTGGGCTAGTGGCATTCTCGGATACACTTTGTGCTAATCGATTAAAATACAATTTTGTTAGCAAAGAATGCACAGATAAAAAAAAGATTAGCTTGAGGGACAATGGACTTGTACCGCCTTGATCTCGCTGATTCATTTGAGGGGTCCCAAGCGTCGATTGGTTGTGTTGCTGCCCATCAAATGATTAAAATGAATCGAAAAGACGAACATCCACGAAGCAAAAAAAACAAAAAGATGCGACTGCATGTATAGTTTGGATGTCCTTCAGGTTGGCTGTGATGATATGAAGATGAAATTTATTTGCTTTTTTGAATTGGAGGGATCAAGGGTGGAGGATGAACAAAAGTCGTCGATTCAAGCTCAAAAACGGGCCAATTTGACTCGCCAAGAGCCGAGGAGGAGGGAGGAGGGAGGAGGAGAAAAAAAGGGCATGCATAAAAATAGGAGAATGAGGATGGAGCGTGTCGTGGAAGGATCACGCGGTATTGTCGCATCGCTGACGTTTCTTGATCACGTCAGATTTCATTGATAAGGGCCTTTTCTCCTTGTGTAGCTTGAGACTGGTCGACAAAAGCAATGTGTGAGAAAGAGAGACAAAAAAATATTGTCGTTGGAAACTTACTAGAGACCACAAGCATTGCACAATGGATTGCCAAGGGTATCGCGTCGCCAGAGCGGGGTGGTTGTCGTTGCGCAATTGGAGCACACGGTTTGAATCACTTCCATTTCTTCCTTGCCGCGCGATGATTGCGGCTTGAGGTGTTTGGGTCGGGGAACTTTGTGTAGCTTGAGGCTAAAAGAGAGAGAGAGAGAAAAAAAACCAAATAAAAAGCGCGTCAGATTGCTTTTCCCCCTTTTTTCGCTTTTTTCCCCTTGAGCTGGAACTTGTTCTTACTAGAGTCCGCACGCATTGCACAACAGTTCGTCATTTGTGGACCGGCGCCAAAGTGGTGTATATGTTGTTTGGCAATTGCTACAAATGGGTGGTTTTCCCTCGGATGGGGTGCTGATCAATGGTGGTGGGCGATGATGTTCTTTTGACGGGGATGGCGGTTGTGTGGAGGGCAGCGAGGGCGGTAGCGCATAGGCGGATGGCATGATTTGCGTGTCGATTTGGTCGCTTTGGGGAAACGGCGTGGGTGGTGCTGAGAAATTGGAGCTGTTTGAGGCGGCTGACGCGGAAGTATTGGACGATGAGGACGATTCTTGCATGACGGACGACGACGACGACGACAATGGCTGTTGTTGATGGGTCGGGTGGTAGATGGGCGTGGATAAAGAGGAGGATGTGGCGTGCGCATATGGCAACGGGGCGATTTGCGCGCGATTTTCGTACGAAAGCAGTCGTCCAGCGGATGCCAGGGTTTGTGGCGGCAAAGACGACAGCAATTTGTTGTTTGCGACGAGTGCGGTGGTGGTGGCATTGGCAATGACGGCGCTTGTGGCGTTTGTGGGGTAATTGGCGGCCATTGGGATGTACATGCCCGAGTTGTCCGTGTACGTGTACATCTGCTGTGTGTGCTGTGTCTGCTGTGTCTGCTCTGCCTGCTGTGTCTGTTGTGTCTGGTACTCGAGTGGCTGCGCCTGTGTATTCGTCAAAGGCATGGATAATCCTTGCGGATGTTGCTGGGACACGGGTGATTGTTGCGCGGCCATCATTTGCTGCTGTTGCTGCTGTTGCGCGAGCATCATCTCGTTGCTGATGGCGCTTGAGGGAGACGCGTCGGCGGGTTGTTGTTGCTGCTGGCTAGCATAATAGGCGAGCGGATCGAAATTGGTGGCTATACTAGGCGTGGTTGGGACCGAGGCCGTCGCATAGGCAAATTGGGACGCGTCCATGACCATCTGTTGATGATGCGGGGGCTGAATTTGCTGGTTTGTGGGGTAATTGGCGGTCGGATAAGAAAGATAGACGTGCGATTGCGACGCGTTTGCGGGTGTTGCGGCGGCATAGGTGTTTTCCAGGCGGATGACGGGATCGCAAGCCTGGTCCGATGTGTACTGGGGCATGGAAAAGCTTTGGCCATGATACATGACGGTCTGCGGATCATGGTGTGGCGGCATTGGTGTGCAATTGGGTGTGTACATGATATTTTCGTAATCCGAGGGCGAGGTGGGCGTGGATTGCTGATGATGGTGCTGGTGTTGGTGCAATGGTTGTTGTTGTTGTTGTTGTTGTTGTTGTTGTTGTTGCTGAGAAGGCGCCGGGAGATGCTGAGAAGGATGCGGATGCGATGAATGCTGCGATGCTTGCTGGGTTTGCTGTTCTTGTTGCTGTTTTTGCTGCAAAACACGGAATTGCTCGAGCTGCTGCTGCAAAAGCTTCTTCTTGTACTCGATTTCCATTTGTGAACTCGTGATTGATGCCGAAACTGGTATATCGGATGGGGCAGCAGTCCCAGGTGATACAGCGGCTGGAACATGGGTCGTCGTGGTCGTCGTCGCGCTTGTTGTGCCTTGGCTGCCGCTGGAAAAGGACGACACCTCGCTGCTATGGCTGCTATGGCTGCTGTGGCTGTTGCTCGTTGACGCCTTGCCCTTGTTGCTGTTCGTCACGTTGTGCAAAAACCAAAGGCGCCACGATAAGTTTTCAAGACGAGACCCGTTTTCAAGCGAGTCTTTCACTTTGGTGCACACACGCCACGTCTTGGACAGCTCGTCTTCGTTTTTAATATCTGAAAAAGGCAGACTTTCCTCGTTGCCCTTGATTTTCAACACAATAGGCGCCATGAGAAAAAGACTATGAATAAAAAAAAAAAAAAAGAGTGGGGGGAAAAGAAAGACGAAAAAAAAAGACTAGGGCGCCTTTTTCAGTTCCTGAGTTTTGGATTGCGGGGCTCTCTTTTTTTTTTTTTTTTCGCTTTGCCCAGCAAACACCTCGCTCTACCCCGCATAGACAAAAAGAAAAAATCGCAATGTCGCTGTCTCTTTACCTAAATGTCTTGGCAATACGATAAAAATCAAAAAAAGACGTTGAATCGCTATCCCCAATCAAAAAAAAAAAGTAAAGCAAAAGAAAAATGAACAGCAATCATTCAGAGATGGCCCACAGGATCGAAAATTCGCTCAGTGGGGGGCCACAGGGGGACGACGGGCGCCCCGACTACCAAAAAAGGTCAAGTGGTCTTTTGGCAGTGTGAAACCAAGCGTCCTTTTCCAATGCTTCTTCAAGACGGCCATTTTGATTGGCCAATGGGGCCACGCACTATGGTCGTCGCCATGATCAGGCACAGCAATTGGCCATTGGCAAGCCAAATTCGTCACTTTTTTTGTCTTCCATTGTCTTCATTTTGCCTTTTTCATTTTCCTTTTGTTCACTATGATGAAATGGTCACATTGGGGCCATGACAAGGGGTGAATTGTAGCCGGAAAACGCGTATTTCATTGTCTGGCCAATAGGAAGGCCGCGAAAGCGAGCGGAGGAATAAAATATAAAAAAAAATGCAACGCGCCTGCGGGGCGGACTCCCTTTTTTTCTTTCTTCCCCCTTTCTTGTTGCTTTTTTCATTGTTTGCCACCCCGTATGACGCTGAAAAGGGATCTCTTGCTTGATGAGCTGTGCCCTGAGCTATTGTGCGGTATTTGTCATGGTAAAACAAGCACCAGCAATGGAGTGTGTCCGCACTACAGAGACTTTTTTTTCTCATTTTTTGTCTTTTTTTTTTGTTTAGATTTGCTGGACAATCCCATGCAAGTTCACTGTTCGGAAGGTAAAAGGACGTGGTGTTGCGCAGACGCCCCCCAAAAAAAAGGGGCGTTGGTGACTCATTTTTTGCCTTTTTTCATGATAGACCACATGTTTTGCTACAATTGTATCTTGAGATACGACAAGTCGTCGTGCCCGTCTTGCTTGGAAGCCCTGGACAAGACGTCGTTCCAGCTTTCCAAATTCGTCAAGCGCCAGATATCAAGATTACGTGTCAAATGTCCATATCATGCACAAGGGTGCACGTGGGAAGGTGTTTTGGAAGACGAGCATGGCCAAAACGTAAGCAATCGGGTCCAACAGAAAAAAAAAAGGGAGGGGGGAGAACAATGAAAAAAAAAAGGATCAATGGGGGCAATTCATTCATTCTTTTTTTTGTTTTTGTTTTTTTGTTTTTCATTTCTAGTGCGCATTCCAAGCGATCCCGTGCCCCAATGCGTCCCATGGCTGCACAGAAAAGGTCTCGAGCGGTGGTCTGGATGCGCATCGTGCGCAATGCGCATTTGAATGGCTGGCATGTCCGAACCAGGGTGATTGCAAGCCATTTCTGCGCAAGGATCTTGCTGCGCACGACATGCAATGCGTGAATTTCCGATGTAAATTCCAGCACGAGGGTTGTGGGTTTGTTGGCACGCTTGCGCAAGTGAATCAGCACATGGACACGTACTGCGGCAAGTTGCACGATCGGATTCAAGAGCTCGAATTGACATGTCAGCGCCTGCGTGCGCAATTGTCGCAGCAAGACCCAACAGCGGCGTCCATGGACACATTGATCTTGCCATCGCACTCCTCATCCATCATTCCATCGCACGCATCACCATCGCAACAACAGCAACAAGACCCATTACCACCACCACCACCGCCACCACCACAAAACGCACTTTCGCCGCTGGATGACATGCAAATTCTTCACCAAATGTTCGCTAGCAATTTCTTCTCGGATGGCCCCAACGATCCCGTTCTCCCCGATGCCAGCCTCTTTCCAAATGACCTGACAAATCTCTCGCTCACGCCATTTTTGGGCAATTCCCCCATCATGCCTGCGGCTGTCACGGCCAATGCCTCGGATACGACGCCATCGGCACCACCAGCTCCACCAGCACCACCATCACAAACCGCGTCTGTACCCGAGAAACAGGTACCGCAGCCATCTTCAACCTCGACGGACAAGGATCAACTAGACGATGCACGCACCACTGGCTCGGCGGCGGCCCAGGCGGCGGCGGCACCCAAGCGATCGACCAACGGCAAGCTCATCCGCTATAGCAAGAACAAGCAGCTTGCGCATGGCGCCATGCGCATGGCACGCCAGCGCCAGGGATCGAATCATGGCCTGACCACAGAAGATATTTTAAACGCGCTACACGTCGCGACCAACAAAGGACGCGTGGATGACGCGTCTTCCGCAGCGTCACCGCAGAACCAGCTCGCGCCTCCACCACCTGGCGTCTCGCCCCAATCCTTTGCATTCAAGAATCTCGACGACGTCACCAAGTTTCTCGAGGAATTGCCCCCAATCCAAGAAGGATCGCCCTTTTTGTCACCACACGCGCGCAAAACCGCGTCCATCTCCATCAAATCCGCACCATCCACACACAGGCACAAGAGCGACAAGCGGCCAAAGCAGCAACATCACGATACACCGCCATCCACATCACAACCCATGGACATCTCGTCGCCCGCGCCTACAGACACACCATCTTCCGCGGCAAAGCCCATGTTTGTCCTCGCATCGTCTCTCTTGTCCAAGCGAAATCAGGAATAGCTGGACCCTCCCCTTCCCCCATTCCATTCATCGTCATTTGTACATAGTTCCACCTTTTTTTTTCTTTTTTCTTTTTTTTAACCTTGTTTCGAGTTTCTCCAGCAGCCATACCTCCTCTTTAATGAATATGATACGTTCTTTTTTTTTTTTTCAGTGCGTCCCATTGGATGAATCACTTTTTGCGCGTTCGTCGGCGTGTCTCGCTTTTTTTTTTTTTTTTGCTTTTTTTTCTTCAATTTTTCGCCTTTTCATTGTTCAGTGAGCCTAGGGCGCCATTGATCCAAGACAAGTGTGGGGGGAACCTGAGGAGTGCATGAATTCAGAAAAAAAGAAATCAGGGTGGGCAATGGCGGGTCCAAAAGGGAATGAGGCGGCAGTCATCCAAAAAGAGAATTTTCCCACCCTCTCTCGTCTGTTCTCCACCAATCATGCCGCATTCATGACTCAAACCTAAAAGCGGAAAATAATAAAGCGAAAGGGGGGCCTTTAATGACAAGGTTCTCCGTGTCAAAAGCGAAAAAGTCTTAAGGTCTTACCCCGCAATAGAATAAAAAACGAGACGTGACAAGGCAGGACGACGTGATAGAGAATGCAAAAGCGTGTTCATGGAAGCGTGACGCCAATGTCGAAGACAGAGCGCGCCCAATGGGCCATGGGGCAGCACGCCGAAAATAAAAAGGGATCAGGCCAGATGGACGCAACCCATGGACCAAAGCATCCCATTTGCTGATGCCGCATCAGCGCACGGACTTTGAAAAAATGACTAAGTCTGAGGCCCCGGGTGGTATAAAGACGTTGTGATCAAAACAACCTTTTTTTTCTTCTTTTTCTTTTCGTTTCTTGTCCTTTTACACACACAACACACACACTATGTCCAACTTTGCTATTCCCACCAACCTCCACGCCAATGGTGCCACTGAGACCGACAACACCGTCGAGTCGTTCAAGCTTAAGGCTGGTTTGGCTCAAATGTTGAAGGTAAGCATGGGGGAGACCTCTTTTTTTTTTTTTTTTGAAACCGGGGAGAAAAAGGGAATTGGGCTGTCTCGGCGGCCTGGTGACGCGTGTTTTGCGGGCCCCCAACAGGTAATTGACACTTTTTTTTTGATTTACAGGGTGGTGTGATCATGGATGTCATCAATGCCGAGCAAGCTCGCATTGCCGAGGAGGCTGGTGCCTGCGCTGTCATGGCCCTTGAGCGCGTCCCCGCTGATATCCGCAAGGATGGTATGTTATTGGCAAGAGACAGAGAGAGAGAGAAAAAGGGCAAAAGAGAGTGAAAAGGAGCGAGAAAAGAGGCCAATGATGCAATGCCGGTAGGGGGGACGGGACGACGGGCAAAAAAAAGGCGCTCATTTCCATTTTCTTTTTTTTTAGGTGGCGTTGCGCGCATGTCTGACCCCAAGATGATCAAGGAGATCATTGAAGCTGTCAAGATTCCCGTGATGGCCAAGGTGCGCATTGGTCACTTTGTTGAGGCTCAGATCTTGGAAGCCATTGGCATTGATTACATTGACGAGTCCGAGGTGTTGACGCCTGCTGATGAGGCCAACCACATTGTCAAGCACAACTTCAAGGTGCCCTATGTGTGCGGTGCCAAGAACTTGGGCGAGGCTCTCCGTCGTATCAACGAGGGTGCTGCCATGATCCGCACCAAGGGTGAGGCCGGTACCGGCAACGTCGTCGAGGCTGTCCGTCACATGCGCCAGATCCGCAAGGAAATTGCCCGCGCCGCCTCCATGTCCGAGGAGGAGCTGTATGCTTATGCCAAGGACCTCCAATGCCCCTTCCACTTGCTCAAGGAGTGCGCTCGCCTCGGCCGCCTCCCCGTCGTCAACTTCGCCGCCGGTGGTGTCGCCACCCCCGCCGATGCCGCCATGATGATGCAATTGGGCTGCGACGGTGTCTTTGTTGGCTCCGGTATCTTCAAGTCTGGCGACCCCGCCAAGCGCGCCCGCGCTATTGTCCAGGTAAACACCTAAACAGAGACAAATTCGCGGCGCAAACATCTCACCTTTTTTTTTTCTTTCTTTTTCTCTCTCTTTTTCTCAATAGTCGGTCACCCACTTCAACGACGCCAAGGTCTTGGCCGAAATCTCGGAAGACCTCGGTGAGGCCATGGTCGGCATCAACATTGGTGACCTGTCCGCCGATCAAAAGTACGCCACGCGTGGCTGGTAAATTGCCTCGCTCCCTCTTTTTTTGCCATTTTCTTAAAAAAAAAGTCCCATCCCTGTGCAGCATGTGATCTCCTGGTGAAAAGCACCATCTTGTTATATATATTATTGATAGAAAAAAAATAAAGAGCATATATTTGTACGTACATTCTATTTCATCCATGTTGACCCCTTGTACATTAAGCGGAGCCGACCGGCACGCCCTGATCGTGCAAGTTTCACAAGCCCCCCGCACCACATCACGTTCAGGGCAAAAAAAAAAAAAGGCGCCAACTCCGCATTTTCTTGCCACGTGATGCTGTTTGACAGTGGAAACACGTAAATTCGCTACAAACATGTACTCATTTTCTTTTCAGCTGCCTTTGACCATCGTGCATTTACATGAACTTCCTTAGCCTGTTATCATCTGATGCTGGCGATTCGCAAAAGACTAGACGATCTTGTGTAACAGCGCGCAAATGTCGCGTTTTGCGTTCATTCGGGTCTTTTATTACCATAGCTCCTGACAGCCGACGAACCGAGGTATTTCAACAATGAAACCCAAAGTATGCCATGCTTGGAAAACACGTTATTCGAGTTCCAGGTGTTTTGCAAGCCCGTTGATGCACAGCTGCACTTGGATTTTGAAAAAAGAACTGGATTTGGCTACATTTGTGTCGTTGCGGCAGAACCAGTAGTCAACTCTAGTAATTATTTTCTTTTGATTGCAACGAGAGCAAGCAAATGAGCAGCAAATATCATTCGAACATATCCAACAGTATGAAAGAAATCACAAAAATGATGAAATTTTAATTTTCTCAGGTTGTGTTCACTCTTTCCACTTGCAAATCTTGTCCAGGCAAATAACAAACGATTGACCAAGCGTGTCTCTTTCCAACAATGCAAGTTTTATCGGGGGCGACACGCACGCGAAATCGAGAAAAGGGCGATTAAATCAATTTTACTGTATTTTAGTCGTTTGTCAAAAAACGTTTCCAATTTACTATGGAATCCGTTGTTGGAATCGATGAATCATTGCTTACTTGTTCAAATGAGCCCACTCTTGCAGCATTGCAGCCACTGGATGGCTCGCAATCACTATGTTTGAAAATGGGCAATTTTACAAGGGGTACAGTCAAGAACCGGAAAATGGAGAAATTTAGGTTCTCGGATCGCCACGCCATTCATACCAATGGTAACGGCTCTCTAATAAACGACAAGGATGCAATAAAAACCCGAGGTATATCGACTGGTTGTCGCGAAAAATCCATTTTGCCTTTTAATTTGGCTTCAAGGTCAAGTCGACGAAAATTGGCCGCAGAGCCGTGAAACAGAGATCATCAGTAAGAGCGCGGTCTGTTGCGTGCACAGATATCGATGATCACAGGGAAAAACGAGTTTCAAGCATAATTGACGCGACAAGTCTGTTTGAGGGTGAACTTTGACGCGTGATAAACCGCGTCAGTCGTCGAGTTACGCGCGCCTGTTCCTAACCAATGTATGCAACACGGCATGGCTCTTGCGAATGCACGCGTCCGCGCAGCGCTATCGACGCGTTTTCCCCGTGCAATTCGCTGTTGAAATTAAATCTAAAATCACCTATTGCTCGTCAACCAGCAAGTCGACCTCACTCTTTTTTGGCGTTTCTTGTGGTTTCTCCATGCCCTTTTCCTTGTAAAAGAGTTTGGTGCAATTCTGGGGACCCAATTTTTCCATTTTGGTTTTGGAACTCGTCGGGGCTCATTTTTGAATTTGCGCGTCGCGCTTGTTTTACAGCGGCAACTTGACCCAACCCGACTCCCACTGGGGGTTTGTAGCTTGCCTTTATCCTACGAGAACTCGTTTCGCGTTGTGTCGTGCGTGTTTGGCCACTTGAGCATTGACACATCTCTAAAGATCACCTTTTGATTTGTTTCTTCGGATTATCGTGTCCCAAATGTGTTAAAGTTGAACCATGCGATGCTGGATATGGGAGTCGAACAATATTGAGCAGCAACTCGACCGTCGGTAAGCCCTTTGCGTTCATCTAAAAAAAAAGACATTTTTTGGTCGTTCTACATGACGTGTTTCCGTGGCAATGCGCTTACCCGGCCCCGCCTCCATTCTGTCGTGCCCGCGCTACCATTAAAAGGCGATGAATGGGGTGGGCTCGCCTTACGTCATCCATGAAAAACAGGTTTTTGCTGCACAAAAACTCGTGGTGTTTTTCTTACAACCTTTGGCGTCGCCTGGTATGCAAGTCACGTGTGTGACGCCAAGGGCGAGGAGGCGCATGCTTTGGGTCTGAGTGACCTGCTAGGTGGATTCTAGCGGCTCTTTTCAACGTCGTACATGACCGCCATTATAGACTCTCACCCTTTTTTTTTCATTGTCAGTGCGCACAGGTGTGCAGAGCAATGGGCTTACAAGATCAAGCCGCGCCAAGCACCAGCACACGCGCCCCAACAAGGCAACTTTCACACACTGCGTGCCAGAGCCAAGGACGCATTTTGCGTTTTTTTTCTCGTTTCCGTTCTTTCTTTCTTCCCTTTTTTTGTTGTCTCTTTCACCCTGTTCCTCGGGTACGACTGGCCCATGCTTTCAGCGTAGCGAATAGGACCTACTTTTGCGGGCTGTCCAGGTCCGTGGCCCGTCATGTGTATGTTTCCAAGGAAAGGATAGCCATGTGCCACAAATCTCAGTTTAGACATTCCGTAGCGGTCGTCTCGGAGAGGAACCAGCTTGATCTTTTTTTATTATTTGGGAATCAGGTGTTGTCATTTTGAGTTGACACAAGCCAAAGCATTCCATTGTGCAACCCAAGTGATCATGCTCTCGTTTTTTATATGTATTTTTTGAAAAAAGGGCGGGGTAACAGAGAACGGAGGGGTCACGTTGGGCGCCAAACATTATGCCAGGTGGACGCGTGCACGCGCAAAAGCTGCGCGTTTCCCAGTGGAAAGCAATTGGTACATTGTCTCTCATTTCCAATGGCTGTGGTTTAAAAAGAGGCAAAACGCGTGCCCAACGCGTTCGAACGACTCGTTGAAAAGCCATGGATGCGTGTCTTTCTTGGGACGCCCTGTGTTTTTGGGTTGTGTGGGGTCAAATTTGGCCCAATTGGGCGGTCGTTGAGACGCGTTGAGTGTTTTTTTTTTTCGTGGTGTCACAATTTTTTTTTATTATTTTACACGTTACCACGCGGTCCGCGTGTTCTATGTTTTTGCCGGCTATAAAAAAAACAAACACAATTGAGCATGACAAGGGTCGTTATGCCGCGGATGAGCTCTGGCGATCGTAAAAGTAAAAGGCAAACGCGTCATTTTATATTTTCTGTGGCATCCGTTGCAAGTGAATGGCTACGACCGGCCGGACGATCACCCTCTTTTTGTGGTGCAACACTCCTGTTTTTTATTTTTACATCATTGCGCCCAGTCACGAGAGCGCGCGCAGTCAATTACGATCACGCACGAGTTTGCGGATTGTTCAGGACGGCGATTCACTGACGAGTGCCATTACAAGCGCCTGGTGCGCGGTCGACAAGCATGCCGTTCAAAAAAGTTGCATTAAATGTTAGCCTTGCCCATTTCAAATGAAGGATGCAGAAAAAAAAAGAAGTCAATGCATATCTTTTTTTTTTTTTTTTTTTTTTTTTTCGTTGCCGAAATGATGCAGTGCTGTGCAACGATGGTGACCCTTTGTTCCTGAGTTTGTCAAAATGGACGAGTGTTTTTTTTTTTTTTCTCAAATTCACATAGGCCGTGGGCCTAAAAGCTGTGCAATCGCCCCTCTGTCCAGGTTTGGCAAGGTGGCGAGGTCATATGACGCCAAAGTAAAATCACAAAAAAACATGTTTGGAGCACGCATGAATGGAAAGGGGGGGATCATCTGATGGCCGCCGATTTGGACTCACTGCATTTGCCAAAATTGTGCAGAGGCCCTTATTTTTAACAAGTTTGGGTCAACGCTCAACTCCGGGGAGTCGCTTTTTTAGCTTCTCTTTTTGTTGCCTTTTTTTTTTTTTCTTTTTTTTACTTCCATTCCACCCCGCTTTCCTTGCGCCCTCTCCCTCTCCTTTCTCCTTTTTTTTTTTTGTCATTATTATGGTATCTCATGAATGGACTGCGGCGCCCGACGGCAGCCACCACGTCTACGCGCAGCCACTGGAGATCCCGCTGAACGACGAGCGCAAATACCGGCTTGTGCGCCTCAACAACCAGCTCGAGGCGCTTATTATTAGCGACCCAGAGACGGACCGCGCCAGTGCCGCCCTCGACGTTCACGTTGGCAACTTTTGTGACCCTGTAAGCGACGACGGCACGCCTTGGAACGCGCACAGACCCGCTCATGTTTTGTTTGTGCCCTTTTTTTGCCATTTTTCTAGGAACATTTGTTGGGTTTGGCGCATTTTTGCGAGCATTTGCTCTTCATGGGCACCGAAAAGTACCCAAAGGAGAACGATTACTATGCCTACTTGTCCGAGCACTCTGGTAAATAGGCAAAAAAAAAGAGAAAAAGAGAGAAAATCAGCTGCAAAAAAAAAAGGGGGCAATTGATTGATTTTTTCTTCTTTTCTCAGGCTATGCCAATGCGTGGACGTCATCGCAAAACACCAATTATTACTTTGAGGTTGGTCATCAATGGCTGGATGGCGCATTGGATCGGTTTGCGCACTTTTTTATCGATCCGTTGTTCCTTAATTCATGCACAGAGCGCGAGATCCGCGCGGTTGACTCAGGTAACATGAAAAAACGGGGCATGCGGTGCGGGCAGGGGTTGCTGGGCAAGGGATGACGCGTCGCATCCAATGCTTATTTTGTTTTATTTTACAGAGCATAAGAAGAACCTGCAGTCCGATTCATGGCGCGTGGCGCAAGTAGAAAAGACGCTTTCCAACAAGGCGCATCCATGGCACAAGTTTGAAACGGGCAACCTCGAGACGTTGATGGAATCGCCCAAGCGCCAAGGCTTGGACATTCGCGACGAGCTCCTCCGCTTCCACTCCAACTATTACTCGGCCAATATCATGAAGCTCTGTGTTCTTGGCAGAGGTAAAAAAAAAAAAAAAAAAAAACGCCAAAAAAAAAAAACGCCCCCCACCTGCGTTTTGCCCCTTGTTTTTCAATGACTCATGCAATTCGCTTCTCGCTCGCTAGAGTCGCTGGATGAATTGACACAATGGGTCGTCGAAAAGTTCTCGGCGGTGCGCAACAAGGACATTTCCTTGCCGTCGTTCTCTGGTCACCCACTCATGAAGGATCAGCTCAAGGTAAATAAAAAAGGAGAGGCAGCCCATTGCGCCTCCCCCCACGACGGAGGTCTCATGCTTATGCAATGCCTCACAACTCGCTTTATTTTGCACAGAAACAAATCTTTGTCAAGTCTGTGAAACACACGCGATCGCTCGACATCACTTTCCCTTTCCCAGGGCAATCACAATACTTTGAAAGCCAGGTAAACAGCAGCAAACAAACAAACAAAACATAGAAAGGGGATCGGATGGGGGGGGGGAGGATGGGCCAGCGCAAGGTGAGAGGGCGTTCCTGCATTGGATTGATTTTTTTTCTGCATTTTTAGCCTGCGAATTATATTTCGCACTTGATTGGGCACGAGGCCTCGGGTTCGATCTTGTCATTTTTGAAGAAAAAGGGCTGGGCCACGAACTTGGGCTCTGGGTGTAGCTATGAGCGCGATTTTGGCTTTTATCACGCATGGATTGAGCTTACGGAAAGCGGTCTTGGTAAGCGGACGCGTTTTTTTTTTTTTGACGCGCCACGGCTCATTTTTTAATGTTTTTGACAGACAACTACGAGCAAGTGGTGGTTGCCTTTTTCCAGTATATCGAGATGCTCAAGACCAATGGCGTGAAAAAGTGGATTTTTGACGAGGTGCAATCGCTTGCCGAGATCGACTTCAAGTTTGCCGAAAAGTGCGCGCCGTCCAATTACACGTCGTGGCTCGTTCAAAATATGCAAGTGGGTTACCCACCATCCATGGTCATCAGCGGTTCGACGCGTCTCCGCTCGTTTGATCCCGAGCTTGTCCAACATCACATTGATCTGTTGCAAAAGGACAATTTCCGCATCACCCTCTCAGCCCAAGACTTCCCCGAGCACATCTCGCTCAACCAAGTTGAGCCCTGGTACAAGACCGAGTACGAGGTTACACCCTTTAGTGCTAAATTGGAAGAGGTAACCACGCCAAATCGCGTGAAATTGGGCTCTTGAGGCTCATTCGCCCCCTCTTTTTTTTTTTTATCCTAGGCTCTCGCGGCTGTGACGCCTACAGACGACTTTGCTCTGCCGATGCCCAATGACTTTTTGCCGCGCGAACTCAACGTGGACAAGATCACGGTCGACGAAAAGCAAAAACAGCCGGATCTCATCCAAGAAACCGCGACGCTGCGCCTCTGGCATAAGAAAGATGACACGTTTTGGATCCCCAAGACGTCTGCGTGGCTCAACCTGCGCTCGCCACTGCTGCATGCCACACCTCGCCACACCGTCATTGCAGAGTAATAGCTTGACATCCACTGGAAATAGCAAAAAAAAAAAAAAAGAAATTGACTTTTTTTTTTTCCATTTTTCTAGGCTCTACTCGCGCTTGCTTGGTGATTCGCTGAATGAATACGCGTACAATGCCGAAGTGGCCGGTTTGTCGTACTACATTGGCTATGATTTCCGCGGCTTTTTTGTAAGTTGTTCCCTGAAATGGCCAAACTAGGCAATGAAATTGCGTCAAAACGCGACTGACTTGCTCTTTTTTTTCAAAAAAAAAAAGTTGAACGTGTCTGGCTATAGCGAGAAGCTTCCTCTGCTGCTAGAAAAGGTCGTTGATCGCATGAAGCATGTTCAATTGCAGCCGGACCGATTTGCGGTGATCAAGGAGCAGGCTGTGCGCGACTACAACAATTTCCACCTGGAGGCGCCGTTCCAGCACGCCGCATACTATACGTCGTACGCGCTGCTCGAGCACATGTGGAAGATTGACGATTTGCGCACGGAATTGGCGGATGTGACGCTGCAAGACGTGCAAACGACGTTTCCGCTGTTTTTGACGCATTTGCATCTGGAGGCGCTTGTGCACGGCGACATGTCGGCGGATCAGTCGATTGCGCTACTCAAGAATGTTGAAGCGATGCTCGAGCCGCGTCCGCTGTCTCCGAGCCAATTCATCAGCAATCGCAGCGTGTTGCTTCCTCCAGGCAAGTTGTACGTGCACCAGCTGGCCGTCACGGATCTCAAAGAGGTGAATTCGGCCGTGGAATTCTACATCCAGGTGTGTGACTGCACGGACGTTGCATTGCGCACGCGCCTCAGCCTGATTTCACAAATTGCGCAAGAGCCGTGCTTCAACCAATTACGCACCAAGGAGCAATTGGGCTACATTGTGCTCAGCGGCGTCCGCAGCCACGTCGGGTCCATGGGCTTGCGCGTCATCATTCAGAGCGAGCGCGACACCGTGTATCTCGAGGCGCGCATCCTCGACTTTTTGGAACTGACCCTGCACCAGATGCTTGCCGACATGTCTGACGACGAATTCAAGTCCCAGGTCGACTCACTGGTGGCTGTCAAGACCGAGCGACACCAAAACATGGCGCAGGAGGGCAGCAAGTATTGGTCAGCGATCGAATCGCAGTATTTTGAGTTTGACGACGTGGAAAAGGACGTCGAGGAGCTCAAGAGCATCACCAAGCAGTCCATGATCGACTTTTACGCAAAGTACATCCACCCGCAGTCGCCCGAATTTAGAAAATTCTCCATGCACCTTCAATCGCAAGTCCCGCCGTCGGCTACTGCTGCTGCCGCCAACGCCGAGACCACCGCTTCTGCCAACAACGACGACGCGCCCACAATCGCATCGGACGCCAATGCCAGCGCGACCGAGTCACCCGCGTCAGTCGTGTCGCTGGCGTCGTCTTCGACTTGCTCGGACGACGATGTTGGCACGACCACGACCACCACGTCGTCGACCTCGAGCGTGTCGCCCAAGCCGCCATCGCTGACGTCGCTGCACGGGTGCCTGACGGCGACGGCATACGCCAAGGACATCACGTACGATCAATTGGAACGCGCCGTCGGCAAGGACCTTGAGCAAGGCGTGCCCACGATGGTCATTTTGCGCAAATTGCTCGTCGACGAGCTAAAGACTAACGAAGATCAGGTCGAGCAGCTCCTGACCGACTTGGCTCAGCAATTGAACACCCTTTCCTCCAAGGATGCCGCCGAAAAGGACGACAATGGCACCCACATCAACAGCCTGCGTGATCATACCAAGTTGCCCGATGGCACCATCATCGTCACTGACCTCTTGCAGTTTAAAAAGATGATGCCCCTCTCCACCGCCGCTGTGCCCTTCTTTTTGTTCTCTCGCATATAATTAATGCACTTGTTTTTTGTATAAATTTTCGTTTCTGTCCTTTTTCGTTGCAAATCAATTTTTTTCCTGCCCAATTATGCCCATTGGGAGTTTGATTCACGCTGCCAACCTAAGAAGACGCCCAGGGATGTAGAAAAATGAGGATGAATTGCTTGTTAAATGTAATATCCCACGGTGATGATGACACGGCCGTCTCGCTTTTTTTTTCTCTCCCCCTTTTTCTCCCCTTTTCTCAACTTTTGACTCCCCACCACCACCATCCATCCACTGTTCACTCCCATCCCATCATGATTCCAGAAAACCTGATTGTTAGGCAGCTCCTTAAGCCGCCAGCCAGTATGACCGATTCGGCCAGCCCCCGGTCGTACTCGTCTTTTGTACAGATCGCATCGAGCCGGGCGCCGCCCAAGCTCAATTGACGCCCCACCATCGGCTCCCCTACTGCCTTGTTCTGCCATGTATTGCATTTGCAAAAGAGTTCATCATCATCACGACAAGCAGCCTGATTCCGGTGCTGGAGCGAACAAATCTGCCATTGCCGCCACTCGGTGCCCTAGCTCATTTCATCATCGCGAACAAGACGTTCATCCTCGACATTGAGCGGTCCGATGATGAAACAATCCAACGTTTGTTTGCGTTGGCACTACAAAAATTCGGCAAATCGCCACGCGCAATCACGGATGATGTGTCTGCGGTCGAATCAGCCATTGGGGTATTCGAGCAGGCGCGTAGGCTATTTGAAAAGGTCCAGCTGAATAACAAGAAGCCAGAGCTAGCCAAGGTCCACGCCGAGAACGGAGCGCAATTTTGCCAAAAGATGAAACAGCGGTTCCAAGACGCGATGTAAATGAATTACCAGCCAGACAACACTGATGCATAGACCAGAAGTGCAATGAAAAGTGCGAACAATCCAGCGAAAAAAAAATACGTAAAGACTTTACCAATTGCCCTCTCGTCACTTCAATTCTCATGGAGCTCTTGTAAATCTCCATCCATTCAATAAAAAAAGGAACTTTTATCACATCAACAAGAGAAAGAAAAAAATAAATGACGTACGCAATGAGATGAAAAAAGGGGATGGGCGCAGCGCTTGCCACAAGTATTATGTAGGCCCACCCACTTTTTTTTTTCCACCTCAGATCAGGATGGCACTAATTCACGTTTTCCATCAGTCATCGACTCAAAATGCCTATCTTCAATCGGTAAGACGCAACGACACGATCAAAGCGATACGATAAAACCACACGATCAACGCGACATGATCAACGACATGATCAAAACGACACATGAAGAATTGAGGGAAATCAAAGATAAAAAAGTTTGGGAATAGGAACTTGTTGAGAATCTGATCCGGTTTATGATATTATGAAAAGAAAGTTTTTTAGGATGTAAAATGCGCGAGATGCTTCAATGTGAGGCTGACAAGGATGTAGACGTTCCAAGGCATAAATTAGAAGTGAACCGCGTTCATTCAACGTTTGAGATGTTCCTCTGGGTGATCCAGAGATGTCAATTCCGCGGTGCAACAGCACATGGACGCATAAAGACGCGTGTTGCCAAGTAGGGTATTGCATGATCGCAAGCAAATAAGTTTTTTTTTTCATTTTTATTTTTTCTCAGGACTGAATGATTCGATATCTGAAAAATTTGACATTGTTGGAGTTTTGTGCTCATCATTCTCCAGCAAAAAAAAAAAAAAAAAGGCCCGATGAACAAGATCTGGAGGACGTGCCCAGCAAACGGAGGGTAAGATTTTGTCCATTTTGGTGGTGCACGCGACAACGGCCCAACGTATCAGCGCGCGAATCACCTCAAATGAATTCGGCGAACAAACGCGGTAAAAGCGCTTGTGTTTTGGAAAGATTGTGTTGGAATCTCACTGAATTTGCCTTCACGGAGTCGATTTGGCCCCAAATATGTCATTTTCTCGAGGATTCACAAGCAGACACGCTACTAAAGCAGCGTCATTCGATTTAAAATCAAATTATGCATCGAGGGGTAGTGCGTACAACCTTTCGAAGCCAGTCCTGGGCGCCCTGCATGACTTTTTTTTTTTTTTTTTTTTAAAGCATTTTGACAGCGGAATTGCAAAATTACCCAATTCTTGCAGGCATCAAACGCAACCCGAGGGCCCAGAATGCCGCTGGCACCTGGCTCTTTTCATTCTTTTTTTTTTTTTTTTTTCACTCCTCATGGATCAACAAACGGCGAGTGCCTTGAAGGTTCTTCAAAAGGGAGCCATTTACGGTAAAATGGAAGCATTTGTACGTTGTTCTCGGACCGTGATACTGATCGAGTGTCTCTGTTTTTTTTTTAGGTGGATTGGGAGCCACTGTTGGAGCCACTATTGCCGTGCTTCGCAATGCCCCTGTCAAGCCTTATGCCGTGACCATGGGTCTGAGCGCCGGCGTCTATGGCGTCACTTTTCATGGTAAGACGGGCGATACAGGACAATGACAAACTTTCATCGGCCCATTGACATTGTATTTTAGCCATTCGCGAGTCATTTTTGATGTATCAACGCAAACAAAATGCGCAATTCGGCCTTAGCGACTCTCAGACACGCGATTTCGACGATCTGTTCAGCAGTGCGATGGCTGGTGCATCAGCGGGTGGTCTGCTCTCGGCCATGTATCGTACGTGAACGCGCATTGTGTTGCTTTTTTTTTTTTTTACTCATTTTTTTAATAGGTGGTCGCCGTGGCGTGATTCCTGGCGCGGTGATGTTTGGTTTGCTGAGTGTTGGCTTGGAGATGGCATCGATTTCGTCGAACAAGTGGCGCCAAGAGACGATCATGCGCGAGCGTCTGATGGAATTAGCGCCGAATGAGCCGCTGCCGACGCGACGCGTGTGGGATTATATCGAGATTCCGGCGTGGTCGCCTGTGCGCAAGATCTCCGAGGAGGAGTACGAGGATATTCTGGACCGACGACTCAAGGAGCTCGAGAAGCAGGTCAAACAAATCGAAAGGGAAATGAAACAGGCCGCCAAGCAGGACAAAACGCGATCCGAGCCCTCTGCCGGCGCATCGTCTTAGTAGCATGGCCCATTCAACCGCACATACCCATCCAATAAAATAGAACTAGACGCATTGCATTCTCTCCCCATGGCGCGAGTTGAAAAAAATGGTGGATTTATTGGAAAACGGATAAAAAAAAAAAAAGAGAAATCTACTTCCAAAGCTTCTTCAAACTTGTGTTTGCGTCGGAATCCTTCTTCATGACCTTGGCAACGGCCATTTCAAAGTCCTCTTGGGTGACGTGCACGCGTCGCTCTCGAAGGGCAAACATACCTGCCTCTGTGCACACAGCCTTGACCTCGGCACCACTGCTGCCCGTCATCTTTTCAGCAATCTTGTGCAAGTTGATGCCGCGCGTCAGGTTCATCTTGCGCGAGTGAATCTTGAGAATATCGGCGCGCGCCTTCATAAAAAAAAAGAATGTGAGTGACGCGTGTTTTACGCTGTGATTTTATCCAATTTGGTCCTTTACCGATTCGTTGGGGGGCGGGAATTCGATCTTGCGGTCGATGCGACCGGGGCGCAGCAAGGCGGGGTCGAGGATATCAATGCGGTTGGTGGCCATGATCACCTTGATGTTCTTTGTGGGTTCAAAGCCGTCAAGCTGGTTGAGCAATTCCAGCATGGTGCGCTGGACCTCGGAGTCGCCGCCGCCGCTGCCGCCCTCGGAGCGCGCCGAACCAATCGAGTCGATTTCGTCCATGAAGATGATCGACGGCGCGTGCTCGCGCGCCATCACAAACAGCTCGCGCACCATGCGACTGCCTTCACCAATGTATTTTTGTACCAATTCCGAGCCGGACACGCGAATAAAGCGACAATCTGTGTGATGCGCCACCGCACGCGCCAGCAGCGTCTTGCCCGTACCAGGAGGACCGTACAAAAGCACACCCTGCGCGCCAAAAGAGAAAAAAAAGACCGTTAAACCAGAAAATCCGGGTCCAACTCGTCGTTTTTACCTTTGGCTGTGCAATGCCCAGTGATTCAAAGAGTTCAGGATGCTTCACAGGCAATTCAATGACCTCCTTGATTTCCTTGATCTGCTGCTCCAGGCCACCGACCATCTCGTAGGTGGAATCGGGCACCTTTTCGACCATCATGAGCGACACCAAGGGATCCACCTTGTTGGGCAGCACCTTGTGTAGCTGGTACGAGTCGTTGCGCAGGGCGACACGCGTCGTCGGCGTCAATTGTGCGTGGTCCACGTCGGATGCAATGTCCACCACGTATTTGCCCTCGGGATGAACCTACCCAAAAGAAAAAAATGGAATTGGGTCAGCTTCAATTCGGCGGCCACGTCATGTTTTTCTTACCTTGACAAGAACCTTCTTCTTGCCCATCACCTTGACAACCTCACCGACATACGAGCCAGGTTCTTGCAGCAGCTGCAATTCTTCCTTGAGCAAGCGAACTAGGATGCCAAGAATAAAAAAAAACACAGTGAATAAACACGCACAGATGGACAGCGATCAAAAGGATAAAAAAAGTGGGCGCAGGTGGCAAAAGAGTCGTGTTGTGTGTACCTTTGGCGTTCAATGCGTTGCGCTGGGCCTCGAGGCGGCGCAAATCTTGTGATTTGTCGTTGATGACGAGCTCGCACTCCTCGATCTTTGTCTTGTAGTATTGCTTAATGCCGTCTCGGTCGACACCGGCGGCAAGAGTAGCTGTGGCGGCCATGAAGAAAAAAAAAAGGGGGGGATAGAAATGGGATTAAAAGAGAAAAAAGGGCGGAAGAAGTGCGCGTCCGAGAGCGATGACGAAAGCCCTGTACACATGTTTTTCATTTCCAACTCCGCACTCCTCACGTCTGCCATTTTTTGACAATTTGCTTGGAAGGCCAGCAAAAGGCTGGTTGACCGTGTCACACACGCGTCGCGTGCCATTTTTATGCCTCAACTTTTTGCTGTCGTCATTTATTGGAGGACATTCAATCCTGCATTACTATAAAGTGTCGTAAGAGCCAACAATTGGCTTTGTAACCTTTTAAAAGCTTTGTAAACCATGTACAGGACGTTTCTTGACAAGGACTGAATCCATCGACGTGACAGACCTTGAATGAAATAACGCGCAATGAGACGGCAAAATGTTTGACCCTCGATATGATTTGAAGGCAATCTCGGCGAGTGAGCCGGCAAAGTTTGCTTTTTGCTGTCATTTTGTGATGCGTGGTGCAATGTTTATACGCCTGATTGCAAAAAAAGCAGGAAATTGTCGTGTCACTGCCTTTGCCTTCCTGTGGTTCAAATTTGAGGCCAAAGTGAGCCATTTTCTCAGGACCATACATAGAGAAAATGCATTTTAGACGAAAATCAGCTTATTCTCACAAACTAGGAATAGCAAAAGCCGCGGCACGCGTCCCAACGAGATAGAAAACGACGGGAAACCCGTGTAGGTCGTCATTCGCAGCAGTTGCCAACCATTTAGACGCTCCACGCGCAAAACAAGAATTTGCCATGGCGAGCTCCCAAAACAAAAAATGAAAATCCAGGTCCCCAGAATCACGTCAAAATGGCACACAAGAAAGCACCACATGGCAAACCCACGAAAATGCCAAAAAAGATGGCGCTCGACTTGCTCGCTGGCGAACATTCCGCAAAATTTGATAAAAGTTCAACGGCGAATTGCGCAAGAAAAACGCGCCTGTAGAGCCATGACGACGCGTCTACTGGCAAGAGAGATGCCAGATGCATGGATTTGACTGGGAACAGACGCGCGGCTCTCGAAGTCTGACGCGGTTTTGCACGCGTTGAAAATTATATAAGATTTTAAAACCGTGTCAAATGTGCCAAAAATCACCTTTTTTCACTGATCACTGGTAGCTGCGCACGCTTCAAGCTGTCCTCTTTCTAATGATATGACTTTCAGTACACTGCGTCCAATTGTTGTCGAGTTACCCTTTATATAAAAAATCACAGAATTTTTCGGTTTACGCGTTACCCAGTCAATGGATCTCCTTGTTTTATTGCATTTCCATCGGTGAATGAGGGCGGCGTACCATGTGGTTGAATGGTGCGGCGATCTGAGGACTCTATTTTCGTCCAATTCAAATCCTCAACCGTACCCCTAGGGAATTCCGTCGTTTTTGAAAATTGCCATTGCTCGTCATCCTGTGCTTAAATTGAGCCAAGGGTGGGCTCATTTGACCGGGAAAAGTTGCAAGCGCAGTCTGAACGAGGTTGAATATCTTTTTCATGGTCCCTTGATAGACAAAAAGGCAAAACAAAATACAATTGCTCTTGTGGCGATTTCCTCGGGTGTGGTCTCATTAATGTCCCTCCTTTTTATTGTTCAGCCATGCGACTGACTTTCCTACCTGAAGTCAAAAGCACTTAAAAAGCAGGTTTGACGCGAACAAGATCAAGCAAGCTTTAGACAAGCGCATGCGACGTTGTTTTGTGTTTTTAAAGCGATTTAAATGCGTGGCGGTGGCAGGTTTGGGGTTGGCGAGGGTGTGAGCAGATGCCGCTGTTGCGCGGCTGTCACGGGTGAGTCGGGGGACCCGTGGTAAAACGCTTGTTGATATTGTTTTTGCTGCAAGATCCACTGGATGCGATCGTGCAGCATGATTTCCTGGTAGTCATCATTGATGATGGGCCGTGTGTACGGGACGTCTTTTAACGTGTCGATCGCATGGCCGTTTTTGCCACTGGCGGCGGTGGCGGCGGCATGCGGGCTGAGTAAATCCGATCCACGCGTGGAATTGGTATCTTGTCGTTGTTGCTGTTGTTTTTTCAGCAGCAACGGATGCTCAATGCGTTCTATTTGACCAACGTCGATGCTGTGGCGCTTGGCGGTGAGGTAAGCGGGCAGCGGCATGAGTGGCGGTGACGCGGTATGCGTGTTTTTCTTCCTTTCAAGGCGTTTCCGTTGTGGCTCACGCGTACGGAACGGGTATGGCGCGAGTGTCTGCACCAATTCGTCAAATCGGTCAGTGTCGGTGTTGCGTGCATAGTGGAAAAAGGGTACACGGACGTCCGGGACGCGTAAATCGGCGGAAGACGATGAAATGAGCGGACACGTGGTGTACGGTGGTGCAAGTTGCGAGTAATCGGCTCGTTTACGCGTGCGATGAGGGTGATGGTGATGGTGGTGATGAAAGGCATGTGGATGCCTTGGCATTGGTGCGGGTATTGGCTCGTTGGAGGTGGTGGGCAGTGGGGTTTTGATACTCACGACGATTTGTGTGCGAGAAGGTGGCACTGGCGTAAATCCCGGCGCGTCGACCTGGTCAGGGATCTCCTCGAGGTGCATGGACGACGGCCGCAATGTCATGGACGACAAGGACAAATTGCTTGCACTTTTTCGCAAAGATTCCTGCGATGCCGATGTCGGTAGCCGAGTCGACTGCCATGATTGTCGCTGCTGCGACAAAACGGGCGACCCCGTCGTCGATGTGACCGCCGCCGATCCCAAACCAGCTGCCATGGCCGCCTCGGCCTCGTCCTCTTCAAACGATTGTCGCAACGTCTCCGTCTGCTCGAGCGGCGAGCGTTTTTTGTTCTTTTTTTTGCGAATTGCCATGTCCATGATGCTGCTTGTGTCATCGTGCGTCGGACTCGCCGGTCGTGAGGGAGGCGACAGAGACGGCGACGCCGACCGCGATGACCTTGACGATGACGACGCATTGGAAGACGTATTGGACGACGCATTGGGCGATCGTGTCGCCGAAAAGTCGATGGAAAGGGACATCCAAGAAGGCGTTGGAAATTAGAAAAGAGAGAGAAGAAAAAAAAAACGTCGCCGGAATACCAATTCCGTCAATTTTTATGCATGGGCAAGCAGAAGGTTTCATATAAACTTTTTTAATCATCGTCTTTCCGTCAGGCATTACGTCAATTAAAGGAGGAAAAAGGGAAGGAGAGTGGAAGGAAAGAGCGAGTGGGAATCTTATTTTTTTTTTTTAAAGAGAAATGTACAGGGATCGCCTTTTACCCGAGGGGTAGACGATCATGGCCGCTGAAAAGAGACCGGCAACGAGGCCAAGACAAATGGTCAGCATTTGGATGGGGAAAGATTCATGCAAAATATCTTCCCGATGGAGGATGGCAAAGGCGCCTCGCACGCCTATTTTTAGAATTAAAAAAAAAGGGGGACATTAGAACTCTTTCTCCCTTTTTTTCTTCTTTCTTTTTATCTTTTTCGCATTTTACCGATGCTTCCCGGCACGAGGAGGGTGATGCCCACGCAGACGGGGACGATAGGGGCCTCGCCGGTGATTTTGAGAGCGAGATTGCCATAGAGGCCGCAAGCAAAAGCGGCGAGGCAACCGACGATTTGGCCCTCGGGGATGATTTTGCCCAAGAAATAAAAAGGCAGATAGGTGACTGTCGCGCAGAGTGTCTGCGTGAGGTATTGGCGATAGCTTGAGCCATAGGCCATGCCCATGGACACGGTCATGAGCGGGAACAGCGGCAAGAAGAACCAATGCGAGATGGGCGACGGTGCACATTGGCCGTCCTCGGGGGCTCCGGGGTCCATGACCGAGTACATGCTATGGCCAACTTGCATGCCATACGCAAGCACAAACGCGTACACCACCGCGTACACAAGCCGAATCGTCCCAATGTTGATACTGCGTGCCGCCAATTCCATCTAAATACGAATTTTTTTTGGATGAGCGTTTTTTTCTCTTTTTTTTCTTTTCTTTTTTTTCTTTTTACGGCGGCAATGGCCATGGAATAGCCCGGGAGGACCATAAAGATGGACGAGACCACGACGCTTGAAAAACACGTGTAATTATGCAATGCACGCGCGGCAATGGCGACCATGACGGACGACGACAGCTCAAAGACGCGTCCATAGACGGGGTATTTTGCAGAGATGTAGCAGAGGAGGCCGACAACGAACCCGAGCGCGCCGCTGACGGCGCCATCGATCCATGAGCCGCCAAACAGGATGATGCACCCGGAAAACGCGCTCGCCGTGTACGCAAAGAGTGTGCCCCAGAACCCGCATGTCGGGCGGTCGTCATTGATGCATCGCAGCGCGTCCACACACGTCTCTAATTCCAACGGCGTCCAAAACACGCCATTTTTTTCGTCAGTTTCGTCGTTTTTGATCGTTTCGTTGCCAACATTGTGGTACAATGGCGCGTCATGCTTTCCCTCGGCAGGGTCAGGAGGAATGGGCTCCATTGGCACAGTCGTGTGGTGATGGTGCGTATCGTTTTGCTTGGCGTCGGCGGCACGCGCATTGAGTCGCGCGAAAAACGGATTCATGAGCGCATGGAGTCTGCCCAATTTGCCCGTGTCAAAGGACGGCTGTGTCTTGACCATGACGGTCTGTCCTTGTGCGCCATCTAAAAAGGTAAAAAGAATGGAATCCGGCAAAAATACAAAAGTGACCTCCATTGACAGCATCTCGGCTCCGAAACGGAGCACCTCATCCTATGATATTAATAGGTAGCATGAGAAAAAACAGAAAATGACATGCAACAGGGTCATTCCACATGCAAATGCATAAGCATGGGGGGACGCCACCCTATTCCCTCTTGCTCCTCTTTTTTTTTTTTTTATATGTTTATGCCACTTTACGACGCGATAGGCTGGGCACCCGCCGTGAATAAGGCCGCGCCCGAGCAAGCAAAGGATCTGTTGTCTGAGGTGCTGGTCGTGGAATTGGGGTGGTGCCATGGTGATGGAAGACGCGCGGCGATGGGATGTAGGGAAAGATGGCATGGATGTCGGCATGGCATAGTCTAATTCGCCGGATGATGGCGAATGATGATGGTGATGATGATGATGATGATGGTGCTGCCGCGCGTGTGTCGCTGTCGGCTGCCTCGTCAGTGTGATGGCCGAGTGTTCAGATGGATCAACCGCGGGTTTGATGTCCAACGAGTCGTTTCGATGGTGATGATGGCGTGACGACGCCGTGTACGATGGACTGGCGCCATTGGTCTCATACGCAGGCACCAAAGGATCATGGTCATCGTCCTTGCCGGTCTGCGACACGTCCGTGAGCGTGGCCTGCGAGGTCAGGCTAGACAACGACGATGAAATGGGCAACATTACGCAATAAAAAACAGAGAAAAAAAGAAAACAAAAAAAGTGGACCCTCTTTTTTTTTTTATTTAGCGGCATCGTGTCTCTTGTGTCTTTTATAGAGCGAAATTGAGAAGGGTGGCATCACTTGCAAATAGAACTATGAACGGGCTGACGCTTGGATCGACGGGATGCGTCAGTTCTTACTGCAATGTGTTGGATTGATATGATGCCGCGGAGATTGAATGTGATGTCAATGAAAAATTGCATGAAAAGGGGGGGCAAAGACGAGCGGCCCGTCCGCCCGACTTTTTTTTCTTCTTCCCCTTCCACCCCTTTATTTTCCTTGTTTTTCCGCCCACTCTAATATCTCTTTGTTTCTCAATTTCCCCCCTTTTGTACTTTTGGCCTGCGATTCATAGATCAACCACGCACCCCCCTCCTCTCTTTTTTACCATTTTGCTCTTGCGACACCCCCAGTGTCGCGCTTTCACCCACCCCACTCCTCTCTCACCCACTATTTTTTTCTTTCTCCCCCACTCGTTTATTGCCCCTCGTCTCTCCTTCTCTGTGCCTTCTTTATGCCACCTGAATCCAAGCCAGCCGCATCTCAAAACAAGGACCTGAGCTGCTTGCGGTGCCGCAAAAAGAAAGCAAAGTAAGGTTTTTCATTTTATTTTGCCAATTGCCCCTTTGTTTTGTGCGAGCTCATGCCTTTTTTTTTTCCACCCATTAGATGTTCCAAGACCCGCCCCTCTTGTACCCGCTGCGAGCGCTCCAACCAGCCGGTAAAACCTCAGAAAAAAAAATAAAAAAGTGGGGGGGGGACACTCACGGTCCATTTTTATGCCATTTTTAGTGTGAATACCCAGATGCACCACCCAATTTGACAGATTTGTCGCAAAAAGTGCTCAGTCTGTACGAGTCATTACGCGATTTGGAGGGCGAATTCCTTGTGAAGTACATGCAGCCCGAGGGTGACGACGCGGTGGACGACCATGACGACGATGATGCGGATGACGCGGCATTGAGCGCGTCGTCGCCTGCGCCTGTGGTGCTTGCGGGCGTGGGTGCCGATGACGTTGGTGGGCGAGGCGAAAATGACATCACGGGGGGCTGGTCCATGACGCTTGTGCCGGATGGCATGAGCATTCAATCAAAAACCAGGACGGCGAGCGAATTTATCGTGTTTATGACGCGGCTGACGAGGCAATTGTTCCCTGAAGAGGAGAATGACGATCCGCTTGCTAACGCATGGGAATTGGATGACGGCGGCTCACTTGAAAAAGAAGAAGAAGAAGAAGAAACGAATGTGGGGCACGAAGGCATGGATTTGCTAGACGAAGATGATTATCTGGTGACAGTGCCTCTTTTTCCATTGTCGTACTTTTCGCTGAATGCCTCGGTGTGTGCCTCCGATGGCCATGGTGGTGCCACCACGCCGCAGCGCAGCACAGACAAAGCTCCGCTTTCACAAAACGAGCCATTGGCGCTGGCCACGCTTCTTTTATCGCCGCAAGACCTCGTGGACCACATTCTCATGGTGTTGACACACGATGCGCATAGTGCCGACGACCAAGCGCTGGATGCGGTGCTTGTGCGGTTACTGTTGCAGGAATTGGCGCCGTATTTGCCATCGCCATCGGCCACACGCACGGTGTTGACCGCCTTTGATTCCATTCACGATTTGGCGCCATTACAACAATCGATTCTTCTTGCTGCGTTCTTGGCCGCGCATCTTTTTTTCCACCGGTCGGGGTTGTTGCAGCAACACGCGACTTGGACACCCATCACCGTGTTTGACGCGCTACGCGACGCGTTGCTGGATTGTGTGCTGCTTTTCCCGCCGACCCCGCCTCTGCAGCTAGCATTGTTGCTGTTTTTGTGCTGCCACGTGCGCCTTTTGAACGAAGCACGTGCTGCGCCGTCTATTGACACACTTTCACTATGGCTCGTGTTTGCGTGGCGGTCGCTGATGGTCGATTCGGCCACCAATGGGTCGAAATCGCATCAATTCATGGTGGCCACCCTCTTTTATTTGGACATTCATACCCACACGTTTGTGCTCCCCCCTCATACCCCGTCGCCGTCGCAGCGACCCGTCTTTGACGCCGTCATCAAGCCATTGTCGGCCCACGCACCATCGGGGCCACATCTCGTCCAATTGCACGCACAGGCCATGGCTTTCCTTGCGCAGGTACAAGCCCTTTTTTACGTCCACGAGCCAAGTGCCATGGTCATGGACAAGGACGGCATTCACAAGCGCCTCCATACGCCCATGGCCACCAATGACAATGAAAATGACAATGATGCTGCTTTTATGCAAGATACCATCCCTTCTTTCCAAACAAAGATGCGAAAAGTCGACGTGGACGAGGTGCTCACGCTTGTCCGCGATCTGGAGACATGGGAACAGCAATTGCCAATCTGGGCCGCGTGGAAAGACGTGTCGCCTTCCTCAACGTCGACATTGTCATCGTCCCCCCCGGCCATTGTCATTGTCGATGCAAATGACGACACCATCAAGAAAGAAATCCTTGAGAACAATCATACGGCGCATCCAAGCAAAAAGCAGCGAAAAGACGATAAAGACGCGCCATCGTCGCCGCTTTCTCCGCTGGTGATCCAGCTGCACGTGACGCTCAACGTCGTCAAGATCCTGCTGTTCCGGCCATTCTGCTGCACAGGCCCAGAACAGACTTATACCAAGACAACCTTTTTGGATTTATCGCTGCATGCCGCCTCACGCCTCGCCGCATGTGTCCAGCACACCAACATCGACCCCGCATGGCGCCATGCTGCCCACCAACTCATTTGGGACGTCGTCGACCGCGTCAAAACCACCTTTGACAGCGACACAGACATCCAGGCCCAATTGCATGCGCTCGTAAATAGAATGCTTTAGAAAAAAAAATAACCACCCCCCTTTTTTTGTTCTTTTGTAAAGAATCTAGAGATTTCTGTCTTTTTCTCTTTTTTTTTTATTGATAATTGGGTCGTGTGAGCGTCGAATGGACAATGGCTATTAGGCAAATTGAGCAAGGGGATGAGCTATCTTTTGGTCTTTTTAGAGATTCACGGGTGGAAGAGGGAACAGGTCGGAGCAACCGTCGGGCAATCACGGATTTGACACATGCTTTGTGCTCCACGGGTGTCACGGCGAGTCAGACTTCATCTGAAAAGACCAAGGGGGAAAAAGTCGGATGCTCAAAATGGCAATTATAAGGAGGGGGGGGGAAAGGCGGGCAAAAAGCCTGTGGAGAGCAGCGAGTGGCCCTCGCCAACAGATTGGATCCATCGTGTGAATCCTATTTATAAATTTGGCAGCGCAACGCATGAAATAAACAACACAAAGGAGGTCATGAATGAGTCAATGCACTTTTTAGAAATCGAAAAAGAGCAAAAAATGGCGAAAATGAGCGAAAATTGGCGTGTTTTATTCCATTTCAAAAGACGCAATAGGCAAAAGAGGGGGTGGGTGGGGAGAGGGTGGTCTGTAGATCATTAAAAAATGAGATGAGGGGCTATGGTACAAGAGACGGAGGAGGGGGGGATGAAAAAAGGAAAAAAGAAAAATCATAATGCAGGAATGGGTGCCACGTACGAGTGCTTGACCATGCGTCTGCAATCTGGCAAAACGGATGAATCCATGTACGAGTCAGACAGCGACGTGGAGGAAGAACTTGTGCTGAGGACAGGCGTGGTGGGGCGCGTGGATGGCGCCGAGGAAGAGGTGGTATCATTTGGGGGGTTATCAATGGCTGTTTCGTCGTCTTCTTCTTCGTCGTCGGCAATCTCCGAGTCGCGCAGCGGCGAATGGTGCTCCTCATGCAAGTATTTCTGGTGCTCTTGGAAATGCTTGACGTGCTCGGCCGTGCCGGTATGCAAATTGGCATCAAAGTGCGAGTCGTCGTCCTCGGCCTCCATGACACGGCGATTGGTCCGCCGCGCACGCTTGTTCAGCACCTCCTCGGCTTGATTGATCATGTTGCACAGCAGCAGACGCTCGCGCACATTGTACTGGGGCCGCGAACGCCGGTCGTCACGATCAAGCTTCTTGCACCCGAGACTAAACGTCTTGAGCGCAATCTGCCGCGGCGACTGCTTCGTCGTCGCAAAGATCGTGCTGGGCGCACTGCGTCGATTCGCCATGGCCATGGTTTGTGATGTTGGAAAAAAAAAGCAAGAGAGAGACAGAGACAGAGGAAAAAATAGAGCAAAAGTTGCGTCAATTGGAAAGCGTGTGAGGGTTTATAATGAAAGAATCATCCAAAGAATAAAAAAAGACAATGAAATAAAAGAGAGAGAGAGAATCAAAGGAAAGGAAAAAAAAATGATCGATCAGTAAAAAAGGCACCCTTTTTAAATCAGCGCCCGTCCTCCAAGCCGGCCATCGGGATCTGTGCTTGCTCCTTCCACATGAAAAAAAAAACACAGCGCGCGGAAATTCCTGCCTGCAACAAACCCACCCACACCACACCAATCGAAAGGGTCTCTGAAAGGGTTTGGCACAGGCGTTCCGTGGAACCGAAAAAAAAAAATGCCTCCCCCTTTTTTTTTTCATGGAAAAAAAAATCACGCACAACACACACCTTGGAACGCCTCCCTCCCCTTTGCATCCCTCGGATGAAAAAGGCTTGCTCACTTTTTCTTTTTTTTGCATCGGTGTCTGAGCGGTAGTGCGAAAATCCATGAAAAATCCCGCCAAAAGGTGCCATTTTCCGCTAGTGTCGCGCTGTCTTTCATCGATTTGATATGACATCAGTCGTTTTGCGGGGATAACCCATAGCCAATAGATAGGGAAGCGTATTTGTTGCCGCAGGAAGGAAAATGTACAATTGTTCCCCCCCCCAAAAAGACCTCAATGGGACCCGTCTTTTCGCATTTTTGTGTCCGAAACGACCGATCAATTCGTGCGTCTCTGTTGTCTGGCACAAAGAAAGGGATGTGGCCTGAGGGTGGCACAGAGTAAAAAAAAAAAAAAAAAAAAAAAGGCAGTGGTTGCACAAACGTGGCCATCTGCGCCGTCCAGCTCTTCTTTTTCTTCTTTTCCTGTTTTTTTTTTTTTTTTTTTCCTTTTGTTTTTCCCTTGATGGACGATCCCTTTTCAGAGCTCGAGTCGGAGAATGATCCCATCATGGTAGCGGCGCGTTTGCGCCGTGCTCGGCAAGCCAAGGGCACGGAAAACGACGAATTTGCGCTCCAAAACGAGCAAAACGAAGCTGAAACAGCCGCGCCAAGCAGCCGACACGAGAGCCCGACGCCGCCTCGTGGTGGGGGTGCCGGGCCAGTCGCCGCCGCCGCCACTGATCAATGGCGTCACGCTGCAGGTTCGCCGCCGCCCACACCACCTTCATGTTCGCGCCGCCTGTCGTCCCAGCCGCGTCTGGGCATCATGGTGCTGGGCAAAACCGGCGACGGCAAATCCAGGCTGCTCAATGACATTCTTGGCGGCAACGTGTTTACGCAAAAAGCATCGCTAAAGGCAAGAACATGGACAAAAAATGACAAAGGATGAAGAAAAAGATGAGAAAAAGAAGGCTGACGCGTTTTTATCTAGTCGCAAACCGAGACGATTGAGGAGCGCGACGGGTTCTGGGCGCCGCTGCGGCCGTACATGGAGCACAAGGACACCTTTGGCTGCTTTGTGCGCGTGTTCGATACACCCGGATTTGCCGATTCCGAGCACCGCGACGAGAAATTCATCCCCATGATCCAAGACAAGATATTACACCTTGCGCGCCACCCGCCCGCACTCCATTGCCTACTCGTTGTCTTTAAAATCACCACAACGTACGCGTATATTAACAACAAAAAGAAAAAAAAAAACGTATCATCGCGCTCATTTCCCCCCTTTTTTTTGCCGCATAGTCAAGAGCAGATTTTCCATACACTGGACATTCTTGCGTCTCTGTGGCCAAAGGCATTGCCGTCCGAGGCAGAAGAGGAGGCCAAGGAAGAGGACGACGTGCGCGTGCCCCAGGGCGGTGGTTTCTGGCAAAATGTGATTTTGGTGTTTACGCATGCAGACCTGGGCAAGGAGTACAGGTACCGGGACAACAAGCTAACGCTCAAGACGACGGTGGCGCGCAACATTGCCTCGCGGTACGGCCTGGCCGCCAATTTGCCCATGGCGTTCATAAGCACGCTGTCACATACATGCCGCCTGCTCAAGGGCGACGGCAATTGCGACTGCCAGCGTGGCAACCGGTACCATGCCGACGCGCGCCGACGGCTTTATGAACAGGTCTGGCAGCGTCATGCCGCTCCATTGCGCCTCACAACACCATCCAATCCCTCCGCCATCCGATAAACGCGGCGTATCAATCATCATCATCTTTTCCTCCTTGTGCCCCCCCCCAGCACGCACGCATGCATCCCCTCTCCCTTTCGCATCTATTTTTAATATAGTAATCATGAGTCACTGAAGTGTGCCAGGATACCCCCTTGGCCCCTGAGTGCCACTTTTTTTTTTCGTTGGGTGTGCCGAAATAGCCGGCATTGTCCTTTATTCCCTATTATTGAAGCAAAAATACAATAAACAGGCATCGCTGTCCACAGAGACGCGTACAAACAGATGTTCCAAACACGAAGCACCTATCATATTCCGAGAAAACAACAATCAATGGGTTGTCAAGGGCCATTTTTTGCAAATGTGCATGATCATCATGCGTGTCATATTCGATGCGGCGGATCAAGGATCATCATCATATCCTATGCTGCAATTTCGCGCTGCTGGCTTCCTGCCATGTCACTTGTTCGTTTGAAAAAATGATCAGTCTGGCAGTGTCCGAGAAAATGCACAAAAAAGACGATTTTCATCCGTTTTTTTGGATTTTGCACGCATATAAAGCGTTTGATCCGTTCATGTTGCAGTCTCAATAGACAAAACCCCCTGGCGCGTGCTACTATATTATCTGTATATTATTATGATACAACAAGATGGTTTCGACGAGCCATGATGCTTTTATTTATTCTAAAATTACAGTGCCCAATCATGGATGACATGCGCGTCGTCGACGACGGAGAGGAATGGCTGGTCGATGGTATCGATCATGATGTCACCGCAGTAGACGCACTCCTCGGCGACAATGTCGTCAAGCTCGGCTTTTAGCTGGCCAATACGCGTGGAGATGCGCTCGTACGTCAGCCGTTCGTCTTCCACCGACCAGTCCTTGCGCGTCGCGTACTGCAGCTTGTTCTGCAGGCGGATGTCCTTGGCCAATTGCTCCTGGAGCGACGCCAGGCGGCGCAATTGCCGCATTGGCAGGAATTTCGTGATCTAGCACGCAAAAAAAGACCGCGTGCGTGAGCAAAAGCCCGCTTCACCGCACCACCGCGTCGCCCCCATTCCCCCCCTTTTTTTTTTTACCTTGTTGATGAGACAGTCCATGTGATACTGGTGGTCACAGGGGAACACGTAGAATTGGCGCGTCAGTAGCGGCAGTGAGCACAAGCAGCAGGTGGCTAGGTGGTCAACCTGTGTGGACCGCGACTTTAGCTGGCGCACGTCCACGCGGATCAGCTGGGCATTCTTGGTCGCGTCGTCCATGTCTGATTTCAATGTGCCAATGTGCGAATTGTAGTCCTCCAGCGCCTTGTAAATGTCGTCCTGGCGAGAAAAAAAAAAAAAAAAAAAGCAAAAAGGTGAGACGGCCCTGTTCATTGTCGCCTGAAAAAAAAGGGTGTTTACCTTAAAGTCGTCAATCAGGATGTAATCGGGAAAGTAAGGCAGAATGTCCTCGATTTTCAGCACATTGCTTTGCTTGACATACTCCATGGCACTAGCAAATAAACAATTGACCACAAAAAGTGAGTCAATTGAACCCCACTGCCCGTTTTTGAAGCGCGCTTCAAGCTTGCACTTACGTTTTGATGTCGTGTTTTTCTTGAATCACGTATTTGGCAATGGCCAACCACAATTTCTTGGCGAGATCATCGTCGTCAAAGGGCTTGTCGGCGTGTGTTCGCGCAACGTCGAGGTCGCCAAGCTATCAAAGAAAACAAACAAGGGTGTGAGCTGCAAAAGACAAAAAAAAAAAAAAAAAAAAAAAAGGGAGCATTTTACACGCAATGCTTGGTGCACCGCCTCCTCGTAAAAGCCCATGGCACTGTAAAGGTAGATGCAGCTTTGCGAGCGGCCGAATTGATTGCACAGACGCAGCGCATAATCGGGATTGTAATACATGTCGCGTCCCTGTTTGAAAGAAAAGAGCAAACGTGAGCTATTTGAAGGCGTGACACACGTGCGTCGCGCGTTTCATGGACGTTTTTTCCATGGTGGGCCATTACCTCGTTCTTCAAAAAGGACAGAAGCGCGGTCTCATCTCTGGTTGCTTGCGTCGCGTACAGCGTCAGCAGCGCATTGTGGACCGCCGGATCCGTGTTGTGCAGCTTGTTGACCACGTGCGACAGGTACCGGATGGTTTGATGCTATAAACAAACAAAAGCAAACTTGTGAGACGCCAATCACGTGGAAAAGAGGCAAAGCACATGCGCAAAAGCTTGTTTTTTTTACGCGTTTTTTTTTTTTTTTTTTTTACCTGACTGGCTCTGTCTTTCCATGAGCGATGGTCGTAGCGCAGCAACGATGGGATCAGCAGGCGCGGATTGAGGTCATCATGAAGCATCCAAATGTCGACGGTCTCGCGTGGCACGTGCTCCATCAATGGCGGCGAGTGTTTGTAGAACAAGTCGAGATTTGACTACATAATACAAGCAATTGAGCAAGGCGCATGGCCCTTTTTCAGTCTCTCTCTCTCTCTCTCGCTCTCTTTTTACCTGTTTGCCGAGAACATCGAGTGCCTTTGTGTATTCGCGCTGCTCAATCCAATAGGAAATCACCTTGTCATTGTCATTGAGCAACGTGGCGTAATAGATGAGCTCTGTTGTATGTCCATGACTGCTTATCAGCTTGTAGACGGTGGCTCTGTGCAGATGCGCCTGGTGCTCGTGCAAAAACTCGTCAAATTCATCCTTGACGTGTTGCTCTTGCTCCTGGTAGAATGCGAGTGCGGTCTGGCCCTTTGGCGCCATGGTGCCATCATAATACGTTGACGTGTAGGCCACGGAGGACGCAAGTTCCTTGAATTCGTTGATTTTGGCAAGGTAAATCTCCACCAGCCACGTCGCCAGAATGCACTTTTGCGTGCGCGCCTATCAATCGCCATGATTAGCATCCTGACGCGTCTCATTCTTCATCCCCCTTTTTTTTTTGTGTACCTTGCTGTCCAATTGCCGCAGCTTTGTGAGAAGGTAGAGGCGGAGCGCATCCTTTTCCTTTTTTGCCATGAAGCGGAGGACAACCTGCTCAAAAGTGACGTTTGTCTTTGCATAGAGGCGCGCGGCCATGGTGTAATCCATGGTGGCAAAGTGGTGGTCGGCCATGGCGATGTGCACTTGGTTTGTATGCGCTGGGTCCTTGCAATGGGCAAGTGCGCGGTCGAAATCGCGCTTGGCAAGGAACAGCCGCCACACGTCGCTGTCCTCGTGCTGCACAACAAGCTCATAAATGGCCGTCGTCGTGTACAACCAGTACGTGTGATACCGCGTGTCCGCCGTCAAGCCGAGCATCTTCTCGCCGGGGCCCTGAAATAGAAAAAAAGATGAGAATGCGAACCGATGAGCGTCTTTTTTTTTTTTTTTATTTTTTATTTTTTATTTTTTTTTTGGCTTACCAGTGGCAGCGTCTCTTCAAAGACCGTCTTTTGATTGACATAATTGAGCACCTTGACGCGTCGGTCGTAGAGCAGGATCACGTGGAACGCGCTGAGGGCCATGGCCCTTGGGGTATCGGGCGATGCTTGCATGCTGCCGTCCTCCAGCTCGGACAATGGGTAGCTAAAGCGAAAAAAAAAGAGAGATCAGACGCGCTTTTTCATTGTCAATAGGCTTGCCGTACGGAATCAGTTGCGAATTTTCAATAATGTCGTCCGTCGTGGTGTGCTCGGAAGCCAAATCGAGCTGTCCTTGGTATATTCCGGGAGCTATAAAACGAAAAAAAAGCGGTCAATGACGCGTTTTTTTCTTTTTGTCCCCCCCTTTTTTTTTTTATCGTACCTGAGCTCCAAGCAAAGAGGCAGAGGGTGCGAGCGGTACTGCTGGTGGCGGCTGTGTATAAAGCGAGGGAGCTGGCATGGATGGCGCCGGGCAGCTCGTGGAAATTTGGGTTGGCATATTGGGCAAAGAGTGGGGCAAACATGGCTGCGCCGGCCTCGTGGGCGGCGGGGTTGCTGGGGGCGGCGCGGCCAAGGAATTGGTACAGTCGCGTGCTTGTGGTGGCGAGGACGTGGTAATTGGCGGTGTTGGCAATACGATCGACGTGCAAGCCGGTGATCCGCGCGTGGTCGTGCGCGTGTGGCGGCGGAATGTCGGGGACAGGCAGCGTGTACACTAAATGCACATATCGCTCCTCTTTTTTGAAGAATTCGTCGGTCGGATCCAACCATGTTTCGTACAATTGGCCCTGCTGCGTGCCCAAAAGAATCTCTTGCGTGCTTGTTTGCGATGTCGATGCCTGCTGGTTCCATGCCACGGCGGTGATCGGCATACCCTATTGAAACAAAAAAAAAACGAGCCTTGGGGTTGAGAATGGGAGAACATTGGAGCCCCAATTGGCGTCAATGGATGATTTTCTGGACACTTACGCGTAGCCTCGTCAATGGCTTTGTCTTTTTCCACGTGTGAAACAAGTAATAGGTCTCACCATGCTCGGTGCAAAGCAGCAGATGCCGGCCGGTGGGATCGAGATGCAAGCCAATCAGTTTGCCGTCGCTGGGACGCACCGTCCATTCGATTTCTACAGCGTAAAAAAAAAAAAAAACAAAAAATTAAATAAATGGGTGCGTGGCCGATCATCTTGGTGGCCATTGGCCTTTCTTGGCTCCCATTGTTGGGCATATTTGCTTTACCAGCGACGTCCAGGGGGTCGTCGAGGTCGACACGCAATAAGCGGTGGTTGGAAAGGACGACAATTAGAATATTGTTGCTGACGACCATGGACGTGAGAAGCGCCGGCAGGTGGAATTGCACCTGGTCTAGGTGAAAGTGCGTCGACGCCACGGACCGGATAGCCTTGGCAAAGAAAAAAAAAAAAGAAGCAAAAGCGTTGGAGCGCGTGCCTTTTTTTTTTCTTTCCTTGCGTCTTCTTTTTTACCTGTTGCTTGCTTTTGCTTGCCAGAGGTGCCGCATGGCCATTCAATGGAACATCGGGCGGAAGCTCAGGCAGTGGGCGCAGCTGCGGGTCATATTCTTGTTGCGACGACTCGATAAAGTCGTCCAAGAGGGACATGGGTAGGAGGATAAAAAGTAAAAGACGAGGAAGAAGAGGAAGGCGGACAAATCGCACAAATCGAGCGATTTTAAAACGAGATTGAACCCCCGCTCTTTCTTTTTCCCTCTTTTCCCTCCCCCCTCCACCTTTTTTGATTGTGATGGCCAACTTGCAAGGCAAAAAGGTTCGTCTTCAGCTGAAGAACAAGGATGCTGTCTATGGCATCCTGTCCTCTATTGACGACGACAATAGCATCTCTCTCGAAAATGGTAAGTTTCAGCAAAATAAGAAAAAAAAGCCCGTTGATTTCGCCTTTTTCTGATTGACCCGTTGAATCTTTCATAGCCGTCCGCCACTTTGCCACGGGACGCCAAGCCGTGTTTCCTTTCCTCAAGGTGCCTGGCCATATCATCGAGTCGTACGCCACGGCAGCCGCTTCGCTGGCTTCTCCAGCGGCCGAACAGCCACCTGCACCTGCACCTGCCCCCGTCGCGCCAACACCCACGCCCACGCCCCCCGTCCAAGCGCCTGCTGCCGCGTCCGCCGTCGAACAGTCCGACGGCGCAAAAGTAAGCAACCGTCTCGCTTGGTTACCGGCCATTCCGTCTAATTGACCTCGTTTTCTCTCGTTTTATAGCTACTTGCCCTTGTAAATCATCAAACGAGCCATCCATCGGCCACCCCAGCCGAACCTGAAGCGCTTGTCGCGTCGTCTGGCCCCGCGTCGCCCGACGCATCCAAGCCCAAGTAAGATTGTTTGCATTTTTTCGTTGTTCATGAGCGACTGACACGTGTTTTAGAGCTAAAAAGGAGCGCAAGACGCGTCGAGGCACGCGTGGCACCAAGAACACGACCGCGTCCGTGGATAGCGCGTCGGATTCCGCGCAATCGTCGCCAAAGGCAAGCAAGAAACCCGCCAAAAAGCAACAACAACAACAACAACAACAACAACAATCGCCGCAGACACCTCCTTCCGCGCCCGCCAATCCCACGCCGGCGCCAGCACCCGTCAGGAAGCCCATGCCGCAATTCGCCACGCGCACCGCGCAGCCGCGCAAGGTCGTTGCCTCGGTCGATTATGACGATTACTCGGAATTCGTCGCAACACCCGAAAAGCTCACGCAAAAGAAGCAACCCCAGCGGCAACCACAGACGAAAAAGGCGCAAGAGGTAACAAAGGAGGAGGGGGAATTAGGCACGGGGCGCTGACGGCTCAATGGCTGGTTTTTTTTCTATTTTTTCTCTGTTTTTTCTTCATTTTTTCCTCATTTTAGCTGCACAAGCCAGATGATCCTGTGAATCAGTCTGCGACGCAATCGCTTCTTTCGTCACTCAACATGGTTGGGGCGTCGATCGAAACGAGTCCGTCGATGCAATCGCCCAACGCGCCTGTTGCGGCGAGTCCGCTCATGTCGTCGACAATCGCCTCATCGGGCTCGGCCTCGCCCATGGAACACCACCACCGCGCGCTTGTTCCTGATGACACGACGCCTTCGCCCATTCTTGCGCCCGAGCCCGCCGCAGCACCCATTGCGCAAATGCATCGCAAGCCATCAATTGATACGCAGGCGATCCGTATCCCTGCCGCGCTGATCCCGCCCAAGCTGCGCGCGCGTCCCAGCGGCCAGCGCGCATCGCTCACAGGCGTCGTGTCGCCACCACCGTCATCGGCCGACGCCGAAACACACATCCTCGTGCCCAAAAAGGCGGTCAATGGCATCACGGACGATGGCCAGGCCAATGCCACACCGACACGCACCATGGTGCCCATCCTGACCGACGCAGACACAGAGCAAGCCATTGCTGCCATAACCGCAGACCGCGCAGACACACCAACGACACACGAAACCACGTTTATTCTTGAGGAACAGCCCACAGCCAATGTGCCCCTGCAAAAACCCATGGATGACGACCCAATGGACACCCCAAACACCACCATCAAGACCGTCACCACAGGCAAACCCTGCCCCGTCCTCACCGTCCAACAGCTCGAGCAGCTCATCCACATCACCAGTGAGTTTTTAGTTTTTTACTTTTATTTTTATTTTGGTTTTTCTCATTTTTCATGGTTAGAATCGGATTGTGGATTGTCGAACGAGATGTTGATTGAGAATGGCGCGCATGCTGCGGCGAGCATTGCATTCAAGATGATTGGCGGCCAGCGGCGCGTCAAGCCCAACAACCACAATGATGCACCTATTGTGGTCATTCTCGCGGGCAATCATACTGTTGGCTGCTACAGCATGGCCACGGCGCGGCACTTGGCCAATCGCGGCATCCAGGTCCTCGTGTTGCTTGTGGCCAACGACCTTTCCTCGACTGTCGAAGATCAAAAGCGCTGTGCAGAGCTGTCGGGCGCCACCTTTATCCAATCGGTCGATGACCTGCCCGATCCAATGACTGCCCCCGTCGACCTCATCATTGACGGCCTGCTCGGAAGCACATCCAAGCTTACCGACCTCAAACACGATCACAATGTCCGCACACTGCTATGGCAAGCCATTGACTGGTCAAACAACAACAAAGCGAGCATCCTCAGCCTCGATTTCCCAAGCGGTGTCAATGGAAAGGATGGTAGGACGCATAAAAGAACGTTTTTTTTTTTTTTGGCATTGGCGACGCGTCTGACCGCGCTTTTCCTCTTTTTTTTTTTTTTTTTCTTTCTTTCGCCCAGGCCATCCGTTCCACGTGATGCACTACATCTCGCCAAAATGGACACTGTGCTTTGGCGCGCCCGTGGAGGGTTGCTTGTCGTCCAAGGTGACCGGCGGGCTCTTTGTGGCCGACATTGGTATCCCCGTCATTGCGTGGCGCAAGCTCGGCATCAAGGGCATTGTGTGGGGCTCCGACTTTGTCATGTCCTTGGAGTATGACTAGGCAACACACATCGTTTTTTTTTTTTTTTTGCTCTCTTTTTTTTTATTATCATTTGCACTCTTTGTCTCTCTCCCCACGTCCCGTTTTTCTGTTTTTTGTTTTCTCTCTCTTTTCTTTCTGTACGCCCCATGGATTCCCCCAACGATAATAAACATCCCCGCATCCATTTCGCATTAGGTTAAATCACACAACAAATGCAAGTTTTATTGGCAAGGTGCAATCAAAAGGATATCGAGAAACAAAAAAAAAGAGCAAAAACGACGTTCTATGCAGCGTAAAAGACGCTTGCTTAGTCGTTGGTGCCAAAGTAGCGGCAGCCAAAGTCGCCGCAGCCAGGCACAATGTACTTATCGGCATCCAAACCCTGGTCAATCTCGGCGACGACAATCTTCACCTTTGGGAATTTCTCCACAAACGCGCCAATGCCCTCGGGGCTGGCAATCAGGTTCAAAAAGATGATGTTTTCCTCGGGCACATTGTTGTCCAACAACACCTCGACAGCCTTCATCGCAGACCCGCCCGTCGCTAGACACGAAAAAAGAAAAAAAAATATCGAAAAATGAGCCCATCATGTCGCGTTGCACATGAATTCATGCGTCCAATTGGCCCTGTTTCCTTTACCAAGCATGGGGTCCAGCAACAGGCAGTAGCGCGACGCAATGTCGCTGGGCAGCTTGGCGTAAAAGAGCTGCAATGGGTCACCAAATAAAAAGCAAGCAATCAATATCGACTTTTTCCCATTTTTTTCTAATTTTTTACCTTGGGCAAATGGGTCTCTTCGTCGCGCTGAATCAAAATCTTGCCGATGCGTACGCTCCTGCAGCATATCGCGGTGAAATGAGTGACAATGGCAAACGAGGCGCCTTTTTGATTTTTTTTTTTTTTTTTTTTTTTTTTTTTTTTTTTTTACCGGCAGCACTCGCGCAGACCCTGTTCCATGGCCTCACCGGCGCGCATGATCGACACGCCGCAGATGCGGCCTTGGAACGACAAGCCATCGTATGTGGCGCCCGTGGGCGTCTCCACTTGCTTGTCAATCACGGGCAAATGGTTCAAACCTGAAAATGCCAAGGTGAGACAAACAATTGGGGCCCGCATGATCGTGTTGTACCCGCGATCCCTGCGGATCCTGTCCCCCTCTCAAATTTTTTTTTTCTAGCATTTACCTTCTTCGACAAGCAGGCGGATAATGCGGTCCGCATAAAAGATAAAATCGGCGCGAGGAGTGGCTTTGGCGCGCACAATGGTCATAAGACCCTTGAGCTGCGACGTCGCCGCAAGCACCTTGACTTGCGAAGGAGGGGTATACAGAGTTCCGGCTTGATTCGACATGGTGCGTTTATGAAAAAGTGAAAAATAGTAAAAAGAAAAAGAAAAAGAGGAGCAAAAAAAAATATTTGAAACAACAGGCTGCGAAAAAAAAAAAATTTGCATATTTCCAATATACTCAGTTTTCAGGTTCCACAGCGCTTATTTTTCTTGATCGCGGGAATCTTTTTTTTTGCAAGTGGTCTCTCACGATCATGCAAAAAATCCGTCGCCATGGTTTCTTATCTTGCTTTGCAAAGCCATTTTGTTATCGCTTACGCGTTTTTTTTTTTTACACGTTTTCCAAGGACAACAGCTTGTACTTTGACAACACATTACCTTGCCCATGCTTTGATAGGCAGCCAATGCACAATGAAACCTGGCTGACTATAAAAAAAGGGGGGCGGGGCCGAGCATAAGCCATTGAGCCCCTCCTTAAGGTCCACGCACGCACACTCAACTGATGTCGCGTGGTCAACTTTACAATGAGTGTACCCATACGCTGCAAGAGGGCGTGTGAACGTTTCTTTTTGCTTTTTTTTGTTTTTTTTTTTTTTTTTTTTTTTTTTTTGTTGCCGAGTGTCACCTTGCGCCGAATCGACCTTGATCATTCTTGACCTTTTTGCCTCAGCGTGCGTGACCCCTGCCAGGATAAATGGGTCAGCACGACCAAGTGGACGCGTCGCACGAACTGGCGCGGCAGCAGGCGCAATTCGGTAGATTGGGCTTGTTTCTGCGTGTCACACACCAAAAAGTGCGCATTTACCTCTGTCACCATCGCCCGCACCCTGCGTGCCGGGAACCAGGGATGCAACTCAAACCTGCCATCTCAAATGGGGCGTGTCGCCCTTGTTGGTCCATTGTTACCGTTTTTTTTTCGATTTTACCAGCCCCGACCAAGTCATCGTGCGCCCGCAGTGAACTCTTGCGATCAGCATTGAGGTAAGCAACGTTGGCAAATAAAAAAAGAGCATGCCAAGGATGGCACAATTGGCGTGTAAAGCGCGTTCATTGTGAAGATGAAACCATTTTGCCAAATTGCGTCCGAACGCGCGGCATTCAAGCTATGAAATTTGGTGTAGAGGGGAGTCGCCGTTGGCACTTTTATATGTGCTACAGAAACCGGGTCTGAAATCGACAAAGTTCGCGTGAGGTTCGCAAGTATGTTTGTTATGAACCGTGATTGACCTGAAATGTCGCACAAGGCCCTGCAGTAGTCATGGATCTCCGGGATCTCCGGCACGTTTAGCATCAGCGTAAGCCGCCTCACCCAGCTAAATTACTGGATACTTGAGGGGTCTCCTTTGGCAGTGATCTCACCGCACAAGACATAGTAAAAACCGAAATGGTAGAATTTTACTTGAGATGAGTCGATGGACAACCATAAAATCGTATTCCAGAGTTTCTGGCGTCCTGGTACTCGATTGTCGAGCAAACAAAACGGAAATCGATTCAGTAGTTGAGAAGAAAATCGCAATAAGATCTTTTGGCGCGCAGCAAGATATTTTTTGGAGAAACTACCAATTTCTTTGGATCGTCTCGAATCTTGGAGAATAGGTGTGCCTCACGGAGTAATAGACACTGAGCCAGTTTCATCGAGATTTGATGCGTGGATTTTGTGAAAGTCGAGGTTTTGTGAGCTGCAGGCCATGTTTTCAGAGACTCATCCTTTGGCAACATAGCGTACTAGATCCGATGGGTTGACATTTCCTGGGAGAGAATGATCCAAAGTTCCATGTGTATGAATTTCGTGGTGCGGTGGTTTTGCATGATCCAGAGTATTGACGCGTCGAAAATCATCTTCAAAACACGAAGTTTCGTCGCGTCGCCCATTTACGGCCAAGCGCGTATTTTTGGCGATCACTGACACCCACGTGTGCGCACGACCCATATGCGCGAGATAAATTTGTTTCAGGCGGCTAAAAGCACGTGGTTCTTCGTGGCATTGAATTGAAAAACCGGTGTTTTTGGTGCTTCATTGTTGATTTTCTCGCCAACGGGCATAACGATGCTTTGGCGCGTCATTATGATAAATGTTGAGCGGAGCGAGTACATGCTACTGTCCTAGTTTCGTGGCGATCCGTCGCGATTTTTCAATTTTCGAAAATTGGCCAGTGGGTCACTCATGAAATTTGGCCAATTTTTGCTTTTGGCTGCTACTCGCCATTGGCGCGACCTAGAGGCGCGAGAGTGGGCTTAAATGAAAGCTGAGCGCGACCTTATCCTCGCTGGTGCGTGAGCTGGTCCATTGCATCTTGGGCCGCGCTTGAAAAAAAACCAAACTTGGCGTTTCATGTTGTATACGTGCTTTCACACGCACGGTCACCATGGACATGCACCTGTTGTAACCGATAATAAAAGCGCCCTGCATTTGTCATGCACGATGTGCCTCTAATTTATGAATTGAAAACCAGCCTGGGTCGTCTGTGGTCTGAGCGCCAAGAAAAGAAACTCCATAAAAAGGGGGTCGAGCGGAAGATGAACAAGGGTTTGCTTGTCTGTTTCTTCCATTCTTCTTTTTTTTTTTCCACGACTTGTGTGATGGATGAGGCGCCTGTTGCGACGACGACCATGGCGCGAGTGCCTTCCGAGTCGTTGAGAAAGAAGCGGAGCAGCGGCAGCCAGGATCCGCTTGCGGAAGCGATGGCGGCGTCGTCGTCCACGTCGGTTTCGTCGCCTTTGTCGGCGGCACGTCGTGGTCGTGCGTCGTCGGCGTGGGCGTCCATGCGTAGCTGGCTTGCACGTCGCATGGTGCCGTCGCAAGCGTATTTAATGGGTCTGCTGCTGCGCCTTTCTGTGGTTGTGTGCGTGCTGGGCGTACTGATTGGCATTGGACTCGGATTGCGCTACACAGACGACCTGCCCACGGCCGCCGATTACTCAAATCTCGTCTTTGATTGGCAAGTCAATCCACGCAGCTACCTCACGCCCTACAATCAATCTTTTCAATACAATATTCTCCTTGACGGCCACTCGCACACGAATTACAGCGACGGCAAGATGAATCCGCGCCAGCTCCTCGATTGGCACATTGGTACGACCCTCATTTTTTCTATTTTTTTTATTTTTTACGCGCTCATGGCCGTTTTGTTCATTTTTTTCTCTTTGTTTTGTACAGCCAATGGGTTCAATGCCGTCATGGTTACGTAGGTGGTTATTGACATTATGCTGATGGCGCGAAAAAACGAGTGAAAAAGTGTGTTTTGATCGCTCACAATCGTTTTTAGGGACCACAACACGCTTTCAGGCGGGCAAGCCGCCGAGCAATTGGCGCTCAATGACGACTATTACCGCGAGCGCATTGTGGTGATTCCTGGCATGGAGTACAGGTATAATTTTGCCAGGGAATTTTCAAATTGAAATTGAATTTTTTTTTGTATGGTTGTAGCTGTTGTCGGATCCATATGAACCTCATTGGCATCAACGAGACGATCCAGGTTGGCCCGCCGGTGCCCACAGACCAGGACTTGCAGGCCGTGATCAATCGCACGCATGCTCTGGGCGGCATTGTTATTGTCAATCACATCCCGTGGAGCAACACGACGCGTGAGCCATTTGTGATTTACATGGCAATTGAAGGAGGAATTGACCCAATTTTTTTTTATGATTTCTGATAGAATCTGGATACGATGTGGCGCGTCTGCCGAACCATCCGTCGATTGAAGATCTTGTTGCATGGGGCGTGGATGGATTCGAAGTGATCAATCAGGGCACGTTTGACACCATCTCGCTTGCGGCTGCGCAGCAGCACAATTTGATCCAGATGATCGGATCGGATGTACACGACCCGTCTGTGCCTGTGAATGCGTGGTTGGCGGTGAACAGCACGATGGACAAGGCGTCGATCCTTGCCGAGATTGTCGCGCGACGTACATCGTTCCTGTACGACCCGACGGGCACGCCACAACGCGCATACCCGTCCATGTCGGCCGCGTACGATCGACTTAGCCCGCTGACGTTGCTGGGTGACTACTTTTCCATGTTTTATTCGCTCAACAAGGGCATGTACAGCTTCCAGGGCACATTCTGCCAGCCGGAGCAGTTCCAGGTCAATGCAGACGTCATTGGCTGGTTCCTCTTTTGGCTCATCCTCATGATCATCGTCTTTGAGCTCTTCCGCACCATGGTGCTCTGCGCAGCGCGCGCAGTGACCCTGTACTACCAACAATGGCGCGCCAGGCAGCGCCAACACGCGCTTTCCGACTTTTAATTGTACTCTATCATCTTCTTTGATTCCCTGCATCTCTCTTGCTCGTTTTCTCTTGCCCTATTTTCATATTAAATAAAAAAAACTGGCAAATTCATACCAAAAAAGACCTCAAAAGAGCAAAACTAGTCCACTGATCTCCAAAAATACAACAACAACAGTGTAACCACTTGGCTTGGCATTTGGTCTCGCCAAATCCCACACCTTGGACGCGGATCTTTTGCCCAATCTCTTGGTTTTTGCCTGGCCTCCGCGGTCGCTTTTTCAAATCGAAACCCAGCCTGCTGACACGCCCAATGCAGAAGCCAGCCCTGTCAAAAAAGATAAAAAAAGCAACAATCATGGTCCAATTGCTCATTGCCAATGATCAAAGACGCGCGCACTTTTCTCTTGACAAGAAAAATAAAACGCAAAATCATGATAAGCGCACTTTTTAACATTTGATGATCGCTCTAAGCCCTGCCTGCCCTGGTGCACTCTATGCAGGGGAGCACATGACGCGCATGATTTTATTTTTGGAATGGAACAGAATCCAAATGCGGTGGCGCTGTCTCAAGAGAGATCTTTCCATTGTTACTATTTTTTTTTTGTTGTTTTTGTTGTCATTGTCCATTGGGAGCTGCTCAAGCAATTGGCGGATTGTCTGTGGTTACTGTGGCTAGGTCAGGGTCACCAGATGGATGAACTCTTTTTTAAAAAAAAGCCATAGGGTTGCTTGCTTTTGTTTCTCTTTTTCGTTTTGTTTTCTCTTTTGCCCATCTTTGCTCCCCTTTTTTTCGCCCCCACGCCCCCCTCCTTTTTTTGCATTGTTCGCCTACACGAGGTCATGTCCTCGCACAACACGCCCACTGACAGCCCAGCATCACACAGTGAACAATTAAAGCCAACGTAAGAAAAAAAAAAAGGTAGCCAGCCAGGGGCGCACAAAAAACACAGAAAAAAAAGGATTGGTGTTCTTGTCAAAGCAAAAAGTGCTTAATTTTAGTAGCAAGGGCGTCAAAGAAGGGAAGCACGGAACTGAATTCCGTGCACTTTTTTTTTTCATGATCTTATTATAGCAGCGCGTCTGACCCTCCCAATTCCAAGCCAGCACCGACGACGACCACGGAAAAGCCGTCGACAACCCAGACACCGACACAAGAGCGTCCTTCTTCCTCTTCTCCATCCATTACACCTTCTGATCCGCCTGTCAATAGCATGAGCGCGACCACCACACCTGAAACAGGGCATAAAGCGCCTACGCAAGATTCAACGACCGCCGCGCCGCCCACAACGACGTCATCGCCGCCGACAACCACGTCGCCGCCCATCACGAGCAGCCACACCACGACGCCAAGCATCGATCCAACCACGCCAAGCACCATTTCCAGCTCAATTGTGCCGACAACGACCACAACGACCTCATCCATCATCAGTACCACCACCACACCGCCACCCACCACCACCACCACGACTGTGCCACCGACCACCACCACCACCGTGCCACCCACGACCACAACGACGCCGCCACCGCCACCACCGACCACCACAACGACGGTTCCGCCGCCTCCACCCGTCACAGAGACAAGCATTAGCACCGAGACTTATATCACCACCTGGATTCCCACACAGACCGTCGTTGTCATTGGCCAGAGCACGTCCACTATGCAGACCGTCATCCCCACCGTGTAAGTCGCGCCCTGAAAACAAGAAAAAAAAACACGTCAATCGCTAAAGTGCGCTCAATTGCGCCCAATTGTGTTCAATCGCGCTCAATGACTCACGGAATTTCTCTCTCTTTCTGTCAATTCCACAATTTCTCAATTTCTCTCCCTCTTTTGGCTGTTTTAGCACGCCTGTCCCCATTCAAAACGTGAATAACCCGAATTCTGGGAGCAGTTCACCGCCTGTGGGCACGATTGTGGGCGCGGTGGTTGGTGGTGTTGCTGGCTTGTCGGTGATTGCGTTTGCGGTGCTGTTCTTCACGCGTCGGCGCCGACGCGGGCAATTGCTCAAGCAGCAGCGCGAGACGTTCCAGCAGCATCCCATGGGCGACATGGCCGAGGCCGCCGGTTACTATTACGCGTCGTCGGGCGGTGTGGCTGGTGGCGCGGGCGACTGGTCGGATCGCTATTATATCGACAGTCCATCGCAGGGCACAGGCAGCCAGAGCGGCAACCATATGGCCGGCATGGCCGCCACACCAGGGTCGCCCATGTCGTCGTCGCAATCGCCCAGAGGCGAGGATGACATCTTCCCAAGACACAGACAGAGCAAACAGTGGTTCTCATGGCTACCAAAGCGCCATTCTTCCTCGTCATGACGCGCCCCACCTTATTTTGTCCCTCTTTTTTTTTTTTGATTTTTTTTTTTCAACGGGAAATCAATTTGCCGCTGACCACCCCCCCCCGTGTATAATAAAACAAAATTGAACATTTTAGACGTCAACTTTTCTTTCTTCTCGGTTTTGCGTCCCTCGTCCCTTTTTTTTTTTTTCTTCTTTCTTCTTCTTTTACATATGACTTTTTTGCCAAAGCTGCCTCTTTTTGAAAACGCGCTAAAATATGCGCAAGACACGGCCAAAGTGGCTATTGACGACGTGCGCGTCGACAAGCAGTTCACCTATGGCCATCTCGTGCGAGCGGCCGGTGCGCTTGCTGCGCGACTTTTGGACGGCAAGACGTATGTTTGCCATTTTTGGCCCCTTTTCCCGCCTACACCAGGTTTACTCATCCTATTATTTTTCCCGCACGCTTCAGGGACCTCGACGAGCAGCGCGTGGCCATTCTGTGCCCGAGGTAACACGAGTTTCGAGCTCCTTTTGGCCGATGTTGCGTGTGAAAAGGGGTGACTGACGCGCTTTTAAAAAAGTGGATTTGCGTACGTGGTGTGTCAATGGGCCATTTGGGCGGCCGGCGGTGTCGCTGTGCCCGTGTGCACGTCGCACCCTGCGGCCGAACAAATTTACACGCTGACGGACGCGCAGGCCACGCTTTTGCTTGCACATGACGTGTATGCAGCGCGCACAGACGAATTGGTCCAGGCAACGCGCATTGACGCGTGGAAACTCAATGAAGACGATCTCGTCGTCGATGAAAAGGTATGAAAAATCCGGGGATGGGGGGTTGGCGGCTGCGGCCGCGCCTAAACACGAGTTTTTTTTTCTTATTTTTTTTTTTTACCATTTTCAGGCCGATCTGCCTGAATTAAAAGCAATGGACGCGTCGCGACGCGCAATGATCATTTACACGTCCGGGACGACCGGTAAGCCCAAGGGCGCGGTGTCGACGCACGACAATATGGACGCGCAAACGTCGGTGCTGGTGGACGCATGGCATTGGACGGGTGACGACCGCATCTACCACATTCTGCCGCTGCACCACGTGCACGGGATCATCAATGCTCTGTGCTGCCCGTTGTACGCCGGCGCCACCGTCGAAATGCACGAGAAATTTGACGCGAAAAAGACGTGGCAGCGCTGGGTCGACACACTAAACGGCAAACCTCGACTTTCCACGTTTATGACCGTGCCCACGGTCTATGGTACAAAAAGAGAGAATACCGGCAAGTGGAACACTGACATCAAGATCTTTTGTAGCCAAGCTCATTGCTGCGTACAAGGCCGCGGACAACGCGACAAAACAGCAATTTAGCGCGGCATGCAAGCAATTCCGGTTCATGGTGTCCGGCTCCGCGAGCCTGCCCACGCCATTGCGCGACGAATGGCACCGCATCAGCGGCCACGTCCTTTTGGAGCGCTACGGCATGACCGGTACGACTCGTGTTTTTTTTTTTTAAAAAAAAAAAGGCGTCAATTGCTCATCATTCTCCCCCCCCACGTGAGCAGAATTAGGCATGGCGCTTAGCCAGACATACGACGACCGACGCGAGGGCACGGTCGGGTTCCCCCTGGCTGGTGTTGAGACGCGCCTGCTGGCGGAATCCATCGAGAGCTCTGGCATTTTTGACAAAAATGTCACAGATGAGCGCGACACGCCCGGCATGCTCTATGTCAAGGGCCGCAATGTGTTCAAGGAGTATTGGCAGCGTCCCGAGGCCACGGCCAAGGAAAAAATCGATGGCTGGTAACAATACAATGAGACCCATATAGCACACCATTGCCATTTGCTGACTGAACCGGTGTCTTTGTCCTTTTTTTTTTTAACAATTTAGGTTTTCCACGGGGGATCTTGCGATGCGGACACAGGAAAAGGGATACTACAAGATCCTAGGACGTAGCAGCATCGATATTATCAAGACAGGGGGCGAAAAAGTCAGCGCGTTGGAAATCGAACGAGAGATCTTGTCTTGTCCATCCCTGGGCGTGGCCGACGTCGCAGTCGTTGGTGTGCCCAATCCTGAATGGGGCCAGCGTGTCGCGGCCGTCGTCGTCTTGGACGAAAACAAGGTAAAAAAAAAAAAAAAAAAAAAAAAAAAACGCCGCAAGGTCCCCATAATGCCAAAATTCCCCTCGTTCTCAACTTTTTATATATTAGACTTTAGATTTGGATGTCTTGCGCGCAACATTAAAGACTCGCCTGGCTGTGTACAAGGTGCCATCATTGTTGCATGTTGTCCAGCAGCTGCCCAAGAATGCAATGGGCAAAGTGACCAAGAAGGATCTTTTGCAATATTTCGTGGAGTAGTCTCAATTCAAATTTATTATTTACCTCTCTTTTTTATCTTTCCTCCATTCTCCACACACACACACACACACACGCACACCTCCTCACCAATGGCTAATTTCACGTCAAGACAACCCAACCGGACACCCCCCCTGAACCCCTCTCCCGCCTTTTTTCCCCTGATTTTTAAGATGTGGCATTAAATAGACGAATTGACCGCATGGTGTGCGCGTTTCCATCGCATCTTAATATTCGTTGATTTTCCCCTGTTTCTTTTTTTTTTTCTTTTTGCTTTTTTTTTTTTAATCATCCATTCAGATTTTTTAGTCACAATGAAAGGATTGGGAGTCATTGCTATTGCCATCAGCATGCTGCCATTGGCGTTTGCCGCTGACGCCGCCGTAAACGACGGGTGTGTCAAGCGCGTGAGCTTGACCAACGACTTTGAATTCTCCATTGCCAAGCTCGATTTGGCCGGCCAAGCGCCCAATGTCAAGGCCGTCCAGGCCGCGTGCCAATCTAGCTGCCAAAACGCGAGCCTCATGACGTTTACGCGTTTCAGCCCCACGAGCCGCGTCACGCGTCTCGACATGGCCGCAAAGCCCTTGAAGGAGAGCGCCTTTTTTGCGAAAAACGAGAATTATTTTGTCGTAAGGGCCGCTGGCCAGCACCAAAAGCGCGTTTTTTTTTTTTGTCCACTCACATTTCTATTTTTTTTTTTTTGTTTGTCGGTGTTCCTTTAGAACAATGTGTTTGACCTGCATAGCCATGGTCTTGGCTGTGTGCGCTTGGAAGAGTAAGTACAAATTCATGCAATGTTCAGCCAAAAAAAAAAAGTATCATGCCGACGGCTCTTTTCTTACGCGTCATTTTTTTTTTGGCAGGAATGCCAGATTTGTCCACTACCCTGTGACGCACCCTGCGTGCGAGAACACCAGTGTAGGACAATGCATCCATCATGCCTAATTTGCACGCAACAAAACACGCGTTCTCATTGTTGTTATTTAAAAAAAAATATAGTACGCGATCTGTGGCCAAGTGCGCAAGTCTGCGCTGGCTGTGTCTGACGACACGACGACGTCCAATGGCAGCGACAGCATCAATCCGGACCATAGCAATCCGAGCAACAATGTGAGCAAGCTTGTGAATGCTGCGGAGGCCGCCGCGCAAGAGGTGCCCGCCTCCAAAGAGGTGGATCCGAGCCTTGTCGAGATTGCTGCGGCCGTTGTTGAAGCCCAGCAGGAGCACGCTCAATCGGAAATCATGATGAAGGCGCCCGTGGCTGGTGCCACGTACCGATTGGAGCGCAATGGCCCCGTGGTGGAGGAGGATGGAGCGCAAGGCGACCTTGATTTCCAGGTGTTCCATCTGCTGCAGCCGATCAACACGTTTGCAAGCGCGCTTGGGCAGTGCCAATCCAACGATTTCGCCGACGTCGGCCACCTCAGCTCGTCGTCATTTGGCGAACTTGCGCAATGGCTCAACATGGTGAAGGTGCCGCGCAAGAAAAAGGCGAAAAAGGCCAAACACCATCACAAGAGCAAAGAGCACCACCATAGTGACCATCACAAGAACAAAAAGCACGACGTGGAGCACCATCAGAACAAAAAGAGCAAAAAGCAGCACAAGAATGCGCTTGCCAAGGACGCGAAATCGGGTGCGGGCATCGATAATACGATTGGCAAGCGCCAGCACGCGCACACGCGCCGCCGCATCACGCGTCGCCAACTCGAAGAAGCCCTCGACAAGATCCAGGCAAATGCAGGCGATGCCTTGGGTGCCGCCATTGATAAGGCCATCATGGGCGCCCAGCCCGCTGAGCAGGCTGATGCCATCCCCGCTGCCGCCAAGGTGGAGGAAGCTGCACCCAATGTAGAAGAACAAGCCGTAAAGGAAGATGCCAAGGAAGAAACGCAACCTGCCAACGCCGCCGCCCCCGCCCCCGCTGCCAATGCTGAGGAGGCCAAGGAAGAAATGACAATGGAAGAAGCCGCCCCTGCCGCCCCTACTGAGATTGCCAATGCTGAGGTTGCCAAGGAAGAAGTGGCCAATGAAGAAGTCAAGGAAGAAGCCAAAGAGGCCGCCGCTCCTGCTGCTAACGCGGAAGAAGCCAAGCAAGAGGTCAAGGAGGAGGTCAAGGAAGAAGTGGCCAAGGAAGAAGCCGCCCCTGCCGCCCCTACTGAGATTGCCAAAGCTGAGGTCGCCAAGGAAGAAGTGGCCAACGAAGAAGTCAAAGAAGAAGTCAAAGAGGCCGCCGCTCCTGCTGCTAACGCGGAAGAAGCCAAGCAAGAGGTCAAGGAGGAGGTCAAGGAAGAAGTGGCCAAGGAAGAAGCCGCCCCTGCCGCCCCTACTGAGATTGCCAAAGCTGAGGTCGCCAAGGAAGAAGTGGCCAACGAAGAGGTCAAGGAAGCTGCACAACCTGCTGCTGAAGCCGCCCCTGCTGTCAATGTTGAGGTTGCCAAGGAAGAAGCCAAAGAAGCGGCCAAGGAAGAAGTCAAGGAAGTAATCGCTGAAACCGCGCCTGTTGTGGAGGAACAGGCCAAGGAAGACGAGGTCAAGGCCGAGGTCGCCGGTGCTGGTGAGGCTAATGTCGAGGAGTTGCCTGAACACCTGCGTGCTGACCCTATTGCGGCCGCCGCTGCCGTTGCTGCTGGCGAAATGCCCAATGCCGATGCTGTGCCAATGCCCGCCGTCGCTGAACAGCCCGTTGCTCCCCAAGAAGCCGCTGCTGCTCCCCAAGAAGCTGTTGCTGCTCCGCAAGAAGCTGTTGCTGCTCCTCAAGAGGCTGTTGCTGCTCCGCAAGAAGCTGTTGCTGCTCCTCAAGAGGCTATTGCTGCTCCTCAAGAGGCTGTTGCTGCTCCTCAAGAGGCTGTTGCTGCTCCGCAAGAAGCTGTTGCTGCTCCTCAAGAGGCTATTGCTGCTCCTCAAGAGGCTGTTGCTGCCCCTCAAGAGGCTGTTGCCGCTCCCCAAGAAGCTGGCGCTCCCCAAGTAGCCGCTGTTCCCCAAGAAGTTGCCGCTCCTCAAGCTGCCGCTGCTCCCCAAGCGGCTGCGGTTCCTGCTGTCGTTGCCAAGGCAGCACAGGCGGCTGGTGAAAGCGCCAGTGCTGCTGGCACCGTCGAGCCCATCGCCGTCCTCGAATCTTCGCCCGACGCGCTCACGTACATTGTCGGCAAATGGAACGGCGACGACTACGAGGCAAAGGACGACTCCCAGTGTCTTCTCTTCTCCGCCAGCAAGGGCATCCACTTGGGTGCATGCAAATCCGCGGACTCGCTCCTTTGCCAAAGGCAGGTCGCGTAAAAGCAAGAAAAAAAATCACTCAATCGGGTATTTTTCCATCAATTCTTCACATTCTACTCTAAATTATTGTCTTCAAAATACATTATTAAAAAAAGGAACCGCCCATATGCGGCTGATTTGCATTGACATGACGCGTTCAATCTTAAACTTTGTGCAACCCGTGTTTTGGCATTCCTCATGTGTGGGATTCCGTCGCGTATTTTTTTTTATGCCTCGTGCCCTCCTGTGCCCCCTTGCGCCCCTTGTTCACACGACAATTTCACTTTGCACAGATGCCCACGTGCTTCATGACGCATGGCTCTTGGAAATGTGGACAATGGCCTATTAAATCGCGCGTCAAAGCACGCGCGCAGCATTAATGAAATTTGACAAAAACAACACTTATTACAAACATGCTACAGCACGGCAATTCGAGCGAAACACGGCAAAAAAATAGCACGCGTGTCGCGTCGTGCGGAAATACACATAACAAACACCCATAAGAATATTTAAAACGTGAATTTCTCGAAACTGAACATAAAAACCTGAATATTTTTTAGCTACCTTTTTTGCCTTTCTTCATCGCTCTCGGTTGAAACTGGTTTCATCCAAATCAAACGCGTCTTTGGCGAGCAATTGCTGTTTTTCTCAAGTTTTTTTTAAAATTGGTAATTTCTCGACAACCAATGACTCGAATCGCCCAAAACTCATACATCCGCCATTACGCCCATGTATCTGCGTGCTGTAAAAGTTTCAAAGATATCGATCGTTTTGTTTTGACGTGGCTACTACCCAAATTTTCAAACACCCGAGGAATCACGTACAATGAAGACAGAGCAATATGGTTTTGACCAAAAGATGCGCGTTCACGCCGCCATTGGGCTCCATTGCGAGTTTGGCACATTTAAATAAATTTGGAGATGAAAACGCAAAAAAACGAAGTTTACAATTTTTTGTTTTTAAATCGCTTGAAACTCTGCACAGTGGATACGCCGATGAAGGACAACACGAATTCTATTTATTTTAAAATACTACCTTACCAGTTTCGAGAAATTGCAAAGAAAGCGCATATTCGTTGATCGCTTACAAGTCATGCAATATTAATCATGTAGATCTGGAATTCACTGTAATATTGCACACAATGGGCCCTAATATGATGTCTAAATTATGGAAGTCTGCGTTAGTTATTTGGCGAGAAAAATGCAAAATGGTGAAATCCGGCGTGTCAAGGTAAGCTTTTGAATGAACGCGTCAAATGGCATGAAACCGGTGCCTACGCGTAAGTTTTCATCGGATACGCGCGATGTGAAAGTGTCCAGATAGTTCATTAGCTCATTCTTGACATATTGGCATTTTAATAAAATGTTCTTTGATTATCCAATCTTTGCTTACAGTGGTTCATTTTCACAATTCAAATATCCCCAAACCTTGGCTAAATGTGCCCTGCATGCCACTTGCACCATCCCCAAGTTTAACGCCTGTATAGTTGGTAAGATCAAAAGATTGAAGGTTAAAACCAGCAAACTGTTAAAATGGCAAATTCTTGCGATTGAGTAAGCTACCCCCCCAGTGGATGCAAGGCCATATGTATCTGATGAAGGCACGTCAGTGGACACAGGTTTCAAGATATTTAACGCGTTCATTCAAAAGTATACCTTGAAACGATGGATTTTATTATTTTGCAAATTTCTCGCGGGATAATAAACGTAGAGCCGTATAACTTGGACATTATACGGACAGCCATGGTGCGCTTCGTTGCAGTGAATTTCATGGCGGTACAGGCCATATTCCTGCAGACGGAAGCAATCAACCAAAATGTGCCTTTTTTGCAATTTCTCGAAACTGGTAAGGTAGAATTTTAAAATAAATGGAATCTGTGTAGTCCTCCATCGGGACATCCCCTTCGCAAAGTTTCGAGCGATTTAAAATTGAAAAAATTGATATTTTGTTTTTTGAATTTTCGTCTTCAATTTATATTAAAGTGATCCAAATTCGTGATGGAGCCCAAAGATGGCACAAACGCGCATCTTTTGGTCCAAACCAAATTGCTCTACCTTCTTTGTATGTGATGCTACACGTGTTTGAAAATTTGGGTAGTGGCCACGTTAAGTCAAAACGGTCGACACCTCTGAGACTTTTACCGTATGCAGGTGCATGGGCGTAATGGCGGATGTGCAAGTTTCATGCGATTCCAGTCACTGATTATCGAGAAATTAGCAAATTTAAAATTTAGACAAATACAGCCATTACGCGTCAGAGACGCGCTCTCGTTTTGGGTGAAACTTGTTCCATCTAAACCGCGACAACGAAGGGCATGCAGGCATGCCAAAAAGCGCGATCATTAATAAGGTGGAACGCGAGAAATATTATTTTTCGTCAATTTTAACTGATTCATTTTGCGCGTTTGGCTTACCACGTAAATACCACTTTGTAACGCACATCCGACTTGTGCGATGGCCATGCGCCAGCACGCGAGCATGGTTAAAATGCAATAGAAAATGCGAGTTAACCGCATTCTAGATGAACATATGGTTTTTTAACCAAATTGGCCCATTACACGCGATCCGCATACAAAATTGCTCCTTTTTTTGGAGTTCTACAGAGGAAATACGCGGCTTTATACCCATAATGAGCACAGAATAATCTGCCTCACAGCATTGGCAACTTTGAAATTCACCTTTTAACGAGTCACGCACACAAAAGTGATAGAGTGCTCGTCAGTTTAATGGCTGTTTTAACTTTTATTGGTTATATCGTATACTACGGAGGTCAAGGTGTTCAGACGGAGGCGATTGTTGAACCAAAAGCTTGCTGGGATATTGGCATGATGCAGGAAATGGCTTATTTGGCAATGGGCGCGATAGGTGGTGGCGGGAGCAATTTAGGCTTTGAGCAGTTCCAAAGTCCGTCACAAGCTCAAGGCGGTGGTGTTTACCACCTGTCAGAATTCTCTTTCTTTTCTTCTCCCCCTTTTTTTTTCTTGCCTTTTCCTTTGTTTTCATCTGTAGTCCCACCATGTAAGTGACACGTGCCTTGCTTTCAAAGGGATCCCGCGGCATGAACAGCGCGCCGTGACAGTTGCGCTGTCATCTTTTGTCAAGACAGTCAGGCACAGGGCTCACCATCTGCTTTTTGACTAGGTCGTCTGCGCTGAAACTCATCAATCCCAACTCTGACTTCTCAAAGCAAGCGCTCCAGCTTAACATCACGGCGGCCGTCGGTCTCCAAGAGGTGTTGCGTTCCAATCTCGGTCCCCGTGGCACGATCAAGATGTAAGTTTTCGCGCAAAAGCGTCATCAGGCACGAATTGACACGCTATGTGTTCCCTTTTTTCCTCACGCAGGCTCGTGGACGGCGCCGGTGCGCTCAAGCTCACAAAGGACGGCAAGGTGTTGCTCACGGAGATGGTAAAAAACTTGCAAAAATGGCAAAAACGAACGATCAATGGCACTGATTCTTGTTTTTTTTTCTGCAGCAAATCCAACACCCCACGGCGTCCATGATTGCCAAGGCATCTGTCGCGCAAGATGAGATTACGGGCGACGGCACGACGTCGGTCGTCCTTTTGGTGGGCGAATTGCTCAAGCAGGCCGAGCGCTACGTGTCGGAAGGCTTGCACCCTCGCATGATCACCGCCGGTTATGATGCGTCCAAGAAGGAGGCCCTGAACGTGAGTGGTTTAAAAAAGAAGTGACGCGTCGCATTGCTCGTGTGGCTGATTTGTGTTTTTGTTTGTGCCTAGTTTTTGGAGGAATTCAAGACCAAGCACGAGGAGATTGACCGTGAATTGCTCGTTTCTGTTGCGCGCACGAGCTTGCGCAGCAAGGTGCACCGCGCTCTGGCTGACACGTTGACCGAGGCTGTGGTGGATGCCGTGCTTGCTATCCAGCGCGAGGGCCAGCCCATTGACTTGCACATGGTCGAGATCATGAAGATGCAACACCGCGCAGAGACGGATTCGCGCCTGATCCGCGGTCTCGTCATGGACCACGGTGCTCGCCACCCCGACATGCCAAAGGCACTCAAGAATTGCTTCATCCTCACTCTGAATGTGAGCTTGGAATACGAAAAGAGGTAAAAATGAACAGAAAAAAGAAAAGAAGAAAAACACAAATTGAGGGATCGCGGCTCACTTTTTTATTTCAACAGTGAGATCAACAGTGGCTTCTTCTACTCGACGCCTGAGCAGCGTGAGAAGCTCGTGGAGAGCGAGCGTAAGCACGTTGACGACAAGCTGCGCAAGATTGTCGATTTCAAAAACACGGTGTGCACTGGCGAATTTGCCGAGTATGGGTTTGTTGTGATCAACCAAAAGGGCATTGACCCGTTGTCGTTGGACGTTCTTGCCAAGCACAACATTCTTGCTCTGCGTCGCGCCAAGCGCCGCAACATGGAGCGTCTGCAACTTGCGTGCGGTGGCATTGCGCAAAACTCGGTGGATGATTTGTCGCAAGAGGTGCTTGGCTTTGCAGGCCACGTGCACGAGCAGGTGCTGGGTGAGGAGAAATATACCTTTGTCGAAGACGTCAAGGACCCGTACAGCGTGACCATCTTGCTCAAGGGCCCCAATGCCCACACGATCGATATGTGCAACAATGCCGTGCGCGATGGCCTTCGTGCCGTCAAGAATGCCATTGAGGACAAGGCCGTCGTCGCCGGTGGTGGCGCTTTCCACGTCGCCCTGTCCCAGCACCTCATCGAGTTCAAAAAGACCGTCAAGGGCCGCGCAAAGATGGGTGTCCAAGCCTTTGCCGACGCGCTCCTCATCATCCCCAAGGTCCTCGCCCAAAACGCTGGCTTTGACGTCCAGGACGTCATCGTCGCCCTGCAGGAAGAACATATGGACGGCCACATCGTCGGCGTCGACGTCAAGACCGGCGAGACAATGGACCCCAAGATGGAGGGCATCTGGGACAATTATCGCGTCCACCGACACATGTTGCACTCTTGGTAAAAAAAGATAGAAATCACCTGATTGTCGCACGTTTTTGCTCATTTTCCCCTCTTTTTATATATAGCTCTGTCATTGCGAGCAACTTGCTACTAGTCGATGAAATCATGCGTGCCGGCCGCACGTCTCTCAAGGGCCCTGAACCTGGAATGTAAATACTCAAAAAAAGTAGATTGTAATGCCCCCCCTTGCCGATTGTCCCCCCTTTTTTGCTCTTTTTCCTCTTCTTTCTCATGAATCGCCTTTTTTTCACACCTCGTTTATCTACGTGCATCCTTGTCTTGAATAAAAAAAACACACACGAATTTGACCCTTTGATAATGCAGATCCAGGCCCCCTCCAAAAAAAAGAGCACGAAACGACGTGTGCCAATGCATGAATGGAGCTGCCAAAATGAAGAATATCAGTCGGACTTTGGAATTGGATGGTCCGAGGGCCGCCCGGGCGGGTAATCAGGTATGAAAGGGCAACCAAGGCTCCCCTTTTCCCTTTTTTTTCTTTCCTTTTTTTCAATACATCAACCTAGCTATCATGGCCCACGTTGCTCAGATCTCCAAGAAGAGAAAGGTAAGCAAGGGCGCAACATTTACGAGTGCCATTGATGGATGGATTGATCCATTGGCGAGAAACACAGCCGATGGATGGATCCTCCATCAAGATGGATGGATGCAAAAAGTGGATGCTTAACGTTTTTGTCCTTGTTCTTGCTAGTTTGTCGCTGACGGTGTCTTCTACGCCGAATTGAACGAATACCTCACCCGCGAATTGGCTGAGGATGGCTATGCCGGTGTTGAAGTCCGTGTCACCCCTGCCCGCACCGAGTACGAATTCCCTTTTATTTTTTTCCGCCCCTTCCAGCATGTCCACACCCGAGTTTCAATGACATTGACGCCCTTTTTCTCTTGTTTTTCATAGGATCATCATCCGTGCCACTCACACCCAAAACGTTCTTGGCGAAAAGGGCCGTCGCATCCGTGAGCTGACGACCTTGGTCCAGAAGCGTTTCAAGTTCGCCGAGAACGCTGTTGAGTTGTACGCCGAGCGCGTCCAGAACCGTGGCTTGTGCGCCATTGCTCAGTGCGAGTCTGTCAAGTTCAAGCTCCTCAACGGTCTTGCTGTTCGCCGTGCGTGCTACGGTGTTGTCCGCTTCGTCATGGAGTCTGGCGCCAAGGGTTGCGAGGTTGTCGTCTCTGGCAAGCTCCGTGCTGCTCGTGCCAAGGCCATGAAGTTCGGCGACGGCTTCATGATCCACTCTGGCCAGCCCACCCGCGACTTCATCACCACCGCTGTCCGCCACGTCCTGCTCCGCCAGGGTGTCTTGGGCATCAAGGTCAAGATCATGCTCGACACCGACCCCACTGGTCGCCAGGGCCCCAAGAACACTCTCCCCGATGTTGTCACCATCTTGGAACCCAAGGAGGAGACCCGTATCGAGGTCCCCACCGCCCAGGAGTTCGGCGTCCCCGCTGCCCCCGCCGCTGCCGCCCCTGCCGAGCCCGTCGCTGCCCAGTAAATCGCCCCCTCTCCACACACCTCACTCCCATCTTGCCTCCCTTTTGATTCCAAGATGGCTTCACGCTATGTTTTTTGTCTTGCCATCGATTTCCGTACATCACATTACACAACCCTCTCTTCATTTGCAAATTAAAAAACCAGTTTGATCCATCTGAAATTGAAAAGCGCGCGTCGCGATTCGCCTTTTTTTTAATTTTTGCGCATTTGCATATCGATGCCCGCAGTCCACCGCCCTCAATTTTTTTTTTTTTTTTTTTTCATGACGAGGTGCTGATCAGACGAATGGCCGGCATGAACAGGGAGATTTGCATCTTTTCTTTTACAAAAGACGTCAAAATGCGCCAATTCGCGATTGTTGGCGATCCGGTATGTTTCAATTGCCAAGAAAGGGCTCGCGTTCCAAGCGACCCTGGGTCGTACGCCCCGCTGGTTTAAATTTGGGCGTCGTTTGGACCAGTTTGTGAGGAGATGCTCCAGTGGTCGGCCAATTTTGGAGGAATTCATATTTTAATTTCCAACCAGGGCAATCGCGGAGCCGCGAAACGCGTCGTCATGGCAAATTGCATCGCAGAAACCCAAGTGGGGCGCCATTTGCAACTGTTTGCTTGCGATTTGGGCGCGCCACGCCTGTTTGAATGTTTAGGCGTGACGGGGCTGCCAAACCAAAATTGAAAAATCAGGTTCCCAGAATGTGACCAAACTTGCACACAAGAGAATAGGCGAGGAGAAACCACGAAAAATGCCAAAAGGGAGCGTGATCCATCAGCTCGTTGACGAGTAATGGGCAATTTTAGATTAAATTTCAAAGGTGATTTGCAAGGGAAAAACGCGCCGATAGAGCCCGCTGACGCGTCCACTAATAAGAGGCAGCTCAGAAGCATGGGTTTGATTAGGAAGAGGTGCGTGCAAGTCGACGACTGACGCGGTTTAACACGTGTCGAAAATTGCCTATGATTTTCAAACCGTGTCAAAGGTGCCAAAAACCACCTTTTGCATCGATCACCCATGTCCACGTACGCAGCAAGCCATGGTCTTTCTGATGGTGTTTGTTTCTCCGAGATTCAAGCACTTTTCGTTGAGATGGTATTGAGTCGAAATTAAATCGTTAAATGCATTTTTCGCCAAAACAAGTCAATGGACACTTGTTTTTTATTGCGTTTCTGTCCGAGAACGCGACGCGTTTACCGAGTGGTGGGATTGGCGTGGCGAATTGGCGACCTAAATTTTGCCATCTTCCCGAGATTGACTGTACCCCTAGGAAAGGCCGCGTATTTTGAAAATCGTCGTTGCGCACCATCTATTGATTGCAATGCCGCAAGGATGGGCTTATTTGAACGCGTAAGCTTGGAACTATCGATGCGAAGAGCGAGGTCTCTGCAACTTGTCAACTTCATCGACGAGCGACCAAAAGACAATAAAACACGTTTTTCGCGTCCTTCGCGGCATCCCACTTGAATCGAGCGCGACTTTTGTGTATGGCACGCGACGAACAGGCAGATGGAAACTTTTGTCATCCATTCACAGCACAGAGACAAAAGCAGCGTCGCGCGGGAAATGCAAATTTGTGCGAAATGACGCGCCGCGTGGCCATTTGCTTTTGCAAAGCAAGCTGCTTGCATTTTGAGCACTACAACACGAATCGCTTGCGTCATGGCTTCGTCTTTCAACCTGCTGTCAAGACGATGAAGCCGATAAGATGGGGACGCAATGGCCAAAAAACAAAAGACAAAAAACCAATGTTTATTCATTTTGATTAGGTGGCAAAGAAAGGACGATTTCGTGGTCAATGCAGGATGTCCACCTGCTGAGGGATGGGTAAATTGCCTTTGACATGACGCTTGTGACGGCAACGCCGAGAGTGACCCAGCGCAGGACCCAGAGCGGCAATTCGAGCAAAAACTCGTTTGTCAGCTGCTGTCTGTGGTCTAGCACGGCGGCAGGCGACAATGACGCGGGGGTATTGGGCTGGTGCACGGGGCGCGTCATGACGACAAAAGCGAGCAGGTTGAAATGGATCCAAAACAGAATAACGAGCAAACAGCAGTACGTGACGAGCAATTGCTTGGCAAAGCGGATCGCCTGATGCTGTGCGGTCCTAATCCAGGCCATGACGTCTTGACGGCGTACGTGGTGCGTGGCCGCGGCGTGGAAAGGCACGTGTTGGTGTGGTTGTGGGCGCAAGAATGGTTCATTTTGTGGCTGTGGCTGCAGGTATGGCGCGTGTTCTTGTTGTAGGTCTTGCTGTTGGTGCTGATGCAGGTCCTCGGCCACGGGTGCATGGTCAGGGGGACCATTGGCATGGTGATGCGTGTCTTCGGGGCGTGGATGGCGAGTTTGATGCAATTGGGCTGCGGGTCGAGGCGGTGGTGGCGGCACGGGCTGCATTTGCGGCGGCAAAGGAGGCGCAGGCGGCAACATGTGGTCGTGATCGGCCATGAACAGGAAATCAAACATGTCGCTTAGGATCTGATAAGTGTACCAGACATTGGCGACGCTGCCGAGCAAGAAAAAGCCTAAATGTAGGTGCGATAATCGGCACAGCAGCCAGTGCCACATCCGATCGTCGGCGAGAGGGAACAACAGCGCGTACAATAGGTGACCAGGTACCATCGAGTGCACGGCCAATGACGCGTCCAGCGATGCAGTCCATGATTTGAGCCAATTGTCAATGGCTGGTGGCAAGGCCGACGTCACGGCAACCACTGTCGCCGAAGATGTAAACGTCGTGCGCGATGCCGCCATAAAAGACGTTAACGAGGGCGTCGGTTGCACAAAAGAGGCCGAGCAAATGGGAAAAGGCGTGAAATCGACCATGGCGTCCAACGCGCGGGCAGCTTTGGGCTGCACACTCGCACGGAGCGCCTGGCCGAGGGTATCGAGGAAAAAGCGCATCAATTGGCCACGCGAAAACGCGCCAAAAGGCCCGCCTTGCCCGTCATGCACCGCCAATGCCACAAAGTAGATGATGATCTTCATGAACCAGCCTTATCAATCAAGAAAAAAAATAAAAGAAAAGAGGATGAGCCACTTTTTAATCTTCCATGTTGAAGGCCATTGAACCTCATTCTTACCGACAGGCACCAGTAAAAAGAGTAAAATAAGCACGGTGCCAAGAATACGCATACCTGTTTGAAAAAGAAAAAAGAATTGGGCCATTGAAACTCGGATTCCCAGGGGGGCATTGCCCTAGGCAACGCTTTTTTTTTTCTCTGTATCTTACCTTTATAATTGAAGAGTGCACGGAAATAGCTGTATTGCTTGATAGTGAGCTTGTATTGGCATAAAGTGCACCTGTAAAGGTCCCTTTCTCGCCCACCCTGCAGCAGCGATAACCGCCACGACCGCATACAAGCGGGATGAACGTATTTGCTGTGAAAAGAGGTGAGACGAGGGGTGTCAAACAAAGAAAAAAAATTGCTTACATAGAGCCTGAGCACTTGCAAGGAGAAATAAGAGCGGAAACATCGTCCTTTTCAAGACATATCTTGCATACGGCCGACGTGGTGTCCATGCCGTCCAGGGAAGAGGTCATATACTTGAAAAAGTAAGAGTAAAAAAAGGCGGAAAGAGAGACCAAAATCACATTCAGCAAGGCGCGGCTTGAATTTGACATTGACACGCCCCGATGGCTCTCAATGGCTCTCAATGGTTTCCCCCGCCCCCCAAGTGCGTGCAAGACCGCGTTCATTTGAAAAAGACAGTGATAAATGATAGAGGAATGAAAATGGCAATTCATGCTTTCCAGCCTTGAGGCATGAAACAGATCATTTGCTCCATGACACAATGCACAATGGCGTCAAAAAAAAAAAAGGTGTGCCAAAAAGGCACTATTGCAGTGCTTCCTTTTTGGAAACTCCGCCGCTGCCCTTTTGTTTTTGCAAAGACGGGGATTTTGAGACCGCGTCTTTTACACTTTGTTTCTTTCCTTGTTGTCACTTTTTTTGTTCTTTCACTTGCCACTTTTGCTTTCCGCTGCCCGTTGACAAGGTAGACAAGCGTTTTTAAACGAGAGAAGGATGAGTTTGCGCGTCTGGGTGGCTCACGATCTTGTTTTTTGGCCCTTTTCAATAGCAGGTGCTATGGAACGACGACCCAAACGACCCACATCAAGCAACATCGACTACCGCGACGGCAAGCGGCCGCGCGAGCCAAAGGTACACACTCTCCACAGAGTCGTGAAACGGCTGACTCACGCGCTTTTTATTGCAGCTGACTGTCTTGGAGCCTGCAAAGCCCGAGCCCATAAGCGACCAAGACCTCGACCGGTGCCAGCGTCTCTTGGACGACTTAATCAAGCTGCGAGACGAAGAAGAGTAAGCTCATGGTTTGAATTTTTAACCAGGGCAACTCATCAATTCCTGTTTTATTCAGTGAGACTTATTTTATTTCCACGCATTTTCGCGAATTGCCGCCCAAGGACGAGTTTCCGGATTATTACCAGACGATTCACAAGCCAATTGCTCTTGATGGCATTCAGGTAAGATTTTTTTTTTAAAAAATAAGGGGGGGGGAATGCGTGTCACGCGACGCATGAATCATGCCCTCTCATCCGCTTGTTTTTTTTCTCATTTTAGACCAAGATCAAGAACAAAACCTATCATTCGTTCCAGGACATGAAGGACGACCTGCGCCAAATGATCAACAATGCCAAGCGCTACAACATTGAAGAGACACAGGTGTATCAGGATGCCGTCATTCTCAAGGTAAACCGACGAAAAATGGCCAATTCAACCTTGCTCACCGTGGCTAATGCCCCTTTTTGGCGTGTAGAAATTCATCAAAGCATGGGATTCTAGCAAGCCAACCAAGAATGTGCTGAAAATCTCGCTGCAGGCCACGCCAAAGGGTGACTCATCGGCAAAAGAACAAACCAAGGCACATCCATCGCCAACAATGATTCAGATCAAGCCACCTACGGCCCATACGGTCCGCGTTGCCACCAACATTGATCCGGCCGTGAGCAAGGAGCGTAAGTGGTGATGGAAATGGGACGCCTTTTGCTTGAAAATGGTGAATTGACGTGTTTTTTTTTTTTTTTTTTTTACGTTTTTTCTTTCTTTATTTGATGATCTGGCAGTGGCGCAGCCATTGATGGACGCTGTGGAGGCGGACGATGCGCAGCGTGTTCGAGATTTGCTATCACAAGGCGCGGATCCCAATTTGCTTTTCAAGACCAAGATGTTTGACAGCACGTTCACGTGGGGCCCCTTGCATTGCGCGGCGTATCGTGGCAGGTATTCTGTGTGCAGGTCACTGCTTAGCCGCGGTGCCAATGTCGAGCTCAATGACACGTGGTACAAGGGCACACCGCTTGCGTGGGCCGCGTTTGGCGGGCATCTCCAGATTGCGCGCATGCTCATCAAAGAATATCATGCCAATGTCGATGCCAAGAATATCCACGGCCAAGTGCCCTTTGATCTCGTCTCTGAACCCGACGATCCTCAATGGCGCGGCATCTTTATCGAATTGGCCCCTGGTGAAGAGCCACCACGCGTAAAATCTGCAAAAAAAAAGAGATGCGACGCGTCAATTAGCTCATCTTATCCTATTTTTCATCATGTAGCCACCTCGCCCTGCCGCCACGTTGACGCAAAATGGCAAGCGCCGCGGTCGCCCACCCAAAAGCGAGACGGAGAGCCGCAGAGAAGCCGAAAAGCCCACCGATCCCATTGATCTCAACCAATTTGACACGTCGCTTTTCATGCGCAGCGTCTTGAACGCGTATCGCCGCCGCAGGGACAAAGAGTAAGCCAATAAAAGAGGAAAACACACGTGTCATGGTCATTGTCATCTCATCTCATTATTTTTTTTTCGCCCAGAAATCGCATTTACATGGAGATTTTCGAGGAATTGCCAGATCGCAAGGAGTACGCGGACTATTACGAAGCGATCAAGCAGCCCGTCAGCCTGGAAACGATCGAGGACAAGATGCGCGAGAACAAGTACAAGACCATGAACGAATGGAGCGCAGATTATGAGAAAATGTTTGAAAATGCGATGGAGTACAACGAAAATGGATCGCGCATCTACCGCGACGCCAAGCTCATGCTGGTAAATCTGCCATAAAAAAAAAGAGAGAGTGAGAGAAAAAAAAAACGTGTCATAGGGTCATCTCACCTCGTTTTTATTGTTTTTTTAGCGTCTTTTGCCGCGTCTCAAGACGGATTACATGTTTGCGCAGCACGTGCCCGAGTCGCAATTCGAGGATGTGATGAAGATTGACCTGTCGACGCGAACGTTTGACCCGCACGGGCTGATTGGCAAGCGTGCGCAGTATTACGAGCAACTGGAGCGCATGCGGCAACAGCTCAAGGCGAATGCGCCCATTGATGCGCCCGTGAGCGCGTCTGCGGCCATGGCGGGCGCTTCTGCAGCGTCCATGATGGCCATGCCATCTGTTTCTGCGCCAGCGGCCTATTACACGCAAGCTGCCGCTTCAGCCGCCTTCTATTCTGCAGCTCCCACGGCGCCATCCGCGCCATCGCCATTGCCTCCTGTGCCGCCCATGCCTCAACAGCAGCAGCAGTATCCGCAGCAGCCGCAGCAGCAGCAACGAATGCCCGAGCCGTCGATGCCCATGGCCATGCCACCAATTCAGCCTGCCGACATGCCATCGCCGTCTGCACCGCGTCGCGTGTCCCAACCACAAAAGGTGTCGCCTCAACCCAATCAGCCGCGCTACCCATTACCCGGTCAACCGCAACCCATGCCGTTTATCCCGCAACAGGCACAACATCCGCAGCAATTGCCCCGTTATCCGCCGCAACAGCCCACTTTCCAGCAACATCCGCAACTCCAGCAGCCACCACGCTATCCTCCGCCTCAAAACGCGTTCCAGCAACCACAGCCCGTCTTTTTGCCGCCACAGACACCCTCCTCGCATCATCCGCAGCATCCGAATCCCATGGTGGGCGACTTTTCCATGCAACAACAACAGCAGCAGCCCATGTATTTCCCTTCACCGCAAGGCGCGTCGCCACATGCCCAGCACGCACAACAGCAGCAGCAGCAATTCTATTATCAACAGCAGCAACAACAACAACAAGCCGCTATGCACGGCATGATGCCACAACAACCAAACATGGGCTATACGCCTTCTCCTCCAGCCGCACATCTACACCGGCCCTCGCCCCCGACCATGCCAAACATGATCCCTAATCACCAAGCTGCCATGCATCTGCCATCACGCCCATTGACGCCCGAACTCGCTGCCCTTTTGAATATTCCACAGGAAAAAGGTAAAAAAAAATGTGGGACTGTCAAAACAAGTGTTTAATGCGCTTTTTTCTAGCACGATACCTCGCGGGCATCTCGTTAAAGGAAGATGAGCAGGAGCTGTTCCAATTGGATGGCGGCCAAGTGGCACACAATGTGGTTATCCCTGAAAAGACGGACAAAGTGGATCTGCGCGTGCAATTGCCACCGACGCTGCAGTCTTTTGAGCAAGAACGCGTGTCGCTGCAGGTGACGCTGAACAAGACGATGCAGGTGCAGCCTGTGGACCCGGAGCAAGACACCAATGGCGAGTCTGAGTCCTCATCGTCGCCGTCAACGCCGCAATCGACCTCCTCCAAGTTATCGTGGCCACTCACACTCGTGCCCGGCATGAACGAATGCCGCGTTCTCATCACCATCAATGCCACGGATCCAAGTAACCCAAACCCGGACATTCGCACGCAAACGTACCAATTGTTCATCAATCACATCTCCTAATGGCTTAAAATTTTGTCGTGCATGCTCGTCCCCCCCCCTCACTTCCCCTCCGCCCGCTTTCCGTGTCGCACGCCACCATCTCCAGCATCTGTTTAGCTTACAATCCGAATTAAAATACGATTTTAAACGTTTATTCCTTTTGACGCTCGTTTTACCATGCTAATTTGTATCATGCCATGTGCATCCAGATGAACGCAATCGACGCATCGGGGCCAAGAGCAACAATGAATATCATACGGAAGCATTTGGGGGCATCTAAGCCAAAAAGTTCGTCCGAAAATCGCTAAAAAAAAAAAAAAAAAAAAAAAAAGCAAAAACGCGGCTTTTTGACTTTTTTTTTTTTTTTCTTTTCTACAGTAGCATCGTCGCATATCATATCAGATGCAGCCCAGACATTGATTTTGTTCGTGTCGACACTCTCAAGCTCATGATGGTCTCTATTTTTATCAAATCGACCTGATTCGCCAAAAAGTGATGATTGCTCCAAGACAAACGCCGACTTTGAGACGCCAAAAGTTGCCTCCCTTGATCAATGATGCTTTATTTTTGAGATGTGAATGAAAGAAAACAGGGAAAAGCGTGTAGGAGCCATAGATATCGAAGAAAAAGCATGGAATGCGGAACATGGATGAAAAATAAAAGCAATCGATACAAGAAACACAATCAGGACGCGACAACCAGGTCGATGTCCATGTCCTGAATCGCCATGGATGGCGGTGTCAGATCCAAATCGGGCACTTTGCCGCCCGGAAGACACCCAATGGGGCACGATGACCATTCCTCTTCTGAACAAAGGCGCCAGCCGCCAGATTCGACGTCTTGCATGGCCTCCGACGCGTCGCTGACCACTTCGGTGCCCACCGGCTGTGAATAATCCGGCTCCAAGCCAAGCTGCAATCATAAAAACATGAAAAAAGGGAGAAAATCGGATTAGTATCGCGTGTCTCATTGACTTGATTGTCAGCGCACCTTGGCCCGAAGCTCGCGGAATTGCTTTTTGAGCGCATCGTCATTATCCTTGACGAGGATGGCTTCGACATCCACGCCTTCCGCGCTGGGAGTCGCCGCATGGCCGTTTTGCAACTGCTGCACGCGCCCAATGAATTGCATAAAGGGCACAAGCGACGTTTTGAGCTCCTCGTCTTGCTGCATCAGAACCTTAAGGATGCTTTGCGTGCTAAAAAGAAGCATAGCAACAAAGGTGAGCTCGAATCAAAAAAATAACCCCCTCGTGCACGCTTACTATGCATTGGGACGGCGCAAACACTCCTCGAGCACCAAATCAAGGATCATCTGCGTGACCATGCTCTCCTCTGTATTTGAGTTGCTGATGAAAAAGATCAGCCAGCATGCTAAAATTCAAAAAAAGGGGGTGGAAGATTAGTTACTGACTCATTTTTTTTTGTATTGGAGAGCTTTTTTTACTGAGTGTCATGAGATAGCTTGGCTGTTTGAATTGAGCATCGGACTCCTCGGGCAGCTCCTCAAAGGGATTCAAGGATGGCAGACGCATGTCAAACGCGTCTGTCGCGTCGAGGCGCGCGATCATGGCCGACAGAAGCTCCGGCAAGAAATTGTCGAATTCGCTGTCCAAGAATTGTAGCAGGGGCATCCAGAGTAATGTGACGACCGGCGAAATGGCAAGCTCCTCGGCCGAGGGACGCTTTCTATTAAACAAGTAGAAAAAAAATGAGCGTTCAGACTGAAAAATTAAAGATTTTTTTTTTTACTTTTTGGACGCTGGCACGAGGTTGCCCGGGCGCAAAAGAATGGGAATGACGCTGTCTTGGATGGTATCGGCGGTGAGCAACTTTAACAGCTTGCGCATGGTCGCCACAGTGGCGCGGTGCGCAGTCGACTCCTTGGCTGGATGAATAAAAAGAAAATTAAAATGAGACGCGACAACATCGTATTTTTTTTGTTTTACCCCTCAAATACGTCTTGCGATCAGCCTTGTACTGGGCCAAGTGAGCTGTGATTTCGTCCATTGTCGCAGCACTGACGGTGTGCAGCGTGTCTGGTTTGATTTGAGCACACCAATAGGTATTGTAGAGCCATTGAAGCGCTTGCCTGCTTGCGCGTCGCAGCACCGTGAGACTTGGCAGATCCTCGTGCGTCGCGGCGTGGCGAATCTGCACAAAATGAAGTGGCAGGCCGATTTGCTGAGCAATCACGTACAAAGACCGCGCAAAATAGCCTTTTTGCTGCGAATCCTCTAAAATGTTGACGAATCTAGACAATGTGTCAAATGGAAAAAACCTGTCAGAAACGCGTTTCTGCATTTTTTTCTTTTTTATTAGCAATTATTACCTGGTCATGACACAGCCATACAGCAGCTGCAGCTCGTTTTGAGAAAGCGGAACGGCCGCCGCCACCTGCTTGCGCTCACGCAGCTGTAGCTCGACGAGATCCATGGTTGCTTTGACGGCAATAGGCACGCGACCACGGCAGTTCCACGCGAGAACCTAACCAAAAAAAAAAAAAAAAAATGTGAAAACTGGCGTTTTCCAAAAGAAAACAAGCCTTACGCGATCGATACCACGCTGGACAGACGCGGGATCTTGGTCGATATCTGCATAAAGCCAGTGGAACACTTGAAGAAACTCTTCATTGGTTGCCCAAGGCACGATACGAGGCTGCGATCGCATAGTTGAGAAGAAAAAGAAAAAAAAAAAAGTATGAAAACAAAGAGAAAGAAAAACAAGCAGAAGAAGCGGACGGCGTCTGGCTTTCCTCTTTTGAATCCCAACCTAAAAAAAAAAAAAAAAAAGAAGGCGCGCGCCCGGAAGAAAAAAAAAAAAACAGGCTCTTTTCCATTTTTCTTCATTTTCTCGTCTTATTCGCCCTTTTTTTTTTCCTATGCCTTCGCACAAGCGCTCTGCGCCAGAGGACGACAGCACGACGATCCAGGTTAAAAAGAGCAAGGTGGCAGCAGAGAGCAGCCAGCAAGCCAAGGAAAAGAGCAAGGAACGACCTGACCACGCTTCTTCCTGCGACGATCCAGCATGCACGGGGTGCGACGAAGGCGAGGTGGAATTGGCGTTTGTGCGTCGCGACGAGAATGGCCAGGAAGTGGCTGCAACGCCCAGTGCCATGGAATTACTTGCCATGGCCAAAAGCGAGACCAATCGCGCCGTGGCCGGCCGCTTGTACGACATGGCGCTCGATGCCTTTGCCGACGAGGACAAGGAGCACGGCAAGCAAGGATTGGGCTATGCGCGCTGTCTCGTTGAGCTTGGACGCCAATTGGCCGTGCAGGAAAGCTTGCGTGAGGCACTGACGCTGTATCAGTCCCAAAAGGCCCCCATTACATCGGAAACACGACTTTGGGAAGCGCGATGCGCGCTCGCCCTTGCCCTTGCCATCCGCCTGCAAGTCAATAACGATGTCGACTTGGCCCGCGACGAATTGGACAGTGAGGACGACGATGACACCGCCATCATGGAGCTCATGGACAAGGCAAATCTCAAGCGCGAAGAAACAAAGCTCTACCAAAGCGCGCTCACTCTATTGGACGACGTAATCTCCGCGTTTTGCATAAAAACGCGTCCAACCTCATCTGTTTTTTATTTTTTTTTTGGGGGGTGGTTTGCAGGTTGCCGAGAACATTGCTGACAATGACCATGCGTTGTTTTACCAAGCCATCAAGGACTTGTTGCAATACATGGAGGAATTGGGACAGCCACCGCACGCACCAGTTGTTTCCATCATCGGCGACGCCCTGATACGCTTCCTCGACGCGTCAAAAGCCGCCGACCAGGATGCCTTGCTCATGCGCGCCGCCGTCTTGCTGCATGTATGCAAATTCGTCGAGCCAAGCGAAAGGTCCAAGGTAAAAAAAGAAAAAACCGCGCGGAAAATGGATAAAACGCGTCCATTGACATTTTTTTTAGACTGTCGACGAGGCAAACACCGTACTTGAATCGATTGTTGCATACACCAAAGAGCAAAAGCAAGATCTGGAGGGCCGCTATTATGAATTGGTAAGAACAACGCGTCGTGATTATGTGGCAATTTCAATTTAATCTCTTTTTTTTTGCATTTTACAGCTTGCCATGTGCCGTCTCGAACAAGCCAACTGCGTAGAGGACGAGGACAAGGTGCTGGCCTGCTTTGATGACGCCATTGACGCATTCAACAAGGCGCTGGAGCTGGACCCAGGTACAAAGCGACGCAAAAAAATGGTCTTTGGTATCCCACTAAATCCCGGTGTTTTTCTTTTTCTTTTTAGATAATGGCAAGGTGCAAGACATGCTTGAGACGCTGACGGGCAGCAATTGAAGGACGAACCCCGTGATTATCATAGATTCCCCACTTTTTGAATGAAAATAGACGCAATTCTGCTTTTTTTTAGCCTTGATCCGAGCTGGTCAGTCTGTGATATATTGAAATGGGCAGGGATGGCTGGATTTGAACCAAAAAAATAGGCCATGGTGTCGCGCGCGTCCCTTTTCCATTTTTTTACTTTTTTTTTTTTTTTTTTTTGTTGCCAACCTCTTTCTGGTCTGCTGTATCCGCCCTTCATTGATTAAGTGATATCGGGGAAGTAGGAGCGCCGGGCCAGCGGCGTTCTTTCTTCATGTTGTTTTTCAACCATGAAGCGAACGCAGCCGGAAGAAGGTGAGGAATTGGCCGTTTTTTGGCCCTTTTCGCCAGCCGCCACGCGACAGCACGCGCCTCTCTGCTCACAACTTTGTTTTCTACGATTAGACCCTCCCGAATTGCTTTCCAAGAGAAATGCTCTTTTTTTCGAGCGATTTCCTCAAGGTAATCGTGTGTTTTCCTTGAAATGATTCGTTTCACACCTTTTTTTAAATTACAGTAGAACCAACCCCTGGTGCTTCCTTGGCCGGAGCCGAGAATCGTCATTTTCACAAACTCAGCAATGATTCCCCATTTTATCAATGGATCGCGGTGAGGAGCCGTTCAATGCCGCAGCCGCGGATTCTTCCTCTGACGGGGTCATCCATGCCGGCTCAGAGGACAATGGGCCCGATTCTGTGGACCATGAGCATGAAGAGTCGGATGACGGCGATTCCGAGGACGCGCACGATCTTGATTGGGTTCCCAGCGACGAGGAACAACCCATTCGCAAGCAAAGGCACTTCCTGGACGTCTAGCAAGAACACTTCCTGGGGGTCTAGCAAGAGCCCATTGGCGAGCAAGCGGCCTTGGACGGACATCGAGACGCCCGCAGCCGACTTTGTCCACACAATGGTATGCTTTGCAAAACGAAAAAAAGGCGTTCGGGACAAAATAAAGATTGAAACAGGCGTGCTCAAAGCGATTCATCCTGTTGTTTGTTCTGACGCGCTTGTCTCTCTTTCTCTTCCCCCTCTTTTGTTAGCACACTATGGACAACCCACGGCAGATGAACGGGCAGCCTTGTGCCGGGCTGGTCAGCAAGAGCTGGAAGAAGCCACAAGAAATCCCAATGCACCGCAATGCCGCCATTGCAGCCCCGACACATGCGGCTGCGAATCCACGGACGAGGCGCGGTCCTTTGACGAGGATGAATCCACTGACAACAAAGAGGACAGCACCACTGGGCGAATGGCTATCTTTGACCCACAAGAGGGTCGGCAGCATCGCAACGTTATGGCTTGGCTTTGCAAGTCAGTGAGGAGAACGACGCCCCGTGGCTCCATTGCGACTCCCTTTAGATGTGCTTGCTGAACCAGACGAAAATATGCTATTTGTTGATTTTTGTGCTGGTGACGCATGCCATCGTCGCAACCATACAGAATTTGGTATTGCGGTGAAATCTGCCAGGGTAATGGAGCTCGTCCGATTGCTGATTTCGCCACGCATCACGCATCCTTTGCATGGAATTGGATTGTTTCGTGGAATTCATGGATCGCGCTGCTCGTCATCCTTGCCCTCGATGTCGCACTTGACAACAAAAAGTCGAAAACAATGAAGAGCTGCTGGTGCAAGCCGAATTTCAAGAACAGCGGCCAAATCAGCGCCACCGCTGCCCCTCAGTGCGTTATCCTTTCCGTTGTGGAGAACAATGAGTAGGCACATTGTTCATATGCCTGCATGGCATCTTTCCTCAAGAACAACACGTTCTGAAAACTCAAAAAATAAAAAACCACACACAAAGTGTCTCTAGAAAGTGATTAATGCCTTGTTTTGTGGAATTCGAGATGGTAAAGGAGCAAGTATGCGGTGTAACGCGTCAAAAAGCGCGCCAAACGCGTCGTGTTGCGCGATTGGCACATCCTTGACGGAAGTGCTGCCACGCGGGGCGTGTTTGACGCGCTTTTTCACGCGATTGGCGCGTTTTTAATTTTATTTTTTTGCACAAATTGCGCTTTTCTTCCTCCATGTTAGCACAACGCAACCTGTATTGACTTTTTTATCCCCTTGATAGTGGTTGATGTGATTCAAGACAAGACGTCCGGGCAGAGCTATACGGGTCTGATATTGCACAATGCGTCCAGCGCGTTCAAAATATTTTAAACGCGTAGCCGCCCTAGCGCCGACATGCTCGTTAGGACCCGCCCTGCCCACCGCGCTGCTCGACTCTCATCTGTACAGTATCCTCGCGTGTCACGGGCGGCACATCGAGCAGCGCATCTAACAGCTGCAAAGGCATTTGGCTTTCAAAATCGTGTTGAGAAAGCAAATTGATCTATTATTGGGCCTGAGCGGCGCCGATAGATAAGTACCTGATGCAGAAAAAGGAGCCCTTTCGAATGAGCCCTTTTTCGTATCGATACAATGCTCGAGTGCTGAGAAAACACAAATTTGGAAAATCGTGGATTTTGAAAGGGAGACACTCAGGATGGCGAAAATGGGAAAATCAAAGTGCTCCAATTGCTTCCCTATTTTGACTCGTGACAGGGCACAAAGAAAGACGAACGACCACGGTGTCAGCGACCGAAACCAGCTTGGCAATTGGGCTGTAAAAGACAATTGTTTTCGAAAAAGGTCTCTTTTTCGTGCAAGGGCTAGGTTGGCGAAAACATGTCGCAGTGTCCCCAAATTTGATCCCACAGTGAGAGCGCGACGTGACACGTGTTTCCGTCATGGAGATCGCAAGAGAACAGGCTGCAAGCTGCCTGAAAAAGCCGGATCCGTGAGACCCTCGTTTTACATGATTTTCGCAGCATGATTGCACGTGACACAGACGTGTGACGCGATTGCCCGACACACGTATTTTGTGCTCCGTGGCCACGACTACGTGATGGATGCGTCGGGTCAGCGCCATCGCGCTTTCTCGCCCCGCACGACGCTCTTAAAGAAAAACTTATATATGTACTGTGCTCAGAATTAAGCAGATAGACCCCTTTTTGGCTTTTCCGACGCTCACTCAAAGGGATCTACACTATGGCCAAGTGTCGCGGATATCCGAGGACATCGATTTCAAAGTTCTCGACGCGGCCTCATTTCGTCTATTTTTGAAAAAGCAGTCCAGGTTGCTCAAATCAGCGTTTACAGCCACGAAACTGGGCTCATTCGACGCGTCTCGTCGCGCACTCTTCCTATCGTAGCTTAAATGGTGAAAGTGTTGGCTTGACGTATGATTTTTGGCAAAAAAAAATAGCTGCGTGTTGCAATTTTTTTTTTTTTTTAAATGGTGCTAACCGACTTTTTGATGCTCGCTCGGAGTGCTCTCGCGCCCGCCGAGGTGGCAGTGCGTAGTGGATGGCAGATGGCAGGTTGGTGCCGCCCACATGCGCTTTGTCTTGCAGGGAGCGAATAAAATACACCCCACATCCTTTTTGTCATGGATCAGGCAAAGTGGCACAAACACACAGGTCAATACAGTTGTAGTCCTTTTCATAAATCCAGACTGAAACACTTCCTAGCATAATGGCAGCTTCGCCTCCAAACTCTTGCATTAAGCTATTTCGGTGCGTCTTCTCAACAAGACATTGAAAACCAGAGAATGATTGAAGCGTTGCCGTGCAGATAGGGGAACAGATATTACAGTACGTACGTTTTTAATGCATGATTCTATGGTAAAAGATAATGGGATGAGGGGGGAGAGAGAAAAAGAAAAAAAGACCGACAAAAAAACGGAAGCCAAGACTTTAGATGGCAATATGGCCCGATGCAGCAAAGACGCCGAACAGGACCCAAGCGGACACGAGTGCAGCGGCGATAATGCCGACGTAGAGATAGTTGAACTTGTTGACAGGTGTGTCCGTGTACGCGTCCAGACCTTTCTTGGTAAGGGCCAGCTCCTTTTCGTGAATTTCACGCATGCGCTCCACGCGCACCGAGCGACGCGCCTCCAAAAGGTTGTCCAGCTTGTAGTATTGCACCGCCCATAGACCCAGGATCAAGAAAAAGCCAATTGCTGCCAAAATGATGAAAAGTAACATCACGCCCGTATAGCCCTGCCCGGATGTCTTGTCTTGAATCACACCAACCACTATTCAAGGGGATGAAATAATAAAAAGTCAATACAGGTTGTGTTAAGGAAAATATTCACGCAAAAAAAAAAAAGCGCGTCAATCGCGCTATGATATTTGTGGCGGCATTTCCGTCAAGGATGTGCCAATCTCACAACGCGACGCGTTTAACGCGCTTTTTGACGCGTCACGCCGCAGATATTTCTCATTTGGACTTTTTTTCTTGTTTTACCAATATCCAATATGCTTGTGCCAATATTGTTCATAGCTTTGTACAAACCGAGACCGGTTCCAATGTAGTCGGAGGGCAGGATCATCCCGATAGCTGTTATCATACTGATGGGGCCAAAAGCAAGAGAGATTGAATAGAAAACCATGCCGACGACGGGGTCGACATAGCTCCATCCGAGTAAACCGGAAGATAAGATGAGGAAGACGGCCGAGAGCCACAAGATGACGACGCGCTTTCCAAAGTAGTCCATGACGAAGCCCAAAACAGGTGTAGCCACGATGGGCACAGCGTGTGCCACGCTTGCCTTGTAACCTGCGAGGCGCGTGTCGCTTTCGCCAAAGTGGATAGTGATCAATTCCGTGGCAATGGTCTGGAACGACGACCAGACGGCCGCGTAGATGAATTCAATGGTCAGAATCAACCAAAATACGTGGGGGAATTTGAAAATTGAGTGCCAATGGAACGTTTTCTTCTGTTTCATGGCCTGCAGTTCGGTCTTGTTCATGATGGTCGCCTCACCGCGCAGCTTCTTCACGGTCAGGGCATAGGCCAGGTTCATCACAATCGAAAACACGCAAAGAATCAGCGACACCCACATGGGCCACACCCAGCCTTTTGCCAAAGCAATGGGATTTGCAACCATATTTCCAATAAACGATGACAGGCGGCTGATGGACAGCTGCAGACCAATGGCAATGGAAAGGTGCTGCGTGCGGAACCACTTGGAGAGCAGGGATTCTTGCATTGTGACAATGAGACCAGATCCCACGCCAAAGACGACGCGGCCCACGACCATCAGTGGGAAAGATTCGTATTGGGCCGCAAGCGCCGTCAGCAAGCTGCCCAGGATAATCATCACATTCACGGCCAGCGTGCCCCAAATGGAGCCGAACAAGTCCTAAAAAAAAAAAACGAAAAAAAAGTTCAGACGCTGAGAAAGAAAAAAAAGTCGCATTTCTTACAATGGCCATGCCTCCAACAATTGGAAAGATGGTGTTGATGATAGACACAGCTGATGAAAGCACACCATAACGCGTGTTGTCAATGTTCAGGTTCTGTAAAAATAAAATGATAAAAAAAGATAAGAAACATGCCAATTCCCTGCTTTCTTTTTTTAGATGTACCTTTTTGACCGTGGTCTTCATGGCGCTAATGGCTGCCGCGGAAAAGTGAGAGCCAACGGGCAGCATGAGCGCGGTGACAAGCGCAATGACCTTGTATTGCCAGGGCGCATTGACGAGCGCCGTGTCGCCACCATGGCTAGTCGGCTCCTCCTGTGGCTCCTTGATGTCTTCCACCGACGACGCGTCGCTGGCGTGCGCCGTTGTGTCAAGGGCACGCGTATCCTTCTCATCCTTTTCTGACGGGGCAGACATGATGTATTTTTTTAAAAAGAGAAAAAAATGGAACGGGTGGAAAAAAGGAAAACAAAAGGAAAAGGAAATAAAAAAAATCTGATACGAGTTGTTGATGATCGCTTTTTTATCAGATCCACTAGATCATGACACAAAAAAAAAAAAAGACAAAAATCAGCTTGCATCACTTTGGTCCGGGAGCCACCGATTGGGGTAGCACAAGAGAAGCTGGTGCGACCTGGATCCAAGCAACAGGCGTGTACGAGCATTTTGCAAGGAAGGGGCCCAAAAAAAAAATCAAAAAAAACGTGGCCGTGACACTGATCTCCTTGCGCGGAGCAATTCCAAAGGAAGTTTTGTATTTTTCCATTTTTTTCTTTTTTCTTTTTTTTTTAACTTGATCGCCCTTGGTCACATTGTTGCTGCATTCGCAAAAGCATCTTTTTGTTTCTTTGCGATTGGGACCAAAGATCAAGATGCTAGGCGGATCCTTCTCAGAGTTCCATCTTTTCCAGCTTGAGCACCCGTTTTCACGCGGAGCGCATGGCTAATAGCCCCAACTCAGGGACACGGACCTGAAAAAGGGCGGAGACTGTTTCACGGGCGTGTGCTTCTCATGTTTCCAGTGGGCAAAGACCGCCGATTTGTCTTTTTGTCTCTTTTTTTTTTTTCATCCAGGCATGTGATGAGCGGCAAGCTCTTGGAAATGTCCGTCATACCTGTTGCTAGAGCTTGTATTTCGACAATTTGTGTTCAAATAAAAAAAACAGCCGCCACAGATGCTATTCAATGGGCATGTCATCTCAAATATGATACGAGGTATGATAAAGGCACTTCTTTCCTTTGACATCGCATTTTTCGGGGTACGTACTCGCCGCCGGATGATCTATTATAGCAACCGCGTCCTGATACTGTATCCAACAAGAAAGAAAAAACACCATCTTAGCCCTGAAAGCCCAACTTTTACGATAGAGCGTGCAGGTCTGTTTCAGCTTTCAGGTCAATTATTTCAGGTTGTTGGGCATCAGGTCATCTCATATCTATTCAGGTACAAATCGTTTCATGTCGTCGGTTTTCAGGTCAATTCGGGTGCGATTCATTTCAGGTCCTCGGCTTTCAGGTCATTTCGGGTGCGATTTACTTCAGGTCGTCAGTTTTCAGGTCAATTCAGGTGTGATCCATTTCAGGTCGTCGGTTTTCAGCTCAATTCAGGTGCAGGTCGTTTCAGGTCGTCGGTTTTCAGGTCATTTTAGGTGCGATTCATTTCAGGTCGTCGGTTTTCACTTTTCAGGTCAATTCAGGTATCATAGGTACAAATCGTTTCAGGTCGTCGGTTTTCAGGTCAATACTGTATCATAATTCAGGTGTGATCCATTTCAGGTCGTCGGTTTTCAGCTCAATTCAGGTGCAGGTCGTTTCAGGTCGTCGGTTTTCAGGTCATTTTAGGTGCGATTCATTTCAGGTCGTCGGTTTTCACTTTTCAGGTCAATTCAGGTATCATAGGTACAAATCGTTTCAGGTCGTCGGTTTTCAGGTCAATACTGTATCATAATTCAGGTGTGATCCATTTCAGGTCGTCGGTTTTCAGCTCAATTCAGGTGCAGGTCGTTTCAGGTCGTCGGTTTTCAGGTCATTTTAGGTGCGATTCATTTCAGGTCGTCGGTTTTCACTTTTCAGGTCAATTCAGGTATCATAGGTACAAATCGTTTCAGGTCGTCGGTTTTCAGGTCAATACTGTATCATAATTCAGGTGTGATCCATTTCAGATCGTCGGTTTTCAGCTCAATTCAGGTGCGATTCATTTCTTCAGGTCGTCGGTTGTTTTCAGGTCATTTCCGGTGCGATCCATTATTTCAGGTCGTCAATTTTCAGCATTTCAGGTCATTTCACGATTTCAGCACCTGAATACAGTAATTGACCAGAAAACCGACGACCTGAAATGAATCGCACCTTAATTGAGCTGAAAACCGACGACCTGAAATGAAGAATAATCATCACACCTGTATGAATTGACCTGAAAACCGATGAGCGATCTGAAATGAATATCATACGTACAGTAATTGCACCTGATGAATGTATTGAACTGAATACTGAAATGACCTGAAAACGGAAGACTTATTATTATGATACTGAATTTGATTCAGGCATTTCGGTCGGTTTTTTCAGGCCAAGCAAATTCATTCAGGTTGATTTTGTAATAACGTTCATCAGGTTGGACCTGAACTTTTCAGGTCATCAAAACGGCTACGTATGATACTGTACTGTACGTATACAGTACTGTACAGTATGAGGCTGTTGTTGCCCGCCGGGTTGCTTGATCGCGATTCAATCAGGTTTGAACCTGAAAGCTGAAACCTGATTTGTTATTTTTTCGACCTGAACTTTTTGACCTGAAGCAAAATTTCCTCGGGTCGCCATTCCTGCCTGCTCCTATCCGTCCATTTGCATAGTCGACCCCGCTCAAAAATGACTGCATCGAGTTCAGCGCAAAACTTGCCGCAAAAAAATAAGCTCACTGAGTAAAACTCCAAAGCACTACAGTATTATGATACATACTGTACGACGACCTAGGGATGTACCGTACAACAGTATTTCAAACATGTGTTTGAAAGCTTGTTTGAAAAAGCTTGGTTTGTTGACTCAAGCTCAAACATGCAAAATTTTATTTCAATCAAGCTCAAGCTTTTTTTGGTGTTTGAAAAAAGCCTGAAAGCTTGAAAAAAAATAATGAAGGTAGCAAGGTATCATACCTACCGTAGCTATGATATCATATGCTCTGAATTTTCATCATTTTGGAGGAGGCGTGTTTTTCAAATTTTTTTCTTGAGACTTTTTTGCATTTTCAAGCTTTCGGACAAGCTTGATTTGTCCTTTACAGTACATACTGTACTGTATGATGAGGAATTTCATCACAGGCGGAGATCACTCATCAGATGATGTTACAACAGTAGTACTGTAAGCATGGGTGATCATGAGTAGAGTGTAAAAATATTTTCAAGCTTTTTCAAGCTTTTCAATCAAGCTCCTCCTCGAAAAATCCGATTTCAAACGAGCTCAAACAACGGCTTTCTTTTCAAACAAGCAAGCTCAAATAGCTTTATACTGTATTTACCGTAGAAGAAGAACAGTGAGGAGCTTGAATTTGTTTGAAATACATCACTACAGTACGACGACCACTTTTGAATAATTCAGGGGTCACTCAGGTGTCACATATTTCAATCGCAGAAAATGCCAAATTTGGGGAATTTCGAACTCCGTGTGATCAATGCATCCCAAACAGGTAACTCTTACAATTTGCTATTGGCAGACAAAATGATGGCAGGTCGTCGTTGTTCCAACTTTACCGTGGCTCTCAAAAGTGATCCAAATTTTGGGAATCTCACACAAATTTTGTTTGTTCTCATTCAATAATGATCGGATAAAAACGCTATTTATACTATTAGATAGCCCTATTTGAATTCTATAATGTGTTAAAATTTCAATTTGATATGTTCAATATTGATTGAGCTACAGCGCGTAATAAAATCGGAGTTATTTGGATCACTTTTGACGCGTCGCTACTTTTTTTTTATTTTTTTATTTAATATTTCGTCCAACGACCGTTCGCCTTAATAACTGCTTTGCACCTGTCAGGCATGGACTCAATGTACTTACGAACCATTTCTTTAGGAATGTCGTTGTACCAGACGTGCACTACACGCTCCCAAAGTTCATTCATGCCTTTGGGTACAGTCTCGTATCGAAAAAGCTTTTGCTTGAGCAAGGCCCACATGTTTTCAATTGGGTTAAGATCAGGAGACTGCGCGGGCCACTCCATGACTGTAAACGGCTGTTCCGCCAACCAGTCTTGCACTAAATGTGACTTATGCTTGGGGTCATTATCCTGTTGAAATATGACGCGCGCAGGATCGAACTCCTTTTCACGAATAGACGCCCACAAATCTTCCTTTAGGATGTCCAAGTAGAGGTGCTTATCCATCGTAGTGTCTATCTTTGTGATATACCCAACACCCTCCCAGGTGATGCAGCTCCAAACCATTACATTACCACCACCATGCTTCACGGTTTGTTGAACATGACGCGGTTGAATGTTTTCTTGGGGCCGCTTCCAGGCATAGTTCTTTCCATCCGAGCCATACCGGTTGATTTTCACTTCGTCTGACCAAATAACACGTTTCCAGTCTTCGATGGTCCAGTGCTGATGCATGCGAGCCCAGTTTAAGCGTCGAATTCGGTTGACTTCACTGATGAGAGGTTTTTTTGGCTTCACAAAGGCAACTAGCCCTGCTTCCTGCAGTGCTCTACGAACAGTATGAGTACTGACAACAATACCGTGGTCCTCCTGTAGCTTGTTCTTGACTTCCACCGCATTTTCCAGACCAAACTTGGTGATGGCACGCACGCAATACTTCTTCATGCGATCGTTGAGAAGAGTTGGACGTCCCATTGTCCCCACTTTTGCAACCAACGGTTTGGAAACGCGTAGTCTTTGGACTGCACCATAGCTAGCACCAGTCTTCCGCATAATTTGGCGGATAGAGAGCCCGTCCTGAACGTGCTTGAGAATGCTGTTTCTCTGATCAGTAGTTACTTTGCCCATTGCTGGAATGCCGGTAATGAGCTAGTGATTCGACGGTAATGAAGAGTAGAAAGTGACTCCAACAAAGAAGACAAGGAAAGTGTGCCTAGAAAGAAAAAAAAAAAAAAGAAAAAACAACCTGCTCCAAAACCCCGATCAGGCAGGAGCAATTTCAGGCACGTGGGCGGCAAAAGTGATCCAATTGACTCCAATTTTATTACGCGCTGTAGCTCGATCAATATCGAACATATCAAATTGAAATTTTAACACATTATAGAATTCAAATAGGGCTATCTAATAGTGTAAATACTGTTTTTATCCGATCATTATTGAATGAGAACATATAACATTTGTGTGAGATTTCCAAAATTTGGATCACTTTTGAGAGCCACGGTACATTATCATATACATACAGATTTGCGCCGTATTCTCATGTGGCTGATGGGCCTCTGCCCAGGACCTCCTCTGTGAACAGTAGCAATCGCAGACGGACGCAAGGAGCCAAGAAGGACGCACGGTCAGACACTCCGTAGGCCACGCACATGTTGTATTTTTCCCGCGTTTCGACCTGCGCATTGTCGTGGTGCAACCCAGAGCTGAGGCCACCACGGACCACGCACCACCTATACAATATTATCATATCATACCGTACATATCATACGAATTTGCGAGCGCGGCGACAATCCGACAACAAACTATTACAGTATCATACTGTACTTTTGTTGGATCGAGTGATTGCACGCAATTGGGATGTTTTCTTCATTCAGGTGACCTCAGGGCTCAGGCCAAGCCGACGAATGAAAAAAATAAAAAGTTTTGCACTGTAGAAAATGAGTGCGTGGGCAGCAAATTTACCAACATTATTTTAAAATGGTCTCTGAGAAACGTAGAAATAGCAATCCAGTAGACACGAAATTGAGGGATTACAGTACTGTAATATGGCACATTTTTATTCCTCCATGTTCATTCGTAATGTGTGTGGGTCGTAGCCGTGGACACTCAGGTCGTTTCGTGTTTCTGAGGGATCATCGAGGGTCTGTTCGAGGTAAAAAGCAAGGAATCCGTCTCTGGTGAGCGCGCCGCGGGCATTGCATCCAAAGCGCTGGCCCATCTGACGCAGGAAGGGTGGTGGGGGGTGAGATCCATTGGTAGCAAAGATGAATTTGCCCAGTTCGGCGGCATTAAGAGCGCCATCTTGATCCTTGTCAAAACGCGCAAAAATCTCCATCAGCACCTCGCCCAGGGCAGGCGACAGCGTATTCTCGTCGGTCAATAGCTGCACCTGTTCACCGTCATCCGTGCCCTTGTAGCCCGTCATAATTCGCTCGATCTCTTGCTCCAATTCTGATAAAAAAAACGAAAAAAAAGTCAGCTGTCATGCACGTCGCGTGCTTTTCGTTCCCTTTTTTTTTTTTTTTTTTTTTTTTTTTTGTTTTTTTGGGGATTGTACAACTTGCCATCGATGGGTTCAAACGAATCATCGACGGCGCGACCCATTCGTAGCAAAATCACGGCCTCTTCGAGCTGATTGAGAACAAAAAGTATGAAAGCAAGCATGTAATAAGCACCGCCATGGGCCGGGAACACGTCTAGAATCAAAAGTGGGTGAATTTCAGGCCAGACTCATCGGAAAAAGGGGCTACCTAGGATGCGGATCATCTTGCAAGCAACGTCGTTGAGGATGGAAATATCATTGTCGCGCTGAAACTTGTTCAATTCCTTTTGTGCGGTTGCATACTCTTTGTCTGCGTCGTCCATGAGCTTGTCGTCGTTGGCGGGGTTCTGTGCGGTGGTGTTCTTGGCCAAATAATAGCGTTTCCAGTCGTGCGGCTCGTGAGCGAATTTTTCTTTGAGATCAGGTTGCAACTCGAGCCCTGTGGCCGTTGTAAAGAGAGTGTAGATATGGAACAGGTTGCCAAAGTCGTGAACAGCTTTGCTAGAAACACCAAAAGGTCAAAAAAAAAAAGGCAAGACACGGGCAACGAGCCTACCTTTGCCAGACGGTGTTGCTATTAAAAATAGTCTGCATGGTCTTTGACGTGAGTGACAACTGGAAAATATCATTGGGGTCCAGCAGCAGGGCCAGCTGGGTGAGCAGGACGTCCGGGAAAGCCTCTATGGTGGCAGGCATATTATGAAGAAAGGTGGAAATGGGAAAAAGAAAGGCAAAAAAGCGCGTACAAGTGGCTTTTTCCGCAATCTGGGTGCCGAGAGCCTATCTGTCTGGCCAATCAACGCGCGCGGCGCCAATCGCTTTTGGAAAAAAGGAAAGTGGGCGAGGCGGACGGACGCGCTTCTCTTTCTTATTTTTTTTTCAGTCGATATGCTTTCGTCTGCCCACAAACGACACCAGGAGGGCGACGACGCTGAGCCCGAATCGTCGCGCGCTGCTATCAAGCGCGCGCGTCTGCAACGGCTCCAAAGTGACGACGAAGACGATGATGTTGACCAGTTAGAGGACGACAATGACGATGACACGCCCAATGGCATCGCCACCCAGCGTTCCAATGGCGCCGCTTCGCAGCCCAACGGCAATGGCGACCACTTGGACCTCGACGAGGACGACGAGGAGGAATTGGATCAAGAATCAGTGCTTGAATCCATGAATTTGCCTCCTTTACCCGTGGGCGACGACGGGTAATGCATAACAAAGCGATTTTGCCTGGATAGGGTGAGGAGCTGACGCCCTGTTTTTTTTATCAGATACGTGGATGGCTCGATTGTCAGGATGGTGCTCAAGAACTTTGTGACGTACGAATATTGCGAATTTTCGCCCGGTCCACAATTGAATATGATCATTGGCCCCAACGGCACTGGCAAATCCACCATTGTGTGCGCCATTGCCCTCGGCTTGGGCGGCAAATCTGACTTGCTTGGCCGCTCCAAGGATCCCAAGGATTTTATCCGCACAGGCACGGATGAGGCTTCCATTCACATTGAACTCAAGCGCGTCCAAGGCCGCAATATCACCGTCCAGCGCAATATCAATTCCAATGGCCACAGCCAATGGAAGCTCAATGGCAAGAAAAAGGCGTTTTTTTTTTTTTCGCCTCATGCAGAGCCGGCTGACGCGCTCTTTTTCTGTCTTTTTTTTTTTTCTGTTTAGGCTCGCACTCGTCGCAAAAGGAGATTATGAGCAAGATCAATGGCTTGAACATCCAAGTGGACAATCTCTGGTAAGAAAGATGAGCGTCAAGGTGGACAGGGCCATAGCAATTCGTTTACAAACGTCCTTTTATTGTAGTCAATTTTTGCCGCAAGACCGCGTCGCTGAGTTTGCGCGCCTGACACCTCCGCAGCTTCTCATGCGTACACAGACAGCTGTGGGTGAAAAGAACATGCTCAAATGGCACAATGCGCTGATCGACATGCGCAAAGATCAAAAGGCATTGCAATCTGTAAGTTAAATCACGCGGAAACACGCGTCAAAAGCGATTACTGAGCCTATTTTTTTTTTTTTTTTTTTTTTTACAGTCGTTCAGCTCGGACGTGGAATTCCGCCAAAAGCTGGAGCATCGTCTCAAGGAGTTGGAGGGCGACGTCAGCCGCATTAGGGACCGCCAGACGCTCGCTCGACGTATCAAATTGTTGAAAGCCAAGCTGCCTCTCGTCAAGTACACTGAAGTCAAGAAGGAACATGAAATCGCCAAGGAAAAGGAAGTCGAAGCCGGCCAAGTCAAGGCCCAGTATGAGCAAGAGGCTGCGCCCATCAAGAATGCCCTCCGGTAAACAAAAAAAAAAAAGAAAACACGAAATTGCATCACGACCGTGTATGACCGCGTCCGATCATGTCTCTTATCGCGTGCCGATCTTTTATTAGACGCTGCCAAAATGTCGAAATGCGCACCCAGGAAAAAATCACGACTGCCAAGCAAGCTGTTCATAACAATGAGTCTCGCATTAAGTCCAAGGCCCAAGAAATCAATGAAGCTGTAAGATCTCGCGTCCCTCCCCTCTTTTTCGCACGCGTGCTCACGTTTCATTTTATAGAAAATGACTTTGCAGCGCAAGAAGAACAACATTGAGCAATTCCACAACCGTCAAAAAGATCTTGAAAACGAAATTGCGGCGTTGCGCTCGTCAATCGCCCATGCCGAGCGGGCCCTGCCAGAAGAGCCCTCGCGCGACACTTCCGCCTTGGACGCCGAGCTTGTAAGTGTGTCCACGTGCCACATTGTGGGCGATCTGGCATTTCTATGGCCACTCATCCAATTTTTTTTTCATCGGGCAGCGAACGATCGATGACAAGATGACCGAGCACGAGTTTGAAATGCAAAATATTCGACGAGAACACGGCCAAGTTGCAAATGAGCTGCAAGCCTCTGAGAGAAGCTTGCATTTCAAGGAAAAGGAGTAAGTTTTTGTCGGAAATGGCGACATGACGCAATGGAGCTAATTTTCTTTTGTTCATAGATTCAACGAGATGGGCGAGGCCGATCGAGCGAAGCTGGCCAATCTGAAGAAATATCAGTTTGATACGTACAGAGCAATGTCATGGATTCACGAGAGAAGACAATCGTTTGCCGGCCGTGTGTACAAGCCAGTGCAATTGGAGCTCAAGGTCAAGGACCAGCGCTATGCCGATCATATTGAAGGCACGCTCGGCGGCACATCTGGCAGTCATTTGCGGGTATGGTGACGAATTGATCGTGGCGATCGGCGGCTCATCTCTCTTTTTTTTTTTTTTGTAGACATTTGTGTTTGAAAAGTCCGAGGATTACAAAATGTTTATGCGCGAGGTCGTCGATGGCATGAAGCTCCGTGTCACTGCCGCGTGGCCAGGCGATATCGACTACGACGAAGCCATTCGCACGCCCATGTCGGAGACCGAGGTAAGTTTTTGCAACATGCCATCCCTTTTTATGCAATTGACGCGTCCATCCTCTTTTAGCTGCGCGATCGCTTCAAGATGGACCATTTCATAATCAATCTCGTGGAGGGCCCTCGCGTCATTCTTGCTTATCTGTGCCAGCAGGTCTATTTGCACCAATGTGTAAGTGCCACGCGTACAAAAGCAGCCCGAATTGTGTAGACTCATCCCGTTTTATCTAGCCTGTGTCTTTGAGAGCACAGAACCCAAAGCCTCTTGTCGATAGCGGCCAGTTTGGTGCGTTCATGATGGGACGCTCCGCTTATCGCGTGCGTTCGTACTCGTACGGCCGCGGTGGCGCGCAAACGACGACACGCGAGATTCTTCCGGCACGCATTCTCAAGGACCAAAGTAAGCAAAAGGCGACTGGCACGCACCGCTGATTGATATTCATCCATTTTACCCTTCTTTTTCACAAAAAAAAAAAAAAAGTCGATGAAGATGCTCGCCGTCAAGTGAGAAGCGAAATTCAGGATCTGCAAAGGGCTGTGGATCGCCTCAAAGAGCAGTCCAAATTGCTAGCCGCCAAACAGCAAGAAATCAAGCAAAAGATGGCTGAGCATGACCATGCCAAGGTACGCTTTTCACCCTTTTGACACGAATTCTTTGATGCTGACCTTGTATTTTTCTCATGTTTCTCTAGAGCGACTTGGTGGCGCGTCGACGCGATATCCACCAAGCCCACCAACGCTGGAATGGCCAAGTGCTTAAGCTGCGTAAGTGGGAAATGGAGATGCATGAGCGCGTTTCTCATCCTCTTTCCTTGTTTTAGAGCGACTCAAACAGCAATTGGTCAGCAAAGAAAGCATGCCAGCGTCTTCCCAGGGCGAGCTTGAGAGCCTCGAGCAACAGGTCATTGATGTGATTCGTCGGCGTGCGCAGCTGGTCGTGGAGTACAAGACAGCGATTCAAGATTATGTCAAAGCCATTGGCGAGCGACACATCGCCCAAATCGAGGCCATGGGCAGCACAGAGCGCCTCAACAAGATGCAGCTTCTCGAGAGAGAGCGCACCCAGCAACTCAAGGCCGCCACATTGATGCATGAACGAGGTAATAACAAAAACAGAAACAAAAATGCATGTATCCCAAGATCGGCCTGCTCATCCCCGTCTCTTTTTGATAGCCAAGCAAGTAACAAAGGAAAAGAGGGCTGCGGCGCGTCATTTTCAGCAACAAGCGCAAGCTGCTGGCGAGGACTTGCACGAAGAGCTCCGAGAAGAGTTCCAAGCGGTAAAACGAGCGTGTTTCTCCGTCATCGCAATCATCTCGGGCTCACGCCTCTTTCAATTTCATCTTAGATCTACGACGAATGGCAACAAGGGGGCCTCAACCAGACTGTCATTGAGATTGAGGACGAGATCAACCATGAACAGTCGGCTTATGACGCACTCAAGCTGCTTAATCCTGGTGCCATGAAAACCTATGAAGATGTCACTGCCAAGGTAACAGAAAAATGCAAAAAAGGAAAAAAAAAAGGCGGGGAAAAGACGCGTCGCGTCGCATCGTCTCATCCTATTTTCATCATTTTTTAGCTGAAAGATCTCAGCAATAGCATGGAAACGAATCACGCCAAGCTGGAAAAAGCCAATCGCGACATCGAGGAGACTCACGTAGGTCAAAAATTGCCTCTCATGCTTTCTTTTTTTTTTTTTTTGACCCAATGCAGATTTTGACGCCAATTCTTACTTTTTTTTTCTTTCTTTTATTTTTTTCTAGAACAAATGGGTGCCACGACTAGAGCAATTGGTCCTCGCCATCAGTGTCAAGTTCTCAGAGGGCCTCAGAAGTAAGAGCGACAAACAAATACGCCCTTTTTAGCACCAAGTACCTAGATACTTATATTTTTGTATTTTTCTTGTAGATATTGGATGCGCAGGCGAGGTCGGCATCAGCAAAGACGAGGACTATGACAATTGGGGCATTGAGATCCGCGTCAAGTTCCGCGACCACGAGAAATTGCAGGTGTTGACGGGACAGCGCCAATCTGGCGGTGAACGCGCAGTGTCAACAATTCTGTACCTGATGTCGCTGCAAAAGCTTGCACGCTCGCCATTCCGCGTCGTGGATGAAATCAATCAGGGCATGGACCCGCGTAATGAGCGCATGATTCACGAGCAGATTGTCAAGACGGCCACTGCCGCGGGCACCTCGCAATACTTTTTGATCACGCCCAAGCTGCTGCCAGACCTCTATTACAATGAGCGCATGCACGTCCTCTGTGTACACAATGGTGAATGGCTGCCCAAGCGCCTCAAATCCGTCGACGACTATCTGCGCCGCGCCGCCAATGGCATCACCGCGTAAAGTTGTGCTCCTTTGCCATTCCATACCCTGCTACTCCTTCCCCTCTTCCTATTTTTCCCTCCATTTCATTTTATGGTCCCCGCCATTTCTTTGTCCCACTGTTTCCCGCTTTCAATTCTGCACCAGCTAATAAAAGACAAAACAAAAAAAATCAGACGTTTCATACTATTATATGCTTTTGTACGTAGTGTTTTCTTGCCTGGACCCGATATTTCGAATCTAAGAGCACCTTAATAAGGGCCGCGCTCATCATGGGTATCTGACGATAACAATTTTTGCCAGCGTTTTCTAGGAACATTTTCTACAGCGTAAAAAATCTCAATTTTTGATAGATAAATTCGTGCTCCCCGTTTACAGAAAAGCTCAAAGGCTGTTTTTGTGCACATGACTTGGGTCCAGTTGTGGTGTGAGTTTCGGGGCGTATTATATAGAACAAACGTGGTCAAATCGCGCTTTGTAAAAAAGAGGATTCTGTGAATGCCTTTTAAGCGGGGGCTTTTTGGAAATCGATGAAATTTTGCCATGTGCGTGTATGTCAGCATCGTAGCATCTGAGTGCACTTGATTTTGCCTGTTCATCGCGTTCCATTGGCGAGTAATCGTTGATTACTTTGATTTTGATTAAATATCGCTCGTGCTCGACATTTTTGTTATTATATCGACTTGAATTTTTTTCAGTAACAGGGGAGCGAATTGCATTTCAACTTTGCTGCTTGGTTCAAAGTGCTCCAATTGCGTAAAGCAATTTAATCCAAGAAAAGCCAACTCAGTCTTAGATTTTCGTTTCTTGTTCTCCTTTTGAATTATTAAGACCATTTGAAATCAGATGCACAGGATGGTAAGCATTGCCATCTTAATCGTTGCAGCCTGTAGTAAAGCTGTACAATGGCATGGAAGACATTTGTAATACACCATCAAGAAAATAACACGTCTACGTGATTTCATGAGCTTCTTGTGATCCAAATCTCTCGAAACCAAAACTAGTGCGAAGAGAAGGTTGTAGTGCACACTTTTTCATTATTGAACCAAGCGCAACAGCGCCTATAAAATACTGCAAGTGCAGAAAAAAAGACGTGTTTATGGGTTTTTACCATTTTGATCGCTTTTCTTCAAGGCTATCTTGCCGGCAACTTACGGCGCACGTGAAGAACGGTGTCAGTCGTAATTTTGTGGCCTGCGCCATTGTCTAGAAACAAAGGCAAGTGGCAGAAAACATGATTTTGCGAAAAAGACGTTATGTTTTCTCCATTTTTTTTCTAGGCGTCGTAATGCTTTGCTTAATAACGAAAAAGTGTACATGACAACGTGGTCTACGCACTGAGATTGGTTTCGAGAGATTTGGATCACAGCAAGCTCATGAAATCGCGCAAAAGTGTTATTCTTTCTTGGCGGTCTTGTACAAATGTCTTCCACGCCATTGTACAGCTTTGCTGCAGGCTGCAAAGTTGAAGATGGCAACGCGTACGCTCATGTACACCTGGTTTCAAATAGAACTATTAAGGCAAAGGAAACGTAAGAAACGAAAAACTAAGGGTTAGTTTGATTATTTTGAATTAAATTGTTTTGCGCCATTGGAGCACCGTGAACCAAGCAGCAAAGTTGAAATGCGTTTCGCTCCCCTATAGCTGACAAAATATCAAGTCGATCTAATAACAAAAATGTCGAGAACGAGCGATATTTAGTCAAAATCAAAGTAACCAACGATTACTCGCCATTGGAACGCGATAAACGGACAAAACCAAGGGCACTCAGATGCTACGATGCTGACATACACGCACATGGCAAAATTTCACCGATTTCGAAAAAGCCCCCGCTTAAAAGGCATTCACAGAATCCTCTTTTTTACAAAGCGCGATTTGAACGTGTTTGTTTTATAGAATACGCCCCGAAACTCACATTACAACTGGACCCAATCATCGTGCACATCATGAGCCCTCAAGCTCAGTTTTACGCCAGAAAGATGGCGGTCAATTTAGAAAAGAGTGAAATTGTGTGTATCTTGGTCGTTTTGCTGATTCCTACATTTTTAACAATGTCTTTTTTGCATTCATCGAGTAATGACAAGAGTTCTCGTTTGAATGAGCCTACCGCGGACGTTCTTCGATCAATCTAAGGCTCGAATGACGATGATTGTTGTATTTTTCATGTTGTATCACTGATGTGTTCTCAAAAATGATGCTGCACGCCAAATTTTCTTTATTGATAACAAAGTACAAGAGAAGGAAAGATGCCAGAAACAAATTAAATTAAAACGAGAGAGAGAGGGGGTGTCAGAAACGAGAAAAGAAAGAAAAATGAAACTTAGAGCACGTTGATGCCGGGTGAGATCCACGTGTCGTAATTGCTTGGGTCATTTTCGTCGCCAAAGACGCGCAAGGCGGCAATCTTGAGACGGTAGGTGCCTGCGGGCAGTCGTTTTCCGATGCTTTCAGGCGACACGCCCCCAGAAGCGGTCCATTCCACCTTATCGGGCTCCGCTTCCGCCTCGTCGCGACCATCGCCACCTTGGTCAGGCATTGGGTTCGCTGCTGATTGCTTGCTGTGGCTCTTAATGAGGCTGTAAGGATGGAAATGGCTGCTTGAGCCCGTGGATGTGCTCAAAGCCTGTTGCTTGGTATCGACCACATTGCCAAACCACGTGAGCACAAACATATCGGATGGGTCGGCAAGGTCATTGCGGCCGACATAGCGCGTGTAGCCACCTGGCACCCAGCCGAGCGTGTGGTCATTGTCTTCCGCGTCGACGACGGTAACCTCGACGACGGGCGACGCTTGGATCATCTGCAATCGCATGTGTGTGGGGTCATGCACGCCCACGACGGGCTTGAGCACCGCCGGCATCGTGTCGTTTATCAGGAGCACCGGAAGCGCGCTCAAATCGGCGGTCAATCCCGCGTACGGCACGAGGATTTGCTCGCCACGCGTATCCTTTGTCAATTGGATGAACCCCGAGTAAATGGATGGCGCGACAAGATCCGCCGTTGCTGGCGGTTGAATCACCACCGACACGTTGGCACTTTCGCCCGCGCGAAGCTTGAGCGTCGTTTCGGGCAATTGCACCGTGGCCAGGCCTTTGGCTTGCGCCAGCCGAATTGGCTTGGTCAACGGAGCAAATGGTGTGATATCGGCATATCCTTGCACAGTCGTGGCGGGCGTGTGAGCAAACGAGTATTCAGCATCCGTTCGATCCTTGTTGATCACCTCAAACGTATACACGTAGTCCTGAGCCGCATGCGCTATGTCTCTCAGCTCCAATTTCTCAGGGTGGATGCTCGTCGTGCTCGTGATCGCTTGGTACACATCCACCATGCCCGCGCCCTGACGAGCAACCGACTCGAATGCCGCCGTGTCGTCCAATTGCGTCACAAGACGCGCATTGTTGATCAAACGCGTGCGCAATTCCTCTGTCGAGATGCTGCGGCCGCCACCGCGCGATTGGTGGATCAATGCCACCATCCCCGCCACCATGGGACTGGCCATGCTCGTGCCACTATTCAAAACAAGATCGAATCAGCGCGTTTTTTTTTTTTTTTTTTTTTTTTTGTCAATTGTCATTTTTTTCTTTTTTATCTTTACCTGAGCGTCGCATAGCTGCCCATTGGCACAGGATACGTAGAGTAAATCAGACCACCTGGCGCACTAACGTCTGGCTTCATGCTGAGATCGGGCCCAAGGCCCCATGAGCTGAAAGAGCTGATTTTGCCTAGGAGAAAAAAAAAAAAAGAAAATGTGAGCGGGCAGTGATTTTTTTTTTGGGTGAGTTCATGCTTTACCAGACGTCGGTGTCTCAAAGCTTGTGTCACCCTGATCGAATGTGGCCGGGACAAGCTTCTTTTGGGCGAGCTCGAATAGTCGCGAGCCATCCTTGTCGGTGATGCCGCCGAATGGAATGGTGATGGCTGGATCGGACGCGGAAGGCGTAAAAAAGCCAGGATTGTTATTGTAGACGAGCACGCCGATGGCGCCAGCTGCTTGCGCATTCTTGATCTTGTCGGCAAACACGCATCCACCGCGCGCGACAAGCGCGACCATACCTTGCAGCTTGGCCGGCGTCGTCGAAGGCTTGCATCCATCCGCAGGCGACAGGAATTCCGTCGACATGGGCACAATGGGCGTGTCGTTTATTTGGAACGGCTTGCCGCTGCTCGTCGCGTACCCAATTGGAGTGTCGTCGCTCCCTAATCGGATCGTGTGCGCCAACACGTTGGAATTGTCCACACTTGCAATTGACAGCGCATGTTTGCCAAGCGACGGCGCGCCAACCTCGTAAATGCCCTTTTCGCCTTCATTTCCAGCTGCTGCAACCACCGACATTCCGCGTAGCGCCAATTCGTCTGCCAGCCGCGAGGCAGGCGATTCTGGCCACCCAACATCGCCCAGAGACAAGTTGATGATGTCCATGCCGTCCTCAAATGCTTGCTCCATCGCCTTCATAATCACATCATCGGCACTGCTGCCATTACATCCAAAGATACGATATGCACCCAGGATGGCTGACCATTGAAAATAAAAATCAGCAAAAAAAAGGTGGTGACTTTTTTTTTTTTTCCTATTTTGACGATTTTACCTTCCGGCGCGACGCCTGTAAAGTTTTTTTCAACGTCATTGGCGCCGACAATGCCTATAAAAAAAGGTGTAAGCGGCACAAGGAGTAAATATTGCCTTGAAATTTACCTGCAACATGCGTGCCATGGCCATTGCACGTGTCGCGAGGATCATTGTCGCCCGTGGGTGCATTCTCACCAGAGTAATTGTCGCCCACAAAATCGTAGCCAAACGCCACGCGACAGTCAGGGCCAAAGCAGCCGCCAAGCGCGGGATGAGTGTAGTCAACACCTACAATTTGTCAAAAAAAATAGGTAAAATGAGCTTTTGCCATCGTTTGGGCCATTTGCCGCAAGGAATTTTACCTGTGTCAATGATGCCCACCTTGATGTTCGCACCTGTCAAGCTGGGTTTGAAAAAAGTTATTCACCGACGCGTTCCGGAAATGACCAATTTCTCTCTTTTGTCATTTTTTCTTACTTGAGTTCTTGCCGCGCGCGATTGACGCCGATTTTGTCATAATAATTGAAGAGCGATGGGACAACCTCGTTAGGCGTAGCCTCATTGACCGTCACCTTGGGCCGCGCGACGGAACGCTACGTGACAAATACAAGAAAAAATGAAAACAGAGGTTGAGTCGCGCCTTTTTTTTTTTTTTTTTTTTTGGTCATGGGAAAAAACATACGACGGGCCAGACGCGCTTGTAGCTATTGACATTGGCAAGAAAGTTTTGGCTGTCTTGGTCAGAGGCAAAAGAGACGGACACGGCATTCATGTGTTTAAACTCGTGGCGCACTTGATGCGCAATGTTGAGCGCGTCGAGCTCATCGTAAAAGGAGGTGCGGCGCTTGTGCAAGGCGCGGTGGATTGGCTGGCCGGCCGTGTGCTCAGGCATCTCATCCAGCTGCACAATGTAGGCATTTGGCACAAACACATCTTCGGTGCGCGCCAGCACCGCAAGAAATTGCGAGCACACGAGGAACAGAGAGATCAAATTGAACATGACGTGGCGCTGCGTGATGACAAGGACGAAATTTGATGAGCACAGTGAGGGAGGGCGTATTTAAATTAGAAAGTGGAGGCAGCTTGTGATGAGCAGAGAGTAAAAAGTGGAGAAAGATGATAAAAGTGCACCGTGTACAGGGAACGAAGGATTTGTTCTTTATCAAGTAGGCGTATGATGCCTAGGGGAAAATGATAAAACCAATTCGGCAACAAACATGGCGCAGTTGAGGCGGAAAAGGGCGGAAAAAGGCGGGCCCCCGCCTTTTACCCCACCGATTGCCCGAGTTTTTGGATTTCGAAATACACAACAACAAACAAATCGCGTAAAAACGCAATAAAAGTGTATGAATGAGAGGGGGGTATAGTGAGCAAAAAGAGTGAAAAGAACAAAAGCTGGTGTACAAGAAGCATGAGATGAGCAAATTCTAATCCAATGGCGTGAACTTGGCATAATAGTCCTTGGTCTTGTTCTCCGACAGCTCTTGAGTGCATTCAGGCAGCTCGTCCTGGTACGATCCTGATCGAAAATATGAAAAAAAAATTCGCGAGACATGAGAAGCCTGTTTCATGTCATTTTTCTGTGCTCGTCCTCACCTGGGGATCCCGCGTAGACCGAAAAGGAAGGCACCACCGTGTTCGGTGCAATCACCGTGTTATCCATGATGCAGCAGCAGTCTTTGATAATGGCAAAGCGACCCTAAATCATTTAACACGCGTCAGTTTGCCCCAAAGCCGTTTTTCTTGCTGTGCCATTAAACTTACAATGATGCAATTCTTGCCAATGGTGACGTGGGAGCCAATTGTAGCCGCCTCGATGATACTTCCCTCGCCAATTGTCACATGATCGCCGATCTTCATCGGATAATAGCTAAAAATACTAAAAAACAAAGAAAAAAACAAGGTGAGTGGGCCATTGGCGCCACTTTTTTTTTTTTTTCTTGATGAACACGCTTGCCACTCACCCCTTATACGTCTTGTAGGGCGGGCGGATGATCGACTTTTGTGACAGCAAGCAATAGCGGCCGATGGCAATCACAACGGCGTGTCCGCCGCCCGTGCGCCGCAAGTCGCCCCGGATAACACAGTCTGTCTGGATAATTGTCTAAAAAACAATCGAGTCAGCTATATCCTCCCATCCATTTTGGCCTACACGCGTGTGTTTTTTTGTGGAGTAACCTTTGAAAACACTCACCTTGCCACCAAGGATGATATTCTGGCTGCCACAGATGACCGACTTGCGACTCACTTTGTTGCCTGTGTCCTTTGCGATCAAGAAAATGAGAAATTGCACTTTTAAGCTTGTCAGCTGCTACTTTTCTTACTGTCTCGATATATTCGGCTCGGTTGTAGTAGACAATAGGCTGTTCCATGGGAAGAATCAAAGATGGAGGAGGCAAAAAAGCAAAAAAAGGCACCGCGCGCCCCAATTCATGGAGACAAAGGCTGACGCGCCGGTATTCAAGTTCCGACAACGGCCTCCATCTGGGCTTTTTTTTTTCGTTTTCTTTCGCACACAAATTTGCCGTCTCTACACGTTTTCTTTGTAGTGCTTCGATACTGCACTTGCAATAGGCTGTGGTGCACCCAAGCATGGTCATCTGCTGGGCGTGGGACTGGCACCGCGGGAAGGAGTCTATCCGAGAAAGCCCACAGCCGATTTGCTTGCGCTTTGCACCCTGCATGAATCAGTAACCACTGTCGTTGATGATCACGCTGTGGTGAACGCTGCCAGTGGCATCCTTGATGTGCTTCTCTCTTGGGCTGATTCACTATTGCAGGGTGCCAAGAACAAAATGCAAGATAAGCCTTTTTTCCTCACATTTTCTAACATCTGTTTTTTTTTTTTTTTTTTTTTCGGGGTGGCGCTGATCAATGACAATCTCCTCATTCTACTGACTGTGAACGACAAGATCTTGCCCGCCAAATCATGACCATGATCTACGAAGTATTATCTGTAATGCGCAGCTGGGCAGATTTCATCGGGTTTCGAAAGAACACACGTTCAGTGCTTGCGCTTTAATCCATTTGCAGCAAAACATAATTGATGAACACACTCGCCTCGGCCTTTGTGCATTTTCAACTGCTGTTTACATTGCATATTTCTGAATTGATCCTGTCAAATAAAAAACTCGTCGTATCCACTCTGAATTTTCCAATCGAGCATTAAAGCGTGTCCACTCGTTTACCGGTGTCCCATCTGAGATAAATTGTTTACCTTGCTAAATATAGCTCAGGCTGCGAGTCCGTGTGTAAAATGGTGATGATGATTTGATACAGTATGAAAATGTCGCGTTCCCGGCATGCATCCAAGATTAAGAGAAGATACGTATGAAGAACATGACCATGGGCCTGGTGCTCGGTGGATTTCGCTATCAGTTGTGTTGTAAAAAGGGAAACAAATCGCGCTTTACTAGTAAATAATGTTAAAAGTGACAGTGTGGCCGGGTTCTTGGAGAATCTAACAGCATATTGGAAAGCCAGGGCCATTCTGAACTTGTCTACACAATTTTACTGCTTCAGCGGGATCGACACAAAGCTTGTAATTCCCTGATAAGTCGCAATTGCACTCAAAAACCAGTTTTGAACAAATAATTTCATGCTTCCAATGTTGCAAAGAAAATTAGAGCAGCTTTGATGGGAACAGCATGAAGCCACGTTCAAGGTGAATTTCAAGATATCTTGTATTGAACAAACGCGGTCAAATCGCACTTTGTATAAAATAGGATTCTGTGAATGCCTTTAAGCGGGGGATTTTTGAAACCTGGTGAAATTTTGCCACGCCCGTGTGCATCAGTCTCGTGGCTCGTCAATCAATTAATTTTGCCACTGCAGCGCGTTCCAATTGCGAGTAATTGCCTATTAACGTGTTTTTGGCTAACTATCGTTCGCTCTCAAAATTTTTGTTATTCGATCAGCTTGAAATTTTGCCAAAACCGCACTGGACTTTATTGCACTTCACTTTTGCTACTTGGATCAAGGAGGACCTTCAGGGGAGTAAAAACAAATAGGCTCATAAAAGGCAAATTAATTCCAGCTTTTGTACGGTAAGCCTTGATTTCATTAGTTGAGCCATTTAAAACCAGATGCACGGGATGATACGCGTGGCTAGCTACAACTTTGACGTCTTTAGCTGCTTGGTGCAATGGCTTGGACTATCGTCGCATTGGACCAATAAATAAAGACAGCAATTTAACGTGTTTTTATGAGCCTATTTTAATTCAAATACCTCGAAACCAATATCAATATGCAAAGCGCAATGTGTTATACAGTATACTTTTACCTTATGAAGAGAAGATCCACGGGGCCTATAAAAAGCAAAGAGGAAAAATGCAAGACCGTGTTTTTGGATTTTTGCCTCTTTGCGCGCTTTTCTTCAATAAGATATTGCTAGAAACTCATTGCGTGCGTAAAGCACGATACCAGGCGCAATTTCGTAGTATTCGCCATTGCGTAGGCACAAAGATTAGTGATAGAAAATACGGATTTTACAAAAACAATGCGTTTCCGGTCTCCTTTTTTTTTTCCCGACCCCGTAGCGCCTTGTGACTTGATAATGAAAAATGTGCAACGCAGCGTGATTTACATGTTGAGATTGGTTTCGAGAGAATTGGATCACAATAGACTCGAGAAAACACATGTTAAGTTGTTATTTTACTTATTGGTTAAGTACAACTATCTCCCATGCCGTTGCAGCGCTTTGCAACAGGCGGCAAAATTGTAGCTGGCATTGCAGAAAACCTCGTGCACCTGGTTTCAAATGATTCAGGTGATGCAAAGGACACACAACAAATAAAGAACTGTGATTATTCTGTTTTTCTTAGATTAGCTTTTTCTTAATGCATCTGAGCACCTTGATTCAAGCAGCAAAGTCGAAATACATTCCGATCTCGTGTAGCTGACAAAGTTTCATGCTGATCGAAGAGCGGAAATATCGAGAACGATCGATATTTTTTTTTGAAAATCACGGTATTCCACGATTCCTCGCCATTGAGACAAGCTGCTTTGGCAAATTAAGCGGATTAGCGAGCCACGTTGCTTACGCAAATGGGCGTGGCAAAATTTCACCGTGTTTCAAAAGCCCCCGCTTAAAAGGCATTCACAGAGTCATCTTTTTTACAAAGCGCGATTTGACCGCGTTTGCTCAATACTTTGTGCCCTGAAAATCACCCTTCAACTTTCCCCATGCTATGTGCACAAAAAACAGCTCTCGAGGTTTTCTGTATACTGGGAAAACGAATTTATTTGTTAAAATTGAGTTTTTTTATTTTATTTATTTTTACTGAATTACAACTTTTCAAGACACAATGCTATGTAACTGTACCTACTGCAGATAAAGTACCGTGATATCGACAAAATTGCTGTAGAAATGTTTCTGAAATACTTGCATTCCAATATTTTGTTTATTTCTCTACGCACCCATTAAAAATGCCATTTTAATAATAATTTATGCAGACTCTTGGGCGACAAAAAGAACTCTTTTGCCCACCCCCAAGTGCGTCATTTCCCTAGTGATCAACGCTCGATTTATTACATTATAAGGATTCTGTCTATTAATGCCATTTTTTTGTAGTATGCCTTCGTATTTTCAAAATTGCTGATTTCAACCTCCGGCTCTTGATGCTGCTGCAGTCGCTTCTTTTTCTTGCTGCCAAGATCGTCGTCGATATACATGTGGCTCACACCATCTATAATCAGTAGATCCATGCGATGCAGTTCCGCCAAGCGGTTGCGCAACATCTGTTCAAACGAGATGATAACTAGCGAGATGCGGTGAGCACATTGCGCACTGTTCTACGCGATGACCACTTACCGATATCATCGTAGACTTCGATGGTGCGCGGCGGCCGACGGACCAATCCCTGGAATTTGGGCTCATCAATGTACCTGTCAAAGTTCTCGGCAAAGTAATTGATGCACCAATACTCCATACGATCAATATTGAGCTCCTGGCTAACCTTCAATAAAAGGTAAATGTCGACAGGGGGCTCCTTTGAACCCGTCAATACGTCGGCAGCCAACAGTTTGAGACGATCTATCAGCAAAAAGTCAGCCCCCAGCAGCACGTCATATGCCAAATCGGAGGTAATGGCCGCGTGATCTGTGTAGAGAAATTTAAGAACCTTAACAATAAAATAGACGCGTTAAAAAGGGACCGAATATTTCCAGGCGGGCGCGTTTCCTTACGCATTCAAAGACATCCGATGGGAAATCAGAGTGGATGACAGGTAGATCAAGCGTGGTGATGGTGTCGTACTGGATTTTCGAGGTTTTGGTCGCGGAGTCTGCAAACGCGCCTTGGAAAAAGCCCTTGAAATAGTGCGATCGACACAGCACGGCTTTGTGACACGGGAACATGAGCTGCTCTTCTGTCAGGTACACGGCTATATCCGCAAAAAGGGCGTTGGGGCCTTCCAAATTCGTCGCATTTTTGAGCCAGTCGGTAAAACGTGCCTGCTGTTCGCCCGTGTCGTTGCTGCTTTTTTCATCTGCGGCCGCTGCATCGTCGGGAGTCGGCTCGATATATAATTTCTCCACGGCCCACTCGCCATCGCCAATGGGATCCACATAGGCTGCGCACACGAGGAGTCGCTTTACAAACAAATCCATGTCGTGACGCAAAATGCTTAGATCACGCACGTTGTTTTTGCGCCGCATGGAATGGCGCGACGTGTCGCCGGCTGCGAGTTCATTGCCACAGCGCCGTTCCAGACCATCCATGTTCATGTCTAGCGCTGCAGCTCCAAGGTTGGCCAGTACATGCACTTCAATGTCGCCCAATTGGCCTGTGTACAGGAACCGCAGCAGCGCGCTAAACGTGTCCTTGTCGACTGACAGCGTATCGAGCAGAATTTCAGGTTGATCGCGCCACTTGTCGCTCTGCAGCAAGGTCTTGAAATAGCCGGAACGTGCTGCAAGCATGAAGCGATGCGCCGAAAATGACCATGTCGCGCCCGAGCCAAAGGTAAAGCGCACGTCTTCAAAGGGATGCTCCTGCAGCAGCTCATTGAGGTACGACGCAAAGGGCTGATTCTTGTTGATACCATTGACACTCTTGTAGGACATTAGCAGACGCCGAATGTCAAGATTCAATGCATTGTCAAAACACCGCATTCTATCATGTGAATCATCATAGTAAAGATAAGAAAAGCGTCAGCCCAAACACAGATGCCATCCCAATACATATGAGTGTGTCACATAATACCCAATCGAGGTATCCGGGTCATAGTTGCAGCCATTCTGCAGCAAAAACTCGGCCACACGATAATGGCCACAGAGGCCTATCATAAAAAGCGTGAATTTCGAGAAGTATCGATGCCATGCCCACTTACATGCCCAGTACAAGGCGCTGCAATTCCACACATCCACGTCGTTGACAGGTGCACCATAGTCGTTTACAAGGTGATCCACCTTTTTCAAGTTGCCATCCTTGCAGGCCTCGCACAAGTCATAAAACAGGCTATTGTCGGCATTGGGATCTAAGGATTCAAAGGTGAAATCCAAGGGCACGTTTCTACTCTTGATGAAATTGGTATTGGTCCCAGTCATGTGGGAGGGTAAGGTATACAGTAGGTTAAGGTGGCAGACAAATCACAGAGGGAAAATGAGAGCAAGGCTGCAAAGGGACGAGACGTCCAAGATGGGGAAAAAGGGGTCTATCGGACCTGAGGGCGGTATTTAAAAAAACAGGGGTGGTCTTTGGAACCCAACACAGCAAAAAAAAACTCGCTGAGGGTTGCCTTTAATGGGCCAAGGAAGAATTGATTGGGCGAATTTCCGGAAGATGCTATTGTGACAAAGATGTGCGACGCGTTTTCTCTTTTGTTTCTCCGTTTAAAAAGCAGTGGCACAGTAAAACGATCCTCATGGAAGAAGATATTCATGCGCTGCTGTTCTATTCAAGCTTCCAAGATAGCCATGATATTTGAGGATCATTTTTGGAGTGGATGAGAGCTGTGGATTTTGAGAAAGAAAAAAAAAGGGCGGGGGAGGTGATCTAAAATGAGACTTGATAAAAAAAAGGGAGCGAGCGGGGATTTGAGTTTTCCCTGTTCTTCCCCATTCCTTCTTGTTTATCCCAACACGCAGCGATGCCGTTTTTTTCCATTGTAAAGGAGAAACTTGACGCAAAGGCACGTGCAGCACAACAGGAAGAACAGGGCGAGGAAGGTGAGGAAGGTGAGACGGCAGCGACGGCGGCTCGCGTCGAGCAGCAAGACGGGGAGGCACCGACTGGAGGACAACAAAGTGACGGCCAAGGACAAGTCGCGGCGGACGACGCCGCTGGAGCGACAACAGAGCAAATTCAAGCAGCATCCGAGGCCGGTACATCCAGCGATGCTAGTGGTAAGCTAAAAAGAGCAGAAAGACGCGTCGCTAAAGAGCAGCCCTCTCACTTTTTTTTTAAAATCTTAGCCAAGCGCCAAAAAAAGGGCAAGGGACGGATGACCGCCAAACGCCGACAAAACAAGGACGAGAAGGAAAAAAAGATCAGCGCCAAGGAAGAATTTGCGGCGGCGACCAAGGCAAGTTCTGCGGCTGTACAAAATCCTTGTCCTCGATGCAAGAGCGCGGCTGCCCGGCTGGATGACGAGGCGACGGCACTGATCGAGGGACATGCGGACCCCGTTGCTGCTCAAGACGATCCTGAGGTGGAGCGCCTCCGTGCCGAGGCCAAGGCGCGCCTTGAATTGGCATACACCCACGCAAGACCTACGAATCAGCTCTGCCCAGATTACATCAAACGCAAGTCGGTGAAAACAAAGGAGCGCCTTGGCAAGACGCGTCGAACGACAATCAAGCATGGTCTGGCCTCTCTATTGAGCAGTGACATTACCGACGACGATCAGCGCATCCTCCTGGATGGCATCCACAACATCGTCACATTCAATCGACATCTCGCCATCAATGCCATTCTGTTCACTCAGAAATACGTCGTCGACATCCTCCACAGCGGTGGCCACGTCCCACGTGCCCTGTTTACACAGGCGTTTTTCATTGCAGTGTTTCAGCTGATTCTTGGTAATCCAGTCTCCAACAAGGCCCTCTTTGCGGACAACGACACGCGCACGGCCTTTTTACAAGCATTCGATCAATTCAAAATCGAGCATCCGCAAATCCACATGAACAAGCTGGTTGGTGTGAACGGCAAGCCCAATGGATTCGCAACCGTCACGGGCTACACGGCGATACAATTGGCGACAATGATGAAGAACCATGTGGTCGAAAACTTTGAGATTTTCTTCATGCGTTACCTGGCCGCAAAGTTTGCGATGGATCATCCCGTAAGTTCATGAACAGGCCGCATCTCCACAGGATTGCTCACTTTCTTGTGGGGGTTTTCCTTTTTTTTCTTTTTTTTTTTCTTTTAGGACCTCAAGCCGCATCATTGCCGCTCTTATGCCATGTATGCGTATGACAAGGTGTGCAAAGACGAGCTGTTTCCGCCAGAGCTGCCCGACTACAAGAAGATGAAGGCGGAGCAAAAAGAGCAGCTGAAGAACGACGCGGACGATCTGGCGCAACACGCTGAAGGCAAATTGGCGCGGGTGGGCGATTTTGTCTTAGAAGAAAAGGCTCATATTGCCGAGGCCTCGCGCACGCGGCAAGAAGCCAATGATCGAGCGCGCGACATGTCCCTGGCCAACCGCAACGCGATCATTGCCGCTTTGACGTTTAGCTCGACCAGTCGCACCGTCGTGGCCGAGTCATCTGCTGCCGGTGCCGCGCAAGAAGCAGCATTGCAAGCCACCCAAGAAGCTGCCATTGCCGCCCAAGAAGCTACCATTGCCGCGCAAGAAGCCGCCATCATTCAAGGTGATGCCCTGCAAGCCGCCGCATTGCAATCCGCACGTGATCAAGCGGCCGAATTGCACGCTGCCGCCGCCGAGGCACAAGTCGCCGCCATGGCTCAAGCACAAGAGACAGAATTTGCCGGCAACGTGGCCGCGACGATGCACATTGCCGCGCGCAACACCCACGCGACATACAATGCCTGCGCTCATGCGGCCAACAGCCATCATGCAAATGTGATACCATCATTGGCCGCAGCTGCAAGTGCTGCGCATGCCGCCTTGGGCCAAGCACCCGCCGCCATGACCGCCATCGCACAAGAGTCGTTTCGGCAAGCAGACCAGGCATATCGTGACGCATTGAATTATTCAGCAGTGCTTGTGGCCACCGTCGAAAATGCACAGCGTAACGCAGACGCGTCTCACCAACTTGCCCAGCAAGCCGCGCAAAATCACGCCACAGCAATCGCCTTGTCCACAGCCAAGAACGCCGACGCCGAGGCTGCCGCTGCAGACGCCTCAGCCGCAGACGCTCAAGTCGCAAGCATCATGGCCGCCATGGCCGCTGCCAATGACGACAACAACAACAACGACAATGGCGACGACGACGAAGACCATCCAATGGAAATCGAGCCTTTGGACGACGACGACGTTTCCATGATGCATGCATCGGATGCCATGTCCACGAGCACCGTCGGCGCGGCAGCCATGGCACAACTCCACGTCTCCCACAATGCGTCCGTCACAACAGCAACATTGACAAAATACCCGCATTTCTTCATCAAAGTTCTCTACGACGCCCTCAAGGAGATCGAAGCCTGGAACGATGACAATGCTGCAAGACCCGCGCAAGTCGCCACCGAGGCAACCTTTCCTTGGACCAAGCATCAATTGGAAGAAAAGGTGCCAGCCTGGGAAGACCTCAATTACCGCCGCCGATCGCGTTTGACCCGCATCATCACAAAAATCATCAATGACAAGGACCACTCGCTTGACATCACGCGCCTGCCATACCAAAAACAATTGGACGACCAAGAATCCCAAGATGCAATCAAGGACATTGTCACGGAAACCAAGCACAAGATCAAAAACAACACCTTCATGCCCGAAATCTACATCGCCCGCCCAGCCATCCGTCTTTTTTCCGTGGTTCCCAGCCTTTCCTTCAGATTGCGCTACATCCATTGGTCCCATGAGAGCCTTTTGGGCCTTTTGACCTTTTTGGGCCTCACAAAGTACAAACAGGGCACGACATCAGCGCCTGACGACGGCTCGGTGCATCCTATCTTTGACCGACTCTTCAATTGGACCAAAATTCGAAAGTAAAAGATGAAAAAAGAGCCAAAAAAAAAAAAAAAAAAGAGAATGAGGCTGACCTTTTTTTTTTTTTTTCCAGACCCAAGCAAGCCGTGTTTGACAATGCGCTGGCAACTGACGGCTTGGCTCTATCCCTGTATTACCGCATCCCAATCACCGGCAAGGCCCCTCCGCAGCTGACTCTAGACGACATTGAGCCCGAAGATCTCCAACACTGCCATGTTTGGGGCGTGGATCCGGGCGTGACTGAAGTGTTTGTGGCAGTCGATGGATCTAGCCAGGACGACAACATCTATGGCCCCACGCACCCAACATTGCCGCCGCGGCCCCCCTCTGTTCGCCATCGAGTCCGGTCTGCCTCAGTGCGGCCGCTCAAGCATGGTGCGGCGTCGAATCAGGCAAGATCGCCGTCAATACCGCGCCATCAATCCCACCGCCACGTCGAGAAAGGGCAACGGCACCAAGTCCGACGCTTTTCTGCGCACGAATTTGATCATGTGGCCGGCATCAAGCGATCCAATGCAAAAATCAAGACTTGGAAGGCCAATGATATCGACCGAGAGGGCTCGACCATCACCCACCTGGAATCCCAGCTGGCCAGCGCCAAGACGTCGATGCCCAGCAGAATGGCGCAGCATATTGAAAGCGTCCTGGCTGCCCTGCCTCGCCTCATGGCACATTACGCCCTTGCACATCAAGGCTTGCGATTTTTCAACTATCAAGGCAGGCAAAGAGCAACAGAAGAAATGGTCAGAATCCTTTGCCACGGTGGCAGCAAATATCAGCCCAAAGACACCACGGGGCAGCCGCCCGGAGATCAAAACGGTGCGAGGTAAGGAGGAGACAACGAGCGACCGACCCTGTCCCGAGAATCTTGCCATTAAGCATCATCCCCACCTTTTTTTTTTTTTTTTTTTTTTTTTTTTTACGCATAGCAGGCAGACGGCATCCATGGTTTACCAAGACCTCAAGTAAGAAAGCAGGAGCAACAGCAAGAGCAACAGCCAGGTTGGTCACGAGAAACATTCAATTGATTGTCTTTTTTTTTTTTTTTTGTCATCATCCAGGTGGCGCAAAGCACCAAACAGGCGCTTATTTGGGAAATGCCCTCTGATTTGCATCGGCGACGCGCAATTCCGGCGCATGAATTGGCGCGGCAAGCCAAGTGGACGCCCTGCGCGGCTCCGACGCGCCCTGGCCCTTGCCCAACGCGAGTGTCGACTGCTCGTCGTACAAGTACCCGAGTCATACACCAGCAAGACATGCTCATCTTGTGGTCGCCGATCCCTCACGAATGTGACAAAGCGTGACAGCGGCGTTGACAATTTCAAGCTGCACGGCGCGCTCACCTGTACCTGGTGCGCGCGGATTTGGCAGCGGGATGTCAATGCTGCGCGGAACATCCGTGCCATCGCCCTCATGAACATCAATGGTCGCAATCTCCCCGCCTTGGACCCAGACAACAAGGACTCGCGCCCCGCCGTCTTCACAAAGGCTTACGATGAACCCGACCCCCAACAACCCCCCTTCCATTGGCTGCCAAAAAAGCAGACCATGATTGCATAATGATCGCCAGGTTATTGGTAAGCACGGACAAAGAAGGCAGTCGTGAAATGGGGAGCATAGCAGTCGTTTTGCAGACATGTGGTTGGTCACTGACTTTTGCTTTTTTTTTTTTTTTTTTTTTTTGCAGTGCAAGTACGGTCCTTTGATTTCCCCCCCCCACCACCCCAACCATGGAGAAAAAAAAATTTTTTTTTTTAAGTAACATTACATGTTAATAAATTTATAATCCTCCGGGATTACTCGACATGGGTTTTTGGTCAACACCAAAACGCGTCTGGCCCCTTTTGACCGCGTTTTGCCCTGTAAATTTGCCTCCCACATCAACATCAGCCCTTATGCTATCGCTACAATCTTTTCCCAGTTTCACATAGGCCACCTTTTGCTGGGAGGCTCCCCGAGAATGTGTTCAAATGTTCCCAAAACTGGACCAGTTGATGATGGACATCGGTGTCGCCTCTACACTGTTTTCTTTGCATTGCTTGAATGTTGCGCTTGCAATGGGCTATGATGCATCCAAGCATGGTCATCTGCTGAGCGTAGGACTGGCACCGTGGGAAGGAGACTATCCGAGAAAGCCCACAGCCGATTTGCTTGCGCTTTGCACCCTGCATAAATCAGAAGCCATTGCCGTTGATGATCACGGTGTGGTGAACGCTGCCAGCACGGCGTCCTTGATGCTTACCTCTTGGGCTGATTCACGATTGCAGGGTGCATAAGAACAAATGCAAGGTAAGTCTTTTTCCTCACCTTTTCTGACTTTTTTTTTTCCTGCACGTCTGATGCTCAATCAAAGGGATCTACACTGTGACCAAGTTTCGCGGATATCCGAGGACCTCAATTTCAAATTCTTCGACGCGGCCCCGTTTCGCCTATTTTTGAAAAAACAGTCCAGGTTACTCAAATCAGCGTTTACAGCCGTGAAACTGGTCTCATTTGAGCCCTACTCGCCGCGTACTCTTCTTATAGTGGCCTATCTCTTTTTTTTTTTTTTAACCTCCCCCTGCCTCTTCCACACAAATGCATGACTGAAAATACACAATAATAAAGAGAGGGATAATAACGGAACACTATCGATCAGAATTTAAGGCCGCATGGATGTTGAAAATGAAATGCATGCTGTTGCTGCTGCTTCCTAAAATGCCTGAGGGTCCCATCTTCTGTGCTTTTTGCTTGACAGACCTCTTAGCTGCACAAGCTGTTTCCAGAAGCGGATCAACACATCCAACCCTGTCGCTTGCATTATGTGAACCACGTGGATTTGACTGTGTGTGAGGCGATTATTCAGCTTCTTCACATTTTGAACAACATTATCGCTTGGAATTCCTAGCAAATACTATTCAGCTGAACTGAGCACACCATCTACTACAAAAATGCTGCATACAAGAGACCTCTAAATTGCTTATGGTGTCTGAAAAGCTGCTGTTGAGTGTAAAACACAATTTTCAAGCAAATAATGTCGCATTCCCGGCATGCATCCAAGATGAAGGGAGGGCATGATGAACATGGCTAGAGGGCATGGTGCATGGTGGATTTCGCTACTGTATCAGTTGTATTGTAAAAAGGGAAACAAATCGCGCTTTACTAGTACATAATGTTAAAAATGACAGTGTGGCCGGGTCGTTGGAGAACCTAACAGCATATTGGAACGCCAGTGCCATTCTGAACTTGTCTGCACAATTTTACTGCTTTAGCGGGATCGACACAAAGCCTGTAGTGCCCTGATAAGTCGCAATTGCGCTCAAAAACCAGTTTTGCACAAACAATTTCATGCTTCCAATGTTGCAATAGAAATTTAGAGCAGCTTTGATGGGCATAGCATGAAGACACATTCAAGGTGAATTTAAAGACATCTTGTATTGAACAAACGCGGTCGGATCGCGCTTTGTTAAAAAGAGGATTTTGTGAATGCCATTTAAGCGGGAACTTTTTGGAATTAGATCAAATTTTGCTATGTACGTGTATTTCAGCATCGTAGCATCTGAATGCACTTGGTTTTGTCTCACCATTGTGTCCAAATGGCGAATAATCGATGATTTTCATGATTTTGACTAAATATCGCTCGTTCTCAATGTTTGTATTATTTGATCAGCTTGAAACTTTGTCAGCTACACGGTAACGAATTGCACTTCAACTTCGCTGATTGATTCAAGGTGCCCCAATGGAGTAAAACAATTTAATCCAAAAAAAGAAGACTCATTCTTGGGTTTTCGTTTCTTTTTCTCCTTTTGAATTATTAAAGCCATTTGAAATCAAATGCACAGGATGGTACGCATTGCCATCTTAATCTTTGGTGCCTACAGCAAAGCTGCACAATGGCGTGGAAGACATTTGTACTACACCATGAAGAAAAATATTACTTTTACCTGATTTCATGAGCTTGTTGCGATCCAAATCTCTCAAAACCAAAACCAGTGAGTGGAGAAGTTGCAGTGTACACTTTTTCATTATTGAACCAAGCGCAACAGGGCCTAGAAAATATTGTAGGTGGAGAAGAATAGTCGCGTTTCTGAGTTTTACCATTGCGATCGCTTTTCTTCAAGGTAATTTTGCCGGCAACTCACAGCGCGCGTAAATAACGGTATTAGTCGCAACTTTGTAGCTTTACCGTGGCCTAGAAACAAAGGCAAGAGATATAAAATATGATCTTTGCGAAAAAGGCGCCATGTTTTCTCGATTGTTTTCTTCTAGGCGTTGTAGCGCTTGGCTTAATAATGAAAAAGTGTACAGGACAACGTGTTCTACGTATTGATATTGATTTCAGAAGATTTGGATCACAACAAGCTCATGAAGTTACACAAAAAGTGGAATTTTTTCTTGACGGTCAGGTACAAATGTCTTCCACAGCATTGTACAGTTTTGCTGCAGACAGCAAAGTTGAAGATGGCAACGTGTACCCACCTGTGCACTTGGTTTCAAATGGAACTATTAACGCAAAGGAACCGCAAGATGCAAAAAACTAAGAATTAGTTCGCGTTTTTTGAATTAAATTGTTTTACGCCATCAGAGGACCTTGAGCCAAGCAGCAAAGCTAAAATACAATTCGCTACCGTGTAGCTGACAAAATATCAAGTGGATCGAATAAGAAAAATGTTGAGAATAAGCGATATTTAGTCAAAATCCCGTTAAACAACGATTACTCACCATTGGAACACGATGTTGGGACAAAACCAAGTGCATTCAGATGATACGATGCTGCCATACACGCACATGACAAAATTTCACCGACTTTCAACAAGCCCCCGCTTAAATGGCATTCACAAAATCCTCTTTTTTGCAAAGCGCGATTTGACCGCGTTTGTTCAATACATTGTAAATCTACAGCACAGCTGGACCCAAATCTTTTCCACAAAATGAGCCCTCAAGCTCAGCTTTACACCAGATACAGCACGTAGTGTGTAAAAAAAGATGTTTTTGCGTGCATTTTGATTATTTTCCGATGGTTTTATAGATAACAAAGCTATTTGCTTGTTCAAAGAGTAACTGTAAGCTTGCGCGTTCGAATGAGCCCGCCGCCGGAGCTCTGTGGGCATTGGATGGCGCGCAATGGCGATTATAATAAAACACTAATTTTCCAAGGGGTGCAGTCGAAGATTTCAAAATGAAGAAACGCTGGCTCTCAGATCGCCACGCCATTCAGCCACACGGAAAGTCACCTGTGTTTACCGGCAGAAATGCAATAAACACCGAACACTGATTCACTGGCTTTCGCGCAAAGCGCAAAAAGCTGTATATTTTCAGTCCTAGGCAATGTCAACGAGAAATGCATGCTTCGAGCAACATGCACCATCAGAAAGAGCATGGCTCACTGCGTACATGGGCATCGGTGGTCGTTGAAAAATGTATTTTTTGGCACTTTTGGCGCGATTTAAATCTCATAGACATTTTTGACGCGTGATAAACCGCGTCTGACCTCGACTTTGACGCGTGACGCGTCTGTTTCTAATAGCATCTATGCACCCGGAGAGTATCTTGCTAGTGGACGCGTCAGCGCGGCTCTTTGGGCGCGTTTTAGCCGTGCAATTCGACATTGAAATTAAATCTAAAATGTCTCATTGTTCGTCACCGAGCACATGCACATTGCTCTTTTTTGGCTCAATTCGTGGTTTCTCTGTTTGATGCATCTTGTGTACAAGTTTGGATGAATTCTGGCGACCTGATTTTTTGATATTGAAATTGGGGGCGAGTCACGACAAATTTTGATTTGTGCGTGAAGCGCCTCAACTGCCTGCAATAGGTGAAAATTTGATTGAGGGCAACAAAAAGGAACGTCTATGGAGCTTCTCCAGTCGTTTTTTTGTGCTTCCAGGTTATAGATTTGAAGGATTTCAGTGAAAAAGAGCGTAAATAATGCGTTTCGCTCGATTGAAGCCTACCGCAAAGAGCTGGATGGCGCGCAATTGGCTTCTTTTCGGACTCAGCATAAGCCTGGCAAGGAAGTTGAACAATTCAAAGAGCGCTATCGCTCTTTCAAAAGCGAAAGCAATCACTTTTGCGTTTGTTTTCGTCTGTTTTTGCCTGTTTCTTTTCCTTTCTTCACAGACCATGGCAACAGCAAGCGAGCAGGCGATGCCCATGGACGTGGATCAGCCACAGGGCAGCAACGGTGTTGCTGGCCTCATCTATCCTCCCCCTGATGTGCGAAGTAAGTGACCATTTGGCGGGTTTTGCTTTGCTTTTATATCTCATCGATCTTTTTTTTTTTTTGTTCTGATGTCTTGCAGAGAAAGTGGACAAGGTGGCCGAGTTGCTATGGAACAAGGGACCGAACCTCGAGGAGCGCATTCGCGAAAACGAGAAGCACAACCCCATTTTTAGCTTCCTCAACCCGACAGACCCGTTCCACGCCTATTACCAATATAGACTGCGGCAAGCGCGTGATGCAGCCGAGAGTAAGCAAACTTTTCATTGACCAATTTGCACAGGCTCACCTTCGTTTTTTTTTTTTTAAAAAAAAAAAAAATTAGATGGCACCTCGTCTGAAATGACGGCAGCAGGCATTAGCAGCAGTCTCAAAAACGAAAAGGCGGCCGAGACGGTGGAAGAAGCGGCGGTTGCGCCGCCCGAGCCGCCAGCCTACGATTTCTCGGTGCCGATGCCTGCCATGTCGGCCAAGGATCTGGATGTGATCAAGCTGACGGCGCGCTTTGCTGCGCGCAATGGACGCCAATTCATCCACCAACTTGCTCAACGCGAGTCGCGCAACTATCAATTCGACTTTTTGCGGCCGAGCCACAGCTTATTCCCCTTTTTTACCGAGCTCATCCGCCAATATTCCAAGGTGCTCGTGCCTTCGGACACCATCGACGCCGATCTGCACCGCAAGCAGAGCAAATCCAAGATGATCGAGCTCATTCGCGAACGCGTCGAATTCACGATCTGGGATGCGCAGGAAAAGAAGAAACAAGAGGAAGAAAACGAAAAAGAGCGACGTAAGCAAAAGCAAAAAAGGGGGCTCAAAGCAATCCCAATTGACAGGCAAACTCACCGTGTCTCCCCTTTTTTTTGGTATTTTCCCCATTCAGTGGCGTACGCGAGCATCGAGTGGCACGACTTTGTCGTGGTCGAGTCGATCGAATTCACAGCCGAGGACGAAAAGAACACGTTGCCCACACCAATGAGCTTGACCGACCTCGAGAGCATGTCCTTGGCGCAAAAGCGCATGGCCGCCATCGCAGGCTCCTTGGATTTGCCCGATTTTGCCGCCTATGTAAGTGAAAAAAGGAGCCAAAAGGGGGCAAACACGTCTCATTTCTTCTTTTTTTTTTTTTTTTCCAGGAAAAGAAGCTGCAAGAGGAATTGGGCGAGCCCGAGGCGGCTGCAGAGCAAGAGGCACCGGCTGTGCAGGCGCCTGTGCAACCGCAACCGGTGGATATCAATGCGCCAATCAAGATCCGTACAGATTACAAGCCCAAGATCCTTGGACAACAGGCACGTGTGGTCCAGGAAGCGCAGATCTGTCCCAGGTGTGGCGAGGCGATCCCGGCCAACGAATTCGAGGAGCACATGCGCATCGAGCTGCTGGATCCCAAGTGGAAAGAGCAAAAGATGGCGGCCGAAGCCAAACACAAGGGCACCAACCTGCTGCAGACTGGCGACGACATTGCACGAAACCTCAAAACCTTGTCGAGTTATCGCACAGACATCTTTGGTGGCGACGAGGTCGCGGGAATCGGCCAAAAACGCGAAAAGACCGCGGCAGCCTCGACTTCTGCGCCTTCTGTGCCCATTTCCGCGCCTGTCTCACATGCAGAGTATGTTCCAATGACCCATTGAAATGATCCTGACGTTTATCTCATTTGCTTTTCTTTTTTTTTTTTAATTTGTAGCACGGCGTTTGCCAACCAATTGCCCATGGAAGTGCCTGCGACACGCAAAGCGCCGCCAACAGACATGGAGATGGACGGCATGCCCAAGCGACAGCGCATGGATGAGATGGCTCCGCCTCCCATGCATGCTGTACCACCACCAGCCATGCCACCAGTTGTTCCGCCAGCCATGCCACCGGTTGTCCCGCCAGCCATGCCGCCTTTAATGCCGCCCCACGTACCACCTGTGCCACACGCCGCAGCTTCACATCACCCCATGTCCGTCAACATGCAATGGACGCCCGAGTCCGCCCAACCTGTAAGTCATTGCCATTCTCCTCCCCCCTTTTTTTCGATGCGTTTAGTCAATTGGGATTGCATTTTTCTCACCCTTTTTTCTTTTATTTTTTTTTCCGCAGTCGACTATTTACTTGCAGATTCAGACCATCGAGTACCCTGAGAAACCTGAATGGCACTTGGATGGATCCATGTTCACGGTGGACGATTTGTCGATGACGACGCTCGTGACAACGGTCAAAGATCGCATCGCCGCGCAAATTAACATGCCTGCCAGCCGGCAGAAGCTGATGCTGCAAAACAAGGTGATGACCAATACAAAGGATCTGGGCTTTTATGGCTGCCGCAATGGTATCACCTTGACACTCGGCGTGAAAGACAGAAAGAAATAAAAAAATCCCCCTCCATTTTCTCTTTTTCTTTTTTTTTTTTTTAACTGACAAATCAAGCGGCGTAGCATAAACGAAAAGAGCTGTTTGCCCAAAACAACATCAAAAAATCAGCCCAGCGGAGTGCTATTTTTGTGGTCGCTTGGATAGTTCTCCCTTTTTTTTCATTCTGTTTCGCTTTCTTTTTCGTTTTTTTTTTGCTTTTCGTTGGTGAATCGCTCTTGTTTCCACCTGTTTTCTCATCTTTCTTTGTACTTGTGATCCCTGTCTCTTTTTTCCTCTTTTCACACCCTTTAAACGTACGACCATGGCCTCTGAAAGCGACTTTGACGATGATATTATGGTAAGACGCTTCTTTTTTTTCTCGGTCCTGCAACAATTACACCCTTAACGTCTTTTTTCTTTCTATTTTTTCTTTTTGCGTTTCTGTGCCTGCAGCTCGACTCGGACGATATCATGGACGAAGACTCGGACTTTTCCAACTCGCTGAGCGTGTCCGGTAAGCATTTCGAGGCGATTACAGCCCATTGAGGGGCGCGCGTGACGCCCCTCGCCTTGTGGGAGAGCTGTGCGGCGCGGTCTGTGTGTGGGTGATGCTGTGAACATGTGAGACGGGCGGACTGCCAATGGCACGACTCTTTGGGTGTTTGGCATGAAAAAGATGAGAATGGATTCATCCACAGATGTTGATGGCAAGAGAGGGGAGGGAAAGAGGGCGACGAGCCCAGCACCATGAAAAAAAAAGACAATGAGAAGAGAAAAAAAAGGAGAGGATTAGGCGGGTGACACGCATGCGATGCGTGAATGGGTGATGCCAATGAAACCTTATGATTTTCGCGAACTTTCAAGAATTGTTGCTCATTTTTCCTTGCTCTCTCTTTTTTTTTTTTTTCCTTAGACAATGATGCGGACGACATGGCGTTTGACGGCGCGTTCACAGACAAGCCCGGTCGCAAGGCCTACGACGTGGAATTCTCCGTTCAAACCGTCGACAATCTGATGGCCAGCCAAAACAAGGAAATCCAGCAAGTGACCACCATCCTAGGTAGGCTCCAATCGGTTTACCCGGACCAAGGGGTGTGCGAGAGGTCTGCAGGGAGGCCGGCGCACCAGGAGAAAAAAAGGGCCAAAAAGAGGAATCTCAGGGGATTCGGCACGAAAAAAAGAAAGAAAAAAAAAAGCGCGCGAGATCGATCGAGAACGAGAAAAAAAAAAGACGCGTGCTTTTGCGCGTCCAATGGCATCATGTCAAGAATTGACACCTTTTTTTCCTTTTTTTTTTTTTTTTCTTTTGGTCAGGTCTTCAACCCAAGGATGCCGCGACTTTGCTGCGCTATTTCCGCTGGAACAAGGAAAAGTTGTTTGAGCGATACATGGACGAATCGGACAAGGTGCTTAGTGATGCAGGCGTGTCTCTCGGTGAGCATGTAAATACGGTTGTGCTTGCGCAGGACTTGCCCAAGGAATTGCAGCCGTTTATGTGCGAGATTTGCTGCGACGACGATCCGGAGATGGAAACGGCGACCGTGGCGTGCGGCCACCGGTTCTGCCTCGCTTGCTACAACCAGTATCTGACACAGAAGATCAAGGACGGCGAGAGCCGGCGGATAGAATGTCCCCAAGATAGGTGCAATGTGATTGTCGACGAGGCGACCGTCCAGCGCATTGTCGATCCCGCCACCATGTCTCGCTATAGGGAGCTGCTCAATCGCACGTTTGTCGACGACAATGACTTTTTGCGCTGGTGCCCCGCGCCCGATTGCGAGTATGCCGTCGAATGCCACGTCCCGAGCACGTCGCTGTCGTCCATCGTGCCCACCGTCACCTGCCGCTGTGGCGACGTCTTCTGCTTTGGCTGCGGCCTCCCCGACCACCAGCCCGCCATCTGCGTCATCGTCAAAAAGTGGCTCAAAAAGTGCGAAGACGACTCGGAAACAGCCAATTGGATCTCGGCACATACTAAAGAGTGCCCACGATGCCATTCCACCATTGAAAAGAACGGCGGTTGCAACCACATGACCTGCCGCAAGTGCCGCCACGAATTTTGCTGGGTCTGCATGGGTAATTACAAGAAAAAGAAAAAAAAACGAAAAACAAAAAACAAAAAAAAGAACAAAAAGATATTTTTTTCTTGCTTGCCGAATTCTCACCCTCCGTTTTTGATTTCCCAGGGCCCTGGTCTGAGCATGGGACCTCTTGGTATAATTGCAATCGCTTTGACGAGCGCAGCAGCTCGAGCGCCAGGGACAACCAGACGCAATCTCGACTATCCTTGGAGAGGTATCTTCACGTAAGTGTTTTTTAAGGCATTGGCGACGTGACGCGACGCGTCGAGGGGGGCGTGAACGAAAACACGCGTCGCTCACGTTTTTTTTCCTTTTTTCCCTCGCTAGTATTATAACCGATACGCAAATCACGAGCAATCGGCCAAGTTGGACCAAGATTTGTACCAAAAGACGGAACGCAAGATGGAAGAAATGCAGCAGACAAGCGACCTGTCGTGGATCGAAGTTCAATTCCTCAAGACGGCCGTGGATGTGACGGTGCAGTGTCGCATGACGCTAAAGTGGACGTACGCGTTTGCGTTTTACCTGTCAAAGACCAACGAGACCGCGCTTTTTGAGGACAACCAGCGCGACCTCGAGATGGCCACCGAGCAGCTGTCTGAGCTCCTCGAGAAGCCGCTGGAGCGCGAGAAGATTGCGCAATTGCGTCAAGCCGTCCTCGACAAATCCGTCTACGTCAAGCAACGCCGTGAGGTCTTGCTTGAAGATACCGCCAAGGGCTTGCTCGAGGGCAGATGGTCCTTTATCGTAGATATCAAATGAGCCCAATTGGAGGTTCTTTTGCAACCCCCTCTTTTGCTCCCCATTGGTTTTTTTCCCTCTTTTTTTCTTTTTCTTTTCCTCGTTTCAAGCACAATGGATGCCCTTTCTTTCCCCAATTGGCCTTCCTCATCCTTTTAGCTCATCGTAGTCTTTACCCTAGTTGCTTAACCCCCTTTCCCCCATTCCTCGTCAAATGTGTTCAATAAACAAATGTGTTGACACCCTTTTTTTTTCGCCTTTTTGCCCGTGATCCACGGGGACAATTGAACGAACGGGCGGCCAAGGCACACCACATTCCTAATTCGGCTAGCATCTTGGCCAAAGTTGAGTTGTGTGCGTGCGTGCCAATGGCCGAATTAAAAAAAAAGTGCTGCATTTCACAAACCAGATAAATGAGCCAATTTTCGTTCCATTGGACAAGGTTTCCGAGCCTGAGTCTCGTTCTTTTTTGTGTGAGCCTGGGGTCTTTTTATTGCTACTGTGTCTCGGCAACTGTAAAACAAAAAGTACAAGAAATACACTAGAACATGAAGAAAAAGATTACAAAGGAGGTGAGAAAAAAGCAAAAAAGAGAATGGAATGGGGCAAGGCAGAGGAAAAAAGGGCGCGTGCAAATCCTTTGCGGGGATTCGTGAAAAGTGAGGAAAGTCATAACGGGTGGGGGAGGAATTGCAAAAAAAAAAGATCCATTTTGACGATTATTCATGGATCCTCTGAAGAGGAGGAGGTCCTGAGCGATTGGAGCCATCGGATGGGTTGCGATGCAGCTCATTGTTTCCTGTGGATCGACCGGAGGCGCTGGAGAGTTTGCTACGCAGGGATGAGGAGCGAGGCAGCTTTGCGACAACTGATGAAACGATGCCGAGGAAGCTCTGTGTGCGCCAGCGCGTATTGACCTCCTCGTCATCGGCGCCAAGCGCATTGTTGTGCTGCTTTTTGCGGTGATTGTGCACGAGGAGGCCGGCGAGGGCAATGGCGGCAACACCAGCGACGGCGACACCGAGGCCGATGCCAATATTGCGATTGGTCGTGCCCTGGCTGTCGGAAGGCGTCATGGACGACACATTGTTGCTGCCACCACCATTGCCGGAGCCGCTGGAGGACCCTCCAGCCATCGTGCCGGACGATGAGGCCGATGCCGTCGATGGTGCCTGGTCGGTCACGCTGTCCGTCTCTGTGTCGCTGCTGGCGGGGTCGGGCGTCGGTGTGGGCGCGACTGTTGGCGTGTTTTCCGTGGTCGTTGTCATTGTCGGCGCGACGGGTGTCGTGTCAGGCGCATTGGTCGTGGCTTTCGCGGTTTCAGACTCGTGCGTTGCGCGATGCGCCGTGGTCGTCATCTTTGTATGCGTCGAATGCGTCGCATGGCTCTTTGCAGGGCTGTGCGTTGCATGATGCGTGTGTTTCACGGTCGTTGTCGTGTGTTTTGTCGCGTGATGACGCGTCGACGTCGACGTTCCGTGCGAATGACGCGTCGTCGTGGTCGTGCCGTGCGTGTGCCCGTGCTTGGACGTGGTCGTTGTCGATTTGGCCGTTGCATGGTGATGGGGCTTCGATTTGGTCGTGGGAGACGCATAGTGAGACGAATGACGCGTTGTCGCGCGCGTGGACGTCGCAGACGCGTGTCTTGAGTGCGTGGTGTGCGTGGTGTGGTGGTGCGACGCGTGGGAGGAGCGCGCCGTGGTCGTGGACTTGTGATGGTGCGATTTTGTCGTGGTCATGGTGATTGCGATGGGACTTTTTGTCGCAGGGACGTACACAGTGGTGACATGGCATGCCGTCAGCGTCGATTCACCCACCGTCGCATTGTGGCATGAAAGAGTCGTCGTGTCGTGGCCGGGGATCCATGTCCAGGAGATGGTGGTGGAAGGAGTCGGCGTCGTGGATGAATGGGTGGTCTTAGTCGTAGTCGTGGTCGTGGTGGAAGAGAGCGTCGTAGAGGAGGTCGTGGTGTTTTTAGAGCGGGGATGGGATGGCGAATGAGCCGTCAAAGAACGAGCGTGGAGTGCGGGGCCTGTAAAAATTAAAAAAAAAAAAAAAGCGTGAGCCGTGTTAATTGTGCCACTACCATGCTTTTTTTTTGACAACGAGGACAGCTGATTCTTGTTTTCTTACGTTGAACATAAGCATTACGTTCTACAGGGGTGGTATGAAAAAAAGGAGGTGCAAAAAAAAAAAAAAAAAAAACAAGGAGGTGTGAGCCTTTTCGAAGCAAATTGGAGGCTCAATTGCCTCTCGGGTCGTCTTTTGCGTTACCTGTTCGTGTTGGTAGGCCGTGAACCACTAGCAACACGAAGCTGATCAATAGAAAGTAACGTATGTTCATCAATACGCATGAAAAACGAGTGTACTGGGGGGAGGGACAAAGTAAATAAGCAAAAGAAGAAAAAAAAAAACTGGAGAGAAAAGGAAAAGGAAGAGGATCAAGACGGTGTGCAAAAAAAAAGGATGGCAAAAAGCCCAATTCCAGGTGCCACAAGCGAATATGGTCCCCAAATTCGCGTGTGTAACCTCTTTCCATTTCTATAGCAGGGCCAGTCGCCAATGCTATTTTTGGATCTGTCAGGGACAATGAGAAAAGGCCAGGTCCAGCCCCAGCCAATCGATTTTAGGCACCAAGGAAGCCATGGGCGCTCATTTTTCATTTTTTTTTTTTTGTAGTTTTTTGGCCATCATTTGCCATTGGCAGCACAAACTTGATTGCGCGCGTGGTTTCTGTGCTTCTCACGCACACAGCAAGGAAAGGGGGCGGATCCGTTTTTGCTTTATTCGGGGCGACACAAAAAACATTTGTCAAACAATCGTCAGGAACACAGTGTCTGGCCCTCTATTTTATTGATTTCACGTCCAGATCAGAAAGCTTTTCCAAACATGGGCAAATTCAAGTGGCAGAAAATCCCCTAAAAGCAAAAGCGGGCGTCCCATCGGCCCAGCCTTGGTCCCGGTCGAAAATAACGATCGACCCGAAAAAAAAAAAAAATTGAAAATCGCCTCTATGAATGGGCGAGGGCCCACGAATTGAGTCTTTAGCACGAGGAACCAGCGCGCCCTGTTTGTTTTATTTGATTGTATTTGCTTGGCAGAATAAAAAAAGAAAATCTGAAAGTGCGACATTTACACGCGTTGCTTGTTGGCCATGGCTCTGCGCACCTTGCGGCGAAGGGCGGAAGCGATGTGCGAAGGCAATCCAGAGCTAGCATGGGCGCCGTGCGAAGGGCGCGTGTGATTGGATGGGTGCGTGACATTGAATTTGCCATGATGATGCTTTTCTTGGCCGAGGTGCAAGCCATTGTTGCCGTGGTGCGTGGCATTGTTGCCGTGGTGCGTGACATTGTTGCCGTGGTGCGTGGCATTGAATTTGCCATGATGTTGCTTTTCTTGGCCGAGGTGCAAGCCATTGTTGCCGTGGTGCGTGGCATTGAATTTGCCAAGATCGCGCTTTTCTTGGCCGAGGTGCAAGCCATTGTTGCCGTGGTGCGAGCCATTGTGGCCGTGATGCGTCTGATTGTGGTCCGGGTGACGCGTCTCATTGAGCGCCGGCTGCGTGTGATTGAATTTGCCATGATGATGCTTTTCTTGGCCGAGGTGCAAGCCATTGTTGCCGTGATGCGAGCCATTGTGGCCGTGATGTTGCTTTTCTTGGCCGAGGTGCAAGCCATTGTTGCCGTGGTGCGTGCCTGAAGGCAGACTAGTCGGCAGGACCGTGGGCACTTGCGTTGGCTTGCCAGTGGACACCTGCGTCGGCTTGAGAGTGGGCATGTGCGACAAAGTCTCGATGCCACCGGCCAGGCTCGTGGAAATGGTGGCGGACGCCTGGTGCGTGGTCGTCGTCGTTGCCTGGTGCGTCGTGGACGACGCATTGTGCTTGGTCGTCGCGGAAGTCGTCGTCGACGACGTGCCATTGCCGCCCTCACCGCCCGAGTAGATGCCCGCACAGTTCGAGTAGTCGGCTGGCGACCACGATGCCGCAGACGCGTCATATTCTTGGCCAAAAAGATCCTTGAAAGACGGCGAGCTCATCTGTACATCATAATTGGGAAAAAAAATACACGAAAAAATGAGTGACATGCGTGATTTTTGTTGGTTTTTTTCTTTTCTTTTTCTTTTTCTTTTTCTTTTTTTTTTTTTTTTTTGTGCAACTCACGTCCAGACCCTGGCCACCCAAGTCGACAGCAAGCACATACACGAATTTGCTCGGATCAGCAGTGTTGACCACCTTGATGCACTTGTTGCAATCGGTCGTTGAATCAAGATTCTCCACCGCCGTGATGCGCGTCAAATCCAGCGTCGCGTACGGCATCCCGCACGCAGGAGGATTGTTGGCAAGCGCACTGACCGCTAGAAATGCACATAAAAATTAAAGAAAATGGCGTCAATGGCTGTCAATTGCTTTTTTAAAAAGAGGATTCTTACGCAGCGCTTGGTAATCATTGGGCGTGATCTTCGCGCTGCCAGTGAGCGAGGCGCGCACCACCATGGCCGTGAGCAAGAGACTACCGGCAGTGTATTTCATCTTGGGTTTTGATATAATGAAAAAGTAAAATGCATCGACCATCCACAAAGATCTTGCTTTTTTATATGTCGCTGTGGGGAATTAACCTCTTTTGGCAAGGCGCGAGATCAATGACCACAAAGAGCGAGCTCTCAAATCGAACAATAATGAGGCAAGACTCCGATCCAAATGTCAAAAAGTGCTTTATTTTCGAATTGCGCAGCGACCACAGGGGCCATTCAATCAAATGTGTTCTGTGTGGGCAACGTAGGCGGGTCTGAGATTTTTCACATCAAAAAAAATTAAGGAGCCACCAAATAAACCTTGTCCAGATCCAGACGCGGGGTCGCAGCGTATCCCAATATTCAATTTCGTCGCCGTCAGACTCCTCCAGCTGTTCAAAATGGCCATCGGCATCCCAATCTTCAATTTCATCGTTGTCGGACACGTCCAGCTGTTCAAGAGGGCCTTGCTGTTCATTGTTCGTGCGCAAGAACTGGACCCAGCGGCTGTGGATGCAATTGGCATCGATGCACACTCGGCACCACCGGTCATCTGAGGACGCCGGCCAAGGTTGACAAGGTGCCTTGCTACCTTGTGCGCGCCATTGGGTCACACGATCAGTGAGCAGCGCTGAGATGTAAAACAAATGAACTCTGTCTAGAAGAAAAGAAAAAAAAAGACTCAGTAGTCGTAAATTGGCTTCATATTGCGCCCAACGCCTTGGTACCCACCTTCCATCCTTTTCCTTTTTTTAAAAAGATGCGATTTGCTTGCCTTCTGGCCTCTTGACAGCGTTATATAGACCATCATCAACAGGTTGCCATAACAAGCGAATAAAAGAAATGCTTTGGCCCTTGCAAGTGCCATTGACAGCCAATTTAGAATGACAGGGGCAACTGCGTTGCCTCCAATGCCTCCTGAAAGCCGTCTCTCTTGCCTACGTATTCAGGGGTGGAGGTCAGAAAATCGCCGGAGTACGATTTTGGCCGTGTTTTTTCATTTGTATCTAGTTCAAATGATCCAATTTCCGTGCGACGTCAAGTTGGCGGTATAGAAAATAAAAACAGAGATGAACATTCACTCGCCTCCTTTTTTATTTTTCATGCGTGACGCAATTCAGAAAAGGGAGAAGGGCGAATTGCCTCATTTCAGCGATTCTATTTGTTTTTGTCGATCATCCGCTTTGGTCCTCGCCTCGTGGGCATGCAAGGCGATGAATTCGCCATAAAAAGAAAAAGACAAGGGGGCGAGACGTGTCGTGCCATCTTGCTGGCACTCAGTGGTACGCTCCCGTACAATGGGTGTGGGCATTGACCTTGGCACGCTGTGCGACGGGGCGCCCTTTTCATTGTTTTTGACATCTCGTTGTCATCTTCTTGGTTCCACAAGAGTCACTTGGCCAAATTTGGTAATAGGTCAAGTGAGAATGGGCACGCATAGACGCGTTTTTTTACTGAAAATTGGGGCTCGATTCGTATTCCCACACGAACAAGACGCGATGTCACCGCGAAACTTGGCATGATTATAGCCCTGCAAATTCTCTACATGCTACGATGGTCCATGGCGCATGTCAACTACAATTCCTGGCGTCAATTGCACAGTAAACTGACAAATTTCGGCTATTTCGCCATTTTCTGTGGGGCAACACGTCAGATACTTGAAAAATGGTATTGTTGTTAGCAAAAGGACTGACATGTGCGTCTTTTTGACCTCCAAAATGCAAGAGCTTTCATCATCTTTGATCACAGATTCATTTGAGGTGACTTGCGCGTCGATACGCTGGGCTATTGTCGCCTACGCCACCAGTATGGACAAAACCTTGCCCCTTTTTTTTGCTGGACAGGTTCCCTGGGTCTTACTCATTGGGTCCTATATTTGAGCTAGGAAATTCTAAACACAAAAAGCCGACGTTGTCAAGTTTTTCCAGAGATCGGATCACTCAGTCCTAAGAAATTGTATTTTGCGTAAAAATCTGGGCCAAATCAGGATCAAAACGACCTTTAAAGGATAACTTGCCTAAAACTGGACGCGATATCCCCAAACCACAAGCGCTTTTACCGCGTTTGTCCGCTAATCCATTTGATGTGACTCTTGTGTCGGGGCACTCAGCCTTTGCAGTGGTACGAGTCCAAATGGTGTGGAGTTTACACTCTTCCTATGAAACTGGCGCTTCATCAGAAACTCGCCCATCTGGCCCCAAACTTGAATCAGTTGATGGTAACCCCGATTCTCTAGCGCTGTTAATTTTTTTCGCGAATCGGATCACTCAGTCGCGAGAAATCTCGATATTCGTGCTTGCCAGCGAAAACCGATAGGCAAATAATATTTTACGCGTTTCTCCTGATGGGCCTAACCATATGGCTTCAAATTTATACTAGTGGATACTCGACTCAAAGCCGATGATTCCAGGTTTTTCCAGAATCGGATGCTGATGGGTCGTGGAGTTTTGTTGCTGAATGACACGAAAAAGCAAATTGATCACGAGAATATGATAAAATCGCGTCACGCTTGCGAGGAATTTGAATTAAAAATTAACTATTATGGTGCATTGCATGCTCCAGAATGAATCACTTTATTCTACCCAACGCACTGGTATTTTGAAATAAGAAGATGCGGCGTCACCTTCGCCATAAACAGACTTTTCGCGCGGTGGCAGCACGCCTCCTCGTAAATTAGTCTATCAAGAGAAATAGTGAGTCCATTGGCCTAGCCAAGCAAGCGCTGCACGCCTGACAATCGAGATCAACTTTACCTGCAAAGAAGGGTGAATGAATCGCGGCGCCCGCAATTGGCTGTCACGCGCTTGTCTCAGTGCCGTGTACTCTTCCAACGACTTGGATTCGTCAATCATCTTGTTCACCTTCTTGTGTGTTCCTAAGGACACCATGTAATCGTACTAAAAAAACACACAGAGAGAGAGAGGGACGTCAGAATTGCACAGGACGACCACTTATGAGACGTACCGATCGGCCACTGGGCGGGTAGTCGTGGCCCACATACACCCTGGTATCGTCAGGCCACGTGTTATACATCTTGTGGATGCTGTTGTACAGGTCTGAGGCGCTGCCTCCAGGGAAATCACAGCGTGCCGTGCCAATGTCAGGCTAAAAACACGAAAAAAGGGGCGAAATGAGATACGTTTTGCCCATTGGGGGGAGGGAACTCACCATAAACAGCGTGTCGCCCACAAAGGCCGCATCGCCAATGCGATAGGAAAGACAGGCGGGGGTGTGACCGGGCGTCGCAATGATCGAGCACTGGATATCCTTGCCGAGCGTCCAAGTCGAGCTCTCGCTCACAAGCTCGTCGAATTGATTGTCGTTCAAATGCATCTCTTCAGGGCTCAGATTGTACTTCTTCGCAAACGTGTCTTGAACCTTGGTCACATCCTTGCCAATATAGAATTTTGGCTGAAAAATACGAAAAACGCGTCAATTTATGCGTCCGTCCTTTTGATACGCACGCAATGCCGCGCTAATAACGAACCTTTGTCTCCAATTGCGACTTTAGATACATGGCCGCCGTCAGGTGGTCCTAATTGGGACAAAAAGATGGCATCAATGCGAGTTTTTTTCTTTTTGTTGAGATTTACGGCGTGCACATGGGTGTCGATGATTTTGGTGACGCGCAAATCATGCTCCTTGACAAAGTCCAGGATGGCATTCGCGGTCTTTGGGTGCACGACGCCACCCAGGGGATCGTAATCGAGCACGGCATCCATGATGTATGCCTCACGGCTATCTGCAGAGCGCAAAAAAAGGACTACGTCAGCCGTTTCAAGGACAATTGAAATGGATTCAAGTCTCTTACCAAGGTCCGCGACAATGTATTGGGCCGTCTCGGTCTCGCGCTCGAGAATCGGGTGGACCCAAGGTGAATGATTGTTTTTGAAAGCCTCGACCGGGAGATTGTCCTGCTTCCATTGCGTGAAACCGCCTTCCACGTTGAACACCTTATCATAGCCAAGGTCTGTGGCAATTTGCGCCGCCTTGGCACTGCGTCGGCCGGACGCACAGTGGAAAATCAGCTACATTTCGTGCAAAAATAAAAAAAAAAAAAGAGGGTCGTGAGCAAATGCTGGTCAATCACGGGCCAAAAAAGTAAAAAAGAGGCAGGTTACCTTCTTGGAGCGATCAAGATCGCGCAAGACAGTCTGGAAGAGCGCGGGCTGCTCTTCCGCCACGTGATAGGGGATGTTCAATGCGCCTTGGATGCGGCCATGCTCCTCAATTTCATTGTGGTTGCGCACGTCGACGAGCTGGACAGCCTCCTTGCTGAACGCCAAGGGCGGCGCCTGTGTAAGCTCCGTGTGAAGCTGCTGGGGCGTGATATTCGCAAACATGGTTGAATAAAACCGCGGAGAAGAGAAACGAGGAAGAGAAAGACGACAACTCAAGGCGCGCAGCATGAGAGTGGAGGCAAGAAACAAGGGAAAAAGACGTCTTTTAACACAAAAATGGTGCAAGCATGAAAGACAAGATCAAAAAAGGTAAGAGGGGCAAGGGTGGCCCAGCATCATGCCAGGCCCTGCCTGCCAATCAAATTGCACCCCGCCGGGTTTCACAAGTCGTCAGCACACATCACCCCACTTTTATACCATTTTTCGCGCGCCGTTCGTCATGCCGCGTCATGCAGCATAATCGACACCGTGGAAAAATACTCAAGGCTGTGCGCCACAGCGCGTCACGTTCACCAATCACGAAAAATCACACACAAATGCCATTGCTTGCCGCCTTTGGCAATCCACATCATCCAGGCCATTGCAGAGTCCTTGTTCATCGGAGGCGCTTGCTCACTTTGAGCTAAACAGGCCGGATTCTCGTGTATCATAGGAGACTTTTTTTTTTGTTTTTTTTTTCTGCATCTTGGCCACCACACGTCGCTGTTTTTATATACAATTATCATGGATGAAAATGCAATCATTTTTGTCGCCATGCTGCATAAAAACAAAGGTAATTGATTATGCCGTTTCCCAGTATTTACCCCTTGGCGCTGTTTTTATTGTATTTTGACTGTTTTTCGATGGAGACGCAGTCCACGGAGAAATCGATTCCCTCGGCATGAACTCCCATCATTTCTCGTTTACAAGTGAGCTCACCCGCAGTACATTAAGATCGCTAGATGGCGCGCTATGACAAGTTTCCAAAACCACCGATTTTTAAAGGAGTGGAGTCGAGAAATTTAGGACGTCAGGTCGCCGCGATATTCAACCACGTGGTAAACACGCCTAATGAACGGATACAAATGATAAAAAAACAGGAGTCCATAGCTGGGTTTCGCGCAAGTAGCGAAATGCTGCGATTTTTCACCCAAGTACATTTCGACGAAAAATGCCTGTTTCTCCGACAAACGCACATCATCAGAGAGAGAATGGCTCGACGCATACGATGGTGCCGATGATCACTAACAAAAAAAAGTGATTTTTTGTCATTTTTGACGCGGTTTCAAAATCATAGGGCTTCTTTGACGCGCGTTAAAACCGCGTCAGACGTCGAGGTAGACGCGCCTGTTTCTAATCGTATTCATGCTGCTGGATACTTTCTTGTTGATGGACGCGTCAGTGTGCCGTAAAAGACGCGTTTCTCCTTTGCGATTAGTATTCCAAGTTTCATCATAAAATAGGGCATTGCTCGTCAATGAGAAGATGGATCGCATTCTTTTTTCGCAATTTCCGTGATTTCTCCACTCTCTTTCCCTGGTGTGTAAGTTTTGTGCAATTCCGGAGATCCATTTTTTCATTTGGTCTGTGGACGTCCCGGCACGACGAAATCTTGATTTGCGTGTCGCGCGCTCCCAAGGAATTGTGGTCGCCGAAAGTCGCGTCCCACTCAGCCTTTTTACTGGCCGCTTCCCATTGTGATGCATTTCGAGATATTCTAAGTGCCTGGTTTGGTGAGTGGCAATATGATTTGCTTTTAAAACCAGTCGCGCATAATGCTTCTCTCAATAAACTTGTTAAAGCGGTCCCAAATTTGAATCAGGTGATGCTAGAGACAAATCGACGACAATACCAAACTATCCCGGTGATCGGCCGGCGTAAAACCATGACAGGCATCAAGAAATCACGGTAAAACGAGCCTTTGTTGGCCAAGTCGCCGAGATCACAACAAAATAATGTCGGATAACAAGCACTCTTGACCGCGCCATCTCACTGATCCATTTGAACCCTGATGCGCTTTGATTGTCTCTCTCCTCGCCGAAAAAATGGCTTCTCTAGAACGTCCAGCGCGCTAAATTGTTAATTCTTAAGATCCAACTAATCAATTGGCGTGATGTTTTGTCGCACTGTGTGATTCCATGGTCACGCTGCATGCCTCCAATGTTTTTAATCATCGCGAGGCATCCAATTCTTTGCAATTGCCTATAAACTACAAAATCCAATGCAATACCTTTTTTTTGACGCCTTGCGCCATTGTGGGCGCAAATATGACAGTAAAAGAACAACCAGATGCGATGCACGTGTGCTGGGTTTGAAAAAAGTCGAAATCCATGGACAAAAAAGTAGCAACGAGCGCGTTTTCCCTTTTTTTTCTTTCACACGACCCACTTTCCGTTATGTTTATCGACCCCGCGCTTATTGACCAAGTGACCATCAACAGTCTGCTTGCTGTTGTGGCGATTCTCGTTGTCTCACTCCTGGCGTCGCGTGCGCTGCTGCCGTCTGCTGCCACACGCACTGACCACGCGTCGTTTGTTTGGTTTACCTTTGACGCCCTGATCCACGCTATTTTTGAGGGCTCTTTTGTCTATAACAGCACATTTGGACGCACAGTCAATAGTGGCAAAAACATGTTTGCCTTGCTGTGTAAGCGTTTGCCCGAAAAAAAAAAAACACGAAAAATACAGCCTTTGTGCTCCTTTTTCCTTTTGCTGACCCTACCCCCCTTTTTTTTCTGTCTCTTTTTGGTGATTTCAGGGCAAGAGTATGCCAAGGCTGACGAGCGCTGGGGCACCGCGGATCCCACGATCGTGTCCATCGAGATTATGACTGTTTTCGTCGACACCGCGATTTGCCTGCTTGTTTTGCGCCAATTGATCAAGAACGACCCCTCGCGACACTTTTGGATCGTCGTCGTCAGTCTCATCGAAATCGTTGGCGGCTGGATGACTTTTGCCCCCGAGGTAAATAAAAAAAATGAAAAAAACGACGCGTTGCTAAAAAAAATGAATGGCGATTGATCTGCTTCTTTTTTTTTTTTTTTTTGCTTTTGTAGTGGCTTACGGGCTCCCCGTACCTGAACACGCACGTCTGGCTGTGGAATTACGTGTACCTCTGGGTAAGTTGAGCACGCGACGCGTCAAAAGCTGGCAAATGACGCTGATCTCTGAAAATTGCACCTTTTGTTCGGTTTCTAGTTCTTCAATGGCCTGTGGGTGGTGATTCCTGTTGCCTTGATTGCCGATTCATACAAGCAGATTATGCAGGGTCTCCATGCCAAGAGCAAAACAGCCTAAATGACTCGATTTTCCAGCATTTCCCCAGGTTTTCCCCAACTTTTTTTTTTTCCATTCCCAAGAAATTCAGGTGCCCAATGACACCTTTCTGTCTCTCTGTCTCTCCCCGTCTGTTCTTTGTAGTATCTTGAATATAAAAAAGCCAATTGAATCATGCGAAAAGTGAGAGACCTTTATTAAAAAGAGGAATATGGATGAAATTATACAAATTAAGAGGTACAAAAAGCAATGGAGGTGTTTTGTCGGGGTGTTACTCAAGGCGCGTGATACGCGTCTCGATGAACGGGCAGGTGATCCAGCTCAATTGCGTCCAAGTTATTAGAATGTTGATGCTGCGTTTGCGCCTGATGGTCTGAATAGCCGCTGGCGGACAGTTGGCTGTTGCTGTCGTCGTCCAACATCATCAGGGGGCGTGTCGCCGCATATGGGTCGTGTGGCGTGGACGATGGGTGCGAGAGGGACGCATTGCGCTGTGGCGCAATAAAACCAAAGACGCTTCTGCGTTGTTGCTGCGGCGTGTATGTGTTTGGTGGTGGTGTCGCCACGTGGAGCGCGTCAAAGTGCGGATCGTGGCCAGCCGACAGCCCGCTATCAATATTCGTCGCAATCTCCTGGTCCTTGGCATTGCCGTCGTCGTCTTGCTCGAATTTATAATAGCCAGCAAGGCCCTCGGTGCAGTCGTCATTCTCCAATTCGTCTTCACGGATGCTCTGGAACGGAAGACCTCGACCGCCAGGCATCTGCAGCATGGACACGTGCCGCACGCTCTTTTGACGTGTCAATTTGCTCGTCATCACCTTTTGCTGGGTCTGGCTGCTCGTGCCATATACCGCAGGAAGAAGATGGCGCACCTAAACAATGATGAAACGCGTCGCATGAGTCAATTGACACGCACTTATTACTTTTTTTTGCTTGTTTTTACCTTGTCATGAACCATTGGCACGGGCAACTCGGAAAAAAAGACAGGATCGCCATACCGCTGCTGAATCTTGGGTGCAGCGGGCTGCCAGAGCGCAGGCAAGCTTGTCGCGCCTTCAAAATGCGGATCCTGGTACTCGGGCTGCGATGGATACCTTGAGCCAACGTGCAATTCGTCCACATTCGACTGGTTTGGCGAATCGCGCGATTGGATGTAGTACACATGAGGGTCTAGCTTGCGCAGGCAGTACATTTTGAACAGCACGGTGATGATGGGCAACGGCACACACACGTAGGCTGGTAGCTCGGCCGATTTGAGCTTGAGAATGCCAATCATGACGACCTGAAACAAGAGCACAGACACAATCAAGCGATTGAACAAGATACGCCACATCTGGCCACCCGTCTCGGTGCGTGTCACAAACACGTACCTAGACAAAGAAAAACAGGACGGTCATTCACCATCCAAAAAGAAAAAAAAGGGGGGAAGCGTGCATTGGTCTTACATTAAAAGATACTTGAACACAATTGTGGCCAGAATAAAGTAGATCAGTGTGAATGGCAGCACCAGCGGCGAGATGACAGAGTAAATCAGACCGACCGTGAAGAAAAAAATGAGCAGATTGAAAAAGATCGGGTAGTCAAATTGCGACGGACGCGTCAATTCTTGATTAAAATCGTAAAAAGACGCGTCAATTCAAGCTCATTGTCCTCAGATCACGTGTCACTCTTTTTTTTACCTTGCAATTGCCTCGGACTGGGATTCATGAGCCATTTTCTAAATCAAGAAACGAATGTAAACTCTTGAAAAGAAGCGATTTTCGACGTTTCATTGTAAAACGCGCGTCCAATGGGCTTTTTTGATGTCTTACGTCAGCGTGATGGAGATTAGAACAAAGAGTTGCGCAAGATCAATGATCACACCAAGACTCTTGAGGGTCACATAGCTGAGCCAATAAGTCGAAACGTCTAAATATCCAAAAAAAAAAAAAAAAAAAAGAAAAGAAAAAAGGTGAGACGGCATATGACGTGATCATCGCTTTTTTTTTTTTTACCATTGAGATTCTTGGCCACTTGCGCCAGGTTCGAGCCCATGGACTCGAAAAATTGGGCCGGTGTCAAGGAATCTGAGCCCTGGGCGGCGGACTTGATCTGCGTGTACATTTGTATGAGCGTGGACGCGATGGTGAAGACCAGCAGGATGTTGACAATGAAAAACGTGTATAGCTTGGCAAAGACCTGGCGGTCGAGGCTTGTTTCCGTGAGCGAGCCTTGGTGCTGCGAAAGGAGCCGCATGATGCGCGGCAAAATCAAGAAAAAGATGGCCATGACAATGGGCGTGAACCAGTAGCTGAGCAGCGCGATGAAACTCCGGTTCTGCTTGATGAACGCGTCGGAATTGGGGAACAGACGAATGAATTCCTTGACATTGGACGACGCAGATAAAAAGCTGGACGGAATGAACCAGAAAAAGACAAACAGGTAGTAAATGACCGACACAACAAGTCGCTTGGAATTGCGCACGTGCTCATTGAGCGCCAAATTTGACCACAGAATGTCCTTTGGCTGCGGCGCAAGCTCGACACGCGGCTGCGCGCCCTTGATCAGACGTGACGGCAGTCTGAGTAGCGGAGATGACGACGACGACAGGTGTTTTGCCGTATCGTGCGCCCATTCCACTTTGGCAAACGAGATCCACCCGTAATTAGTCGGCTTGTTCGAGTAGATGTGCATGCGCATCTCCTCAATGTCGCGCACAAGCACCTGAATCCGCTCGGTATAGTGATCAATCGCGTCCACTTTGCGTCCACCGCAACACCACCAGCCTCCCAGTCGCACCAATGGCCGAGCGCGATTCTGGAGACCTTGGCCATCTGTCAAACAAACAAGGGCTCATGATGAGAAACGAGCCATTTTTTGTCGATTTTCTTGTTTTTTTTCCATATTTTTCTTTCTTTTTTTCTTCTCACCTCGCAGATAGGAAGAGAGGACGATTTCCAATTTGCGGACAAGCTGTTCATGCTCCTGGACGGCCTTGGCCAGTTTGTCATTGCGACGGCCAATGCAAATCTGCTCAAATGGGTATTTGAGCCGCATGCTGCTGATCCACTCGGCAAGGCCCTCGTCGGATTGCATGGCGGATGGCACGTTGAAGATGATGAGCGTGCGCGCGTGCGCAGACCGTTGGTATTCGTAGCTGTGGAAGTATTGCTGGCGGAACGCGACATAGCGATGATAATGGCGGAAGAGATGCCAATAGATGATGAGCGAAAACGACCACGTGCCAATGCTGTGCACCCAAAACCAATTGAGATTCGCTTTGGATTTGACCAAATTGATGGTCGAAATGGATAAAAAATCGACACCCACCTCGGGTGGCCACGTCTATGTCCAAAAAACAGAGCGTCAATTGCGCCCTTTGCCCCTCTTTTTTCTTTCTTTCTTTCTTTTTTTTATTTACCCCCGTAAAGCGCGTGGCGATGATATTGAGAGGCATGATCACGCACAAGCCAAAGCCGGTCATAATGAGCATGAGCTGGCGAAGCATGCGGATGAATTGGATGAATTGAACCGCGTCGTAGCCAATTTTCTCCAAAAGCACGTCGTCACTGGTCCGAATAATCACTTTACACCATGCAAACCAGCCTTTGCCAATGTCTGGCGGCCGCGTACTAGAGAAAAAAAACAAAAAAAGGTGAGCGGCCCTTTTATGCGCTGCGCGCCACAGCGACGCGTCTTTATTTTTTTACGTTTTGTTGGCATATTTGGACCGAGGTGCGTAGACCACTAGAAAAAAGAGACAGAAAAACAACAGTGAGCAATGTGTGAAAGAAGCCGCTGGTCTTTTGAGACCAAGCAGACCAGGCACTTGCTCGTGTTGTTTGGACGCAGCACACTAAACGCGAGTAAAACGGCTATAGCTATGCCGACGTTAATAGCCAGCTGCGTCCCCATGCCCTGCAGGGTAATGCTCGAGCCAGTCTGGTTCTGCACTATGTTGCTCAAGTCGGACATTCCGCTCAAGAAGGCAGCAGATCTAAAAAAAAAAAAAAAAAAAAGCAAAAAAAAAGAAAGACACAAAGAAAAAGAAAGAAAAAGAAATGAGTTGCCGATCAGAAATGAGGGGCGACCAGAATGAATTTGTACCTGCAATAGTTCAATCTCCGTTCATTTTCGTGTCACCCTTTGGCTGTCACGCTTTCTGACACAATGACCAACACCCGGGAAACAAAGAGAATTCGAAAAAAGAGAGCACCCGCCTTTTTTTTTTTTTAGCTGCTTCCTTTTTTGTATACCCAGGCCATTTCTGTCCTCGGGCAGGATAAAAGTGTACCAGGAATGCCAATGGCCTTTCCACAAACAGGATTTACACCCAAAGAGGATTTACATCAGTCAAAAGCATTCAAATGGGCCGTTCTGACACAACCATACGATGCTAAGCCGGTATTTCATCGAAAGCTACCGTCTTGATTTGCGCATTTCAAGGTAAAGAACGGGCCAAAAGGCACAAGTTTGGAGAGGAGTCGTGTTTTTGTAAAATAGTCGTGGACAAAAACCAGGTTAAAGTGCCAAAAATTGGCAATAGACAAACGATAGCTGTCTGGTTGCAAAAAGTAAAAGGCAAAAGGATTACGAAAGAAAAGGACAAAAGAGGGCGAAACAAGCACATTTCAATTTTTACGCACAAACTCACACAATCATAGACAAGCACGAAATTTCATGTACTGCGTGTTTACAAATGGAAATATAGGAAGCAGGCGTTCGTTTGCGAGCACCGTGGTGTCTCGGGGTGCGTAATTGGGCGAGCAATGCGTGTTTGAAATTTCACCGAAGAGCGCGACGATTTCTTGCAGAAAATCGATCCATTCCTCAGATCAGCCACAAACTTGGAGCGTCAGTGCGCCACAGAGGATGGTAACGGCGAGGCAAGTTTTAGGCAATTCTACTTTGTAGATCATGAGAAAATCCAGGTTTAATGAGCTGGCGACCTTGATTTCAAATGCGCATCGTTCGACGAGGGAGCGAGTGAGAATCGAACCCTTGACGTTTTCACGAAGAGAATCATCCAAAATGTCATGTGTGTGCATTGCGTGGTGCAGTGATTATGTACGATGCCGAGTATCGACGCGTCTAAAATTACCTTTAAAAGAACGCGGTTTTGACGCGTCGCCATTCTCGCGCAAATCGTGTTTTTTTTGTGATCACCGACATCCATGTGTGCGCATGGACCATATGCGCGAGATATATCTTTTTCAGGCCGCTAAAGGCACGTCGTTGATTCTTGGCATTGGATTGAAAATGCAGTGTTTTTAGTGCTCTTTTGTTGATTTTCTTGCCGACCGTCATAATGATGGCCGGCGCTCCATGATAATAAATGATGAGGCAAAGGAAGGTCTTGCTACCCTCCGAGTTTCGTGGCGATCCATCGTCATTTTCGATTTTCCGAAATTTGGCTAGGGGGTCATCCATGGATTTTGTCCATTTTTGATTTCGGCTGCTAGCTTGCCATCTAACGATCACAGTGCCGTAAGAGTGGGCTCAAATGAAAGCCTGTCGCGACCACTCCAGCACGGCGCGCGAACCAGCCAATAGGCTTTGAGGATGTGCTTAAAAAAAGCCAAACTTGCTGTTTTCGGCCTTTGTGTATTTTACTCTGGTCTATGCATGGTGCTGCAGTATAAAACCAATATCATTCAAGAGCCGTGAGGCTTTATTATCACCGATAGGCGCACGGCAGCTCGATGTGCCTTGCTCTTCCTCGAGCAATTCGCGAATTGTCGAATAAAACCCCTGGCTTTGGCGTGGCTGTTTTTCAATCGCCGTTCATTTTCGTATCACCATCCGCTTGAACGCAAGAAATGAATGAAAGCTACCCCCTGGCCGTTTTTTTTTCAGGCGGCGGCGAGCTGTGCGCCCCTTTTTTTCCATTTTGTCTCCTTTTTTTCTGTTTCCTCGTTCATCCACGTTTGTCACACGTCTCTTTTGCAAGGCAAGGTGCGCCACAACTGCGGCGGGCACTGACTCATTGACGACTGTTTGACTCATGCAAACCCGACTGCGGTCCCCAGCCCTGGTAGTGTTTTTGTGCGACAGAATGGGCTTTTTTTGCCATGCGCCACCCAATGCAGAAGCTTGGATTCTGCTTGGCTCTTTGTGCGACAAGGAAAGTCCATGGCGCAAGGCTCAAAGTGAGTATAAATGGGCGGGTGAGAAAAGACAATGGCCTGATTTTCTTTTCAATTGTTCCCCAGTTTCCTTTTTTTTATTTTTTTTTCTCCCAAAAAAATCATGTCCTTTGAGACTTTTCCTGCCTCGCTGCCCTTCATTGCTTCTTTGCATGATCAGGCACAGCTGGATGCCGACATTGATGTGTTGTCAGCCAAGGTTACCCAGGGCACGATGAAATCCCAGTCCAAGCAAGTGCAAAAAGTGGAAACGCAGGCATTCATGGCGGCATTGGAGCAAATCAGCAACCTGACGTTGACGGAGAATGGCGCGGTGGCTCTTTCGACGACGGGGCACCCTTGTGTCGATTTGTACGCGACAATGACCACGGGCAAGGCCGATACCGACATGCTTGAAGCTGCGTACCGCCACGACGCGCTGACGACGCTCAAGCTGCTGTTCCACTGCCGCTCCATCCACAGCGGCAAACGCAACAAATTCACATTTTACTCGGGCTTCTTTTGGCTGCTCAAGCACCATCCAAAGACAGCACTCAAGAATCTGGAGGTGCTGGTCAAGGGCACGATCCCCAATCGCCCGGTGACGGATGACGACGCGCTCGAGGCCGATGGATGGGATAATCTGATGGATATCGACGCGCCTGAAAAGCAAGACACGCCCAAAAAGACGTTGCATTATATGTCGCATGGTTATTGGAAGGATCTGCTCCATCTATTGTCAGCCTATTGCTTGCGCGAGGCCTTTGAAGACCGCTATTCGTGCATGAATCACCCTCGACAGATCAAAGACAAGCTTGTTCGCAATGCGCGCAATCGCCGCCGCCGACGCAATCGCCTGCAACGCCAAAAAATGGCCCGACGCTACGGAATTACGGGCGACAACTATGCGCACGACGTTGAGGAGCAGGTGAAGAACAACGAGGCCAAGGAAGTCGCCAAATGGGAGCGGTACAGCAAGCGTCAAGACCGCCGCGATCGTGTCGTCCAATTGCTCGAAAAGGATCTTTTGTACCGATGTCTGCATATGACGGTGGCAAGACTGTTTGCCGATCAGCTTGAAAAAGACCTGATTATTGCCAAGGAGGAGAAATTGCGCAAGAGCAGCGCCATCACACTCGCCAACAAGCTCAGCTTTGCCGCAAAGTGGGCTCCGTCGCTCGCGTCTGCCCATGACAAGTATTCGTTGATTGCCACATCCATTGCCGAGCGTCTGTTCATCAAGGACGTCCAATTGGCAAAAGACGCGTCGCGACGCGCCCATCGTCTCAATGACGCGCGTGAATTGTACCGCCGACGCGTCATCAGCCCCTTGCGCAAGTTTTTGGACGTTCCCGAGCGCAAAATGTCGCAAGGCCAGTGGAACAAGATCGATTTTGGCCGCGTGCCTGCCATCAGCCACATGCGCAATGCCGAGCACTTTATCAAGTACGCCAAACCCGAATACACCGACTTCATGCTCAAAGTCCAGCAAGGTCGCGCCAAGGTCGCCGGTGCCACGCTCGGCCCGCACGAATTTGTCGAACGCGTTTTTAATTTGGGTGGTAAAAATGTTGACCTTGATCGCATGCTCATCAATGGCCAATGGTCATCGTACATTTCCGCCTTGAAGGATGCCGCGGGCCCCGACAATTTGCTGCACAATTCGCTCGCCGTGTGCGACGTGTCTGGATCGATGAAATACACCGAGGATCCCAAGATTATTCCATTGCACGCGGCCATTGGCTTGTCGCTCACCTTGATGAACCTTGCCGCGCCGCCTTTTAATGGCAAATTCATCACATTCTCAAAGGATCCTCGCGTCGTGTCCGTGGACGTGACGCAGCCGTTTTCCCAGCAAGTGCGCGATGTGCGCAAATCGCCCATCGGCTACTCGACTGATTTGTTCGCCGTGTTTGTCCGCCTGCTTCTGCCCATGGCCGTCAAGCACAAGCTCAAGCAAGAAGACATGGTCAAGCGCCTCTTTGTGTTCACCGACATGCAATTCGACGACAATCGCAAGTGCGGCAAGTACGCTGACGAATTCAACACGCTTTGGGACGACGTCATCAAGGCCTATAGCGTCTATGGCTATGAACCGCCCGAGGTCGTCTGGTGGAACTTGGCCGTGCGCAAGACAACCTTTGCAGCGCAAGCCGCACATGATACCCCCGGCATGGCCACCATTGCAGGCTGCTCGCCCAACATGTTCAAGACATTTATGCAAGGCAACGACATGGCATCCACTGGAGACAAGTCGCAAAAGGACAACAAACAAGAACCCGCCGATCAAATGACCCCTGAACAAGTCATGAACAAGGATCTCTCCAACGTCAGCTTCTCTGAGCTTCGTGTCTATGATTAAATACGCGTCTTTAGTTTGAATAATAAAAATAATATGGGCAGATTTTGTTAAAAATGGATCAAAAATGAGTAAACGCGTGAATTATCATACCATAGTTTGTGCTATTGTTTTAAAATACGTGCATTCTCTGGGAAGAAGAAAAAAAAGAGCACCCTTTGATTTGCTGCAAGTTGAATCCGCAAATGACAAGTAAAATACGAAAAAAAACAAGGATTTGCCGTGTTTGCGAATAATTTGACGTTTTGGCGAAACCGAGCTCTGTCGAACTTGAACGGAGCAATAGACCACGTTTGTAACGATCCATTCAATCAAATCTGAACCTTTTCGGTCGACAAGAGGGGCAGAAAATCAATAAAACCACATATTTTTGGGCTTTTTGTTCTCATTCAAGCCACTGTCCGAATCGAATCAGCCATTGCGTGCCGCCCTGGAGGCCTTGCTCGCGGACGCCACCAATGTAAAGCGGCATCCATCGTCGTTCGACGCCGACCTTGGTAAATGGCCAGTGTCAAAAGGTAGGAATGCACGGGAAGAAAAGCTGCCCCACGCGCATTTCTTTTTTTCTTTGATTTATTTTAAAACCGTGCTCCGTGCTCATCAACAAAGTTGTTTTTATACATTTAGAGCGTGAATGAGTCAACGTGAGCAACAAAGTTGAAAAACAAGAGCGGCCATAATACCTGTTCACACGGGCATTGAATGCATGACAGGGTCTGTGCGCAAGCGATTTGTCAAATTCTTTGTTTTTGATTGGCCGAGCGGATTTTTGACCTCGAGTCCTTTGCCCGAGCCAAGGAGGCGCTTGGAAGGAGCCACTTTTGCCGATGGTCGGAAAGCATGATCATGAGACAGAAACGATAAAAGTGTATTTTTTGAAGCACCGTGCATGAGCCACTAATACATGCAACCTCTATTACTACGTGCATAAGCGACGACACAGCAAAAAGCTGGGTCAGTCTGACTTTTTTATCGGCGATGGCGGACAAGGGGAGTTGCCCGGAAAAATCTAAATTGCGCCTTTTTCTTTTTTTTTTTCTTTTTCTTTCTTTTTGCTAATTTCTTCCTCCTCGCACCCCCTATTTTTTTATTTTCTTGTGATTGATAAAGATGGGTGATCGATTGCAAGAAACGACACCTCTCTTGGGAGGCAAGCAACCTGCGGCGACAATGTATATTGATGAAACGCCGAGCCCCGACGATCCTGAGCGCATTTCCATCCTGACGTCTCGTTCGCCCTCGAGCCTCAACAGCGTCAGCACGCAATCTGACACCGTCGAGGACACGAGTGATGATGACATTGTGGCGACGCGGCTGAACGGCGTCAGTCTGTCCACCATTTTGCTCGGGTAAGACTGAAAAACTTGCAGAAAAAAAAAGAAAAAACGGACGTGCAGCTCCCCTTGAATTTGCCAGGCTCACAGGGATGGAGTTTGGTCCGCCCTTGTGTCTTGTGTGACCTTGCAATGCTCATCGAATTTCATTTTTAATTGGGAAAAAAAAAGTATGTTTGTTGGTGTCACGCTGTCAGCTCTGGACGTGTCGATTGTTGCCACCATTTACACGACCATTGGCACCGAATTCAAGAGGTAAAGGAGGCAAAAACGCATGTAAAGGATTGCCCAGATAAACCCTGACCTTTTTGGCCCCAAAATGACCCATTAGATCCAACGAGATTATCTGGATTGGTACCGTGTACATGCTGAGTTACACGGCCCTGCAGCCTCTCTATGGCCGCATCTCGGACATCTTTGTAAGCGGGGCGAACCGCGACGGGGAACGCGCACAACCCCGAGAAACGCGCACAACCCCGAGAGCTGACTTTGTTTTTTGGTTTCTCAGGGGCGCAAAAATGCCATTGTGTTCGCTGCGGTGCTTTTCTTTGTGGGCTCGCTTTTGTGTGGCGCGGCCACGAATCTCTGGTTCCTTGTGGTCGCGCGCGCCATTGCCGGCATGGGCGGCGGCGGCATCAACACCTTGACATCCATTCTTGTCAGCGATCTTGTGCCATTGCGTGAGCGCGGCACATACCAAGGCTATAGCAACATTGCGTACAGCGTCGGCAGCGTCGTTGGTGCACCCCTGGGTGGTATGGATTTCACAACAAAAAAAAAGCAAGTTTTGCCATTTTTACCAAATTTTTGGCCATTTTTTTTTTTTTTTTTTTTTTTTTTTTACAGGTTTGCTGACAGACACGCTTAGTTGGCGCTGGTGCTTTTACATCAATTTGCCGCTGCTGTGCGTGACGATGTATGTGGCTTTGTACAAGCTGACGAATTTCAACCTCAAGGAGCAAATGGAGGCTGGCGAGACATTTGACCTATGGAAGCGTTTGAAGCAAGTGGATTATGCCGGTGCATTGACGGTGGTGCTTGCCGTGGTGTCGTTTTTGCTGGCGACGTCCATGGGCGGCAACATTGTGCCGTGGTCGCATCCACTTGTTGTCGCGGGCATTGTGACGGCCGTGGTGCTTGCCGTGCTGTTTTGCTTTGTGGAGAAGAATTGGGCGCTGAACCCATTGATGCCGTGGTCCATCATCTCCAGCCGCACACCGCTGGCATGCGCATCCGTCAACTTTTGGCTCGTCATGGCCACACAATCGACCATTTACTTGATTCCGCTGTTTTTCCAGGTGATTCTCGGCTACAGCCCGACAAAGGGCGGCCTCTACTACTTGCCAAAGGTCGGCGCCATCTCCATTGGCTCGCTGTACGCTGGAAAGTACATGTCGCGCACAGGTGAATACCAAAAACTGACGATTGTCGGCTCCTTGATCGCCTTGTGCTCCATGATTGGCTACACATGCTGGCACCCCGAGTCCCACTTTGTCTTTTTGGTGCTTCCCACCTTGATGGACGGCTTCTCGCTCGGTCTCGTCCTGACCACCACCCTCATTGCCATGCTCTCGTGCGTCGGACCCAAGGGTAAGGACAAAAGAACTCGTTTTCAAGTGGAATCTCACCCCTTTTTTTTCTTTGCAATGGGCAGAAATGGCGACCATCACGTCCATGTCCTACTTGTTCCGCAGTGCCGGCGGTGTGATTGGCATCAGTGTGACATCGGCCATCTTCCAGGGCAAGGTCAAATCATTGCTGGCCGAGCGCATCACGGGCCCGGATGCGGAAAAGGTAAGTGGGCATGCGTTTTTTTGAACGTGTGTATGAGATTAAAACCACGCCATTTCTTTTTTTTTTCACTAGTATATTGAGATTGCACGCAAGTCGATGAACGATATCCGTGTTTTGCTGCCTGACGATGTCCTCCAGGTGGTTCTTGAGACTTACCAGTTGGCGCTGCGCTACGCCTTTGGTGCGTGCATCTTCATTGCTGCCATGCAGTTCATTTCCACGCTGTTCATCCAGCGCTTCGAGCTGCAAACCAAGATCAAAAAGTAGTTTTCTCTCTTTTTTTTTTTTTTTTTTTTTTTTTTTTTGCTTTTATTTTCGCGTGACGATTGTACTTTTTATCCCGTCTTCCTCCATGTTCACGATTCACCCATAGACCATACCAATATTTACAGAATATTTAAAATAAAACAAAAAGATGGCGCCTTGTTTTTTAAAAAAAGAAAAAATTCAATCCATTTTACCGCGCAGAGTCCAGTGGTCCGTTTACCTGGCAAGTTGAACATTGTTGCCCCAACCATCATTTGATTCAAATTTGGGGCCATTTGGGGCCGTTTCTCCAGAGAATCACTAGGAGCGACTGTTTCCAAAAGCAACTCATATAGCCACTCGTCAAACCAGGCACCAGGGTGCCCCGGAACACGTCGTAACGTGAAATAACCAGCTAGAAACCCGGGGGGACACAATTTGAGCAAGTCAAAAGTCGTTCGGAACACGCGACACGCAAATCAAGATTTCGTCGTGTCGAGGCGCCCGAGGAAAAATTTAAAAATGGGTCTCCGGAATTGCGCCAAACGTACACACAAGAGAAATGGAATGGAGAAACCACTGAAAATGCGAAACAGGAGTGCGGTCCATATGCTCGTTGACGAGCAATGCGCGATTTTGGATAAAACTTACATGCTATTTGCATAGGAAAAACGCGTCTTTTACGGCGCGCTGACGCGTCCACCAGTAAGAGAGAATTCAGGGGCATGAATTCGATTAGAAACAGACGCGTCTACCTTGACGTCTGACGCGGTTTTAACACGCGTCAAAGACACCTATGATATTTAAACCGCTTCAAAAATGCCAAAAGATCAATTTTTTTTGTGATCACCGATGTCCACGTATACAGCGACCCATTCTCTTTCGGGTGATGTTTATTTCGTGGAGGTGCAAGTATTTTTCGTTGAGTTGCCCTTGAGGTGAAAATTTGCAGCTCTTCGCGTTTTACGCAGAAACCAGTCGATAAAACTGCGTTTTTTATTTGACTTTCGTTGGTGAATGAGACATGCGTACCATGTGGTCGAATGGTGTGGCGATCTGATGTCCTTAATTTGAGCATTTTCAAATCCTCGACTGCACCCATTGGCAAATCCGTGATTTTCGAAAATGGTGATCACGCGGCATCCAGTTATCTTAAACACCCGTGGTTTGGCTCATTTGAACAATAAAAGTTTAAATTACACGTTCAAGGAGTAAAAATTCCCTGTGATTGAATCCTTTTCGAGAAATAGCATAAATGCAGCCTTGCATTTGCGATTTTCTCAGCAACAAGCTCAACATGATGTGGGCTAGAACAAGCGTGCATGTTAAACTTGTTTTTGGAAACAAGTTGACACTTGTCAACTTGTGCAAAAAGTTGACGATTGGTGAAGCAACACACGTATTTTAAACAAATTCGTCCAAGGTTCACATGATGTTGAAACAATTGGCATTTCTGTCAAGTTAAACGCATGATTAGAGTAGCGACAACTTTTAATTGACAACAAAAAGGAGAGAGGGTATACAGTGGGGCCTCATCTTGGCTAAAAGACGGGTGCCTTTGAAGGAGGGCGGGATTAGTTACACAGAAATTCTTGTTATGCGACAAGAGGGAGGTAAAAAATATAGTTCAGGGGGGAGAGGGGGACGATCAAACAAGAAAAAAATTACACAAAAATTGGGTTAAACAGGGAGAAAAAGGTAAAAAGCGGAAAAAGAGAGAAGAAGAAAAAAGGAGAAAGGGAGTGCCGTGAGCTTGCCAATTGTCATTGTTTTTCGCGTCTCCTTGATCTGGCCAGCAAACAGGAATTGTAAAAAAAGAGCGTGCTAGTACCCGCTTTGCTATATGGCAGGATGCAAGGTGGTGGGGTTGATTTAGACAATGGGCAAATCCAGTGCCAGAGCGGCTGCCGTGGGCGTCGACGCGTCGGCGATGCTCAATTTGCGTGGTGCGGAGGCGAATAGGCCTTGTTTCTTGCTTGTCAACTCGGACAGGGTCGAGGAGCACTCGGATGACGACTGCGACGACGAAGAAGATAGGGAAAACGACGGCGACATGATTGGCGTGCGATTGCCCGAGGATGAATTGTTGGCGGACGACGCAGTGTCAGCCAGTGTGATGGACACGCGTGATGTGCGACGCGTGTGTGTATTTTTGGGTGGCGTGATGGGCGATTTGGGCATGGGCGGTAGGTCATCCACGTAATAATCGTCAATGTATGTCAGCAGTGTGTCCTTCCATGACTTTGTCCATTGCATTTGCGTCGCTGGTTGCTGCTGCTGCTTGCGCGATGAGCGAGGGGATGCAGTGTCAGTGGAGGAAGGCGGTGGTGTGACAGGTTGACAAGGAGGCGGAGAGGGAGGTGCGATTTGGCGGCGCGCTGGGTGTTGTCTTGTTTGTTTGAGGGAGGTGGCCGACGAGGAGTTGATGGAGGACACGGAGGACGAGAACAAGGGGGCATTGGACGAAGAAGAGGGAGGTGTGGGCGGCCGCGCCGTGTTGGCGGCCGCAGGCGAGGCATTGGCCGCTTTGGACGACGAAAAGAGCGAAGCCAGTGGATTCTTTCGCAACGAGCCGAAATGACGGAGCGTCGTTGGCGCGGGGGGAGGAGGCAAAGGCGCAGGTGCCGCGGCATTGCGTGTAAACGATTGGCACTTTTGGATTTTCAGGCGAAGTTCTGGCAATGAGATGCGCAGGGCCGGATCCAGGCAAAAAATCCGGCACAGAATCGCATCCAGTTCTTCGGAGATCTTGGGGAGAATGCGCCGGAAGAAATGCTTGGGATTCTGAACAAACGCGGCAAATGTCGCGTCATCCATATTGGCTTGCTTCCATGGGTTACGCCCCGTGGTGAAATTCACAAGAATCACGCCAAGCGACCAAATGTCATTCTTTTGTGTGCTGTAACCTTTGATACGCTGATTGTTGCGGACCATTCCACTCTGACACTCTTTTTTTTAAAAAAAATTATAATAAAAATAAAAAAATTAGCCATCACGATCCCCCCCTTTTTTTTGATCTCATCCCCCAACATTACCAGGCGAGAAATAAAAGGTGGAGCCAAAGCCGAATTCTGTCGAGACGGATTGCGTGGTTGCCAAGCCAAAATCGGCGAGTTTGACGCGCCAATTGGGGAACATGAGGATGTTTTCAGGCTTGAGATCGCGGTGCGCGACGCCGTGCTGATGGCAATATTCCACGGCGTCGAGAATCTGCAAAAAGATGTAGCGGATCGCGTCGTCGTTGCCTACGAGGCCGTGGACAGGGTGTGTGATGCCGGCAAAGAGATCGCCGCCGGGCGCGTACTCGAGGACCATAAACGTATAGCCGTCGTGCTTGACGACCTTTTCAAACGACAGGATATTGTCGTGATCAGCCAATTGGGCGTGGATGTCGACCTCACTTCGGCTGACCTTGGTGTTGGACAGCAATTTGGCCGCGTACTTTTTGTGCGGCTTGCGTGTGTGCTGCGCAAGATACACAATGCCGTACGCACCGACGCCCAGAATCGACATGAGCTTGATACGCCCATTGTCAATGCAAGTGCCCAAAATCGACGGCGGATCGATACAATGGCTGTTTGTCTTGGCTGGCATCCGGTGAAATTGGCGTGTGTAAGAAAAAAAATGGGATGAAAAGGGGAGAAAGGGAAAGAGAGAGAGAGAGAGAGAGAGGGAGGGGAGGCGGCTTCCATTTGGTGGCCATACTTATATAGGGCTCCGTAAAAGAAAAAAAAAAAGGAGTCGCGACAAAGAGAACGACATTTTGCGTGTGAGTGATAAGGAGTGTGCCCTACCAATGACTTGGCCAAGGTTGTCCATCACAAACAAGCCGTATTTGGGCACGGTGAGGCCCCCCTTTTTCTTGTCAAACCTGACAATGGTAAAAAAAAAAAAAAAAAAAAAAAAAGGGCGACTCCTTGAACAATGAGAATGCTTGGAGGTCAATCTGGCAAGAGTGATGCGGGGTCGCTTTTTCCTGCGAGGTGCGAGCGGCAGAATCAAGGTGCAGATCAAAAAAGTGCGCTCGCCATGAGAATAAAAAAGGCAATTTCCAAAAATAACAAGGAAGACCATGCAAATCAAGCAAGCACATCTATGCGCATGGTGCATCACCCTTGTTGGATGGTGCTGCACACATGGCTATCAAACCTGAATGACCTGGCACGATGAGCAACATGCCAAAGATAACGATGTGCAGCCCAAAACGCGAAAAAACACACTATTTTATGCTTTTTATTGGGAATTCGGACGAGAAAAAGAAGATGCAATGGACCGTCAAGAAGAAATAAGGGGGCAAGAAAGAAAGGGGCGCGCGTGTGAGAGTGAGAGAATCAGTGTGGGCGAAACAAAAGAGAAAAAAAAAAGGCCAATCCTAATGAGAAGCCCAAAAAAAAGGGGGGGAGTGAGGGTGCACAAAGAGGGAGAGATCAAGTTGACAGGGAGTGGGCTCTGGAAAGAAGGAGGATGGAAAAGACACAGACAATCAGACGGAAAGGGAGAAAAAGATCGGGTGGCAGCTTAGTCCGCAATTTCCCCATCTTCTAGGTCCTCTTGTGCGGTGTTTGAGGCAGAAGGTGGAGGCTGGACGGCTTGATTGTCTTCCTCGCTGTCGGTATCCATGGTCATTTTCTTGGGCTGCTGTCCTGAGGAGCCGCCGGGGCTTTGTCCTACACGTAAAAAAAAAGGGGGAGTATAAGCTTGCTGTCATTTACTCTAAAATGGATCGTGCCCCATCAGCGCGCATCGGAAATCGCGCATTGTCGCTCTTTTTTTTCTCCCCCTTGATCTAGCCCCTCTTTTTCTTTACCGTACCTTGAGCCGCAGGCGTGTCGACGTCCATCTGATCTTGCTGGACATTCCTGTCGGATTCCTTGCGATCGCTCTCTTGCAATGCGGCAGCAATCTGCATTTCTTCATCCTCGGTCACGCTCACAGACGACGACGGCACGTCCAGGGTCATGGGTTCCACCTTTTTGGTCTCGTCGTCGACGTAATCGCGCTGATTCTTGCTTGCATGATCTGTGTCACCCTCGCCTTCATCGGAGTCGTAGAATTCATTCTCGGGCACCACGCGCTTGTCCCACAGGCGCTCTAAAAAAATAAAATGACAAATGAGCGCGTTTTTTTCTATAAAAACGCGTGCACGACGCGTCTTTTTTTCTTTTCTTGGTGCTTCGTACGAGGTTTGCGATCATCTGGGTCGTCGGCATCCTCGTCTTCCGACATGTCGTGATCACGCGGCACCTCTGTGAATTAAAAAAAAAAAAAAAAAAAAAAAAAAGAGTGGGTCAATGCATTGGATATACAACAGCAGCATGTCTCTCTCCTCAATTCAATTTACCTTGCATCTGTACGCTCGGAGCAAACAATGTTCGTGATAAATTCTCAAATACTTGCATCCTAATGACAAAAAAAAGATGAATTAATGTCATCTGCGGCCTGTTGCATAAATGGGTCGGCATTTTACTTGATCTTTTCCAGGTATTCAGGAGTATTCATGTTTTCCATGTTGCTCGGACGCACATCCAAGGCGTAGTCGGGGCCAAAGTACTCGTAGTAGTCATTGTAAGGAATGTCTGTTTGGGTGGGAAAAAAAAAAAAGAGAGGAGAAAAAAAGGGAGAAAGGTAAGAATAGACGCATTAGATGCATGCTGCACCCTCTTTCCAAAAGGCTTACCTGGGCCGATCTCCTCGCCAACAACCACACCAGTCTCATAGGCCCATGCACGAGCCACATTGCGCATTGTGTAACCACCGCCACCAAGGACAAGCGTGGGCAGGTTGAATTTTTTGACATATTGGACGCAATTGGCGTGGCCCTTCATCGACAGGTTGAAGCAGCCTAGCTTGTCGCCACTCAGCGAGTCACCGCCGCATTGCAGCACAATCGCCGATGGGCGATACCACTCAATCACTTTGTCAATCACCTGGCAAAAGAGCAAAAACAATAAAATAACGCGCATGTGAGTTGCTACGCGTCTTTTCATTGGTCCACCCATCCGCGCGCCACTATGAAAATCATTGCTTACAGGCTCAAACACGGATTTGTAGCTGTCGTCGTCAATGCCATCGCGCAGCGGAAAGTTGACACTATAGTATTTGCCCTTATCCACGCCGACATCCTAGAAAAAAAGAAAAACAATGGCAATGAGACCTTGGCCAATTGCTCTATTTTTTTTTTTTTTTTTTGCTTTTTTTTACTTACTTTGATGTCACCGGTGCCTGGGAAAAACTCGCCGTATTTGTGGAAACTGACGGTCATGACGCGATCGGTGGTATAAAAGGCCTCTTCGACGCCGTCGCCGTGATGAACGTCAATGTCTATGTACAGGACGCGTGCATAGTAGCGCAGCAGCTCGAGGATACCGAGCACAATGTCATTGACATAGCAAAAGCCCGAGGCTTCCGACTTTTTCGCGTGATGCAGGCCACCGGCCCAATTGATCGCAATGTCGCAGAGTCCCCTGTTCAGGCGAGCCGCACCCTCTAGAGAAAAAGGAAGACATGAGCCCCTGTTGCCATGGTCATTGCGAAAAAAAAAAAAATGACGTTGTTTACCCATGGATCCACCGGCACTGAGGCCACAATACTCAAAAAGGCCCTCAAACACAGGCGAATCGTCACCAACATTGACTAGAAACAACAAAAAACAGACAGAATGAGCATGTCGTGCTGCGCAATGGATCATGGCATACATTTGGCTTGCTCTTTTTGATAGTGTTCCATGTTTTCAGGCGTGACGCGCGACAAAAAGTCAATGTATTCGTCCGTATGGAATTGCGTCATTTCCCAATTGTTGGCAGGCTTAGCTCGCTGCAAAGGGATGATAAATAAGAAGCGTTAAGCGCAAAAAAAATGCCATGAAAATCTACTTACAAACACCTCCAGTTTGCGATACAGACGATAATTCATAACAAGGCCGTGAGTCATGCGGATACGGTGGGGACGCATGGGATGGCCAGGGCCGTAGTGATAATTGCCCACGTTGGCTACAAAAAAAAAAAAGACATTCATGAGACGCGTCAAAGGCGCGACAAAGGGCTGTTTTTACCATCGTAAAAATAACAAACACGTTTCTTTTGCTCGGACGTCATACTTGTTACAAAAAAAGAGAGAAAAAAAAAGGGCGAAAGAAAGAGAAATGGACGCCGAAAAAAAAAAACAAATTCCCTCCCCCTTCGATTGAGTCTCCGCCCGCGCCTCTCTTCCTCGTTCCTCTTTTTTTCTTTTTCACGTTCGTTTTTCCTCGAATCTCTTTCTTTGTATATGCCACCATAGTCATATGCATCGTCCGACTGACCTCAACTTGTCGCCTGTGAAATACCACGTAAGCGTGTCAATCTTTTGATTTCTTGCTGGGCAGGCACTCATTTTACATTTTTCTTCATTTAAGCAAGAGAAAGGCACTGGTGACTTGACAGACGTTGACCATACCGAGGCACCACCATTCAGTGGACACCGCGCGGGTACGAGGGAGGCGTTGACATGGACGCGCCTGCCATTGGACTGATTTTCACTCATTTTTTCTCATTTTTTTTTGCATTTTTCATCAAAGATTCGCCACCACGGCCCCTCAAGCGCGCGTATCAACTAGAGGACACGGACGACCGACCCGCCGTGCGCATCCGCTCGCGTGCAGATGCGTGGGTGCGTCCCAGCCGCATTGACAGCAGCCCACGTGCCTCGGAAGACGACGAAATGTCAAAATCACCACCATTACACGCTCGCCTGCCGTCCACCGAGCCGACGTCTCATAACACGATCTTTCCACACGATGACACGGGCGATACTAACCCGCACCTCGCTGCCTATGCCGCCAAAGTCCAGCCTCATCGTGTCGGCACGCCATTTGCCTATGAAGTTCACGAAGATGCGCGCCCAGACATCGACATGCTACAGCTGCCACCCATTCAATTGCCGGACTCGTCAACTGTTTTGGGGAAATTCCTATGGGAAACTTGCCGGTAAGCCAAAAAGAAAATGAAAAACGAAAAAAAGAAGTGGGAAAACAAAAGAAAAGAAAAAAAAAAACACGGGTGACGCGGTCGGACTGACGCAGTCGCTCGTTGTAGAGACCTGGCCGGCAATCGCAAATTCATGCACCAACACCTCGATATGATACCCAATACCATGTACAGCACGCTGCAAGACTCGATTGGTGCCATGATCAACTCAATCACAAAGGACACCGAGGACAGGTACAATCACACCCGTTTGTACTGGACATTGCAGCGCAACCAAGAAGAGCGGATGGCGCAGATCAAACGCAAGGTCATCGACGCGTGCATGACTTGCACCAGGCGCATCAGGAATAATCAGAAAGCCGAGATCGAGTTGCTCAAGTTCCAGTCAAAGCTGGATGGCATGAAGCCCAGGCTCAATTCCATTGCCAAGACAGCCATGGAAGTCTATGAAAGCGAGACTCAGCTGGTAATAATTTGTCCGGACCCCCTCTTTTTTTTCGCCCATCTCATTTTTTTTTTTTTTTGACGCAGGAGTTTGACCGGCAAGTGGGCATCTACACATTCAATTCCATTGCAAATCCGTCTTCTTCAAACCTGGAATTCATAAAGCGCCTCAAGCGGTTGTTCCCACGTCCAGTGCGGCCTCTCAAGCACGAAAAAAAACCCAAGCTCTTCAATCGCTCCTTTTACTGATTTGTCGACCATCCCCCTTCCCTTTGTGTCCATTTAACAATGATGATCCTACTATTTTTTTTTTTAATTTGTACGAGAACATGTTATGCTCAATGATGTACATTGGTCGGTATTTGTGGGTGTGACAGGCGAAGCAAGCGAAAATGGCGTGTGACAGCCGCCACTCTCGGGCCAGTAAGGTGAAAAGTTGGAGAGATCAGGCTCTGTGGGCCCGACGCGCTTTGGCACACATGGTGGCCTTGCTACATTCATGTGGGTTCATGAGAAAACGCGATTTCGCCTTTTTGTGGTTGTTTTGGCTTACTGCAGTTGAGTTTGTCCCATTGGATGCCGTGAAAAAAAGGATGCGCTTTTGCTTGATCCAATGTCCATCGATGTGCACGCGTCACCACGAGCCTGTGCTTAGAGAATGAGTAAAAAAAAAACACGAAAAAATCATGTTTTATGATAAATTACTTGTGAACGAGATCCTGCGCGGCATCCGACACCGGCACAGGGAAAGCGAGACACGCGTCCTTGGCGCTGTCATACTTTAGGATACGACGATACGTATCAAACTCGCTCTTTTCGCTGTAAAAGGGCGGCGATCCTTGAAGCATCTCGTAAAGCACGACACCCAGCGCCCACACATCCACCTCGGTGCCCAATGTGTGATGCGGGCTGCCTTCCATGGACTGAAGCACCTCAGGCGATACATAGTCACATGTGCCTACCATTGCTGGCTGTGGATTCTGAGTAATTCCAATCGAATGCACGTGTCAGTTGCGTCCTTTGTCTTTTCCTTCCCTTCCTTGCTTTTTTTTTTTTTACGAATTCACCTTTGTGCTTTCATCAATACGCAGACATGTGCCAAAATCAGTGAGATGGACGTGCCCTGAGGCATCCAGCAGGATGTTTTGCGGTTTGATGTCACGATGGATAAATCCCAGGTCATGCAGCGCGTGAATGGCAACAAGGAGCTCGGCCGCGTAAAACCGTGCGTCGAGCTCCGCCAGGCGCAAATTGGCCTGCCGATTGAGCAAGCTAAACATGTCGCCCCCGCTCAAATACGTCATCAAGATGTAAACGTGGTCACAGTCTTCAAATGCGCCGAGAAACGCAGGCCCGTGGCTATACCGCGACAGCACCTGGACCTCCAGCTGCCAACACACGTCGCGCTGATGCTTGGCCATCACTTTGAGCGCATGCACGCGCGCTTGGTGGTGCAAACGCACCAGGTACACGCATCCATGCAGCCCTTGCGACAATGGACGGAGCACGGCGACATCGTCAAGGCAGAGAGCACCTTGAATGCACGTGTCGCATATCAAAAATGAAGCACATTCGTTCATGATTGATTGTTTCTTACTCGAAAGACCGCATGGTGTTACTGGCGATGCGCATCCTCCAGCTTTCTCTTCCGTGAACGACATGTGATGACCAGTTGGAAGAAAGAGAGAACTTGCTTGCTTGTGTTGTTGCGCCTTTTGCACCCGACTGTGTCCGCTGATGATGAGCGCGTCGGAAAATAAGGCCCCCCATGGTGGATTGTCCCGAATTATGATAACGTCGTGTGTCATATTTTCTCTTCTTGGCGCACCCCTGATGCCCTGAACTTGCTTAATTCTCTAATGAATGAGCAGCATTTCTCTTGGCAAGGGCGCAGCAAGGCGCAGCATTACTGTATTATCATACAAAGCGGTACTGTACAAGCTGGCAACCCCGCCCCCCCTGGGTGGGACTAGGGTTGTCTATTGAGCAAAAAAGCAAGACGAGAACCGCCCTAGCTACTGTATGATATCTCGATCTCGATTGATAATTTCTGTGACTGTGAACAACAACGAGAAGAATGAGCTCAATCTGCCAGGCACGCCAATTATTGTGGGGTGCTAGGCGCGTCAATGCACACTGTGTGCATTGTAGACAGGAGGGCGCCGCACCAACGTGCCTAGCGCTTGAGCTCAGACCGAGCTGAGAGTCCGGTGGTGTCGGCCGGTGAATCTGCAAAACACCCATTTTTTCGCCTTTAATAAAATCCCACCACCTTGTTTATAGGTGCTTTCTTCTCTTGCATCATCTTCAGGACCCAGCGCATTTTTTGCGTTTCCCTGTGATGCCGGGCCGCATTTGCCGACGATGAACATTAATTGTGAGAATCTTGGGCATGCTTCTGCATATTTCCGGGTAACCGCATACCACTCGGCCGTTGTCCCAAATCCCTCGTATCATACCGTAAAACAACAATATGTTGAGAAAAAAAAAAGAGAGTAAGAAAAAGGGATACATGGTTCAAAATGCCGATTTTTTATACATGAAAATCAGTAGCAAGTCACTTTTAGCCATCGGCGCCGTCGCGCCACGAAAACAAATGACACGAAAAAATACTTTTGGTAGGTCGCGTCTGGTGGGATCATATGATTGACGCGGGGATTGATCTGACGAAATCGCTCGTCATGATTGACGCGGCGTTCAAAGATCAAAAGGATTCTCGAGACTCGTTTTTTTTTTTTTTTGTTTTTCTTTTCTTTTCTTCACTTATATTACATGTCAGCACATAGCAAGTCCGAGGGCAAGAATAAAACAACTTTGACGTCCAACAAGGACTCGATCAAAAAAGATGGTGATAATTGCCCCCATTGTGGCGCCGCAATCAAGCAGAAAAAGAAAGATGCAGGCCGGGAAAATGGCGAGCCGCGGGTCGTGACAAACTACCCCTTTCGCCCCTCCTTATATGATCTCCAATTCAGCAATCCCGTCCGTTTGCTGAAATTTGACATCAGTGTAAGCCATTGCGCAAAATAAGACAAGGCTTCTTCATCTGCTTTTATTTTTGTAGAACCGGTTGCGCTTGCACGAGACGCGAGCCGCGAAAAAATTCGGCCTCGCGCGCTCGTGGAACCTAAGTGCTCTAATGTACGACGAGCGCAACAGGGCCACGCAAACCCATTTGCGAAAAAAGCTCATGAAGGATTTTGGCGACCATCCGGTTGTCAATGGTTCCAAGCCATCCAGACGCGATCGCGACAATTACCGCTCGTTCGTGTTGAAATTGATCAAGGGCAAGTTGCGAGCGCGTCTGAACTACTTGAAAAGAGCGGCAAAGGTAGCCGCTGACACCGCTGTCGCTGTCAAGGAAGAAACGGCGTAGAAGGCAGAATACAATTTGCCATATGTCTTGCGCGACTTTTGTGCAAACAATAAACAATGTTTGTATAATGCACCCCGACTTGAAGCGCAAGCTCAAGCGCGTCGCGCCTGGGCGGTCAAGTTTTTATGCCAAGAAAAGAGTTTTTAATTCATACGATGAAACCTACTAGAAAAGAGATCCGCGACGCGACGCAATGGTTAAACATACAGCTAAAAAGAAGAGAAGAGAAGGGAAGAGAGAGAGAGAGAGAGAGAGAGAGAGAGAGCGAGAGAGACCAAATTGAAGTGCTGGGAGAGAGCGGCAAGAAGAAAAAGGGGAAGATACATGGTGAAAAAGAGGGGGGCATGGAACAATTCGTGCGGTTGTGGGTGCTTTATGGCTCGGCCAGCATGGCGACGATGGCTGCACCGACAATTCTTGAGTTTTGCACGATGCCAACAGAGAGTCGCGCGGCCATGTCATCTGGGATGAGGGCCTTTAGCGCCTCGCACACACGCGGATGGAAAGATGGATAGTCTTTGTACACATCGCCGCTGATGGCTATGGATTTGCACGCGAATAAAAAGCACAAAATGTTAGTTTGGACGTGTGTGCGATTGCCATGGGCTGCATTTTTTTCAATGACTTACAAATGGCAAATCCGCCATCTAGATCCGTGCCAATGCCTTGATCAAACATATATCGCACAATGCTTGCAATGCTTGCACCAAGCAGGTGTGCGGCGCGATGACCGACCAATTCGCATGCCTAGCAGGAGAACAAGTGAGTGAGCGACAATGCGTTCCCCCCCCATTTCCCCCCAAATGTACCTTTTTGACGATTTCCCTGTCGGCAAGGCTTGTTTGGCCCACTTTGCACATTTCCTCCAGCACGACCCGCGTGTCTTCCAGGGTATCGAGATCTTCGTCGGCTTCACAGACGTACATGTAGCTTGTGTCAAAGTGGTACGGGATGCGGATGAGGCAATCGTCGTCGTCGGTTGCAAAAGAGAGCAAATGGCGGTCGAGCAGGTAGACGATGATTTGCCTTACGACCTCGCCAAGGTACATGCCCGTGGTCATCTTTTCAAAAATGTGGATGCCGTGGTTGTTGCTCTCGGCATCAAGCTGCTGGTCAAACGGCGTCATGGGCAGATGGTGCTTTGTGCCAAAGTTGCACCACTCCGTGTTGATGATCATCTCCTCGTGGATGTTCAGCTCGGGGCCCTCGTGCTGCGCAAGCAGGCCCGTCATGTTCGACACCTTGTCATAATACGCGCAATTCGTCCCTGCCGCGTGCACAATGCCAATTCGCGTCGACGGGTGCTGGTACGCGTGTGCCAGCAGCGTGCACACGGAATCTAGTTGTGGAAAAAAAAAAGAAAAAAAAGGAGATGCCATGAGGAGACGCGTTTTTTTTCTTTTTTTCAAAAAAAAATAAAATCCAAGGCATACCATTCGCCAGGGCGACAATCTTGATGGGCAAGCCTTTTGCCTGGAACTTTTCGTGCAGTGCCTCGACAACGTCGCAGCCGATGGCGTTTGAGAATTCAAAGCCGTGCTCGAGTGCGACGATGGAGCCGCGATTCAGACCAGTCTGGCGCAGGGCAAGCCCAATGCTGATGGCCATGGTATAAGAGCGCGGGGCGCCGAGCTGGTCTTGTTGGTGGTGGTCGGGCACGGACGACGACGACGAAATGGCCGCCGGTGTGCCTGCATGATGGTGGTGGGCACCATTTGACGATGATGTCGACCCGACGCGTCGCTGGAAATCAGCCACACAGTCTGCAATATAGTCGAATAGCACACCAATGTCGTCGCCAGCCGTCAGGTGGTCCGGGATCTTGTACTGGTACTGATTAATCGCCAATTTGCCGCCCTCGCCCTTTAGCTTCACCTGACACACGTAAATATCCACGCCGCTAATCTCGAGCGCAAGATACGTGCCCTTTTCATTGCCGGTGGGATGACCTGCGTCCCCATTAAAATATAAAAAGGAGGAGAAGAAGGGTGAGAATTCCTTGATTTTCTTTTTTTTTTTTTTTGGCGTACCCGTGACATAAGAGGGGATCATTTTCAGGTCATTGCGTCTGTACTGGTCGTAATGGCCATTGGCAAGACCAGCCTTCATTTCGTCAATGAAGCCCTGGATCAGGACCTGAACCTGATCATCGGATATTTCAAACATGGACTCGATTTCCTCCATGACGCTGATCTGCTGCGTCGATGCATGATTGTGGTCCGTGGGACGCGCGAGTGGTGCACCAGTGTTATTCTCGTTGCTGCTGGACATAAAAAAAGTGAGACGGCGGGAGGAAAAAATAAAAAAAAGACGGAAAAGAGGGCGAAAAAACAAGAAAAAAAGAAACAAAGATGGAAACGCGGGGAATGTAGGCAAAGAGAGTGAGAATGAGGAGAAAGGGACGTGCGCGCTTTCTATGGGTGTGAGAAGTGTGTTGGGGATAAAATGAGGATGGGGGAAGGGACGAAACGCGAAAAAAGGTGGCCAAGGAATAAAAAGGACAATTAAAAACAAGAAGCAAGGACTGCAACTGGAGCAAAAGGCAAAAAGAAGTGCACCGGTTGAACGCAGCGAGGCACTAAAAAAGGTGAGTTGGGTGAGGAAGAAGAAAAGGGGGGGATGGGGTGAGAAAAAGAAGAAAAGTGAAAAAAAAAAAAGAGTGTGCAAACGGACGCAAGCTGCAGGGGACTTTGAATTCCATTCTTTCTTTTTTGCACCCTGAGACGCCCTACAAAATATCCTTCGGCCTTTGTTCGTGCCACACCAAAAAAAACTCCACCTGTTCGCCCGCTGCCACTCCTCCTTCCCCCCACAACATGTCATCATAATTAGGGTTTCTCAATGGCCAGACCTAAAATGACACGAAAAAAGCTTCTTTTATCAGATCAATGGGCGTTTGCCTTGATGGAAGGAAACAAAAAAGAATGGCAAGATGTGCAATTCGTAGGAAGGAGCGAGAGACAGCGTCAATTGGCCATTTTCTACTGTTTTTTTTTTTTTTACAAGAGATCGGCAAAGGGATCCTGCTGCTGCTTCTGCTTCTGCTGATTGGTGCTGCTCGATGGTTGCACAGTCGATGGCACGGATGCTGATGAGTTAAAGAGATCATCAAGGGGATCCGACGTGACAGCGGGTGGCAATGGCGCGGCTTGGTGCATTGGAGCCGATGACGATGACGATGCAAGGCCTAAGAGGTCGTCCATGGCAGTCTTTGCCATGGCGGGGCTGTCGATGGGCGTGTGCGTGGCGGACGTGGGTGTGTGAGCCATCGTGGGTGACGCGGTGTCGCCCCAGTCCAAATCAAGCAAGTCTTCAACCGCCGTTGTCTTGAGCGCAGCCTGGATCTTGGGGGGTGGCGCGGTCATGTCGTCCTCGTCCTCCATTCTGAAAAAAAAAGTCCCCCCCCAAAAAAAAAGGAGCGCCGAGCGTGTGTAATTGCAAAATAGCGGAAATGGCGTGAGAGACATGCAAGTCATCCTTGCTCAATTGCTCTATTTTTTTTTAAATTCTTACCCTGTTGTGCGCTGATGCACGAGGTCGGCGCCATAGCGCTCGCCAGCAAGGAATGTTTCCGGTGGACGATGATAAACGGACGCAAGTGTGCCAATTTGCAAAAGCAGCGCATCCAAGAGCGTTGATTCGGACTGTTGAAGCGCGTCTTGCACAGGGGGCTTCTCAGACAAAACCACGGTCTAGTGCATATTTGGTTTAGACATGTAAAAAGAGCAAAAAAAAGGGAAAAAGAGCCACGATGAAACTGACACGTCTTTTTCTCGCCGCCTCTTTCGTTTTTTTTTTTTTTTTTTTTCCACACGCCATCCTTGTCATAGGATTTGCTTACGTACGTTGGCAGCCTGTGGGTCTGTCGACAATAAACGCCAGTACACGTACCCACGATCTCGTAAATCCGCATTGTCACACCCCGTCGTCGCCATCTGCAGCACCGATTGCACCAATGTCTGCGTCTCTTGCGGCTTTTTCAAAAACAGCTTGACCGTCGCCGTCAACAATTGCAATTGGACCTATGAAAGAAAAAACAAAGAAAAAAAAAGAAATGGGGTTATTGCCGACTTTTTTTTCTCGTTTTTTATTTATACCTGGCTGTTTTCATCGTGAAAATTGTCGGCAAGGTGCTCAATGAGGTCGGTGGCATTGTCAATGCGCTCGGCGTACTCGCCAATCATCCAGATGAGCGCGGCCTTTGCAGCCGGCTCATCGACAGCCTCGAGATTGGCACAAAGACGCGTGATGATAGCCTCGTACTGGTTTGGGTAGCAGCGGAAAATGTTCATGATGACGACCATGGCCTCTTGCACAACATAGCTGATGCCGGTCTCGATCAAATCAAGCAGAATGCTCACACACCGCTCGGCACCCTCGTCAATCTTGATGGCGACGCGGCCAATCGCGTGGATCGTCTGTCGCACAAATTCCACATCCACTTCGTTCGCGTACCTATCATCACATCGCTTGCATTTGAGATCCTTTTTCTTGTTTTTTTCTTTTTTTTTTCATCCGTCCTACTCCTTTAGCTCGGCTAGCAGCTGGTCGACATTGAGCGGATTGGCAAGGTCGATGAGGATTTGCAACTTTTCCAGCTTGACGTACAGCGGGTCATTGTATTTGCAGAAAAACACGCGGATCTCTCTGTCCAGGATACTTGGGTACTTTTTCAGAATTAGTTGGATATTACGCAGAGCAATGAATTGGAATTCGGGCGGATTCGCAAGCAGCGTCGCTTGAAAATATCAAAAAAAGAAAAAATGAGGGGCATTGTAACGCGTCGCACCCCCTTTTTTAGTTCAGCCTTCTTTGTCTCTTGGCCCTTACCAAGCGGTGGTGCCATTTTGCGAAAGATGGTGGTCTGAAAGTCGTCTGGACTGACGCCATCGTCATTGTTTATATGTGTGTAGCGAAGATTGGCGAGAATGACCTTGATGGCGGCAAGGACTACGGCCCCATTCACATGCTGCAGGCGTGGCATGACGCGATCAATGATTCCCTCGGCCTCTTTGCCATTGCTTGGCCGATAGTCCGTGATGGCTGTCAGAATCGCGACTTGGCCCCACCTAAAAAAAAAAAAAAAAAAAAAAAAAAAAAAAAAAAAAAAAAAAAAAAGGGTATCAGACGCGTCTTTGTGCCAATGTTTCTCGATTTTTTACTCGGTGCACTCGTTGAGCGCGTGCAGCAAATTGTTGATGTTTGCCTGCGTGACTTTGAATGCGCGTGTGGCGACGCCATTGTGCATTTGTGCGTCCATTTCATTGATGTCGAGCAGCGCCACGACGGCATTGGCCACGACCATGGGATTGACATCCGCGACAAGCTCGTGTAGCATGGGAATAAACTCTTGTTCGTCTGTGAGCACCGGGTTCATCTCGTAGAGCTTGGCAACGCACGTTGCCGCTGTTTTGCGCACATAGGGATTCTCGTCCTTTAAACACTTGCGCAATGGCTCTGTCAAATAGTCAATGATCTTGTCCACGCGAATGCACCCCATCGTGCGAATCGCGAGCGCGCGAATCAACGGGTTCGGGTCATCCGAGTCCTAATTGAACCAAAAAGAAAGAAGAAAAAAGTCAGATCGCGAGGCTTTCCCCCTCTCCTTCTTCATTTACTTTGACAAACGTGTTGACGGCGAGAATCACAAGCTCCGGCTGCGTCTTGGCATAATTCATGAGGTATAGGTACACGAGCTTTTTCAATTCAATGTCCTCGGTTTGCATGTTTTTGAGCACGTCTGGAAACAAGCCGCTAACGTCCTTGCCCACCGTCATATTGGCTATGACTTTTTTCACGGCCTCGCTTCGCACATGACGATACTCGCTGTTCAGGTCGGCTTTGAGCTCAAAGTTCTCGCCTAAGAACAAAAAGTGAAAAAGTGCAGGGGGTGACGTCGCTTGTTTTTGCCTCTATTGATGCATTGAGAGTTCTTTTGTCTTTTTACCTCGCTTGTTCGTGCTAAAGAACTTGTGTCGGTGCATAGGAGCAAAAGAGGCAAGAAAAAGAAGCAAGGATAAAGAAAAAAGAAGAATCAACGAAAACAAAACAAGAGACGCCTCCTTTTGCGTCCAAATTTATGCATCTCTGCGGCCCGCGAAAACTCAGCTGGTCGACGTGACACAAAAAGCCAGCCAAGCAATGACAAAAATGCTCATTGGAAGCGACAATCAATCCATTGCTTTTATAAATAAGAGGTAAAAAGGGGGAATTGGGGGAGAAAAGCACAGTATTTTAGGTGCTTTTTTGTGTCTGTGGACGGGATGGAAGCTTTGAAGTAGGCGTGGGCAATGTAGTGGGTGGTTTGAAGCTGGGGTTCAAGCGGCGCGTGGCATCCCACAGCATTTCCACGACATTTGCGTGTCGAGTGCGCAAGACGGCCTCTTGGTCTGGGCCAAGACTGAGATCTCGCAGCGCGTCGGCCACATCTGCATAAGGAGACGCGTCCTCATCATCATACGAATCGTCGTCATCGTCAAATTCATCGTCGTCAGATTCAAATTCGTCATTTTCGTCAAACGACGCGTCTTTTTCCTCATTTTCATTGTCGTCCGCGTCGTCCACCGTTTCGTTCTTGTCGTCCGACGTCTGTTTGGCCGGAGCATCGTCATCGGAGACGCGTTCCAGTGCGTTTTCGGCGGGAACAGGCGCGTCAGGCGCGTCAGGTTCGTTTTCTTCTTGTTCTTTTGCGTCGTCGGGCTGATTGTCGCGTGTGGCCAGCGGCTGCGGTGATGCGAACGCGTTGACCATGTGCATGACGTCCTTTTTAAACTGGTAGGAGGCGACACTGCTGGCAACCTGCTCCGGAGCGGCAACGTGCTCTCTTTCGAACGTGGAAGCATCACCTGCTGGTGGCGTAGCGGGCGTTTGGAGGCACTTGAAAAAGTCAATAGCTTCTGCGGGCGTCGGACCATCGACGGGCTGCAATTTCACTTGAGAAAGCGCATCGCCAGGATTGAAAAAGGTTGCACGCAAGAGAGGTTCATTGGATGGCTGTTGCAATTGTTGCAATTGCTGCAATTGCTGTTGCTGTGGTTGTTGATGAGGTAGATAAGAGGTAGAAGAAGGAGGGGGAGGCGAGGATGCGGACGACAGAGGCGACGGTGTGCTGTCCGCCACAATTTGCGCGTTTGTTGAAGAAGTAGGCAACATGGCATTGATAGAAGGATAAAGAGACGATGACGTGGCAAGCAAAGAGTCGATGACCGGCGACACGCTTGGCGCGACGGGTGCGGAGGAGGTGTCTGGGGTAGATGCAAGAGGCGACCAAGGGTACGACAGCGGCGACGGCGCGGATGCGACCGAATGCGTCTTTGTGGGCGGACTCGGGTATAAGGATAACGACGACGACGCAACGTCCATGGCTGCTGGATCCATCAATTCACCGAGCGCCATCGGGTCGCTTTGTGTAGGCTGCATTTCCGGGTAAAGACACGCGTCCGTCTGGATGTTGGCCGACAATTGTTCTAACCACACTTGCATCTCGCCAACTTGCTCAGAAGGAATCGTCAGCGCAAGATCCTGGTTCTGCTGGATGATGTGCGAAATCGAATTGAGCCGCCGCATCATGTCTATCAACGAGGAAAAATGAGAAAACTGAAAAAAAAAAAAAGATGAGAAATGAGGCCCCTTACCAATATTGTAATCAGGCGGCAACGATTCATCCTTGAGCACGGCCTGGATCAGCTCTTGCAGAGGATTGCCAGACGTCAAGTCAGTCACATTGTCCAAGTCCAACGGATCGAGTGCTAAAAGTTAAAAAAAAAAAAGAGAAACAGAGGGAAAAAAGAGTTTTAGTCATTTGCCATTGCTTTCAATTCGCTGTCAATGGGATGCTTTATCATACGCTTTTCGGGTGTCATGGACGACAGCGGCTTTTGTTGCCTGTGAGCCGGCTGTTTGTGGCGACGGCGGCGGACAGGCTTGTATCCAGGTTGGTTGCTAATCAACGAGGCCTGATGCTCGATGGTGTGTGTCTTTTCATGCTTCTTCAGGTCTTGTGGGCGCTTAAAGGGCTTGCGACATTGCTGATCAAGAGAAAAAAAAAAAGGAATTGGATCAATGACACGGCAATTGGACAAGACATTGCACGTTTGATTTCTTGGCAGCGTGCAATTGCATTGGCTGGGGAAAAGGGGTGTGCCAAACTTTAATTTTGCTGGGCAAAAGAGGCCGCTTTTTTTTTTTTTTTTACCTGGCACACATAGGCTGGAAACGTAGAAAAAACGATGATGAGACTTTTTTTTTGCACCAGCGAATCCAATTGCTCGCATTTTATGTTCTTACGCTTGAATGGCAAATGGACCTTGACATGGCTGGTCAAGTGGTCGCGCTTGGCGGCCGTGGCGCCACAGTCATTCCAGTAACAGGTGAGGCAAAGGTTGTTGGTGGCGCGGCGGCCAACGTGGTCGTCGCATAGGTGCTCAAATAGCCCCTCGACGGTCTCGTACATGTTTTGGCACCCCGTCCACCGGCAGGTAAAACGTGTTCTTGGCATAAAAAAGAAAAAAGACGAAAAGTGAAGAGAAAAAAGTGAGGTGAAAATCGCAATTCGACGCCTTTTGGCCCTTTTTTTGTTCTCCCAGTTCAAAAGTCCGCTCGTCCCTCTCTCCAAATTGGCACGTGATCGTCGCACTCAATCCCCCTAAGTTCACTCACTATCCAAACGGTGCCCAATGCGCGCTGACCGAAAAAAAAAAGACGCGTCCGCAGCACGTTAGCATTTAAGTTGGCAACAATGGGATGATTTTTAATGATCGCATTGTTGAAACACACGCGTGGCTCTTTAGAAAAAAAAGCGGCTGTGTGATTGCAAAGGGGTAAACCAGAAAGACAAGTTGAGTATGAAGCAATTGAGCGCAATTTGAGCGCAGAGGAAGGGACGGGGGGGGACTTGCGTGCCAAGAGCACAAAAAAAAAAAAAGGGAGGAGCAGTGGGTACAATACAACGCGTATGATGCAATTGAGTGGGACAAAGGGGCGGTAAAGAAGAGGGGGCATGGCTACTTTTGAGAGTCAAAGGGAAAAGAAAGAAATAAAAAAAAAGAAAAAACGAGAGCAAGGATGGGCAAAAATGGAGGAAACAGCGGAAAAAAGAGACAATGAGGGGTGGAATTGGAAAAAAAAAAAAAAAAAGTGGAGGAGCACCAAAGAATTATTTCTGATTTGCGTTTCTAGACTTTGACCCAGCACCGCCGCCGCCATAGCTACCGCGCGAGGGATTGGCATTGGGGGCGTTACTGTTGCCACGGCGATAGAAGCTGCCCTGATGGCGGTAGCCATTGGCTTGCTGGCGCGGGGCCGAGGGGCGCGGGCGGCGCTCTTCGGCAAGAACAGTGTGCTTGGACGACAAAACAACCTTGTTTTGCGCGAGCGCCTTTTGCGCGGCCTCGGGTGTCTCAAAGTCAATGTACGCGCACGTGCGCCCATTCGTGCCCATCGTCAGCGACTTGATCGCGCCAAACTTGGAGAATGCTTCGTGCAATTGCTCCGTCGTCACGTGGTTGAACACGTGCTTGACAAAGATCCCGACCACTTCTTCTGTAAAAAAAAAAAAAAAGAGCGAAAATATGAGAAAAGGCCAGAAAAAGCGCGTCGCGTCGCGTCGCGTGTAAACCCATGGATCTTTATCTCTTTTTCACCGTCTTTCTTGCTCTTTTGGCTCTCTTTTTTTCCGTTTTTGCCATTTTTGCTCCTTTTTTCCCCTCAATTTTCATCTTTCTTACCCTTGCGATGCTCCTTGGGTTGTTGCTGGGGCGAGGATTGCTGGGCGGGTGGCTGTGATGGTTGAGCTTGCTCCTTGATGGGGGACGCGGGGGTGACAGCGGGAGCTTGGGCGTGTTCCTTGACAGGGGAAGCTGGAGTGGCTGCAGCCTGGGCGGCCATGTTCTTGGAGGCCAGATCGGCCCATGATTTGGGCGCCTCGGGCTTGGCGGGGGTTGCGGGCGCCGTGGACGGGGCAGAGGGGGCCTCGGCGGCGGGGGCGGCGGCAGGCGCTTTCTGGGTGGCGGCGGCGGCAGGCGCAGGCGCAGGCGTTTGTTCCTTGGCGGGCTCCTGGCTGGCGGCCGCAACGGGTTCAATGGGCGCCTGTTGCTCTTGGACGGGGGCGGCGGGAGCGGGAGGAGCAGGTGCGGGCTCAGTGGCGGCCACAGCGGAAGGCGTGGGAGAGGCCATGGGCTCATTGTCTTGCTGCTTGATGCCATTGACCTTTGGCTGGTCATCCTTTTCTTCCTTGTCGTCGCAGGTATAGTAGTCAATGTCCACTTCATCTTTGAGGAAGCGGAAAATGTCATTGAGCACATAGTAGCCATTGGGCTGCGGCGCAAGGAAGAACGATTGGCTGAATTTCTGCGAAGGGCCATCCATCACGCACATCTCGCCCAACACCTGGATCAAGATGCCGCCATTCGCAGACAATTGGCTGTCCACCTGCGTCACAAGCACCTTGCAATCCTCAAAATTCAATTGCTCAATCTTGCTGCGGATCGCCTCTTGCCCGTGGAACGTCGTCACCGTCTCGCCCTCGTCACCACGCACAAAATACGAATCCTTGCTGTAAAACGCGTGAAGACGGTGTGGCTTCTTGTTCAAAAACGTGTAGTATTCACGCACAAACAGCAACCCAACATCCTGAGGCGCCGTCTGAGGCGCCTCCTTGTTCTTGGTGCTGCCGTGGTTGAGTTGAGAGACTGCTGCCGTCATGATGAAATAAAAAACCTGGTAAAAAAAACGGGAAAAACGCCTGCATCAATAATAGATCCATCAGATGAGTCAACGCGCGCGGGTCTTTGAGCCTTTTTCTCTCCATCCCAACACACAAACATGCCAATAGCACCCTTCACACACACTATTGCTTCTCCACTTACCGAAAAAAGGGTAAAAAGGGTAAAAAGAGAAGAGAAGAGGAGGGGAAAACAAAGAAAAAGATCTAGTTGCGCCGATGAAAAAAAGGGAAGAACAACGAAAAAAAGCCAGCAAGAAAAAAGGATACCCAAAAAAGGGGGCTCCGTGGCGCTGTTTCTCTCTATTCCCCCTTCACATTGCTCATCCCCCTCCCCTTTCTCTCCCCTTTTCCCCCATTGAAAGTAAAAACAATCAAAAGCATTGCCTCTTTTTATTCTAAAGTGGTTCTAATCCGTGCGCACCTGCACATTGGACACATCTGCATTCACACCAGCCGACAAAGCGCGAGGGCTGCTTCGTTCAAACGACCTGATACAAAAAAAAAAAAAAAAAAAAAAAAAAAACGTCAATTGGTCACCTCATGACCTCTTCATGCCTATTGGCGCTTACTCTGGGTAGCGAGCACGCGTGATCGGCGCACGTTGAGCCTCTTGGTACACCAATCTATCAACAAAATCACCAAAAATAAGCAAAATGCGTCTCAATTGGACGGAAAAAGGAGTCATGGCGATGTACCTGTAGTCGGCGAGCTTTTGAGCCTTGACGGCAAACGCCTCGTTGGTCTTGTCGTTCTCGGCGCTGGGCGTCATCAGACCCTCAATCCACTTGGTCATCACATTCTTGTTCTAAAAGATTAAAATATCAGCGTGAGTCCATTGTGCAAAGAGGTGGGATGGCCTAGGTCAAAAGAGGGACACTCTTTTGGATCCCAATTGAGATACATACACCAGCATTGCGGATCGATTGGTCGACATTGAACCAAACAAAGCCGACGGCAGCAACAATGGCGGTCGTGCGGAAAGCGGACGTGTTGAAGGCTGCAAAAAAATGAAAAACAAGAGCAACAGCGTGAGCAAAGAAAGTATGGAAGCCCGTGGCCAAAGCGAATAAAACAAGGAAACGCTTACTCTCGGCAGGCACCGACTCGGCCGCCTTGGTCTCGGTGGCATAGCCTCGTTTTAATAAGGGTGTCGCACGGCGAGCTTGCTGGACAAAGCGATGCATTGCGACAAAAGGGATAATAAAGAGGTATGAAGTAAAGAACAAAAAAAAGAGTAGCCCGTCAAAAACGAGGATTGATTGTGTTTTGATGAATGGGACCGCCTTGAGCTGCCGTCCGGTCCGGACTTTACGTTGAAATCCCGCATCCATGAGGCGCTAATCCGTTCCCCTTTTTTGTGTTCATGCCGCCGTTTTTTGCGCAGCGCCTCGCCTGGGATTTTGGGCCAATTTTACTTTTGGTTATTTCTCGACAGCCAGACGGCAGGATGACACGCAAGTAGGCTCAAACGAAAGCCCTGCGCATCCGCAACATGATGCCTGCTTTGAACAATGCATCATTCTTGAGATTAGCCTGTCGTCAGGAATGTCAGCCATTTTTTGATCCAGGTATGTCAAATGCAACGCGGGCAAAGCCAAGCCATTGCGATTGGCCTTTTTTTTTTTTTTTTGTGATGATCAGCACGTGTTTGAATGCCATCTGCCGTGTGCACAGCGAATGTCAGTCACTTTTGACTCGGGTACGTCAAATGCAACGCGGGCAAAGCAAAACCAGTGCGATTGACCTTTTTTTTTTGTAATGATCAGCGCGTGTTTGGGTGCCATCTGCCGTGTGCACAGCGAATGTCAGTCACTTTTGACTCGGGTACGTCAAATGCAACGCGGGCAAAGTAAAACCAGCGTGATTGATCTTTTTTTTTGTGATGACCAGCGCGTGTTTGGGTGCCATCTGCCGTATACGTACGCAGCGCATGTCAGGTATTTTTTTTGGCTCGGGCACAACGACTGCAACAGCTCTCTCAATGGCGGCCCGAAGCGACCAAAATGTGACCACCCTTTACCAAGTACTTGCGCTTACAGTAGTCTGGCTAAAATACAGTACCTGAAGCCAAATACCGTATGGTGCCCGGGTCGGATGAGCTGAAATGAAGACCTGAAATGCTGAGGAAATTCAGGTTCAGGTCACAAAGATTCTGCATGAAAATTCGACCGAAACCCGACCTGAAAAAAAACAAAAGACTGAAACCTGACCTGATTTATATTTTAATTCAGGCTCAAGGGCTTGAAATGTACGACCTGAATGACCTAAACCTGAAAGCCCAACTTTTACGATAGAGCGTGCAGGTCGGCTTCAGCTTTCAGGTCAATTATTTCAGGTTGTCGGGCATCAGGTCATTTCAGCTCTATTCAGGTACAAATTGTTTCAGGTCGTCGGTTTTCAGCTCAGTTCAGGTGCTGGCTATTTCAGGTCGTCGGTTTTCAGCTCATTTCAGGCGATGGCTATTTCAGGCCGTCGGTTTTCAGCTCATTTCAGGTGCGATTCATTTCAGGTCGTCAGTTTTCAGGTCAATTCAGGTGCTGGCTATTTCAGGTTTTCAGGTCGTCGGTTTTCAGGTCAATTCAGGTGCTGAAATCGTGAATTGACCTGAAAACCGACGACCTGAAATGAATCACACCTGAATTGAGCTGAAAATCGATGACCTGAAATGAAACGCACCTGAATTGACCTGATGAAAACCGACGACCTGAAGCGAGGACCTGCACCTGAATTGACCTGAAAACCGACGAGCTGAAAACTGACGAGCTGAAACGACCTGAGAGCTGAACTGAACTGAAATAATGACCTGACAATTGAAGACTTGCTGAATTAATTCAGGCATCTCGGTCGGTTTCAGGTTGATTTTGTTAGGGTTGCTTATCGGTCGATTGAGACGAGATTGACCCCATCTCATCTCGATCGAAGAAAAATTTGACGTGTCTCGATCGATATGGTTATCGAGACAGTATCTCATGTTTCGGGATTCGAGACTTATCGAGATTCTCATGCACCCCTTTTTCAAGAATTCAAAAAAGATTTTTTGACCTTTTGATGAATATTTTCGATCGAGAAATCGATCGATATTACGATTGAGATCACGACTGATCGATATTTCGAGACTTTTCGAGATGTAAGCTATTTCCAAGAAAAAGTTCAGCCCAAAAATCAAAAAAGTGTTCGAAAATTCAATCCAAAGTTACCGTACATACAGCACGGTACAGTAAAAAAAATAAAAGTTCCATGCAATCCACGCACTTACCGGTAATTTGGAAGCAAGTGTCAAACCTTAAATTTTTGCAAAAAATACAGTATCATATTATTGCCCAAAGTAGGCACTTTTCTCAGTCGATCGGCGTTCATGCGCCACTCTTTGGGTTTTTCTTAAGTTGGTGGGGCGACGACCTGCCGCCATTTTGTCTGCCAGTAGCAAATTGTCGGAATTACCTGTTTGGGATGCATTGATCACTCGGAGATCAAAATTTCCCAAATTTGGCATTTTCTGAGGTTGAAATGTGTGACCCCTGAATTTTTCAAAAGTGGTCGTAGCACTTTGGGGATTTAAGTTTTTCTGTTGCAAAATTTGCGCTGATTGCGATGCGGCTGATTTTGAGCGGGCTCAACCAAGCGGATGGCAAGATAAATTTAAAAAAGGGCAAATTTGAAGTTTTCGGAATTTGCGTGTTCAAAAAAAATCCATCTCGCTCGAGCACCGGGACGTTAGAAGAGTTCATCCCTTCAAGCGATTTTCATCTGCGGGCAGGTGGGCTCTATGATACTGTAAAAAAAATTCTGGAGGCACAGCAAGCCGGCAATGTCTGAAAAACACGCTTTGTCGTTTTCAAATGCAAATGTGGTGCATGTTTTGTGCGGCGTGAGGCGCGTGACGCTGCTGATGCAAGCATTAAATGATTAAAAAAATAACAACACTGTTCTACGTCCGTCTCTGGTACCTACTGTTTGATACTACTGTATGTAGTGCTCTGGTTCTGTTCACCGAGATTAAAAAATGAATGAACAACGAAGAATCAAACATTAATTTACTGTATTTGTACAGTAGGAGGTACGTACGGTCGTACGGAGCGTACAACAGTAGGTACAGTAATAAAATCCAACAAAAGAATGGAAATTGAGTGCTTTTGTGCATTTTCTCGGCATCTCGCTCGGGGCGCGCTACTAGTGGCTGATTGCTTGATTTTTTTTCAAATGATCATCATCAGAAAAGAGATGCTTACTGTATTAGCGCTTCCTTCGTTCTTTGCTTGCCGTCTGGCGCTCTTCTTGCCTCGTGCGTCCCATTCTCCCATGTCAGTTTGATTCGTCGACTCTGGGTATTATGATACCCATTTTTCAATTTTATTTTGTTTGGAGCATTTTATGATACTGTATGATGATATCACAATCATCGTGTGTTTCGTGCCAGCAGTCATTCTTGCTTGGCACCGTACATGCGCTTCCCGGGTTTTTACAGTACTGTATCTATCGAGCCTTGTGACATCATCATTCCAGTACGTGTTGTTGTTTCAGGGACCAACAGTGGCTGGTTGACAAATTTCAAGTCCATTTAACCTGGAGTTGCCGCTAGCAATCTTGTTCCATCAGAACTTATTCAAATGGTGCACGCTCTGTTTGCAGTGCAGCATTTCAAGGTTTCTTGGCATAGCTCTCGAGAAAATAATCGCAAAAAAATTGGACAACGAGGAGCATCACTGCGACTTTTTAAAGTGATTGGCCAGTCTGCCCACTTTTTTTTTTATTGCTGACGAGAAAGCCTAAGATCATTCCAAAATATGGACGTGTTCCATGATGGACACCAGGACAAAAAGACGCTTGGTTGTTGCGTGAAATGCACGAAAATCGCATTTTCGCGTATCGCGTTTTCGCCGTCCAATGACACGACGCATTTGTCCTGACACTGCCACAATAACGCGTATCTGGTATGCGTACGTATAATATCGCTTTTGCAGCAGCCATTGAGGCACGGAAATGTCACTGAAAGCAAGCAAATGCAATTGCGCCAAGTTTGGATTTGGGGGGCAAGGACAAGGCGGCCCGGGATTTCCGGCGGCGTTTGGAAGTGATTGGCAAGGCCCTTGTTGCCAAGCTTGTTTTTGGGGGGTCGCAGCAGTAAAAAAGGGCAAATCTGTCCCTGTTTGGACTTGGCTCTCTTGTTACTTTTCCCGCTTTCTTTTTTTCTCTTTCTCACCTCTTTTATGAAACGACCTATCAACGCGGTTGCCGACAAGGATGAGGCGTTGGCCAAGAAGCGTGCGGTTGCCGAGGACGAAGATGACGCTGTTTCTGCACTGTGGAAGGCGATCACGGTGTCTGCGCTTGATATGAAGGCGCTGTACCAGTATATCAAGAAGAAAGGGGACCTTGGAGTGGTGAACGACGACGGCTACGGGCTTATTTACCTTGCCGCGCGCAACAACAGCATGGAGGCGCTGCGTCTGTTGCTTTTGACAGGCGATTTGGACATCAATCAGGCACATGGCCCGCATCAAGAGCAGGCGATACACGCCGCGGCGAGCGCTGGCAGCTACGACGCCATTGAGCTGCTTTTGGAGCATGGCGCCATGGTGGATGGGATCGACAGCCTTGGCCATACACCACTGTCAAATAGCCTGTTTGCCAAATCGGTCGAATGCACGGAATTGCTCATGAATGCCAAGGCGCCGCTCGACTCGGTGGACCAGCAGGGCAACTCGCTCATGCACCTTGCCGCCACCAACCAATTCGCGGCAGTCATTCCGACGCTCATCGAGCACGGCGTGGCCATTGATCCGCGCAACCATAGACAACTCACACCGCTGGCTATTGCTATTGGGCTCGGGTACCAGGACGTCGTCAACGCGCTGATCGCCGGCGGCGCAGACGTCAATGGGAACGTGCGCTTCGTGTCGTTGCTGCACCACGCCATCATGTGGAATCGCTACGACGCGGTGGTGGCCCTCGTGGACCATGGCGCGCGCGTCAATGTCGTCAATGCCATGGAAGAATCGCCGTTGCTCGTCGCCGTCCAGCAGCGCAAAATCGACATGGTGCGCTACCTGCTCAAAAAGGGCGCGGATCCCTGCTTCACCGCGACCGCGACCGCCAATGAAGACGACAGTGACATGGCCGAAAACGACGAAAACGATGAAAACGGCGACGCCAAAGCCAATGGCACAGCCGTGGCCAATGCCAACAATTTGCCCCTGTTGTACGCGGCGAATCACGGGTACACCGAGATGTGCGCGCTGCTCATTACCGCCAACACGTCGCCCTTTTTCATCCAAATGGCCGCGGACATGAGCCAGCGCGTCGGCATGGCGCCCACCGCGTCGTTCCTGCGCAATCGCGCCCAGCAGTTGCAGGACGCACCAGCATCGGACGCGCCGTCCGCATCCACGCGCCATTCGTCCATCTCCTTGTCCACTACCACCCACGACAGCCCGGATCTCGCGGCGTCCGATACAATTGCCAATGCCAACCACGCGGGCTCCGTCTCTACCCCCAATTCCAAGGTCTTTGATTTTATCCAGGGCCTCAGTGATGACGAGGATGGCCAGCCGTCGTCGCACTCGGCTGTGCTATGACCTGCTTTTTTTTTTTTTTCTTCCTTGAACACAGTATACCCGACTCTTTTTGTTGCGCCAATGGGCCACTATTTTTTTTTTTTTTCCCTTGCGCACTTTTTACAAAACCAATAAAAAAGAAAGAAGTATCTACACAATAGACGTTTTATTTGCATGGAGGTGGCATGACGTTGAGGGGGTGTGATAAGAGTGGGATGTGCATGAGATGGGGGAAACGGGGGTGGGCGCGCTTAGATTTCGGCCAATTCACGGAGACGACGAACGGTGGAGCGAACGGTCGCAGCAGCCGTGGTCCTAGAAAGCGAGAAAGCAAAAAAAAAAGGGAGATGAGCCACCATGGTTGCTGATTTTTGGGGGTTTCTTTCATTTTAAAGGGAGACAATTGACTTACGAGACAGTGTAGGCACCGCCGGCCATCACCTTGGAGCAGCCCTTGCACTTCCAGATACCGACAGCCGTGCGCTTGACGGCGTCCTAGGAAACAAGAAAAAGAAAGAAAATGAGCGAATGATCCAAAAGAAGGGGGATTTTTCTCATTTTTTTGTTTGTTTGGGTGCAATTGGTTTACCTTGCCACAGAAGGTGCAGGTGTACTTGGAGTGCTGGGTGATTTCCATCTTCTTCACTTGCTTACGGAGCGAGGCACCGTAGCGGGTACCGTATTTACCAGTGATGCCGACTTTCTTTGTGCGCTTGGCCTAGAGATTGGAGATGGATGAGTACAAATGGACATGATGAATGGATGGATGGATAGATGGATGGTTGCCGCCCGTGTACTTACCATATTAAAGAATAAGGAAAAAGGAAAGAGGAAGAAGAAAAAAAAAAGTGAGGCCCAAGTCTGGCCTTATTTTCATGCGGCGAGAGCGGGGCGGTGGGTGCCTGTCGGACGGCAGCCGGACCTCAAAGCCAGGATCCATAAAAGTCCCGCCATGCCCGCCATTTGTTTCTTCTTTTTCTCCCTCTTTTCCTTACTTTTGCTTCATCCGTCATGGTAAGGCTCCCTACCACTCATCCATCCATCCATCCATCCCGCGCCATCCATCCATCCTAGCACATTGCTCTCTCTCTCTCTTTTTGTCTCGCTTGTACATTCCAACTTTTGGACGAAATCGTACGAAACATGCATGAATCGACGTCATGGATCGACAAACGACAATGACTACCTACTTTTGACGACGACAGGGGCACCCGCCACCCCTCGCCCGTGCCCCTCAATTCGTCGACATGTGCATTGCCGAGAAAAGAGAGCTTGTTACTAGGATTGCGATCGGCAAGGAGGATGGATTTGCTCATTCCTCCCTTTTTTTGCGCATACCCCTCACCTTTTTTTTCTTTTTTTTTTGTGTGACACGCAGGCCGTCAAAGCTCAAGAACTGCGCAACAAGAACAAGGCTGAATTGGTCAAGCTCCTTGACGAGGCCAAGCAAGAACTTGCTTCCCTCCGTGTCCAAAAGGTTGCTGGTGCCTCTGCCGCCAAGCTTCAAGAGATGTAAGTGGCCCTTTATATTAATTCTGGCACATCAATGGGAGGAATTGGCGACTCACAGTTTTTTTTTTTTTAAAAAGTGGCCACGCCCGCCGCAACATCGCCCGCATCTTGACCGTCATCAACCAGACCCAGCGCGAGCAATTGCGCCTCTTCTACCAAAAGAAGAAGTTCACTCCTCTCGACCTCCGCGTCAAGAAGACCCGTGCCATGCGCCGCGCCTTGACTCCCTTTGAGCAAAGCAAGAAGACCCTCAAGCAGCAGAAGAAGGAGCAAGCTTTCCCCCAGCGCAAGTACGCTGTCAAGGCTTAGATTTTTTTCATCCAAACACTGCTTCCTCTTGATTCCTTGTTTTTCGTCGTCGGTCAGCTCCTTTTTCCCCAATAAAAAAAGGAATTGTTAGCGTCATCATTTAATTTTGTGCCAATTGTTGCCTTTTCCCCTTGACAATTCATTGTCCTCTCGCTTCCATCCCCCCCCCCCGAGCAGGCAATTAAGCGTGGACACACGGGCGCGGCAATGTGTAAAAAAAAAAAAATCAGGGTTTCCAGGGGGAAGTTTTGCCGAGTTTGGCATTTCTTTGTTACGGCAATTAGCAGGTGACGCGCTTCTTTCCGTTCCGACGCGTTGCAATTCATTGTTCCTGGTCAGTTTCATTTCATCCATTCTATGATCGACATGGAGAGCATCCAAGAGATTGACAAGGGGGCTGTCGCGTGCTCTCGTTCTTGAAGAGGAAGTGTGTTTTTTTTTCTGTTTACCCTGCTGCTCTCTCCAGGGAAAAAGAACAATCAATTTGATCGTGCACAAAAAGGGACGCTGTTTCTCGCGTCTTTAGCGCATTTCTTCTCATCTTTATCCCTCTTTTTACCCAGTATTCCCCCCCCCCTCGCCACTCTTTTTTTTTTTTTGTTCATTTTTTTTACCGTCCCCGCCCACTCATTTCGCCCCCATTCCCTTCATTGACTTGTTTCCAATGCGTGCCACTCAAGTGCCAATGTCGTGTTCCAAGCCCTTGACAACGCTCACCGAGGCCCAATTACTGGATGTGCAAGATTTGATTGAGTTTGTCAGCCGCCAGCCGCGCCAGAAGCGCATCCGCAATCGCCGTCGCCGCAGTCCCTCGGGTGAGCCTCCTCGTCCCATGAATTGCTTCCTGATCTATCGCCGCGAGAAGCAAGAGCAAATTACGGCACTCTGCAAGGGCGCCAACCACCGTGACATTTCGAAAATCATTGGTCGCTGGTGGAAGGTCCTTCCCGCTGCGCATCGCTGCCTGTACGAGGAAAAGGCCAAGAATGAAAAGGCGCTTCATGCCAAAAGGTAAAAAAAAAAAAAAAAGAAAGAAAGAAATAGAAAAAAAATGGCTCAATTTGATTGTTTCTTTCTTGGTTAGATACCCCAATTACCGCTATGCGCCTCGCCGCAAGCCTGCGTCGTTCAACCCAAAGTCGCGTGATGGGTCGTCCTCCATGGCGACCGACGAAGATGAGACAGAGACGCCTTCTGTTGATGAGACGCGTGAAATGAGCCTTGTGGAAGAGGTGCTCGGTCATGATGCCATTGATGCTGCGATTGCTCGTGATGTGCCCTTGAATCCGCAACTCGAGAGCAATGTGCTGCCGCCGATTCATCCGCGCATCATTGGCCCGCAGTTGCCCATCCAGCTGGAAACCACCGACCTGTTGCCCATCCGTCATGCTCATGCGCATTACCTCGACAAGACGCCGGCCGTCCCGCGACTCTTGTCGCCATTGCCGACGTTGGCGGCCATGGACGTTCCTGCGGCGGTTGATTCGACTTGCGACGACATGGAAATCAAGATGGAGAGCGTGGACAAGGACATTGGACGCGTGTTGCCGCAAGGTGGCGTTGATGGTGCCGATGACATGGACGTGGACGCGCCGAGCCCTTTTTTAGATGAGCGCGCGACGCGTTCCTGTCGCATCCTTGACCATCGTCCGGCTCTTGGCAACGACTCGCCCGCCATTTCCACCATTTCCACCATTTCCACCATGGCCTTGCCCATGCACCAACAGCTCACGCCCCAAGCGACGCCCTTGCAGGAAATGACGCCTTTGCCCACGCCCACCCAGCAGCCTGCGCCACTCATCGCACCCATGCGGCAAGACGACGACTTGCCTTGGCCTGGATCGCCCATTCCATCGCCTTTTATCCACACGTCGCCATCGTCACCCGTGAACCCGCCTTTGGACTCGCCTGTGAACTTGACCTACATGCCTTCCCCCGCCGCCTCGCCTAGTGGTGACTCGGGCTATGGCTCGGTCGCGCCTTCGCCCAATTCGCTGTTTATGGAGTTTCAGGAACCCTTGGAAATGCAAGCCACGCCCCGATTTTCGCCATTAGTCCAGCCCGAGCATGTCAGTCATCTCAGCAACCATGACGACAATGACGACAATGATGGCGAAGATGGCGAAGATGGCGAAGACGACGACGAGGACGACGCGGACGACGATGAACAATCGCCGCGCATGGTGCCGAAAATGATCACGATTGATCTGAGCAATGCGTCGCGTCGCAATGCGGAACCCATTTTTGAAGGCAAGCCGGAGTCGCCGCGCTTGATCGCGCCATTCTCTGCCAACGCGTCGCCGTACGTGACGCCATGCAAGACGTTCAAGCCATTGGCGCCGTCGCCCTTGCAAAAAGGCGCTACCATTGCAGCGGCACGCAAGGTGCAGGCGACAACGCTTGCAACCCCGTCGCCTTTGCAACAATTGGCCGAAAACGCGGTTTCTGCCGAGTTGCCCGCGCACGACGACGCGTATCAAGACTCGCCGGCATCGATCCGCGTGGCATTCGATGATGCGTCCGCACAAAATTCGCCGGAAACCCAGCCCGACTTTGTCAACATGCCATGGACAGCCACCACGATGCCGCTGTTCCCCAATGACGGCCACAACAACAATAGCAACAACAAACAACAACCGTATGGCGATCTCGTGCCGCGTCTCGCCAATGACATCGACGTCGTCCGGCCCTGTTTTGGCTTTGCTCCGGCCCACTTGCCACTGAAACACGCCAATTCGCCTGTTTCTCCCGATTACGCGTATCAATTGGCTCTGCACGCCGCTTACTTAAACATGCAAATGCCCGCCGCTGACACCGTCTCGGCATCCGCATTGGCTGCAAGTGTCACCGCCAGGGCCGTCGAGCGAGCCAAGCAGAACTGGTCGCGTATGGACCCTCTCGCGGCCATTCAGCCGGCCTACAACTTGCACCAGACGCTGGACGCCCTTGCCACGGTCGATCCAGTCCAGCAGCACCCTAGCCCTTGGATGGACCCCATGGCGCGCCCTCACGCGTGCTACTGCGGCGGCATACCCATGGTCAACCCCGATTTGCCCTTTTTCAACCCGCCTCCCACCACCGAGGACGGCAACTTGCCCGCGAGCCCGCCTCAACTCCTCCCTTGGTGGGCATCGCCACCCTTTTCGCCGGCCGTCGCCAATCCCGCCACGGCGCGAAACATCCCAAACAACGACGTTTCAAAGCATTAAGCTTTAAACATTGCCTTTTTGTTCTATTCTTTTACTTTTTTTTCTGCGCTCTTTTTTCTTTTTTTTATTTCCTCTTGTACAATTTCTCTTGTCCAACAGCTTTTGAAATCCTAATCTCTTTGATTCATGCATTGTAAAATAATAGCGCCTACTTTTGGGTGCTCTTTTTTTGTTTAAATAAAAAAAATTCGTCACGTTTTCGCTCCTCCATGATACTCTTGGTTCAATTGCTTTACGGCGAAAACGCTTGTAGTTCATTTTCAACAGAGTTTGAGGTCATGGCAAGTGCCAGTCATAATGCATGACTACTTTTTAACTTTTCCTTGCCTGTTTTCTCGTCATTTTGATGATCGGATGTTCATCAAATTTGCTTCATGTAGCTTGAGAATCTGTTGGTTTCGCACGCTGTTCATTAAAACCCAAGGGGCAACCAAGCGGTGTGGCAAAAAAAAAAAACACAATGTGGAGTTTTTTATGCCATTTCGTTGCTTGTAGAAAAAGTCACCATCACAAGAGACAATGTTGCTTAGGATCGACGATTCCATGCTTTCTCGTTCGAATGAGTCCACTCTCGCGACTTGGCGACCACTGGATGGCACGCAATCACGATTTGAAAAAATCATCGATTTTCCTGGAGGTACAGTCGACCCGCGGAAAATCGTGAAATTTAAGTCCTCAGATCGCCACGCCATGCACATCATTATGTGAACACCGTACATTTACCGGCAGAAATGCAGTAAAAACAGACGAGTCCATTGGCTGGGTTCCACGTAAAATGAAATTAACGCTTTATTTTCGTCTCAAGGTGAACTCGACGAAAAGTGCCTGTGTTTCCGTGAAACACACACCATCAGAAAGAGCTTGGCGCGCAGCGTACGTGGCTATTAGTGATCCGTGAAAAAAGTGATTTTTTGGCCCTTTTGGCGCGGTCCCAAGGTCATATATAGTTTTCGACGCGTGAAAAACCGCGTCAAGCGTCTAGTTCCGTGCGCCTGTTTCTAGTCAAATCCATGCCTCTGGCATGTCACTTGCTAGTGGACGCGTCAGTGCGGCTCTAGGGTCGCGTTCTTCCTGTGCAATTTGCACTTGATATTTTATCTAAAATTTACTCGTTGTTCGCCAGCCAGTAAGTGGACTGCCCCCATTTTTTCGCGATTCCCTGGTTTTATCAAGCAAGTCTTCTTGTGTGGAAGTTTGGGCCAATTCGCGAGACTCAAATTTTCGATTTTCGATTTGGAGCTCGAAATGGCTAAAATCTGATTTTGCACATGGGGTGCCACAATGAGCCTTTGGCTGCTTGCAAACCGCGCCCTCGTCGATTTTCTCGTATGCTAGTTTCGTTTAGACGCGTTTTAAAGAACCGTGTTGCCACGTACGATGGCGCACATATTGAGTTGGATCCAAAAAATCGGTCGCATAGCCTATGACGCCTCTTTTGAACCATTTCTCCAAGGGCGCTTCATGACTATTGCTGTTTGCAAGTGCTAGCGGCACGCTCAGGCCGAGTTTTATGTTTGTAGCGCGTCATGGCTTCAAGAAAATGGAGATACAAGGCTTGATTTTGCCTTTTTTCGCGGCCAGGATCGCCACTGGCCGGCACGATGGCTCCCCGGTGTCATTGACAACACTTTTCATGCACCCGAGGAAGCAAGACAAGGGTCATGAAAATGGAGAAGTCCTGTTGCACGGTGTCCCAATGAATAACGCGTGTTTTTGGTGATACATGTTCCATGCACCGGACCGCGCTCGTTTATGCTTTCGGACCCCTGGCATCTATTCCGATGCTATGATGCTTTACCAAATGCGGCAGGCAACATTGATCACAGCGACGCGTACCACTTTTCGGCTGCATGGTCACGTCAATTGCGCTTGGTTTGAGCAAAATCAGCATGAACGCCTCCTTTTTGTCGTCAATTAACACACAGAAAAATAAAAACGGCGCGCCTCAAGACGCCAGATAGGGAGGAATGCGAGGATCGGCGCCAATTGCCTTTGTTTGCAGATGCAAGGTGACGCCAACCTCGTGACGCAAAGAAAATGGGATGGAACAAGGCAGTGAAACACCCCCCGGACTGCGCGCGCCACGGTGAGAAAATAAAAAAGTGGTCAATGACGGCTGCGTAGCAACGGAATGGGACCAGGGGCGGGGACTCGTGCTGCATGGGGGAGGAGGAAGCCACACATTTCCCTTCTCGCCCGCTCGGTCTTTAAAAGGGGCGTGGAAAAAAAAAGGTCGGCGCCGATTGGATTCTGTCCTCTTCTTTTTCATTGTTTACACCTGAATACCTGTCACTTTTTCCCTTGGCCTTATCTGTTTGCGCCCCTTTGTTGTAGCTTTTATTATTTAACTTGTAGATCTCGCTCTTTACATCCTATGCATACCCTTCCACACCCTGCTGGCACCGAAGACTACGAGCTCGTGCCTTTCCAATTCACCGAGGAGCGTAAGTTTTGGGACAAAAAAAAAGAAAAAAAAGGTGGCAAAGCAAGGGGTACCATTGTAAAATAAAAAAAAAAGCAGCGCGGCTGCAATGGTTTCCTGCGCTAAGCTGTGCATCTGCATGGCAACGGGGGACGTGGCGAATGGATCATCTCGAGGATGGCGCGTCCAATTGACCCTTTTTTTTTTTTTTTTTTTTTTTTTTTTTACTTGTTTCATCAGTTTCTTCGAAAAACGTGTTTGTGCGTCTTCCCGAGCCGTTTTCTCCGCTGGAGAGGATGCTGTTGCAAGCGTCTGGCAATCTGCAACGTCTTGTGTCTGCGTATTACAATGTGCCCAGCCGCGTGGAGATCATTTACAATGATGTGGTCAGCACCAATGGCACGTCGGCCGCCGTGGATCGCCAATATAATCGCAAGACTCGGATATATTTTGCCGACAAGATGGTCATTGAGGCCGACTCGATCCTGTACGTCAAGGACCCCACCGTGCTGGAACTCATTGAGAAGCATAAGTACGGCTTGGGTCAAATCTTTGGGTAAGGATGGGCGTGCGCGTGGTCGCGAGCCCTTGATCGCGTCGCGTTGGCGCGTGACAACTGAATTGAGGTTGCACACCGGGTTTGCCGCTGGATTGCGTGGGGCTGGCTAGGTTCTGGGCCTCTTTTTATGTCATGCGCATGAAAAAAAAGAAAAAAAAAGACAAAAACGACAAAAAAACGACAATGGCTTACCTTTTTCCCATTTTGATTCGCCTAGACACACAAAGCGGTCGCCTGATTTCATGCTGTTGGCCGTGGGCCGCCACGGCACGCAGCCCGGGTCCAGCTTTTGGCGCGATTACAGCCTCAGGATACCCGATGTCTTGGATTGCTTCATCCGTGAGACGTTTATTGCGGGCCTGTTTGACGCGTCGTTTGAGGCTGATCCGGCCGACACACAGGGCAAGATCTGGGTCAATTACCAATGAAAAAAAGGAACGCGCTTTTTGCCAATTGCATTTTTTTTTTATCAAAATCTCTTTGTTTTACATGTGCCCTTTGTCCCTTTTTTTTTTTTTTTCCCCGTGATCAATAAAGCATTCCCCCCTCTCTCTCCCCTTTTTTTTAAAATTTGAGCTGACCACAACGCACCATGAGAAATGGAGCCAATTGAAACGAAAAAAAGAAAAAAAAAAAGTCAGATCCGCCAAATGTGTCGCAGAACAGTGACAGGACAGTGACAGATGATCATGTGATTGGTCGCAGCCAATTGCCCCTTTCCAAATTGGCGAAGAAGGTGCTGGAAAGACAAGGGAAAAGGCGCTTCTAGAAATTTTGTTTTGGTATTTATAAAAAAAGATGGCTGTTCGCCCTTTTTTTTGTTTTCTTTTTTCTTCTTCCCTTTGCTCTTTTGCAACAATCCATTATTCACCATGCCTGAAGCCGAAACCTTCTCTTTCCAAGCCGAGATCTCTCAGTTGATGAGCTTGATCATCAACACCTTCTACTCCAACAAGGTAAGTCCCCTGCTTTTTGCCGTGATTTGATGAATCGAGCGAGAGAAAAAAAAAAAAGCGAGAGACGCGCTGCCTGGGCAGGGTGACGTGGCGACAGCAGGTCACACACGCACAAAACAGGTGCATAGGCATCGCTGACTGTCGTGGATGGGCCTCTTGTCGTGAATTTTTTTTTTTGGGGGGCTCGTTGGGCTCGTTGGGCTCGTTGGGCTCCATTGGGCTTTTTTGGGGTGTGCGCTTTGCCCGTGTTGCGCTTGCGTGTCTTTTTTTTTTTTTTTTTGATGGGCCTGCTAGAAAAAAGGCTGACATTGACATTTTTTTCTTTTCTTTTTTTCTAGGAAATCTTCTTGCGTGAGTTGATCTCCAACTGTTCGGATGCCTTGGACAAGATCCGCTACCAGTCGTTGACGGACCCCTCGGTGTTGGACTCTGAGAAGACGCTGTCCATCCGCATCACGCCTGATCGCGAGCACAACATCTTGTCGATCCGTGACTATGGTATTGGTATGACCAAGGCTGATTTGGTCAACAACTTGGGTACCATTGCCAAGTCTGGCACCAAGGCCTTCATGGAGGCTCTGTCGTCGGGCGCTGACATCTCCATGATTGGTCAATTCGGTGTCGGTTTCTACTCTGCCTACTTGGTCGCCGACAAGGTCCAGGTCATCACCAAGCACAATGATGATGAGCAATACATCTGGGAGTCCTCTGCCGGTGGCTCCTTCACCATCACCCGCGACGACGTCAACCCCCCTCTTGGCCGCGGTACCGAGATGCGCCTGTTCCTCAAGGAAGACCAGGTAAAAAAAAAAGAAAAGAAAGAAAATGCGCCAACAATCGCAAAAAAAAAAAAAATGCGAGGCGTGTGCAGACACCATTGCCAAGCCCACTTTTTTTTCTTGCGATGAATTCAAAGCCCGCTGACTCACACTGTTTTTTTTTATCATTGATTTCAGGTTGAATACCTCGAGGAGAAGCGCATCAAGGACATTGTCAAGAAGCACTCCGAGTTCATCTCTTACCCCATTGAGCTGACCGTCGAGAAGGAGGTCGATGTCGAGGTCTCTGACGACGAAAAGGAGGAGGAAGTCAGCGAGGACAAGCCCAAGATTGAGGAAGTCGAAGATGAGGACGACAAGAAGGAGACCAAGAAGAAGACCATCAAGGAAAAGGTCACCGAGCACGAGGAGTTGAACAAGACCAAGCCCCTCTGGACGCGCAACCCCGAGGACATCAAGCAAGACGAGTATGCCAACTTTTACAAGACGTTGACCAATGATTGGGAAGACCACTTGGCCGTCAAGCACTTCTCCGTCGAGGGTCAGCTCGAATTCCGCGCCATCCTGTTTGTGCCCAAGCGTGCTCCCTTTGATCTGTTCGAGGGCAAGAAGAAGCGCAACAACATCAAGCTGTACGTGCGCCGCGTCTTCATCATGGACGACTGCGAGGAATTGATCCCCGAATGGCTCGGCTTCATCAAGGGTGTGGTCGATTCCGAGGACTTGCCCCTCAACATCTCGCGTGAGATGCTCCAGCAGAACAAGATTCTCAAGGTCATCCGCAAGAACCTGGTCAAGAAGTGTCTCGAGCTCTTTGCCGAGATTGCCGAGGACAAGGAGAACTTTGACAAGTTCTACGAGGCCTTCTCCAAGAACCTCAAGCTCGGCATCCACGAGGACGCCCAGAACCGTGGCAAGCTCGCCGATCTCCTCCGCTACTACTCGACCAAGTCTGGCGACGAATTGACCTCCCTCAAGGACTATGTCACCCGCATGCCCGAGAAGCAAAAGAACATCTACTACATCACTGGCGAATCGCGCGCCGCCGTCGAGAACTCGCCCTTCTTGGAAGGCTTCAAGAAGCGCGGCATTGAGGTGCTGTTGATGACCGACCCCATTGACGAGTATGCCACTACCCAGCTCAAGGAGTACGACGACAAGAAGCTCGTGTGCATCACCAAGGAAGGTGTCGAGATCGAGGAAGATGAAGACGAGAAGAAGGCCCGCGAGGAGGAGGAGAAGAAGTACGAAGAGCTCTGCAAGGTCGTCAAGGAGATCCTCGGCGACAAGGTGGAGAAGGTCGTTGTCTCCAACAAGCTGACCGACTCGCCCTGCGTCTTGACCACTGGCCAATTTGGCTGGTCCGCCAACATGGAGCGCATCATGAAGGCCCAGGCCCTCCGCGACAACTCCATGTCCGCTTACATGGCCTCCAAGAAGACCCTCGAGCTCAACCCCAGCCACCCCATTGTCAAGGCCCTCGAAGCCAAGGTCTCTGCTGACTCCTCCGACCGCACGGTCAAGGACCTCACCACCCTCCTCTTTGAGACCTCCCTCTTGACCTCGGGCTTCTCCCTTGAGGACCCCTCCGACTTTGCCAAGCGCATCAACCGCATGATCGCCCTCGGCCTCTCCATTGACGAGGACGATGTCGTCGAGGACGCTGCCCAGGAGGCCCCCATTGAGGAAGTCGCCGAGGCCTCCAAGATGGAGGAAGTTGATTAGATTCCCCTTTTCCCCCCAACCTCTTTCGCTTCTTTCCCCATGCATCCTCCACTCTCATTTTTGATGAAACAAACAAAAAAAAAAATGAGGCACAATCCATTGGCCTCTTTGTTGAAATTCTGTAGTTAGTTCATAGCAAATAAAAAAAAATTCTTGACTTGCTTTTTCAATCTGACGCGCTGGGAAGAAAAAAAGAAGAAAACAGGCATTGGCCACGTTCAAAGCCCGCTACACCCTAAAAATAAAAATGGCGCGCGCGCACGCGCCTCTGCACTCCTCTTTTTCTTTTCTTTTCTTTTCTTTTTGCTTTACGTACATTTTTTCTCTTTTTTTTCTCTTTTCTCTTGCTTCTTTCTATCATGGCTGCCCCTCCACCACCTGTTGTGAATGGCCTCGTTTCTGCGGGCTACTTTGTCAACTGGTAGGTGCTTGCTTAAAAAAAAAAAGGCGTCGGACTGACGAGGAACGTCCTTTTTTTCTTTTCTTTTTCTTGGCAACAGGGGTATTTATGCGCGCAACTACAACGTCATTGATCTTGCACAAAAGGCAGACTGTCTGACGCACATCCTGTACGCGTTTGCCAACTTGGAGCCCAGTGGAAACGTGGTTCTCGGGGTAAAACGAGGCCTTTTTAGCGTCTTGGCGTCCATTTTTTTGGCAACTCACGAGCTTGTGTTGTGTGACATACATTTAGGACGTGTGGGCCGACAAGGACAAGCACTTTGATCCTAGTAAGCATGACGCTGTGCGCTTGAAAAAAAAAGGGGGGAGGGCATTGACGCTCATTTTTATCTTTTAAACAGACCAAACAGTGGATGGCAAGGGAGATCCATGGGGCGACAATGACGCGAGCAATCTGTTTGGCAATTTGAAGCAGTTGTACTTGTTAAAGCAGCGGCATCGGCATCTCAAGGTGTCGCTCAGCATTGGCGGATGGACATGGTCCACCAATTTCGGCGCCGTGACCGCCGACCCACAAAAACGGGCCGTCTTTGTTCAATCGGCCATCAAGATGCTGGCTGATCATGGATTTGATGGCATTGGTGAGTGGAGACTGGGTGGTGGGGGAAACTCATGATGAGTTTGGCTCAATTGACACGCCGTTTTTACAAAAAAATTAGACATTGACTGGGAATACCCGAAAAACGAGCAGGAAGCGCTTGCTTACGTACATCTTTTGTACGAGGTACGTGTCGCGCTCGACCAGTATCAGCAATCGCTTGGGCAGACGGGCGAGCCCCGCCTGACGCTATCGGTGGCCGTACCATGTGGGGCGCAGCAATATCGCCTTTTGCGCCTGCGCGACATGGCGGCCTACGTGGATATATTTTTTCTCATGACGTACGACTTTGCAGGCAGCTGGGATGCGCAGACGGGGCACCAATCGGCGCTGTATGGCGGTACATTGAATGTGCATCAGGCCGTGAGCGATTACATCCAAGCCGGCGTGCCCAGCCACAAGCTTGTCATGGGCATGCCCGCGTACGGCCGCGCGTTCTCCAACACACAAGGCCCGGGTGCCCCGTTCCAGGGCGTGCCGCAGGGCTCGTGGGAAGAGGGCCAATTCGACTACAAGGCGCTGCCAAGACCGGGCGCCCAAGAGCAAAACGACGCGCAAGCCGTGTGCTCGTGGTCCTACGACCCCCAGCAGCGCGAATTCGTCACGTACGATTCGCCCGTCGTCGTCCAGGCCAAATGCGACTATATCCAGCGAGCACAGCTCGGTGGCGCCATGTTTTGGGAATTGTCTGCGGATCATCCGCGCCACCACCCGCGCAGCCTCGTCCAAACCGTCGCCAATGCCTTCCGCGGCAGGCTCGACACCATGCCAAACCACCTCGCCTATCCTTCCAGCCAATACGGAAACATGCGCAATGCCATGCAGTGAAACCAATTGTTTTTTTTTTTGTTTTTGAACGTGACTCCCCCCCCCTTCACTAGATTTTTTTTTGTTCTCATTGTAATTTTCCTCCCTACTGTATAAATGACATTGTAGTCTGTTTTGACTCGCGCCAACCCTCTTTTAACTCACAATTTAAAAGAACAAATGCTTAAAATGCAAAATCTCGCAAATTTGATCCTTTTCTTCGTCGTAGTGCTCCGCCATGATAGTCAAAATAGCAGAAAATGATGCGGTCCAGCTGCATGGTAAGTTTCAGGGCACATTGCATTGTAAGAATGCGATCAAATCGTACTTTGTAAAACAAGAGGTTTTGTGAATGCCATTTTAGCGGGGACTTTTTCAAACCCATTGAAATTTTGCCATATCCGTGTGCATTGGCATCCATGTTCATGAGGCTGATCGATTTCGTTTCGGTGGCGCGTCTCAATGGCGAGCAATCGCGCATAATCATGACTTTCAGAGAAAGTCCATTATCTCGACGCTCCGCTAATCAATCTGCCCAAGACTTTGTCAAACGAACCGGGTCGCCTTGTTCATAAATTTTGCTGCTTGCATTGAGTTCTACCAATGCCATCATCTCGAGAAAAAGCGAGATTTTAAGAAAAAGAGTGACAGCACAAGGAAGATCGCCATTGAGACGCGTCACCGAAACGAAATCAATCAGCCTCACGAACATGAATGCCAATGCACGCGGGCATGGCAAAATGTCATTAGGGTCTGAAAGAAACCTCGCTGAAATGCCCATTTTAAGAGTTCACTCCTTGACAATACGCGATCAGACCGCAATTGTAAATAGTCTATAGCCCCCTAAAAGTTGCCTCCACTGCTGGCCCACGTCCATGCACGCCATCACAGCTCTCAAGCTCCCTTGTATACTGGATGAATGATCTTCGGCTATACAAAAGCATTTTTTTAACGCGCAATCAGCTTACTTTTCAAGACATTTTAACCTGTCGTAGAGCTTTACGTTTTAAATCAAAAGCAATGGCAGGCCATCTGCTTCATTCGTGCAATTTCGCTAGAGGCAATGGATGTAAAACAAATCGAGTTTTTTAACTATTAAAATGTATTTTTATTGATTGATAAATGCAAATGAGAGATAGAAGGGGGTTGGAAAAAGAGATTTAAGCGTTGCTCTTCTCCGTCTTGGGAGGCTGCCAGCGAATAAAGTACAGAGAGAGAATACACAAAAAGGAAATCGCGACCAAGCACATGTTGAAGAAAAAGCTGATGACATCGACCGCAATGCCAATTGGCGGGATGGACGGCTGCGTGTTTCGCAGGGCAGGCATGGCAAAGAGCAGGGTGGCATTGAGCGCAAGGATGGGCAAGTCAATGGCGCGCTTGTAGAGGATGAATTGCAAGGTGACTAAGCAAGAGCCCAAGGACAAGAACCAGAGCAGGATAATCACAATGGCAGAGAAAGCAATGGTCGTTGGTGCACGCTTGACGGTGAAGGTCAGCAGGTAGTACTCGGAGCCATCTGTCGGGTCAATGGATTGCGTGATGTTGGAGATGATGTTGAATTGTGGCGACACCGCGTTCAAAAGCACAGGGGTATGGATTGCGGTGGCATTGGCGCCCGCACCTTTCATAAGATTCAGGGCAAAGGAAGCATCATAAGAGTCCAGAGGATAGTAGCTGACTTCACCAAACATGGCAATGGAGTAATCCGTGGTGGGCAAGCGCGAGCCATTGGCATAAAACTTGGCATCACTGTCGGAATTGACGGTCACAGGAGCATTGAGCGCTGCCGCCGAGCCAAAAGTCAGGTTGCCACAAGGAACAAATTGGACATTGAGCTTGAGAAGTTGGTTGATGGGATCCACAGCGGTCACACGAGCGTTCAAAACAATGGCCGTGTCCGTCAGAGTGTCATAATTAACAAGGTCTTGCAATTCAGCGTCACTGAATCCAGAAAAAATCGCGTTTTCATTCTTGGAGTTGGTCGTTTTTCGATAAGAGAAGAATGTAGGCACCACAATGGCCACCATGATGGCAACAACAATCAGCAACACAATCAAATTCTTGATGATACGCGTCATGACAGAGTCGTTTTCGTCCTTCAAGCGAAAATATTTCATTGTAGGTAAAATGGAGTGAGTGCAAAGCTGCTTTTAAAGAAAGAAAAAAAAGTGAATGAAAAAAAAAAATTATTTCGATTTGTTCCAAAACCAAGCGCAATATAAAGAAAAAAAAATGGATCCAAAGATCAACATCTAAGCAGCCCTCTTTGCCCCTCTCACAAGGCGAAACTTTATTGCAGCTTGGCCACTCGTGTCACCTTCGGCGTTCGATATCGCCGCGTGCATCAACTGTATCAACTCCCTCCAAGCCCTCCAGATGCATGCAATTCAGTGGTTTTTCTCTCCTTTTTACGCGAATTTTTTTTTTATTTCCATTACATTGCTTTATTTCATGGTATGATCCGCCCTTTTTATAGACCAAAAACAAGAGTAAAAAGTGAAAGGGCTTGGATAAAACTCGAAATCATTGTGGCTAAAATCACGAAACAAAAGTGTGGCGATGCAGGCTTGCCTAAAACGTGCATCCAAGCACGATCATCTACTTCTTGGAAATGATCAACCTCTTGTGGCGAATACATAGAGTTCCAACCCCGCCGCCTTTCCATTCCAAATGACAGCGTGTGCAACACCAAATGTTGTGTGGCATTTTTTTTTTTTTTGTTTTTTTTTTTTTTTGGTGGCACATCTCTTGCAATCTTGCAGCAAATTTTTTTTTGTGATTCTGAGAGTCACATGGTGTCAATAAATGACCTTGTGTATGCTTTGACTTGCATCAACTTGTAATTTTCTCCCAATGCACGAGCACGAGAGCCACGGATAAGCCCTTCGGCACGCTCGCTCCGTGGTCTTTTTTGGCCCCAGCAAGCTACCTTTTAAAAGCCCGGACAACCGGTTCAGGGCATCGTCATGATAGGCTTGTCGCACTTCGCCAAGGGGCAGCGAAAACATGGTGTTCTTTAAGAAGACACCAAAAATGCTAAACTTCGCAAAGTTGATCCTTTTCTTCATTGTAGCGCTCCGCCGTAATGACCAAAGTTGTGCAAAATGACGCGTTCCAGCTGCACCATGAATTACGGGGCACATTAAATTGTAACAATGCGGTCAAATCGCACTTTGTAAAAAAAAGGGATTTTGTGAATGCCATTTTAGCGGGGACTTTTCAAACCTAGTGAAATTTTGTCGTGCCCGTGTGCATTGGTGTCTATGCTCGCGAGGAGGACTGATTTCGTCTAGGTGACGCGTCTCAATGGCGAGCAATCGCGCATAAACGTGATTTTCAGAAAAAGAGCCATTATCTCGACGTTCCGTGCTTCAATCTGCCTGAAACTTTGTACAGGGAACGGACCCCCTTTGCACGCAACCTTCGCTACCTGCATAGAGCTCCCCCAATGCCGTCATCTCGAGAACGAGCGCGATTTTCAAGAAAAAAAGCGACATCACAAGGAAAACTCGCCCCACAACACGCGCCACCGCGAGCGACCTTAATGATGCCGTGAATCATGGTGCTCAAGTCACGCAAGCGTGTCAAAACTTCAGTAAGTTCTGAAAGAAAATCCGCAGGAATGCCATTTTTAACGTTTGGTTTCTTACAATGCGCGATTTAACTGCGATTGTAGAATACCATTGATCCCTGAGATTTACCCCACAACTAGCTCCCGTCCGTGCGCACTCAACGCAGGTATCAAGCTCCGCCGTGCACTAGATGCATGATGTGCGGCATCCCAGATCAGTCATTTGCGCGCGATAAACTTGCTTTTTTCATGCCATCGTAGACTCGCAGCACCTTGCATTCTAATGCAAAAGCATTGCTCCCAATCTGCTTGACACGTGCAATCTTGCACTGGCAAAAAGTTACTTGCAAAATGTTACGCGCACTGCAAATCACTTCAAATGTGGCAAGCTCCATAAGATACTCTCTTGAAGAGCATAATCGTAGAGCACCACGCGGAGCATCAAAATTGTAAGCTACTACGCGGCCCTGCTACACCGTAAATATCAGGGTACATTGTATTGTAAAAACGCGGGCAAAGCACGCTTTGCGGGTTAAAACATCGCTTATCTTGCTTGACAAAGTTTTAAACATTGTACACACCCAGCTCAACCATGACAATAGTTAGCCAGCCATGTCGTCCGTTGCGTGCACTTGATTTTGAGTGGACATGTGAGTGAGAAATCCTTGCAGACTATGTGCAGACGTTTAAAATTGGCTGCTCCTATGGAAATCTTTATTTTTCTGCATTGGAGTAGCTTGATCCAAGCAGCAAAGATAAAGTGCCAGTTGAATTCTTGCTATCTGCATAATTTCAAGCCGATTGAGTCACTGAATAGGGACAAACGAGCCATTTTCAAGGAAAATCAAGACACCACAAGGTAATGTCGTCGATGGGACGTGCACACGACGAATCCCCGGTCCATCCGTAATCAAGGACGCGGGATCCACGCGGTCATGTCAAAATTTCGCAGGTTTCCAAATTGCCCCCGCTTAAATGCCATTCACAGAATTCGGTTTTCTACAAAGCGCGTTTTGACTGCGTTTGTCGAATACAACCGATGTTTAAACTCACAACATAACTGGTCCTGGTCCATGGGCATCAAGGGGAAGCAATTTCTTCCGTGTCGCATTCGATTCATCACGTGCTGTGACAGAAAGCGGCCATTTTATACGTTGCCCGCGTTTCCAGAGGCATTGGTCTTATATAGTGGTCTGCTTAAAGGAACGGGATTGTAAGACCAGCGTTGCTCAGCTGAACGAGCACGTTTGGGAAGAAGCATCTGGCAGAAAAAAAGTCGCGCAAATCGAAAACACTCTAAATTCTAGTAGTACTGGGCAAACTTTTTTTTTCACCTGGACACCGCGCACGCTCAAAGCAAGGGAAAATGAGCGCCCCTGATTTCTTGCGCAGCCATCGAAATTCCGTTGCCTCTGCTTTTCTTTTCGTGTTTTTTTCGGCCTTTTTCTGTTATGGCGTCGCTTGACCAAGATATTTCAAAAAGCATATGGTATGGCAAAGTGCCTGTGCAGGTGCAGACGGAGCCCAGCGACCCGACCGAGTGCGTCTACGTAAGTTTTGGGGGTTGCCATGGAGCGTCATGCCACGACGCATCTCACTTTTTGCGCTTTTTTCTTCTTTTTATTAAAAAGATGGAGGTGGCGCGTTGCTCGTACCTTCCCATGCTGACCCACGCGTTGTGTGCACAGGTTGACCGGCTTGAGGGCGTGGATCCAGCGTCGGTGTGGTACTCGTTTCAAGGCGAGCCGCTCAAATGGTAAAGATTTGGCGCGCGCGGAAAATGGAAGCACGTGACGCGTACAAATTCCGCTTCCCCCCCCCTAGGCATCACCCCGTCGGCCTGCTGTACGACTTGCTTTGCTCGGCCGCCAAGCGCGACGGCAAGGAATTGCCCTTGCCATGGCCATTGACCATGCACACGGATGCATTTCCTGAGTCAGCCTTATTGCGGAACCCCAACATGGAGACCACCCAGGATATGTTCATGGCCATGATCAAAGAAGCGGATTTCTTGAGGCATGGATCGACCAAAAAAGTCATGAACCTGTCCAAACAAGATCAAACCCAATTGTGGCAAGCATTGACCTCGGGTAAAAACAAAACAAAAATAGCAAATTGGAAAAAAAAAGACGCGTCATTGATAGTTTTTTTACGGGGTGGCTCCAGAGCGATATGATGACTATTGGCAAGTGAATCATAGTATCCTGGATGAGCGGCCGGGTACACAGGGAACTTCGTCGCCCAAAACATCCACCAACAACACGTCTGGCCCGCGTCATGTGCCATTGCGATTGTATTTGCCCAATCAGTGCCCTGTGATTCAAGACTTGGTGCCATTCACCTCGGAACAAGGTAAAAAAAAAAAAAAAAAGATCAGAAAAAAAGGCGTGTCACTGACGCGAAACACCCTTTTGTGTATTTTAGGCGATCCTGTGCTATTGAGCGATGCCATGCAACAATTGCTCCCCAAGGTGCCTTTGGACGACATGCACATCATGATTCACGGTGTGACAGTGCCCGTAGACACGCCCATCCGCTGGGCAATCGATCACCTGGCGTATCCTGACAATTTTCTTCATCTTGTCGTGTTTTGATAATACCCCCTCTCGTTTTTAAAATGAAGCACTCACTTTTCCATCCATTGTGTGGGACCGAAGAGGCGGAAACAACAACAATAGAAAATTAATTTAATGAAAGCAAGGCTGTTTTTCTGTAGAACAGAGTTCAAAAAGTGACTTGATGGAAGCAAATGTCGCACAACAACAGATCTCCGTCCAGATGAGACGGCGGGGCTTCAATTGACGCGTGCCTCACTGCTTCTCCTTTTTTTTTTATCGTTTTTGGCACCCGCTTTTCTTGTCCTTTTTTTCATTTTGTCGCCTTTTCTCTCTCTTTTTTTTTTCATTTTCTCGCTCACCCACGCTCTTTCCGCCCTTTTTTCCCTTTTTTGTTTGACTTTTTCTTTCAACCATGTCAGACGATGATCCCAGCCATGTTAGCAGTGACAAGCGCGACTCCGCACAGTCGTTCACGTCCATTCGCCTTGAACTTCAGGTAAAACAAGCTCTACCATCCCTTTTGTTCCCTTGTTTTTTTTTTGCCTCTGTCGTTGTCCTTCTCCTTGCACACACACACCTGTCGTCATAGTTGGCTCTTTTTCCCCAGCCTGGGTGGCCAGCGGGCCCCCTTGTTCCCTCCGTTTTCCCCTTGACGCGCCCTGCTCCTATATTTTATGTAGGGTCACCCTTTTTTTTTTTTTGCTATTGGCCACTGTTTGGTCTCCCCTTTTTTTTTTTTTTTTTTACCTTTTGCTCCCCTCACGACGCACACACACACATACACACCTTATCACTATCGACGCTTCTGCACGCTTTTGCCTTTGTGTCTTGCCCTCCCCCCTTTTTTTTATTTATTTGTTTGGATTGGATTGGATTGGACAAGCTGACTTTTTTTTTTTCTTGTTGCCTAGGTCTCGGATCAGATTGTCCTAAGGCAATTGGAGCACCGCAAGCGTCTAAAGGTGACGCATGGCGATGATGACCAGCCACCGAGTCTCCCCATGGACCACGACCATCAGCACGACGACCAGCACACCATCTTTTGGCAGCAATTGTCGCAAGATTACGATCTGATGGTACAACAGTACCCGCAGGCATTGCTTGCACTGCTTGCACATCATGGCGGCGTGCCTGAATACGCGCGAGAGCCCATTTGGCAGGCCATGGTCCATTGCCCACACTCGGCTCTCATCCAGACCTACGACGACCTGCAGAAATCGCTGCCGTCACCTGCCGCATCGCTCATCCAACAAGACACCATGGATCTGTACGCCGGCAGCCTCCCTGACACACAGATGCACGCCCTCAGCGACGTCCTGCAAGCCTATCTGTTGTACGACACGGCCTCTCACTATCATCCCAATTTGATTCATCTGCTCATGCCCCTCGTCCGCTTCCTGCCACCTAAAGAGGCCTTTTGTGTCCTTGTCAGGTAAAAAAAAAAAAAAAAAGAAAGAAAGAAAGAAAAAGAAAAAGAAAAATGAAATTGAAGCAAAAAAAAAAAAAGAAATGAAAAAAAAGCATGCCTTGATCCTCACGCGCCGCCATTTCTCTCTCCGCGTTTTTCCCAGACTCATGGACCACTTTGATTTGAAAATGCTGTTCAATTGCCGCAACGACGACACGGCTGTGCAGCTGTTTGACATGATTTTGGCCGAGCACTATCCGCAGGTCAAGCACCATCTGGAACAACATCACGTGTGCGCGTCCTTGTTCGTGCCCACTTGGTTTGGCGCATTGTTCAACTCGGTGCTGCCAGAGCGTGCGCTTTTCCGCCTGTACGACATGATCTTGGCGCTCGGCACGCTGAACATGGCCATTTGCACAGGGTTGGCGCTTGTGCAGCGCGCATCCAACGCGCTTTTGTCCATCACCGAGTCTGACGCGCTCTTGTCGACCTTGGGCACCACCAAATTGTTTGACCTCGCTTATGCGGACAATGACGTGGACGCACTCGTTGCCGACACGCTCCTTTGGACGAATGTGGTCCCACCGTCGAAATTAGCCCATTTGCAGACCCTGATTGCCGCTGCACGCAAGCCAAGCGCCGCGTCGTCAATGGCAGGCAATGGCGGCACCAAGTCGTCGTCCTCCGGACGCAAATCCAAGCGTGAATCGTGGTTCTGGTCGTCTTTGTATCCATCACAGCAGCAACAGGCGCCATCTCAACAAGCAATCGCTGACACCGCCGCGCCTTGTTCGCCGGTGTCTGGTCGCCCAAGCGACGGCCCATCGGCATCCATTCTGCATCAACAAATCGAGGATTTGGTGCGCGCACTCTCGCAATTGCAGCGCGACCACCGTGACCAATCTGAGGAATTGATGTCGATCAAGCAACGTGATGTTGAGACCCAAGCAGATCGCCTGAAATTGCAAAAGCGCAATGCGGCCATGGAAAAGAAATTGAAGAAATACAAGGCCAAGATTACGCAGCAGCAACAGACCATCCAGGAACAATCGGTGCTTGGCCAACAGGATGACCACATGCGCTCGTTCATCGATTCGCTCAAATTAACAGGCAGCTTTGGCTCGCTCGTTGCCAGTGGTCTCGCCGCCAATGACCCAGTGTCGGCGACAAACACGCAAAAAACAACATCGCGCCGCCAATCGCAACAACACGCGCCCGTTGTCGCGCCAAAAGAGGCTGACGACAGCAACACAAGCAGCAGCAGCACCAACGACGATGATGACGCGTCGCAAACACGTCGTCCGTCAGTGGCCACGACCGCCACGATCGAAGATGACGCGATTGTCGCCGAGGAAGACGCGGACGCGACCATTTCTCAGCAACAACAGCAACAACAACAGCAACAACAGGCCGAAATTGCCGCTGCGCAGGCGGCTGCCAAGGCGGCGTCTGCCATTCAACAGCTCACGTCGGAGCTGACGGCCGTGAAACTTGCCAATTACGAGATGGGGCAAAAATACGAGCAGCTGTGCCACAAATTCAGCGACGCCGAATTGCAATACCAGCGTGCTAATCAAAAGATCGCGTCGCAAGCGGAACACATCACACAATTGGAACGTGCGCTCGAAGAACACGACCAGCTCAAGGACTCGTTTTTGCACGAATGGTCGCAAGAGCAAGAATCGCTGTTGATGGAGAACGAGGATTGGATGGACAAGGCGCTTGCTGCGCGCAAAATGGCGAGCGAATTGCACATGGAGAAGCTTGCGCTTGCCAAGCAAGTGGAGCGCGCCGAGCAGCGCATCCACCAGCTCGAGGAAGAGAAGCGCGAATATCTCATGCCACGCGACAGCTTCTCGGAAGACGTGTTTGCCACACACGCCCTCTTTTTCACTTCCCCCAAAGAAGCGTCCGCTACGACCGCGTCGCAAACTCACACCGACGACGCAGAATTCCGCCTCAAATACGTCGAGGCCGATTTGCGCTGCAGAGAACTCGAAAAGCTGCTTGCCGAGGCCAAAGTCAAGGTTGCCGAATACGAAACAGCATCCATGGGCCGCCATAGCACCAGCAGCTTCACCTCGTGCTCCACCACCCCATCCTCCTCGGTCTGCTGCTCCCCTCGCGAATCTTTCCAGCGCAGATCATCATCCATGCAAGCCAAGCGCAATTCAACCCTGTCGTTGCTCAGCCAACACCGTTCATCCATCATGGCTAATTCGCTGGCCGGCGCCGCCGCCATCGCCAATGGCAATGGCAATGTCAATGGCCCTCACCACGGCCCCAATGGCACCGCATCTCTCGTCGCCACCACCACCAATGGTTATGTGCCGCCCACCTCCCCAACAAATACAAACACAACAAACACCTCCTCCAATTACCAAACGCGCTTGTCAGACGACAGCTGCGCATCCTCCGCCACATCCGTCTCCTCTTCCGTCGGAAGCAAGCGCTCCAGCATGTACTATCGCATCTCTTCCGCCTTTTCTTCCGCCAATGCCACAAAACCCGCCTTGTGCGAGGAACCAGAGAGCCTCCTTGCTGCTCAGCAACCTTGCCCGTGAGTTTGTCCTCCCCCTCTTCTTACCAGTAGATTGTGCCACCACCATCACCCCCTTTGATTTGATTTCTTGTGATTTCATTGCTTTTTGGAAATCAAGCGCCAATGTTACCCAATTTTGCCGAATCCCCCCTTTCCTTTTTCCAAGGCTTCTCTTTTTCTATGCTAATAGTATCTTTATAAAGCTTCTCTTGACAAAAAAAAATTTTTTGGAGAAAAAAAAAAAGAGACAAAGGGATGTGTCCGGGCCACATAAATCCTTTTTGATGCCTTTTTTTTTTTTTTTTGTTCATGGCTCTGTTGCTATTGCTGTACGGTTCTCAATGGCTGCTGAGGGGTCCCAATTGGCCATCTTTCCTTCTCGTCTGTGCTTTTTTTTTCATTGACATGTGCACGCGTAAATAGCTTTCCCCGCAAGATCTCATTTAAAAAAAAAAAATAGAAGGAGCGCGTCGCAATGTCGCCCTGGAAATTAAGGTTTTGCTTGTGATGATGAAAACGCATAATCGCCGTTTTTTAAATTGGCAGCTTTTATCCGTCTTTCTTTTTTTATGCACAAGCTAAATGCGGGGAAACAGGACGCACCCCCGTGGAGTTTTAAGAAACAATCGCGCGTGGAAATGAAAGCTTTCTGAGGAGCCGCGCTTTTTTTGCGCGACACTCACATTTAAAAACCTGGCCATGTCATCGTCAATTGCCTCTTTTTGCGCATTGGCAAGCCGGTGGCAACTTGTTTTTTACCTTTTTGTATTGGCGTATGGATGGCGCCCTTTTTTTTTTCCCTTGGCGAGAGGGGGGACACAACGTCGGCTCAGACGGGCCCAATTCTATTGTTTGAGATGTAGGCTGCTTTTTGATGGCCAGATGGGCCGCGGGCTTTTTGGCATTTTGCTTGCAAAGCAAGCATGTGAAGCGGTGATGAACCTTGTTTGCCCTTTCTCCACATCGTTGTGTCACCAATGCTAGCGTGTGCGATCGATTTCAACCTCCGTCCACCTGCACGTTCGCGTATAAAAGGGGTGGATGCGTTTGATTTTTTTTTCTTTTGACAATTTTTTTCATTACACACTATCACAACATCATGGCCATCTTGGAATCTAACAATCGTCACGCTGAATTGAACCGTCAAAAGCTCAAGCAAGTCAAGGAGCTGACCTCGGACCTTGAGGGCTGGGAATTTTCGCAAGAAAACCAGGGCGTCAAGCTCTACAGCAAGCAACTGCCCGACTCGGCCATCCCCGTGGTCCGTGGCGATTATCTCTTAAAGACCACCGCGTACACGGCCGAACAAGTCGCCCTCGTTGCTACGCTGCCCGGCTGCCGTGCCATTTGTAAGTGAAAAAGGGTGAAAAAAAGAAAAAGGTAAGTCAATCTCATCTCTTTTTTTTTTCTCTCGCTCTATAGGGGACGAAAAGTTCAACTCATCCGAGGTCAAGGAGGTGTTTACAAAGAACGAGTCGCTGTTTTGGGTTCGCACCAACACGCCGTGGCCCATCAGCAACCGCGATTTTGCAGGATGCCGCTTGTGCGACATTGAGCAAGATCTCAGCTACGTGTCCATGGCGTCTGTCGAGGATCCCTCTGTGCCCGAGGTCTCTGGCTGCGTGCGCGGCACCCTGATTACCTCTGGATGGAAGACAGAAAAGGTCGCGGACGGCATCTTGATCAGCTACGTGTCGCAAGTGGACTTGGCCGGCTCCATCCCTTCGTCGTTCCTGAACAGCGTGCGCCTGCAGATGCCGCTGTGCGCTGGCAAGGTCGCCGAGTACATCACCGAATACGGTTTCCCCCCTCTCATTCGCGAAAACACGTGCGAAATTGGAAAGGTCGACTTTGACCACGCAAAGCGCACATACACCGCCGCGCTCGCCGGCGAGGGCTCCGCCACGTACGAATTCTCCTCCACCATGTACCCCAACGGCGTCAAGGTCGACGTCTCCGCCGGCGAGGCAAACGTCGACGGCAACACCATCTCCATTTCTGGCATCAATGGCAACGCCACCCTCACCATCACCAAGGCCTAAGCATTGCACACGAAGTGGGCGCGCCTCTTTTACCCCTTTTTGAATAGAAATCAATAAAAAAAAGCAACCTCGCGACGCGCCCTTGTTGCTGCTATTTTGTAAAATTGAACTTTTTTTACCAATTGCCTCTGACCAATTCGAGGTCGCGCCCTATTTTTTTTTTTCGACCATTTGCTCTGCGTCCATGTAACAGTTCATGCAAACCCTCAACCAATTCGTTTTTGCCGGTATTTGCTTGGTGAACTCTTGAAATGTGACTTTTTTTTCAATTCTATCATGCCCATGATCAGGGGCAAACCAATTAAATTTTTCTAAGCCCGCTTTTCGTTGCAATGATGTTCTGGCTGGTCGAATTTTGACCTGGATTGAATCATTGTAACACCAGAAACAGCGAATTAGCTATTTTTTTTCAGAATGGTGCCGCATTTTTCCACGATTGAGCAGATGTGCATCCAACAACGCAGCCGATGGTTGAGGATTCTTATACAGTGGCCACGACCAATACAATAAAATGAGAGATCACGATGATGGGCATGCTTTGTGTGTATTTTTGATGCCTGTCAATGAATTCACATCCTTAAGGAGTCTTGACGCTTTGAATATAAACTTGCTTCATTTCCCATTCCCGACGTGCTGCGGACATTAGATGGCGCGTGATGCTGATTTTGAGAAGAAAAATACAAAAGGTGCCGCTTGGGCTTAGACTTGTTCTCAAATTATGGAAGAAAAAAACCATGGAGCAATGCATAGCACCTTGATCTCAGGTGATGTAGAACCACGGTGCCGCGGGTCTGGATCTTGATTTCAAGGTGAGAATGTAGGAAAAATGCGGTAATGGGCTTAGTTAATGCAAAAAATATAAATATGCTTGCATGTTTTGTTTGTTCGACCCTCATCTGCCAAGTCAAAACATCATGTCTCAACCATCCCCAAGAGCCCCTCCCACTGTTGCGCGCGCTAGGACGGCGCCAACGGCTCATGAAGTGTCGTCGACAACTTATCCGCCTTCACAGCCCCAAAGCGCGCCTGTTCAAGTCGTGGAACAGCCCTCTACGAACCAAGAACAGCAGAGACGTACTACTCCAGGTCAAAGGGCGGCGATAGTGACGACCACCCTCCTTCTTGCAGGCGCCGGCACGGCTGCCAGCATTTACGAGGCGACTCAGGCGGGCAAACACTAGGCACTCGCTGCACAAGCATTTGATCTCATGCTTTGTGATGGCGTGACGGTCTTTTGGAACAGCTTTGACCAGTTCGTTTGTGCACAAATCTTGAATAAATCTGAGATTAAGCCGTTTTAGTGTGTATTTTGATCGCCTGGAAATGGATTTCACTGGGGTAAGAATAGTGACCATTTAAACGTGAATCTCCATCGTTCAGCGTTCAAATGAGCCCACCCTTGCGGAATGGTGATCACTGGATGGCGCGTACTTGACGATTTTCGAAAATGGCCATTTTTCCAAGGGGTGCAGTCGAAGACTTGAAAAATGAAAAACTTCGGTCCCCAGATCGCCATTCCATTCAACCACATGGTAATTGGCCGTTATTCATTGACAGGAAAGCACTAAAAACGAGAGGTCCATTGACTGGGTTTGACGTAAAGTGGAAAAGGCGGGATTGTCGGCCATTATTTCGCCCTAAGGCTAACTTGACGAGGATTGGCCATCCGTGCCTCGAAATCATACCATCAGAAAGATCGCGCCCTGACGCGCTTGTGAATATGGGTGATCGGTAAAAAATAATAGCTTTGGTACATTTTGATATGAAGGCAAAAATGACACGTTTTGGGCCAAACTTCAACACCGTATCGAGTCGCGATTCCTTCGCGGTACGCACTCGCTACGCTTACTAAGTTCATGCATCGGATGTTTCTCTTGCTGATGCATGTATCAGTGCTAGTCTGTAAGGCATTCCGGAGACCCAATTCGCGAGCAAAGTTTTATCTATTTTTGCTCGTTGCTCGTCATTGAGCAGATGGATGGACGTTTTTTTTTTTTTTTTTTTGCTTCGTTCGTGGTTTCTCGCAGCGCTTCATCTTGTGCGTAAGTTTGGTCCGATTCTGGAGACCTGATTTTTCAATTTCTTCTCGGGGCCTCGAAATGGCTAGTTTTTGGATGTGCGTGCAACGCGCCCTCAATGGCCAACATCTGCTCTAAATTGAGAGCGTCGCGGGTTTCTTGCTAGAAATTTCACGCAGAGACGCGTTTTGCGTCTTCACGGTGCATGTATGGTGAGTTGCACTAGATGTATTGCTAAAAATGACGAATTTCGGATTTTCTCACGAACAACCTGATTACATTGCCACGTCATTGAACCAAAGAAAGCCGGACAAGAAAGTCCAGCAATTAAGAATTGGCGCAGTGACGGATCGTCAGCCTCGATATATGCATGACGCAAAAAAAATAAACACGAAATCGACCTCCTGGAAACAAACTTGCCGAGATCTCAAGCGATTTATTTCAAAACATGACCACGCTCACCGCCTTGCCATGCTCATTCATTTTGAAATGTCGCACACAGTGGTAGGTAGCGTCGTTGCCGAATAAAACAAGTAAAATTGGCCATTTTGGTTCCTTTTTCAGTATGTCTTCCTGAAAACGCACCCAAACAGCCTCATAGTCAAACGAGATGGACGGCGGAGACAAGGTTCTAACGATCCCCAGTGGTTTCAGCGATCGACCGAAAACCTGTTTGCAAATCAGATGACAAAATACCTCTCATTTAACGGAAACAAGAAACAACGGCGTCAAACGCGCGTTTTGTGCGCGCCATTCGTGGCAACCAAAAACTTGAGGCTGTGGAAATAGCGTATGTCTACCGTTTTTGCATATCAACAACACCCATTTAATGAAACAATGTAAAAATGCATAAGTAGAATGAAAAGACGCGTCAAAAGCGCGTCGAAAGCGCGTTTTGTTGGGCGCAATTTGTCGCAACAGCGATTGTGGTCATGGTAAATCGTGTTCTGCCATTGTTCCCCGTCTGTCCTGATTTTCCATGACAGAAAAAAGGTATAAATGAGCCATTCATGATCGGGCTCAGCAAATGGGATGCGCCAAGTGGCGTGCGCCGGTGCGCGCAAAGGCTGGTCAAGCTGTCAAAAGAGGCATGTGACACAGTTGATCGGTACGACGGGGCAAAATCCATAACGTGCAGCTCTATTTTTAGACATTTTAGCGTGGCACAGGCCATTGTGGAATTTGAGACGATCGAGATTTCGGCGCCTCTGCCTTTTTGGCGAAACCTTGCTTTGGCCATGTGCTTAGCGCAGGGAGCAAAAGCGCTGCGCGGGGCAGGTGGCCAGGGCATTTGATTTCTTGCCCATTTTGCTCGCGCGTCAGCAGATCACGGCCGAAATGAGATGCCATGCTTTTGTTGGGTGGCTCCAATTGGTCTGATCTTGTGCAAGGTTGCATGCGCAACACTGCAAGGAAAATTAGATCAAGGCCAAAGCCGTGCATTGGAGGGACAATGGAGGCACCATGGAGAGGCAAGTGAGCCCGATTGGCCTTTTTTTTTTATTTATTCCGTGATAGGTGAGGCGAGAGAGCGAGGTATGCGTAGACACTTGGACGTAAAAAAAAAGTGAGATGAATTGGATGGGGAATGAGAGAAGGGGAAACAGTGGAAAACAAGAAAAGAAAAAAGCGGGATGGAGGGAGAGAAAAGATCAGGTGAGATCATCGCTGGCTGACAAGATCCATTTCACCTTCCAAGGGTGCCCGCAATGCCAATATTTGGGGGTGCAGATGAATGCAGGGATCTCCTCTTCCAAATCAACGTAGCCATCGGGTCTGGACTGCCGCATGGCTTCGATATGCTGCAATGCTTTGCGTTTTTCTTCTTTGCATAAGACCCATCGGCAATGCCGGCAAACACAGCCGCCACTCTTGTTGTATCTGTACAAAAAAAAAAGTTCTTGTCAGCGAAATCACGCGTCCATGTGCTTTTTAAAACAAGGAGAAGCCATTGACGAGAGATAAACAAATAAACAGGTCTTTTTTTTTTTTTTTTTTTTTTTGCTGATTGATGATCTCACGACTGCAAGGTCAAAAAAAAAAAAGAGGGAGGGAGGGAAAGCGCGTTTGGCTTATTTTTTTTTTTAAAAAAGAAAAAAAAACGTACCTGAGGCCACACTTGTTGCAAAGATAGCAAAAGGGCTTGCCTTTGTCGTAAAAGATCTCGTCGGATGGGAATGGCCAATTGAAAGCTTTGCGCATGCATGCCTCTGAGCTTTCTTGGCATGCCTGGCACGGGCCCTTTGAGCGTGTAGGGCGATTGGTGGAGAACGAGCTGGTTGCAATGGTCGAGACGAGCGGCTTCATATCAAATGTGAGTGTGGGCGACGATGATTCGGCGGCCATGGAAGCCGATGGCATTGGGGACGATGGCGACGGCGAGTAGCTGCTGCTGTTGCTATTATTGTTATCAATGCTGCTGTTGTTGCTATGATTTGATGGCAAATGACTGGTTGTGGTGTCGCCCGTGATGCTGGCAAGGTCTAAACGGCGATGTGCGGGCTGTTGCTGGTGTTTGGGCAGGCTGGCATGTGCTCGTGGTGTCGCTAGAGTGGTGTTGGGGGCTTGGGGCGGCGCCAAAGGCAGGGCAACGGCGTTTGCAGCCATCAATGGGGTGGTATCATCAACGTCCATGGGCAAACAAGACGTGTGGCGCGCCGAAAAGGCGGCCTTGGTCATGGACGACGGTATGGGGGAGGAAGACGCGGAGCGCGTGGACGACGCAGGCGAATTGGAGGAAGAAAAGGCTTGCAAGCGCATTGTTTCGAGTTTTGATGTGTCTGTCTGTGTCAATGGCCGTGGTGAGCGACGTGGCAGGTGGATGATCTTTGGCATGAGGACGCGCTCGTGTGATGAGCGGCGTTTCTCGTGCTGGATCAGGGCGGCGAATGACCTCATGTTTGACTTTTCAAGGGGTGACCAGCAAAAGACGCGATCATGTGGTTTCTGCATGGGTGATGGCGACGGGGCACACTTGCGGCGGCGTTTGATGGCGCGCGGTTGCTCATGATGGTCCGTTGTTGGCATCGAATTGGCCATGTTGTGGCTCGTAGCGCCAGTGGATGAAGAGGAAGACGTTGAAGACGATGCCAGTGGCGCACTGTCCGATGGTTTGATGGGCGAGCAGGCCGTGGGTGGCGTGGGAGGCGGCGACGCGGGAATCTGCGCCGGTTCCTCCTCTTCTTCCTCGTAATCGTCGTGAACCAGCTCGGGCGGCGACAAAATCAAGTAATCAGGGGCGGGGCGCGACGATCCCTTCATCGGTGCATGAGGAGGTTGAGAATACGATGCAGCTCGGTAATTCGGCCAAGCACTAAAGGTCATTGAAAAGCAGCCAGGTGATGACGGATGACTAGATCAACGAAAAAAAAAAAAAAAAAATGCGAAAAGGAAGGGGAAAAAATGCGATCAGAACCAAAACGATCACTTTTTTAGGTCTAGCATCTTGGCCACTGTGGAAAGAAAAAAAGTACCTAATTCGCGAAAGAAAAGTGGTGTGAGTCTCCTGGATCAGCATCAAAACAATCAAACAATCAAACAATCAAACAATCAAAAACGAAAAAAATGGTTTTCCCGCCTCAATGTGGCCGATGAATGAGGGGAAAGGGGGAGGGGCGCGCGCACGCGCCGAAATTGGGCTGATCGTGCTCAACCGGCTCGGCCATTAAGGAGCAAAAAAGGGAGCGGGTGATGTCATGGTGCTAAGCACCCAGGACTGCGGATTGGGACTCACCTTGTTTGTTTTTCTTGTTTTTTTCAGAGAAAAGGTGAAAAGGGGACAAGAAAAGGAGAGAGGAGGAAAACGCGCTAAAGAAAGGAATGGAGGAGAAAGAAGAAGAAAAAGAAGCAGAAAAGAAGAAGAAGAAGAAGAAATGCCAAGTAAAATGTAATTGACCTCATCACACTTTAAAGACATGTGCTTGAAACGCCGAAGCTTTTTGCTTTGTGCGGATCGAGTCTTGTTTTTTTTGGGGGGAGGAGGAGGGGGAGGGGGGGACATCCGATGAGCGATGCGTGGAACCAGTGACAGCAGACCTGCAATGTGCCACATTATCGATTTGCCAGGATCACGCAGCAAAAAACAAAAAAAAAATCGAGAATCGGCCAAGATGGTCCCCATGGAGCGCGGGATCATGGAACGCACTGCGCCATTGACCTGGTCCCCTATCACTTTTTTTTTGTTTATGTTTCTTGTGTTTTGAGTGGGGATTTCACACCCTTTTTCGCGCGTCGACGCAGCAACATCACACACAGTCCTTTTTGCTCGATTTTATTTTGGGAGAACGAGCATCAGCTTCTGCTTCCCTGTTTCGCGTATTACAAAACAAATGTGAACCGCGGATTGGGGGGAAAAGGGGGGAGACGCATCTTTTTGAAACAATCTGACAGTCTCTTTCCCCCCCCCTCAATGGAATCAAGCATGATACGCGCTTTTGCGTAAATCAAATCTGCCATTGACAGTGTTGTGTTGATGCACGGGAAGCAAACAGCGCGCAATCCGCACGAATGCGTCTTTTTTGCTGCACAATTGGGACTACCCCTTTTTTTTTTTTCTCTCTCTCATTCTCCCGGCGGCCGACACTTTTCTGATTTGGAATTGGCTGCCTTTCATTGTTCCAATCCGCTCGGCGCTTGCGATTTTATTTTATTTTGTTGTTCTCTCCCCCCCCCCGAATCCAATTGTGGCTCCATCTCTCAAAGGGGGAGAAACACATGGCAATTCGGTCCCTGGTACACTGCATCTAGCGCAAAAAGCTTACATTGGCAAGGTGACACAAAACCCCTTGGGGGAGATCGAAAAAAAAAAGAGAGCAATTGCGCTGAAAAAACTCGGCATAATGGAACTTCCTAGCTTTCGCCACGCGTTGATTGGCAAGCGGCATATTGCGACGCCGAAGATCCGAGCTGCAGGGCTTGCGCGTCTTCTTGTTTGGGCTTAGGATGTGCGCGCCAACGGCCAATTTTTTTGATTTTCTCGTGTTCCCCCCACCTTTCTTTGCAAATCAAATTGTCGCTGACGTATGAGGCTCTTTTCAACAGATCGGCACTGCCCCAATATTGCGGGCAGCCATGGCGCCTGTCCTGTTTTGGAAAAAAAAGCATTAGGTGGTAGTGTCTAGGCGGCAAATCCCGTCTTTTGGGTGCCTGATCCGCGCAAAAGTGAATCTTGGTGCGATTTACACACGAATCTGTGCCATTGGCTTTTTTTTTCCACTCCAATGACCTTGATCTAGCTGAAACAACTCCCTTTTAAACGCGTCTTTTTGCTTTACTTTTGGCGGTGTGGCGCGCCTTTTTTTAGTCGCTTTTCGTCGTGAACCCCTCGTCGTTCTCATTCTCATTCCAATGTGCTGGCTCTGTCGCCGCGACATTGTTGGAAATTCCTGCCCATTCCCGCTTTTTCCACGCCGAGAGTTGACTCTCCCCCCCCATCGGTGCTCACGCCGTAAATAAAAAAGCTTAATTTCGCCTACCAATGAAATCGGCGACTCTATTTTGCAATGTACCCCTTTTGCTCGGCAAAAATGAGAAACAAAAAATAGAGCCACCTGGCACGACGCACCCCCCGCGATGCACCTGCCACAACCTTGGGGGAGGGGAAACGCATTGACAGAGCGGGGGTGGCGGTGGGGGAACAATGAGCCCCTGGTCAGATTCTTTTTTTTCGCGGTTAATGAGGGCGCAGGCGTGAGCAACGGCGACACGCGCGGCAATTGATGTCTGTCTCTCGGCAAATCATGACCCATTGTACTCGGTAAGACCCGATCCCATCGTCGGCCAAGGAGGGGCGAAATTGGGGGGGAGAATAAAAAGAGAAAAGGCTTCGAAAGAAGCCTGAGATGCAGCTCATGGCGGGACAATGCGCTCGCTCAGCAAAACAACAAGCATAGTAGCGCCACGGGTGAAGATTTAGCGCGTCGCGTTTGGCAAAAGAGATCAAGGCGGGCCATCAGGGCGCGCAATTGAGTGTCCATGCAGCCCGAATCTTGGCCATCTTCCTTTTACGCCACTTATTTACGCGATCATGCATCTGGGAGAACCCAGGTTTGGGCAAAAGACGGCGAAACCATTGGCATCGATGCCAATGGGGGAGCAAATGGCCATGACAACGACGGCGTGTCACAGCAATGGATGCTCCCCCCAAAACGCCATCACGAGGCGGGACTGCATACTTTTTTTTTTTATGCTGTGATTTTCTCTTGGCAAGCGTTTCACGGTCCACTAAAACAAGCAGGTCCTTGATCTGACCCGAAACATTGGATAAAAAATCAAAGCGCGTGCTTTTAGTGACGTGAATTGCGATTATTAAAGCAAAAATCTACGCAACAAGACGGAGACCATAACGCGCCACCATGACAAGGCTACAAAAGAAAGACAAACAACGCGAGTGAGATGCAAAAATCGTGGGAGATGAACGTGCTTCGTGATCAGGACCCAACATGAAGCGATGGGGGGCCAAAAAAGCTGGAATTCGGTTCATTGGCGCACAAAAACTCACCTGAGAACAGATACAAGGCCCGCGGGCATGAATTTGCCGCTCTTCGAGAACCGCACGCCCATGACAATCAGCAACGCAAGGCACACCACTATGCAATAGCATCAAAAGAACATGAATCACCCGGATGTGCCACTTTTTAATCGCATTTTTTTCGTGTTTACCAAAAGAAAACGCGACATTGCGAGGGTCACGAGACACGAGATAAGCACCATAAGCACTGAGCGAGCCGAAGGTGGTGCTGGCGACGAGCGACGCCACGCTGCCGGCTGCAAAAGAAGAGAATTGAGCGCTGTGCGCTCCTCAAAGCGTGGTTTTTTTTATTTTTTGGCCTTCTTACCCTTGACATAGCCAACAATACCACCGCTGAACACGAGCAAGCTGTAAAGGTAGCCAAGGTAGTCTGTCATTCTGTAAAGGTTCTGGTTGAAAACGCGAAAGACGAAAAAAAAAAAAAAACAATTATGAGCGGTCAGCTTGCCACCGAATCGACCCTCTTCCTTGTCGCATATTCTCAGCTCAAGGGCGCGGCCTAAGGGACAAGCAGCCATCTCTTTTGGTGCATGCACATACCAAAAAGTCGAAAAAAGTTGAAAAAATGAGGAGACAAAAGACGGCAATGGGCCAAACGAAAAATGAAACAGCGCCCCAGTTTCGCCTGTGCGCTTGTGTGTTGTGCCTCGTGGCCTGTGCTGCGCTCAATGAGCCAGGGCAGTGCATTTTGGGGCACGCTCATTCAACAAAAACATCCATCACACATCAAAAACACATCAAAGCACTCTTTCATCTTTGCCATTGAACAAAGGCAATAGACAACCCTGCCATTGCGCCACGCGGCCACCATTCCATTCAAATGGAAAAGGGAAAAGGGCACAAAAGTCGTGCCCGGGGCTTCATTTGCCGTGAAAGCGGGCACAAAAAGTGAAATTTGACGCGCATGTGTCGAATCACGCGCTTCATTGGCGCGTAGAAAGGACGGCAATGGCTAGTCAGAGCCGCATCTTGTTCCGAGCGAGCCCATTGACAAGATAGTCCTGAGGTTCAGCATCGTTCACCAGGCACTGAGGAATTGGAATCGAAATTGGCACGCGAGTGGCGCCATTGTGCTGATTGGTGCGCGTCTCGGCGCACCGGCAACGTTCCCGTCCATCCGTTCTGCCGGTGCGCAGTCTCTGTGTGTTTGTTTATGCGCGTGGTGTTCGTTGCACAGTGCTGAAACGAGGGCATTTTCTCCAAACGGGCTGAAAACCAAGAAGTACATGTAAAAATAACAAGACAATAATCCGGTCTACGCGCCACACTCACAAGGGATGCCAAGAAGGAAACCTGGCGCTGCCCGCTGGACAAAAATGGACGTATTCCAGCCCAAATGCAGATCGGTCCGCCTTGTCTGTGTTTTGATTCGGTGCGCTTACTCGATTGCGTTGCTGTCCAATGGATCACGCACAGAAGAAAATGGAAGTGTTGCACCTGTCGACCTTTGCTGAGCAGCACCAATTGGGGGATTTCGTGCCTTTCCGTGGCCATCTGCCATCCGTTTGTTCTCGACTCGTCACATGCCTCGATCTTGCATGGACCAAGAACGAAGACGTGACATCGCGGCCTCCTTCAATGTGCCTTTTCTGGCATGGCGGCGACGTCTTGCGCTTAAAAACGAGGCGGCGTTTTTTTTGGCAACCTAAAAATGGATCGTCGGTGCGAAACTTAAAAAAGGGCTTTTTTTGCTGTCGCCTGTTCTCTCATCTGGATGACCCTCGTGTAAGAGACAAGGATCATCTTGCGGTGCTTTGTTGCCGAGGACAATTGCAGCATAAAAAAAGAAAAAAAAAGGGGGGGAGGGTAAATGGATTTTAGCCACATCACGGTCATTTTGCCAAGACGCACAGAGAGCGAGCATGTACCAAATAAGGTGTGGGGTGCACAAAAAAAAGGGGTCGGCGAACCAAAGCTCATCTAATAAAAGGTAAATTTTCCTGAAAGATGAGTTTTTTTCATTCTCGTCTTTTTTACCTTTCTCACTCACAAAAAAAAAATCATGTCGTATCAACCCCAAGGTGGTTATTATCAACAGCAGCCGTACTCAAACGCCCCACCTCCTCCTCAACCTGGCTACTATCAACAGCCCGGCTATTATCAGCCTTCGTAAGAAAACAAAGAGCCCAGGGACACGGAGCAGCCTGCTGACAGCTCGTTTCGCATTTTTTTCCCTTTTTTTTTTTTTTTACTCCCTTTAGGCCTGCTCCTCAGACCGTGATTGTGCAACAGCCCCCTCCACAAAAGGATGACGACTTTTGCTGCGCTTTGTAAGTAAACTTGGATGATCTGTTGGGGAAGGGTATCGTGTTGAAGAGGAATGTGCAATTGCACGACGGTTTGATACCAGAGTCAGGGAAAAAGGGCAATGATACGGCGTGTAACATGAGGACTGACGAATGAAACCTTTTTTTTTCTTGGTTTTTTTTTTCTTTTTTGCAGCTGTACCGGCATGCTCTGCTGCTGTTGTTTGGAAGAATGCTGTTGTTGATGCGACGGATGGCAATGACGACTTGTAGACGATACGCATGCCCGGCAAAGATGATAGATTTAATGCCCATATTCCACTTTTCCGATCCCTTTCTATATTTTTTCTTCACCCGCCCTTCCTCCCCTCTTTGTCTTGACGACATTAACCTTGTATTCTACCATTAAAGAGCTCTGCAGCCATGACATTAGTTGGTTGCCGATTCCCTGGCCGAGACAACCTGTATTCATACCGGTGTGCTTGATTTCCTTTTCCTGCTTGGCGACACATGCCGTGGCCAATCATCTTTGACGCACGAGACGACCCGCAGGTTCGCAACAGGAAGTGCGGACTGCATGGCAATGCGTTCTCGCTTGGCATTCGCTTTCCGACTATCTCGCTTTCTCGCTTTTTTTGTTCTTTTGACGAATTTCGCGTTTGGCCACATACGATGAATAAGTATTATCTTTGATCCCTGTGAGCATTTGATGTACGGGTTGTGCAATTTAAGAACGGAGCCTGAAAAGTGGCACTTTCAAGCAGATGTGAAATTACGACAAACGACTTTTTTTTTCGTAAAACTATGGCCTCTTTTAGCAGCTGTCAGCAAGGATAACCATCATCAATTCGTCGGATAAAGCCACATAAAAAGAACATGCTTTTATGCAAACGAAGCAACCCCACATGGCCACAATTTAAAAATCACGCTTGAAATTCATTTTTCCAGATGCAATGCGTCAAAAGGCAACATTGCTGGGACACACCGAATGCGCACGGCCACATCCAATCGTCGAGAGAACCAAGGCGCCATGACAGCTCTACTGTATGAAAATGATGTATTGCGGCTGGATGCCAAGCGAAAAATCGCAAGAATTAGCTCGTTTTCCAAACGCTCGGCGTCTTTGGCTATTTCCATGGATCTCGGCACACGAGCTCCCTTCTCGCCATGATCGCATTCCTCTATATTTGAGCTCAAATTGACGACATTTAGCCATTGGAAGCAAAATAGAGTAATAATTTCGTAGTTTTGTTAAAACTGAGGCATCCTTTTTTTTGGGCGACCTCGTGGGCAGTAAAAATGTAGCCGTCCGGATCGCTGGCAATTGAGAAGGATTACTTTATAAAATGGAACGCAAAATGCAAAAAGTGTGAATTTGCTTCTTTTACTTGACAGGGCCGCGTTTTATGACTTGACAAGGCGCTCAGCTCCAAGCAACCAAATTGCTGTCCACGATGCGTTCTTGTCTATTGGATTAACCATTGAGAAATTTGTCTAGCGGGAAAGGCAACACAAACACAATCGATTTCTTTTTGCTATTCTGTATAATCATCTTTGCTTTGCATAGCGGAAGTGATCCGTGCTCTGCGCGCCTCTACCTGCTGCTTCTTGCCAGTCATCAATTTGCCAAAATTTGAACACTCTCAGAGGAGTATTGAAGCTACAATGTATGAAAAAAGTCGCATTTTACCATTTAATGCATTTCACACCGCCAATTCCGTGATGGCGTATAGATTGGAAATGAGGATGCACGTTGAGTACAAGATTTGCTCCAGTTTTGCTGCTTGCATCTTGTCGTCAACCCGCGAATTGGCCGCCCAAATTGCCTGTGGAGCACGGATGTGCGGGGGTTGAAGCTGCAATGCAAATTGTCTTCTTTTTTTTGTGATTTGATCCTTTCCAATTTTTCCTTTTTTTCCCCTTGCTCTTTCCCTTTTCCCGCTCTTTTTTCAAGCACTGGTTTCGCTCCCCTTCCTTTCTCTCTCCCTCTTTTTTTTTCTTTTTTTCTTTTTTTCTGTTAAAACGTTGAAGCATGTTCCACCAAAGGTGTTTTGGGACTCGCTTCAATGTGGTGGGGCTATTGTTTGTGTGCAGTGCACTCTTTTTTTTATCGGCATTCTTGCCAAACTCTTCGGTGCGGCCATCTCCCTCTGCTGCTGGCGGGCCGGCCGCGGCTCCACCACGACTGGCCAACCTCGTGCCTCAGCCGCCTGGCAAACACAGCCGATTCCATGATCTTGCTCGGCTGCGACTCGTTTACTCTGCGCTCGGCCATGTGCGATTGGGGTATGTGGCGAATCGCACGCCCGACTATGACACACCACCGTTATTGATCATCCAGACATGCTCGTCGGCCGAGATGCATTGTGGCACGTGGGGCCAGCGTCTCCTGGACATGATGCATGCTTATTTTTTCTCAATGCTGACGGAAGGCAGCGCCTTTGCCTGGGAAATCACTTGGCCACTCGATCTCAACCACTATTTTGAAGCGAATCCAGGCTATATGAGGCTGCCGTCCAATCACGGCCATCAATACATTCGACAGCTCGGCGACAAGGGCCTGGCGCACCAATTCGCACGCAAGGGCAAGGATGTGATGCGTGTCGACCCAGAAACGGACTATGTGCAGCTGTACAAGAGCGAACAAGACAAAAGCAAAAAGGTCACCATTCTCGAAACGGTTCATTGGCAGCGCGACACGTTTGCCGCTCTTTCTTCGTCTTCCACCATGGACCGCTTGCGCGGCAAATACCGATTGAATGAATTGAATCAATCCGAATGGTTCTGGATCATGTATCGCCTGCTTCTCAACCCGAATCCCTGGCTCGCCGACAAGCTTGCGCCCTACGCAAGCCTTATGGGCGGCTCGGTGCGCCTGGGCGACTCGGTGTCGCTGCGCGAAGGCGGCAACCAGGTCCAACCCGAGATTGCATCGCAATGGTTCCGTGTCGGTGTGCGCGTCGTCGATGAAAACGATGTTAATGGGTCGCCCATGGACGACAGGCAGATTTCATGCCTCTGGACACGCATTGACCAGCTGTGTCGCGAGAGCGGCAAGCCCCAATGCCACGTGTTCCTCTCGGCAACCTCTGCAGACCTCATGGCACGCGTCAAAAACCTTCGTCCAGCAACAAAGCCCGCCGTTGCCGCCAAAGACGGCGATCGTGCGTCACCGTCGCTTTTCATTCACACGCTTGCCGACACGTTCCCCTACACCACATGGGAATCAACATCGCAAGAGGTCCGAACAGGCTTGTTTGGCGCGTCAGAGGACCAGCTCAAGACCGCGTATGCGCGCCCCGTCATGGATTGGATGATCCTTTCAAGAATGGACTACCTCGTGGGCTTGGATCTTGATGATGATATCAAAACGGCCGCATGGGCCGCGCAGGTGAACACCGATCTCCTGAGCAAACAAACATGTCAATTCCACCAACTCGCTTCCTGGTGATCAGGGCGCAAAAATGCAAAAAAAAAAAAAGAACACATTTTACCCATTTCCCATCCCCCTTGTGTTTTTTTTTATGATAATTGTTTTGCCTCGTCCCCTTTTCTTTCTGTGCCACTTCTTTTTTTGCATATATTGTCTTAGAATTGCAATCGTGTATTTATGCCGAAAATACGAAATATAATAAAAAACAACATATTTGAAGAAACACTCGGAGTTTGCAATAAAAATCAAGGTCACTTACCCAAACACAACGGCTTGTTCCAACACTTTCAACAAATCTTTTAAAGTATAATATGACGAAGATCGATAATCGCAAATAGTGCCTTTTAGAGTATTTTGGCTGCTTGCTGATGGATTTACAATTTTAATAGGACATCGACTCATGGTCGAGTGCTTCCAGCGCTTCTCGTTCAAATGAGCCCAATCTTGCATCTTTATGACCACTGGATGACGAACAACATGATTTTCGGAAACTATGGATTTTCCAAGGGGTGCAGTCGAGAATTCAACAATCGACAAATTTAGGTCATCGGTTTACCGCGGCATCTAACGACATGATGATCACACCTTGGTAAGCGACAGAAATGCAATAAAAAACGTGGGTCCATTGACTGGGTTTTGCGTAAAACGCGAAAAGCTGCAACTTTTTCACCTCTAAGCAAACTCAACGAGGATTCGCCGCAGCGCCTTGAAAGTTGTTTCATCAGAAAGGCCACGGCTCGCTGCGTACGGCTACATTGGTGATCAATGAAAAAAAATGATTTTTTGGCGCTTTTGACACGATTTCAAAACCATATGTATTTTTCGACGCGTGATAAACCGTGTCAGGAGTCTACTTACACGCGTCTGTTTCCAATCATAAATATGCACCTGGCGCCTCTCTTGCTAGTGGAGGCGTCGGGCCACCGCTAAAGACGCGTTTTTCCGTTGTCATTCGCCTGCAAAGGTTAATCTAAAATTACGAATTGCTCGTCAACCAGCAGATCGATCACGCTCTTTTTTGGCCCTTCTGATGGTATCTCCATGCATCCAGCTTGATGTGCAAGTTTGGCACCATTCTCGAGACCCATTTTTTCGATTTTGGTTTTGGAGCTTGCCACGGCCAAGATTTTGTTTCAATTTTATGTTGTTTTTTTAATGTCTGGATGATGGAATGAATGGCGGGTCTATTACTACACAATAAAAACAAAACAAAACAAAAAGAAAGGAGGGAAGACTATGATATTTTGGATGCTTCTGCAACGAGGGCATTGAACTCTGAATAAAAAAGGTCGCAGAGCCTGTGTGCGAGGTCCTTGTACTCTGGGTGATCGTCGGTGAGCATGGCAACATTGATCTTGTCGCCCCCATAAGACACCAAACCAACACTGATCGAGCTTTTGCCGGGCTGCGGCGGCAGGGCGCAAAATCGCTCAATTGGCTCGCCGGCAAACGTGATTCGCTCCTGCGGGCCCGAGATGTTGGTGATGATGGCGTGCGGCAGGTTGGTGTACATGTTTTGCCAAAAGCGTGGCGGGACGAGGAACGGGAAATAGCGGAGAATGCGCTGTGTAATGACATGGTAGACAATGTAGGGCAAAATGGAGCGTTTGATGGTCATCATGCGCCGGTGGATGAAGTGTAAAAAGGCGTGGTTGGAGCAATTGTCCGTGATATCAATTTCGACCATATCGCCAGTGACCTTGTTGGCCATGGACGCGTCCAGCGGATGACGGAATGACAGGGGCACGACGATGCGCACCTTGGACAGGAGCGACGTGTCGGCGTGGTATTGCTGGAGGTATTTGCGGAACGCGCGACAAAACACGAGGACCATGATGTCATTGAGCGTGCAATGCTGTCGGTGGCGCGGCGACGACACGCGCCGAGCAAAGCTGCGCCACACACGTTCCCAGCCGGTTGCCTCGTGAGGGGGCTTCCGCAGCGAGAACGCGTGTTGAATCGCACGCACATCCGAAAACGACATATCCGGTGTCCACGCAATCCTTTTGCTTGTTGGCTGTGCACCATCGTACATGAGCGCATGCGCGCCCGTCCGCCGGAACAATAACGGCATCACCAGCACGGCCACGTCAGATAGGTCATGGATCACTTGATCCGCCACCCGCCGCATCCATTCGCCTACACTCACCACCCACGACACCAAAAATACAAAAAACGACCACAGACCACCCAATGCCACCATGAAAATGGACTGATGGTCACCATGGTCCTGCGTAGACGCCGCCGTCGCCGCCGCCGCCGCCTTTTGCCGCTCTTGTGCTGCCGCCGCCTTTTGCCGGCTCTGCTGGAGTCGCTGGTGGAATTGATTCAGCTGGGCCTCGTGATTAAATGAGGTCGTGCTAGAAAACACGGAAAGCATGCACCCAATCCCATCCGACAGACTATGATGTGCTTTCCATAGAATCGCTGTGCGTCCACCGGCAAGCCCGGTGATGTAATGCAGTTGCCACAATGGCTGATTCGGTGCGAATGGAATCGCATACTATGAACAGGTTGAAAAAAAAAATGAGAAAAATGAGCACGTGTACCTTTTCCTCTCTTTTTTTTTTTTTTTTTTTTTTTTTTTTTACTCGCCTGATTGGCCATGTAGTCTTGCAGACAGGCGAGTGTCGGCTTTGCGAGCGTGTGAACGACAATGTGGTCCTTGTAGGACCAGTTTTGGGGCGGCCTACACCAAATTGGGGTTTCGAGGGGCGTCCCGTACTTTGGCACGAGCGCAAACCGCGGGTGCTGGCTGCAGAGGTCGGCCAGTGCCTTTGTGACCAGAGTCATATCGAGCTGCCGCTGGAACTCCCACAAGCTGCAAATCGTCATAAGGCGCGACGGGTGCTCGATTTGGAAAAAGAGGTTCTCCATGCCAGACAGGTGCTGGCCAAGCTCCCTTGAAAGCAATATCTGAGCCGAGGTCATGGCTGGCGCAAAAAGGCAAAAAGCCAGGATCAAGGTAAAAGTGACAAAGTAAAAAAAGAGAAACCAAGAAAAACTGGGAAAAAAAGGCCAAGAAAGGAAGCGTAAAAAATAGCTCGTTAAAAAAAAAAAAAAAAAAAAGCTGGGCGGACTTGAGCGTGATCTTCTCATGCAACATCCGCCATGTTTGTTTGTACGTCCATCTGTCTTTTTTTTTCGCTGTCATCATAATGCAACCTTTTCAAACATTGATGCTGCACACCAGCTAATGTTCCCAGCGCCCCAAGTGTAGACTCATTTGAACGACAAAGCGCAGATTTACAGGTTTCATGTGCAGATTTCATGAGAACATACATGTGCCTCGTGACAAACGACCAAAATACAATATCATACTGTACGGTACAGTACTATAAAAATGTTGCAAATCGCGATTTTCTCAATTTCATATATGTTGCGCTCTGGGTAAAAACTGTTCCATTGAAGAGAGACGCGCTTGGGTACAGTATGATATCATTATTTCTGGTCCGCAAAGCTGATTTGATGATGGACGCATTTTGCAATGCATGCTGACAACACAACGCGACTAAAGAACGGAGGGCCGATTTTCTCGGCAATGGATTATGATGTCATACTGTAGATAAATTTTACAACATGCTATGATATGATGCTGCGACAAACGATGCAGAATTGATTCTCAATGACATCAGATGAACCCAGTCAGTTTCATCATGGACGTACCATCATGACGCCAAAACTGATCGACAGAAACTCCATTTTTTTTATCAAAAATAAGACTTTGATCTGCATTTCCTCGAAACCGGCGTGATCGATTATCATATTTGCGTTTGACAATTTCGTCGTCTGTTTTTCCAACATGGTGTCGAAAACAACCAGAGGAGGTCCGCTGAGTCGTTTGCAGATGAATCCGGTGAACAACAACAATCAAATTATCATATCGATACAGTATGATACGTACAGTACAGTATTTTCACAAATTCAGTATTCAGCAGTGGCTCTCAAAATACTATACAAACCGTATTTTGTGGATCGGGATCAAATTGGCACCATTCAAAAGAAGAGTCACGGACACACGGTCGGAAGACGTCATTTCTGGAATGTTTGTTTGCTCGATGATGCCTCGATGCGTGACCTTTGTACTCTGTACGCTACTAATAGTTGTTACTTGTGAAAGCCGTACTTGTTGTGTGTTCAAACATACCAAAAATTATTTTCAACAACCTCGATGTTCTCACAACGGATTGGACAACAACACGCGGCGCTTTTATTAACGTGGCGGTGTCGAAAGCATCAGTTGAATTTTTACAGTATCATATGATATGATATTATAAAATGAGACCAAATACAGTATTTCATCGATGGATGGCTAAAACTGGCAGAGAAAAATTACACTTTTTCATCAAAATTTTTGATTGCAATTTGTTCGACAACAACGGTGCATGGTGGTCTAATACGACGGTAAATCTGTGATTTATTTTACTGCAGCTTTACTACTACTGACAAACAGGAGGGCGGGGGGCAAAGAAGCATCTACGTACTGTAAAAAATGTACCGTACGATATGTTGTGTAAACTTTGCGAATAAGTGAGACAAAAGATGGGGTTTTTAATCTGAAAACAGCAGAGTGAAAAGAAAAGGAAAAGGGGAAATCTAAACAAGGTGGGATTTTATAGGCGAAAAAATGGGTGTGTGGCAGATTCACCGGCCGACACCGGACTCTCAGCTCGGTCTGAGCTCAAGCGCTAGGCACGTTGGTGCGGCGCCCTGTCCGCAATGCACACAATGTGCATTGACGCGCCTAGCACCCCACAATTGGCGTGCCTGGCTGATTGAGCTCATTGTTCTCGTTGTTCACATGTTGTATGATGATAATGGGATAATTTACAGTGCGCTATGATATCATACGTAGCTTGGGTTTGAACTTTTTGCATCAGTCATTTCTGCAGGCTGCTGCTGCTGCCATCACCACCGCACTACTGTAACAAGCGAAGAACAAAAATATCATACTGTAGTGTTGCAAAATAAAAAAATAAAAATAATGCCAAAAAAATTCCATGCAATTTACGCACCTTAATTTGGAAGTGTCAAACCTTAAATTTTTGCAAAAAAATATTGCCCAAAGTTGACACTTTTCTCAGTCGATCGCCGTTCATGCATCACTCTTTGGATTTTTTCTGAAGGTGGGGCGATCTGCCATTTTGTCTGCCAATTGCAAATTGTCGAAGTTACCTGTTTGAGATGCATTGATCACTCGGAGTTCGAATTTTCCCAAATTTGGCGTTTTCTGAGATTGAAATGTGTGACCCCTGAGTGACCCCTGAATTTTTCAAAAGTGGTCGTAGCGATCTGGGGGTTTAAGCATTTCTGTTGTCAATCTTGACATGGATCATTAGAGCATGCAAGGCAGCGGATCACAGCCAAGATTCATTCTCGGTCGAACACAGGGCCTGACATCTTGCTTTTCCTAGCACACGCTCCATATTAGTGCATAAAGCACAGCATCAGCAGCATGTGCTATGGCTACGCGTGATGCTCATTAGCACTCACATTGCCCCTTAGTGTAGCATGACGCGCTGGATGCAAAGGGTGGTGCCTAATGCAATGCATTGATTCCCATGATCGGACCCTTTGCACAGCCCGAGACTCCGGTCAGATCGCCACACAGCTGAATGTCTGACCCTGAATCATCCATTCCCCTCTATTTAAGCTCGCCTTCCCTTAGTCTCTCTTTCTCTTCCCTCTCATCTTTCTTTTCCCCATTAAAGCCGTACTTTTAGTCCCGTCTTTCTGTCTTGTTCACTAGATTCACAAGCGGGTCCGTGTTGAGCACTGGGCCGGAGATTAGGCGGTGACGCATTTTTCATTAGCCGGCAAGTAGGCTGTAAAAAAAATTCTGGAGGTACAGCAGGACGGCGAAGTCTGAAAAACACGCTCTTTGGCGTTTAACTAAGGTACAGTAAAAGTCTGTGCGTTTTTGAGCAGTGCAGCGTGATGCTCCAGGCATTGAAATATACTGTAATACTGTAGCGCGCGTGCGCGCCTGCGCGCGTCAGTTTCTGTCACTGAAATCGAAACATGGACGGATCGTGCGCTGCTTTACTACTGTACCGTAGTATGTACTACAGTACTCTATTTTTTGTGTGCAAAATTCAAAAACGGATGAAGTTTGTTGCTTGCTTGTGCTTTTGTATGTATGATATCATACATCTGTTGTATCATACAGTATACGATACGTACAATACCTACCATACATTATTACCTATATTATTATTACAGTGTGATTACTGTACAGTACATTTTCTGACTCGGGCACTTGCTGAGATGCAGTATCATACGTACTGAATGATTTTTTTCACGCTTGCGAAAGCAGATCAAGTTTATTTGTGAATTTGGACAGGGAGGCAGAGAAGCAGGGTCGAAGCAGCCATTATTACAGTATCATAATCATGTTGTCTGCCAAGTAAATCAATATCGAAAATGCTTATTTTCAGAGCCATCATTGCATGCCTGGTCGCCGAAATCTCAACGCAATCTCTCCTAAACAACAAGGATTCTTTTTTTGCCGTCTTTGGTTACAGATTCATTTGAGGTGACTCGGGCATCAATACACTGAGCCATTGTCGTCCAAAGGGCCGTGCTGAGCTGCTGACGCGCCCATGTGCAAGAGACACTCCAGGTGCAAGGATGATTGGGCTTGGACAAACGCGTGTAGTATCGTAACTCGACGTCTGACGCGCTTTATCACTCGTCAAATAATGATATCATACTTTCAGTACGTACATCGTACTGTATGATTTGAAAAACCGTGTCAAAAATGCCGAAAATCATTTTTTATTGATCGCGGATGTCCATACTGTATACGCAGTGAGCCATTCTCGTTCTGCTGGTGTATTTTTCTCGGAGACATGCCTTTCGCCAAGATGGTCTCAAGTCGAAGACGAGAACCCAAACGCATTTCACGTCAGAGCCAGTCAATAAACACCAGATTTTTATTCCATATGACATCTATTGATGAATGGGGGCTGTTTAACATGTGACTAAACGGCGTACCAGTCTGAGTCCCCTGCGAATTGAATTAGAAAGCATGGTCAGATGATGACTTGGCAACTCGTACGCTGCATCGACCAAAAAAAAAAAAAAGCCAATTTCTACGTTTCGTTGGATAACTTTGCTGCGCGAAATTGCATGAATCTCGACCGACTCGGAGATTGAAAAGGGGGCAAAAAAGCCACAAATGGGATGTCGCTCTCTTTTTTTTCGTCTCTCTCTTTTTCTTTTCTCTCATTTACTCGATACCTTTGTAGATCATGGCCAGTACGTGTGGTGTGGGAGGGTTCAAGTGTGCTAGCCAGCTCCTTTGTGCTTACCTTTATGTTATTTTCGTAGAAAAAAAGTCACTTGCGGACCAGCTTGCCGATCTGGACAGCACGGCGCCCAAAGGTACGCAACAAGCCAGGTTTTCTTCACCTCCTTTGCCTGACCTCTTGTTCTTTTTGTATAGACTACGACCCCGAGGACCTTGTGGAGCCCATGAATGATGCGGGGCTGAGCGACGACGAGGCTGCATCGAACGACGAGCACGACAACCGCAGCCACTATGTCAAAGTCGGCAAGAGCTCGCTGCGCAACAAGCAGCCATTGCTCATGGACGACCCGCGCTATGCCGGCGAGCGCGCCAGCCGCAAGGAGCTCTACTCGGACGACGATGAAGACGATGACATGGCCGGATATGGCGATGACGATGAGGTTGTGCCGTTTGGCGCCGTCGACGATGATGAGGATGAGGATGAGGATGAGGATGACGAAGACGACAGCGACAATGACGATGATGACGACAGTGAGGGCGACTTTAGCGACAACGTGGAAGAGGATCAAGAGGACAACGAGCTCACTGAGCAGCTGCAAAAAATTCAACAGGAGGAAAAGTAAGTGTTTTGATCGCGCATCGCAACATGGCGCACTCAATTTCCCTTTTTTTCCCATTAGGTCCATGTTGCAGCAGCTCGCCAAGACGGCCTCGGGTGACGTTGAAAAGGGTCAGCACGTGCGCCAGCAACTGGTAAGCGAATTGCGCACAAAAAAGGGCTTTTAGTGACTAAGTATGTTTATAGACACTCTGGGACAATATGCTCGAAGCGCGCATCCGCATGCAAAAGGTCGTGGAAAATGCCAACCGACTGCCGCAGGTAAATTGATTGCCGTGAAGGCAACGACAATGCAAATCTGATTTTTTTGTTTTCGTTATAGTTTGATCGATGGGATGAAGTGGAACAAGTGAAGGAAGAGATCAACGACACCAAGGCAGATCTGCGCGAAGTGCTGGACGACCTGATGGACCTGCGCATCGGCCTTCTCAGCAGCAGCGGCGCCGTCGACGTGGAAGAGCTCTCGTACAGCACACGCAAGCGACATCTCGACGACGACAATGAGGAAATTGACGATGGCTATTTTGATGCCCTCTGGCACGACGTCTCTCAAGTCAATGACGCGTAAAAAAAAAGAAAAAACGCGCCGCCTTGCGCCCCTAATGTCATTCTTTTTATTGTTTTTGATGCTCAGGTTCGCAACGTACCGCAATTCCACACTTGAAAAGTGGAGCAACAAGGTGCAAGCGTCGTCTGCTGCCAATCTCAACAAGAAGTTCAAGGCGTTTGATCAGGTAAAATTCGAAAGAGTGCCGTCCTTCTTTGCTCAACCCTTTTTTTTTTTAGAACATTTTGACACAAATCGACAATGTTATGGCCGAAAAGGACAGCCTGATCAAGCGAACACAATTACAGAGGGCAGAGTACACGATTCTCGGCAAGGTAAAAAAAAAAAAAAAAAAAAAAAAAAAAGAGAGACGCGTCGCGTAGAAAAAAAATTCATTTTCTTCATTTTTTTTTTTTTTAGACGACCGAGTCGTCTCCTGAGCAAGACGATGATGAAAAGGATGGTGTGCAAGATCGCAAAAAGGCCAGCCGCTACCACGATACCTATGACAAAGAGATCTTTGACGATAATGACTTTTACCAGCAGCAATTGCGCGAGCTGATCGAGTCAAGAATGGTGGATAATGATGACCCCATTGCCAGCGGGATGCGCTGGGCACAGAGCAAGAAGGACCAGGTCAAAAAGAAGAAGGTCAAGGTCGACACCAAGGCGTCCAAGGGCCGCAAGCTAAAGTAAGAATTGGGCTGGGCAAAACGCGTGTCTGATCCGCTCACTTTTATTTATTTTTTCCAGGTTCAATGTGCATGAAAAGATTCAAAACTTCATGGCGCCCATCCCCGAAGGACAATGGCACGACGGTATGATTGAGGAACTTTATTCATCATTACTTGGCCAGCACAAACCTGCCCTCGATGCCACCGACGACCTTGTAGTATAGATTTTTTTTCGCATTTGCCCCCCCTCCCCCTTTTTTTTTCTCTCGTTTCCTCGCACCTCCAATTCAATAAATTTCATTCATTGTTGCATGCCCTCAATTTTTTTGATCCATTTTGTTGGGCTTGCCTTGGGCTTGGTCGCACTCGCGCCTCTTTTCATTGTTGTTCATTCCAACAAAATGGATTTAACCTTTTTCTTTGTGGCACGTCGTACCATTTGGTAATCTTCCTTGCAAACATATGAATGGCATTGTCCTGTTGTGCAGTCAGATCCGATGCTGGCGTGATGGACATTGGGGATGACGGGCACATTGCTCTCTCTCCCCCCCTTTTTTTTTTTTTTTTTTTTTTTGCCCGCACTCGGCAGCGAGCGCACACTCCATCCCGGGTCACACAAAATAGATGGCTTTCTCACCTCCATTTGATTTTTTTTTTCTCGCGTACTAAGCAATCTTTATTCATGCGTGAAAACAAAAAAAAAAAAGGCAAGAGACAAAAAATGCCGAAAAAGAGAAACGACGTCTTTGATGCGCCACGGTTAAAATGGCTGCATCGCGTCATGTTCTTGATGACATGGTCGTTGTACATGCATGGCAATTGTTGCCCAGGGTCTTTTGTGGATGTGACCGATCAGCTCAGGCGCGATTTTTTTTTTTTTTGTAACCGAGGCTGAAACTTTTTTCTCGAACGACGAACATGTGGCCCAGTCCCCCCTGGATCAACTGATGTGCAAGCGGCGATTAGGGGGGAGGATTCAAGTTCTTGTTGTGGGTCCCAAAATCAGCAATAAGGTTTGTTCCTCCCTATACAAAAAAATTAGGCTCGTCCCAGAGCTTGCGGCAAAGCATGACGCCGGGTCTCATTCACCCGACGGGGCGTGCTGGGAGACCAAAAGCAAGGCAGTCATGCTTGTTTTTTTTTCACAAAGGAGAAAAGGAAAGGAGACGCGCCGTAAAAACACAAATGGGAGCAAGCTCCGTCGGAGGAATAGCCGACAACACACTTCCCATGATCTCCAAATTCAGTATGATCTAGCAAGGGGGAAAAGCCTCGGGCGCAAGGCTGCCAATTGCGCGCGCTTGCACATTGAATGAGAAAAAAAAAAGAGAGCAGGATCGATAAAGCTTTTTTTTTTTTTTTTTGTCCATCACATTGCCCAGCCCTCTCTCCTGGACCCACGCACCCTTGGCGCCGCACGCGTGCTCTTTTTTTTTTTTCTTTTGTTTACTCACACGTCCCAATTGTCGTCCACGGAGGGGATGAGTGTTGAACAAAAGGGTAGGACCACGCACAGACGCGGCGCGTCGAGACATGTGTAATGCTGCTTGTGTTCCAAAGGTGCCATTCTCCCGTTTTTTGGGCCGCATCGTCCCTCAATGGTGGTGGCCTTTGCTTTATGAGGCGGGGGAAAAAGAATGTGGAGGTTTCCCTTATCCCCCCAATGGGCGCTCGCTCGTCTCTTTTTTTTTCATGAAACATATGAGAGGGGGGGGGCGTCGACGGGGGACCAACGGCACGTTCTCGTGAGTTGGGACGGGTGAGGCCCAATGCCATTGATCAAGGCGAAACGATTGGCTCTCAGGCCATCTCAAACAAATAAAAAAATGGATTTGCTCATCTTCATACTGTCTTTTTGGAGGTTATTCCCCTAAGCGGAATAGGGCGCGTCCCAAAACAGCAAAACCTACTTTTGGCTTCTCATCACATATCATCAAACACGTTACCCTTTTGTTGTGAGGGCCTTTTGCGGCCAATTCGCTTTTTTTTTTTTCAAAAAAAAACAACAATTCTGCTTTTTGCTGATCAGACGACAAATTCATCCACGTCATCCAAGGTTGGGGGAAGAACCAGAAAGGCAAAAAGCACACTCACATTTTGCCATTGAAACGAATGCACGCCCAAAAAAACATAAAAAAAACAAGAATTGCGCTGTCCCTCGTGCCTGCAAAGAGCACGATGAGGCCATATATTACCAGGGGACGCATAGCGACATGGTGCTATTTTTAGAAGCGCGCCCGGTTACACAAAGGTACCCAAATCATCCGTGAAGCTAACCTTACGCGTACCTGCTCACATTTGCAAGCCATTTTTTTCAGGCGTGAGGCCTTATTCATAAAAAAAAAAATTGGGCTTGAGGCAGCAAGCAGCAGCAAGCAAGGTTGGTGTTTCACTGGTTGCCGATCCTTTTTGTTTTTTCTTTCCAATTGTGATGCAAGCGCCTAATTTTTATTCTTTTCAAGTAAATGGCAACCAAGGAAACATGTCATTAAAGGGGATCAAACAAAAATAAAACGCAATAAAATGGAAAGAAGGAAGGCAAAGAGAGAGAGACGACGAGGGTGAGCAATCAAATGTAAAATGATAATCGCATCTTACCCTTTGCCGCTGTTCCCTCCCCCCCAAAAAAAAATCGGCAAATGCTCATCCGGTTTGCTCACAGGTGAACTCTGATACGCTTTATAAAAAAAAAATTGAGAGAGCATGAGCGAGGCGCGAGCTTATGGTCGTGCCCATTGAATGTCCGAGTGGGGGGTGAAGCGCCTTTTTCAGCAATGAAAGTGAAATCAAGAGCAACCTTGCCCTCTTTCTTTTTCTTTCTCGCTTTTTTTTTTCTTTTTCGTTTGTGCCTTTGATCTCCCATTCTCCTCCACGTTCTGCCCTCAGCACACGCGACACCCATTTTTCGATGAATCCCGCCCCCAATGCCGGAAAAGAATGGCCATTGAGCCAAGGATCAGCCATGCCAGGCTCACTGCACGACCACCCAGCCAATTATTCGCCCACACCCACCATGGCTCAGCCGTACCCTCCCTATGGCCAAGGTTCCATGATGGCGCCACCCACCCTGTAAGAAGCATCACGCCAAAAAGGGGATTTTAAAAAAAAAAGATGACAATGGGGGAACGAGGGGACGATGCAGGAACGCGTGCCTTTTTTTTTTGTTCGTCGCTTGCTGCTGTCAATTATGCGTTGATGCCGCTTGTTTGGTGCGACTCTCTTGTTTCACCAAGAAATAAGAAAATGAGTGCATCGACCAGAATAAGAGGGAATTAAGGGGGAAAGGCGCGGAGCGCCAATGTGTTGGGATGTGAAACAGGTTAGGAAAGAGGGGGGGGGGCCGCAAAAAAAAAGAGGTGGCTGTTGAGAGAGAGAGAGAGAGGGTGAATGCGAGGGACGTCATGTGAATTTGGTGTGTGACACAAAACTTATTATTTTTTTTTTTCCTCACTCCCTCTCGTCATAGACACTCTTATTCACAACCACCTCCTCATATGCATACGACAAGCTACATGAAAAGCGACTCGGACCCGAGATTGCCAGGGTAAAGCACGAAAAAAGAAAAAGGAAAAAGAAAGTGCGCATGTGATCCAGGGGGGCGGGGTTGCCAGGGGGAAAGCGCAGCTTGAGCGCCACCTGCGGGAGAGAAGCAAGCGCGCGCGCGTGCTGTCGGGAACAATCAAGAGCCCCAATTGGGGAGCAATTGGCCGTTGTTTTCCTTTTTTTTTTCTCACTTTTTTTATTATTTTATTGCTTAGCATGATGATGCTCTCACAACCAAGCACGCCACGACCGAACAATGGACTTGATGACAATGCAGCTGCTGGCGGCAAGAAGCAGACACGTCAATACGTCCCACCTTACACACCGTCCATGAATCCGTACCCTGTGCTACCAAGAAAACAGCGGCCCCGCAGCGACAATGGGAGCTCGCTCTTTGGCGGCGAGACCAGCCCCTCGTTCTCGGCGGCCAAGCCCTTGGACAATCTCTTTTCGCCAGACCGTGCCAATCTGTAAGGAAAATGGGGGAGCAAATGGATTCAATGGCCAAAAAAATCGAGCATTTGGGCGCCAAATCCACACGAAACGATTGACCCTCGTCGAGGACAAAAAAAAAAAAAAAAAAAAGAGGGCATTGGAATTGACCACTTTTTTTTTTATCATTTTACAAAAGGCTTACAGTGAGGATACAATCCAAGATGGATCGTGGGTTCTTTTTGGCGGACAATGACTGGACATGTTACCGTCGCAACTATTTCCAAGTGAGCAGCACGTTCTCGATTCACGGTCTGAACCCTTACTATGGCGACCACGAGCTTCAATGCTTTGTGCAGACGGCGAATCACGGGACGCAGCCTGTGGCGCGATTCCTTGTTGGCATTTCGTCGCGAGTGTCGACCAACGACAAGCCTGTGGAGCTTGTGCAGCACACGCCCAAGCGTGACAAGGGACCGCAGATGACGCCGATGGCCAAGCAGATTGTTCCGGGGGGCAATCTCAGTTTGAGCTCTGTTGGATCGAATCAGAGCATTGCCACCTTCGAGCGCATTCAATTCAAGACGGCGACCGCCAATAATGGCAAGCGACGTGCTGCGCAGCAATACTATGTGATTGTCGTGGAATTGTACGCAGAGACCCACGATCAAGAGCGTGTTTTGGTCGCTTCCAGCGTTTCTTCGCCACTGGTGGTGCGTGGTCGCAGCCCTGGCCATTACGCGGACAACCAAACGCGTGCGCACGCGCCGCCCAATGCCGCGCCCGTGCCCACACCGCCCGGCGCGTCCATGCCACCCGGAATGATGATGCCGCCCCACGTTGACGACGACCGATACCATCACGCCGCCTACAGCCGCGCCAATGCGCCTCCCACCGGCGCGCCCATGATGCCCCCTGATTACCAACACTATTACTACGCGACAACCGCCAGCTACCCCGCCAATGCCCCGCCAGCACAGGCGCCTGCGCCCTACCCGCCCAATATGCTGATGCACAGCGATGCCGTGGCCCCTCCTCCCCCTTCCGGCCCCGCCACGTCCAACGCGCCCCAGAGCGCACCCAATGCGTCTCAAAACACGTCGTCGCCTACCCAACATCACCAACAGTCGCTGTCGGACCCATCATCATCGGAATCGTCGTCGCCAGACGCGCCTTCCTCAGCCAATGTCATCCCAGACTCAAAGGTCCCGCCCCACCCGTCCCAAATCAGCATCCAGGCCATGCCTAACGCCGTCGATGGCTCGTGGTCGCGCTCGCGATACCATTCTGCAGGTTCAGTACCCTCTCCGGCTCCCAATGGCGACCAGCCCTCCTACTTTTCTCCACAGCAGCAAGCTCCGCCCAATGGCGCGCCTCCCACACCAACCACACCGTTCATCCGCAAATTCGATCCCCTGACCGCAGAACAAACGTCCTAAAATCAAGAAAAACCAAGAAAACGCGCCTCCCTTCCTTTGGCCTCCGTGTCTCCATTGTTCTTTTTTTTTTCTTTGTCGTTTGTCCATGTCCCCCCCCTGCACACACACCCAATCCCCCAAGCTAGGTTACCCCCCCTCCAATACTGATAAGCGCGCTGTTTCGCTCTTTTTTCTCTTTTTTTATTTTTTTCTCGCTCTTCTCTTACTCCATATATTATATAGCTACTCTTTTATCTACTTGTTCCTCTTTGTACCAATGAATTGAAAATAAAATCAAAGAAATGCACTGGCCATTCCATGATGAAATCATTTTTTTTTCGCAAGGATTTTTGTCCAATAGGCCGCACGAGGGCCTTTTTTTTTTACATAACCTTTTCAAAGTGCCATCCTGACGCACCGAGCCCGGTTTCATCTAAAGATGCCGGTCGGCACGCGAGTCCACGATAAAAAGGAAGGCACAAAGTCGCAAATTTGAAAAAACACTAGTTTCGCAAAATCCTTGCGGACGAAACTAGGCTCTGTAAAAACTTAAAGCGTCGACCTTGGACAAACTACCTGCAGAAAAATAATGGCAAATGGAAATGGCATGCAAGGCCAAAAAAAAGTTTGAACAAATGTTCCAATTTTTAAACGCAAGCACTATACAATCGTAGAACTGTGTCATATTTAATTGTGCTGCTCGTTACGAATATAAGAATCTAGGAAGAAGGCTTTCATTTTGAGCCCATCCTTGTGTGACTAGGTGCGCAATTGAGCGAGCGTTGCCTGCTTTTAATTGCGCGCGGTGGGTGCGACGATTTTTTGCAACAAAACTCTCAAGTCTTTTGATCATCCTTAAACTTGACGGAAACGTGGGCATCAAGGAGCGGTTACAAGTGAGGCAAGTTTCACGAGATTCTACTTTGTGGAATTTGATAAATTCGCGATTTTGTGAGCATGAGGCCTCTGTTTCAAATGGCCATCCATCGGCGACGGAACGCCGCTAGAACCGAACACTCGACATTTCCAAGGAGAGCGCCATTCAAGGTTCCATGTCTGTGCACTGCGCGGTCCAGCGATTGTGCACGAACAGGAGTATCGACGCGTCTAAAATCATGTGCAAATATCGCGGTTTCGACGCGTCACCATTCACTCGCAAAGCGCGTTTTTTTGTGATCACCGGCATCCCCACGTGCGCACGATCCATATGCGCGAGATATGTTCTTTTCAGGCCGCTAAAATCACGTCGTGGCTTCTTGTCATTGAATCGAAAATCTTGTTTTTTTATGCTTCTTTGTCAATTTTCTCGCCAATTGGCCTAAAAACCCGCGAACTTGCCCTCACAAGAATTGATGAGGACAGTACGTTTCAGCTACTGTCCGAGTTTCGTGGCGATCCATCAGTGTTTTTCGATTTTCGAAAATTAGCCAGGGGGTCATCCATGAAATTTGGCCATTTTCGATCGTGGCTGTTACTCTTCATCTAGAGTCGCGTGGGCGGGCTCAAATGAAAGCTGAGCGCGGCCTTGACAACACAGCGCGATAAAATAGTCCATATGCTATCGAAGCGCGCTTGAAAAAGCCAAAATGGACGATTTATTGCCTTTATGCATTTTACTCGCGTCTAATGACGATGCTCCAGAATACGTAAAACAGAAACCATTCGAGAGTCAAGAGGCTTGACTACCCATCTGTATGCCCAGAGCAACTCCAGGTTTCTTGTTGCTTTTCGAGCAATTCCCATCTTTCGAAAGAAAAATGAGACTTTGGTACTTTCTGCTGCAAAAACTCTTGCTTTGATTATCAAATCCATCGTGCCCAGAGTCGCTTGGACGAGCCAAAAATGCCACTTTCAATAGTTTAGCTTTTGCAAGCCCTATTTGGATGGGCACAACGCCTGTCTTAGGGCCCAAAAAGACGGAAAATTGGAGACCAAAGTACAAAAAAGGAAGGTGCAGCCTGTTAAATATGAGGTGGCCGAGATGCGATGTGCGATGACGTTTGTGCTGTGATTGGCCACGCTTACCAAAAGGTACAATCAGAATCGCATCGGACGTTTCTGTGGTGAATTTTATAGGCTATTGGGGATTCTTTTCGGGCAAAAGTCGCCATTGGTACGGCTTGCAGCGACACGCGCACAGCGCCACGCACTCTCCACATGTCCATGCTCTTTCTCTCTCTGTCCATGCATTACATCAAGGACTTTTATAAATCCCAGGGATGCAGAAAGCACCTCATGACCAGGCATGAGGGAATGGGCAAATGGCTCTTTTTTTTTTAGCCTGTTGAAAGGCGGGCGGAGATTCAACAGGGTCAAAAATGCTGTCCCGCTCTGTTTTCTTTTCTCTCTTTCTTCTTGTTTCGGTCCCCCTCTCCTTCTTGCCTATTGTCCATAGCTTGTAAATAGTCGACAAATAGTTTCTTTGCAGGATTCTATTCGCTACGTGTATTTATTCTTCTTTTACCCTCTCACCCCCTACTCCTTGTCTTCATCTTTGACTTTTGGCCTTGTTCTTTTTTAATTTTTCCTCCAAAGCTTGTTGATAAGGCTCTCCACCCTCTTTCCTCTCCTCCCTTTTGCCTCCTTCCGTCTCTCCCTTTCCCTTTCTTACTCGTAGTGTGTTTATAGCCCCCCTCCCCCTTCTTTTCTCTTCTTTTTGCCTTTTTCTGTCACTTTTCCTCGCAATTTGCTCTTTCCGGCCCCTGCAAGATGATGCCTAGAATCTTTGATGAACAAAAGTCGCCCTCGCAACAGCAGCGCTATGACTTGCACCAGCCAAAGGCGACCAACCAACCGCAAGGACAGGTAAAAAAAAAAGAGCACATTTTCCCGCATTTGATTTTTTTTATTTTTTTGCTCATTGATTCCCGCTCTTCTTAGCTGGCTGCGCTTTTGCACGGCAAATATGACCAAGAGGATTATGACATGTTTGTCAATTCCGGCGCTTCCAGTCTATTTCCCAATGACGATGCGTACGATCGATCCAACAGCGCGCCACCCACGCAGCCGCAGCAACCCATGTTCCATTCGCGCCAAGGCAGCCACGAAAAGGACGACGCCTACGACATGGGCATGGAATCCTTCCAGCCGACGTACAATGCCGCCAATGACACCTGGAAACAGCTGTGGGATGGTAAAAAAAAACACACGTTTTCAAGCACAAATGCCCTCAGCATGCTCTCAATTGCATCTTGATGCGCCCAAAAAGATGCTTGAGCGGCCATTCGTTGCCATAGTGGCACATGGCAATGAAAAAAGGGGGGCATCAGGAAGCAGGCAAATAACATTTTTTTTTCTTTTTTCCTTTTTTTGCCTAGATCCATCGGCTCAGTATGGGCATCGTCACCATCAGCAGCAACAACAGCCGCAGCCGCATCCGCAACATCAACAGCAACCTCAGCAAGGCAAGCGCAACAAGCTTAAATCCAATGACGACAACATGGGCCGCCGCGGCCGCAATTTTCCTGATTTCATGCAAGAGGTAAGGGGCTTTTGACGCGCGTTTTCGTTACCATGGCAACGGAAGCTGATCCTTTTTTTTTTTTTGTCAATTTAGGATTTTCCGCGCGCGTCGTCGCCTCTTTTTGCATTGCAACAGCAAGCGCGTGCCCGGCACCACCAAAATGGGATGGAAGAGCGTGATCGTGAGTACGACGGCATGTCGACACCCTTCCACACGGATGACAAGGACATGGCCATGTTGAACATGATGGGTGATGAAGGTGGCGCCAATCGCAACGCGCTTCGTGCGCTTTCGCCGCCCCTGCGCAACAAGTTCAATAGTCCGCCACCCGCACGGTCCAATTCGACGCCACCTGGCCGCAACTACAATGCTGCGGCGGCGGCCGCGGCGGCTGCTGCCGCTGCAGGCATGCCACCTGATGCGGATTATGGCACCGAGATGATGATGAAGCAATTTTCGTCTTTTGGGCTGACCGATGACGAGGGCATGGGTTTGCTCCAGCAACAACGCTACTTGCAGATGCAGCAACAGCAACAACAACAGCAACAACACCCTCAGCAAGCCCTCCGCCTCCAACAGCAGCAACAACAGCAAGCTTATTACAATAATCTTAGCAATCCGCAGCTTTACAGCCAAATGCAAGCGCTTGGCAACCCCGCGGCCCTGTCCATGCTCGACGATGATCAATTCCTCAAGCTCGATCAGCGTTGGGACGCCAATGATGCCTATCGCCGTCAGAGTAAGCCATTTTTTCGAAGAAAAAAAAAGTCAAAAAACGACGAAAAAAGTCAAAAACGGGCGAAATTCACGGCTCACTCCCGGTTTTTTTTTTTTTTTAATTAGTGAATGCCGCCGGTTTTGGTCCGAGTGGTCCATTGTCTGCGCCGGCGGGGATGGATCCCAATGCGTTTATTGACAGTCCATTTGTGCCTGGGACGTCATCGGGCGATAGCAAGAAGATCCGATCGCTGCAACAGATGCAGCAGCAACAACAACTTCTTTTGCACCAGCAACAGCAACAATTGTTGGCTGCTCGACAGCAATTGCTGCTCCAGCAACAACTCCAACAGGCTGCCGCCGCTGGTGTTGCACCTCCGCCGCACCATGCAATGCCGCCATCGTCCCCTTCGGCTTCTGCCGCCCAGCGCATGCGCCATCCGGGCCAGCAGCACCACGCGTCGTCACGCCACCATCACCACCACCACCACGCGTCGCATGGCCAGCAACAGCAGCAACAATCGCAGCCGCAATCGCAGCAACACGCGCATCACGCGTCGCCGCACCAACAACACGCACCTCAGCCATCGTCGTCGGCGTCGCACCATCAGGATATGACCCTCAACATCCGCAGCCCCTTGCTCGAGGAATTCCGCAACTCAAAGAACAAGAAATACGAGCTAAAGGACATTGCCGACCACATTGTCGAGTTTAGCGGCGATCAACACGGGTCCCGCTTCATCCAACAAAAGCTCGAGACCGCCAATAGCGAGGAAAAGCAAATGGTCTTTGAGGAGGTCCTGCCCAACGCCCTGCAGCTGATGACGGACGTTTTTGGCAATTACGTTTTGCAAAAATTCTTTGAACATGGTAAAAAAAAGATGAAAAAGAAAAAAATCGGCACAGCGTGCTCACTCCTCCTTTTTAGGCAACCAAATGCAAAAGACCATCTTGGCCAAACAGATGGAAAGTCATGTCATTTCACTTTCGTTGCAAATGTACGGCTGTCGCGTCGTGCAAAAGGCTTTGGAGCATGTTTTGACCGAGCAGCAAGCCAAACTTGTCAGCGAGCTTGATGGCTGCGTGCTAAAGTGCATCAAGGATCAGAATGGCAATCACGTCATCCAAAAGGTAAGAAGAAAAACCGAGAAACACCCAAAAAAAAAAGACGAAAAAACAGCCGCGACAAGCACTGACGCGTGCTTTTATCATTAGGCCATTGAGCGTGTTCCCGCGCAGCACATTCAATTCATCATTGACGCTTTCAACAATCAAGTGTACAATCTTGCGACGCATCCCTATGGCTGCCGCGTCATCCAGCGCATGTTTGAGCACTGCACGGAGAACCAGACAGGCCCGCTGCTGGATGAACTCCACCGCTGCACGGCGCAGCTTGTTCAGGACCAGTATGGCAACTATGTGATCCAGCACATCCTCGAGCGCGGCCGCCCTGTCGACAAGGCCATTGTCATCAACAAGATCCGCGGCCAAGTTCTCCAATTGAGCAAGCACAAGTTTGCAAGCAATGTTGTCGAAAAATGTGTCGATCACGGCTCGAAGCGTGACCGCCAATTGCTCATTGAAGAGGTCTTGCAGCCGCGTCCCGATGGGTAAAGAGCAAAAAAAGCACAAAAAAACAACAACACGAAAATTGACCCTTTGCCTTTTTCTTTTCCAATTAGATCGTACCCCCTGGTGAGCATGATGAAGGACCAGTACGCGAATTACGTAATTCAAAAGATGCTGGACGTGGTGGATGACGACCAGCGCTATCTTCTTGTGGACAAGATCCGCCCGCATTTGCAGTCGTTGAAAAAGTATACCTACGGCAAGCATTTGATCCAAAAGGTGGAGAAGCTCCTGGCGACCATGTCGCCCGTCGCGGGCCAGGATGACGACGCCGCCGCGCCGTCCCTCGACGCCCGTGCAGAGACTTTGACCGCCACCACCGTGTCTACCGAGGAACCAGGCACGCCTTCGTTTCATCATGCCACCCCCGAGGCCACCACGACGACCACCGCCACGGACGACACCGTCGTTGAAGAAAAGCAAGACACGACTGAGGCCTAATTTCTTGGAAAACAACTCTCCAAGCTCCCATTGTCGCTCGATCTCTTTTTTTTTTCCCACTGTTTTTTTTTTTGTTTTGCCTTGGTTGCACCTGCTCTCTCTCTCTCTTTCTTTCTTTTTTTCTTTCCCTCCTTTGTGTGTATTCTATTTGCCCTTGTTATTGTTTCCTCTTGGCACCACTCTTCCCTTTTTTCTCTTTTTTTTTTTTGTTTTTAGATTTTTCTTTGGGACGTTTCAGGTCCAATGTACATGCAGTTGTATTCCTGGGGTCAAGCATCGCCCTCGTGCAATGCTTGATGTATATGACAACCCTTCCCTTTATACTTCTCTCCCTTTTTTTCTATTTATTTGCCCTGTCGCCCTCCATGGTTGGCTGTGCAGCTGATCTTGTTCATACTCTTTTTGTATTTCCTTTTTTTAATTTTTCCTTTTTGTTCAATCCCACTTAAAAATAAAACCTCATCGCGAATTTTGGATGATCTCAGCTGAAATTGGGTCTGGGAGGCGTTCAATGGAAGAAAATAGCACCTTCCGCTGGAGCGATGCGACAAACGAGCGTGTCGTGTCTTGTCTATGACGCCATCCTACGATGGACGCGGACGGTACCGACAAACTCCGACGTTCTATGGCCGAATTTGGCATGCTTTGGGTGCATGAACCCCCCCAATGGATGTTCAAAAATGGCCCCACCCGCTGATCTTGTCCCAGACCAGCAAAGAAGTGGACCCTCTTTTTGTGTCCCAATGGCATACGTAATAACCAATTGTTGCAGATCAGACGGCTGCCTAAAAAGCTACGCTTGGGCCACCCAGAAATTTTTTTTAGCGATGTAGCGTGGTGAGACTTGTTCTTTTCTTTTCATGTTGTTTTCGTGCCTTTTTGTGGTGAGTTTTTTCTCATGGTGCCCATGGAGACGCTGACTAAAGCAATAAATAAATTGTTTCCATGTACCAAATGCAAATGGCACGAGGATTCCATTGTTCCATGACAATGGTGAAATTAGGCGGCGCCTGGATTTTGACAGGGTGCTGGCAAGATTCTCGACAAATGAGGACGTGCGCAATCTATCAGGTGATCGGGAAATGGTTGCCATTTGTGGATAAAAAGTGGCGCGTAGCGACAAAAAGATGCATAAACCGTTTAGACTTTTTTATTTTTGAAGATTCCTAATGATACATATTACAAGGGATGAAGGATGCTGAGAGGTACAATGCAAGTGTAAATGGAGACAAGCCGCTTAATTTGGGTGAATAAGTGAGGATATAGACATGGACGACGCCGACGACGACGCATCTTGCTTTTCATCCGTATCGTCGTCCTCCTCCTCGTCGTTCTTTTGCGACGTGCCGCTGCCCTTTGGCTTCTCTTTGGCACGAATGGACAGCTTGACACCCTGCTGAGCAAAGTGTCGTGACAATGGCGTGCTGCCTATTAATAAAAATTGCAAAAAATATAAGAAACCTATGCTTTGCTCTTGCCAATGGCTTGTTGCTGCTTCTTTACCAAGAGCCCCAGGGAATTGACGGGCACGGTAGACTCGAAAAGGGGCGGAAAAGATGACATCATAAATATGTGCTTGGCTAAAAACAAGAAAACGCAAACGAAAAGAAGGGAAATCCGTCAGTACCAACACCATGTGCCCCAACCGTGGAGCGTGGATCTGGCGCAACTTACAACAATGAGAGTAATTGGAATTTTAACCTAAAGTGGCCCTCGATGCGCACGGACACATCGCCAAAGACAAAAAAAACTCCCTTTTCGCCCTGAAGGTCCTCGAGCTCGTGCGCATTGGACACCATGGTCCCGACCACTGTGCGGTTCGTGTACGGCTGCTGCTTGCCAGAAGCATCATCAAGAGGTGGCGAGTCGTGTTGCACTGTCACGGCGTGCCGCGGTTCATCAAGAACACCGTCGTACAAGTCGCAATGCACCACCATCGTTGCCACCTGGGCATCCAATGATCTTAAAAAAACGAATGAGAACTCCATGGCGTGAAGATGGCTCCCCAGGGAATCCAGTGCGGGGGCTCTGTCAAATGGACATTTTACCTGACTTTAATATAATCGTTGCCTTGAAGCTTGTACAATTGTAGAATGGGTGACGGGTCGATCAAGCGACGGTCGCGATTACCAAAGCCAGCACTTCTGGCATGAACGGGTTGCTGACAGATGGCTGCGGCAAACATAACCAAAAAAAAGAAAAAGAAAAAGAAAAAGGAACGAAACAATGTCAAGTGTCATGATCGAATAGAAACCTCATCACCCGTGGCGCACAAGGTGAACGCCGTCTCTCCACTTACATAGTTTAAATTCTCCAGCTACCATCAATGCAATTCACAAAAGTGAAAGGAAAGCAAAAAAAAAAATAAAAAAGCGGATTAAGCGCCGCTTTTATACCATAGAAATTCCGTGATATCATGGAAGAATCGATAATTATACTGTTCCCCATGGAAAGAAAAAAGGAACAGATTCATTGTCAAAAAAGAGAAAAAGTATGCGAGATTGAAGCGAGTGTGGAGTGGGGGGAGACGAGAGCCACTTTGGGGGTGGAGAAATGGATAGAAGGATGCACTTTAGCACGTGGCAATACGATCGTTTAAAAAAAGGGGAGGCATTTCTTTATTTAAATGGGCAAGGCGCCAACGTAAAAATACTAAAATTGGCAAAAAGGCGAGACACGGCAAAAAAGTAGGAGGATGCCGATTCAATTGCAACGGCGTGACAGAGTGTCAAACCCACACACGCCCACAGAAAAGCTTGCCCTGGCTCAATTGTCGGATTTTCTTGAGCGCACTATGGTACAATAGAACATTGGTCAAATAAAAAAATCAGGTGATGTGATGCTTCGCCCCTCCCCGCACGACCCAACTCCGCCCCCTTACCATCGTTGCGGATAGGTATCTTGAGGCCCTGTCTAGCAAACACTTTGGACAGCTCCGTCGATTCTAAAAAGGAATAAAAACATCATAAGAAACATTCGATTCGCCAAACTTCGGAACGCCGTGCATGAAGTGGTCTTGGCTGTTATGCAAAAGCATGCCGTGTTCCATTGTTACCTGTCATGCCGGGGAACTGGTTGATAAATAACAAGGGGTGAGCGATGAATGGCTAGGTTTGATCCGGAAAATCATGGCATTCTCCCTTTTTTTTTTTTTTTTTTTCCTTGCAAGTCATTTCCTCCTTTCCATTACCTTCTTTGCAGAATACACCGTGAATGCATCAGAGAACACCTGTGCAATGATTCTTGACTTGGCATTGGGCTGGAAATCAGTGCTAAAAGAGCGAAAGAGGGGAATTTGAGCACGATTTGCATGAAATTTTTTTTTCCTTTTACCTGACGAGCTTCATCAATGAGAATCGCAGCGTATAGCGCCCCTCGGTGCGGATGCTCAGATCGGGAAAGGCAAAATAGAGCCCTTGTTCGCCTTCAGGATTCTTGAGCAGGCTGGGTGAGCTGACCAGGGAGCCCATCAGGACGCGCGTGCACTTGGGTGGATTTGAAATGATGTTGCGCTCCTCCGAGCGGTCTGCCGACCATAGAGTGACGTGAAGCACAAAAAAAGGGATCTGTAGCGTCCTAAAAAAATTCAGCAAAAAAAAGGGTCAATGTCATTGGAGCGCAATTGAGCTATTTTTTTTTTTTTTCATTTCTGTTGGCCTTGCCGCCTCCCGTTAGCAACGACCCATTGTTCTGCATCCCTGACCCAATCTCCCTCTATTCATTCATGCGCATGTCTACCTCGTGGTGCGCGCGTGAGCAAGCACCCCTTTCATCCCTTTTGCCCTCACGCCCTTTGCCTCCTTTGTTCTCCGGGCTCAAAGTAGCATCGTGTCCATCCTCAATAGACGTAAAAACCCTTACTGGATGTCCACGGGCTCATTGTTCTGCTGTCGCACGATCAATTGCACAATGGGTGGCGGGTCGATGGGTCGGCGATCCTTTTCACCAAAACCACACATGCGAGCGTGCAAAGGCTGCTGGCATACCACGAGTTCATATGTCCTGGCAGAGCAATTGAGAGAAAGAGACGGCGGGAGAGCGAGAAAAAAGTGAATTTAGGTGGCCAAAAGGCACGAATTTCGCTCAAAAAAGGCGCTTTTGAGGCTTTACCTCATTTCGCGCTCGTCGTATCCGATACTATCGATAGTGGGCGGTATTGGCTCTGTGTAATAATGCTGGTGGCTATGTCCATGGTCTTCCTCGAGCTCTTGATTCGGGCCACGATACATTTTTGGCACAAGTGTTGGCGCCGGGGCAGCTCGCTCGTTCTTGATACCGTACTGAGAGCCGTGTGGCAAGTATGGCTGGTGCGGGGGCTGCTGGTCCATAGTGTAAAAAGGGAAAAAAAGATAAAAAAAAGCGGGAAAGAGGGTGAAGAAAAAGAAAAAAAAGAGAGAGAAAAGGCCTAAAAAAATAAAAAAAAGGGGAATCTGAAATCAAAAAAAGTTGGTGATGCAGCCATGTCGCTTATTTTTTGTTTTCTTTTGGTTTCAAATGGCCCAACCCAAGGTTCCATTGCTCTGGATCCCCGCATCAACAACTACGAAAATAGGCAGAGATCACTCACCGCACTTCCTGACGATGGATGGGTCCTTCCCAAACCTTTGGCAAAAAATCGCGTGCTGTCCCGCCATCCCATCCCGCCTTCCGCGCAACACAACACATTGCAAATTGGGCGTGTGTGTCGCCTTGGACGCCTCGCCCCGCCTATTTTCTTTTTTTTTTTTTTAAAAAAAAAAAAAAAAAAGTATGCAATCAGCTGCCTGTCCCTTGCCTTTTTGTATTTTGCAGCGAGTTTTGTGATGCTGTCTCTGCATGAAATGAAAAAAAAGGGGGGGGACTTCATCCAGTTGTGTGTCACCTTGCGGCCACATGATTTAAAGGTTCTTTTGACACACTCACGGCCAATTTTACGCGCGCGCGCCGTCCGAATTGCCCGTTTCTCCCAAGGCGAGACACGACATGTCATATTGGCTCATGATGAAAAAGTGAAAGAGAGAAAAATGAAACACGGCGAAAACATTGAGGCAAAAGAGATGCAGGTGCCTTTGAGGCTAAATATTCATGCGAAGTGAGCAATAAAAAGCGCGTTGGGTGGATAGTTGTATCGTGTCGTGTCAACAGGTGTGCGACTCGGGTACCCTTAAAGACAAAAAGCAAACGCCCCAGGCATCTGGGTCGTGCCATCCTGGTCATAGTAAAAAAAAAAATCGAATTAAGAATATCTGATATTTGAGAAGCGGCGCGCAATAACGAGAATGTCGTGTCCGTGTCTGAGCCACGCTTTTGGCTCCCGTCCGATCATCCCTGGCCACACACAAAAGCCAATTGGCATCCATTGTCGTCCAAAATTCACAAGCGTGGCACCAAACATAACCTATTTTGTAGCCATCGTACTTTTTGCTTGGCATTGCCTCGCTGTTTGGACGCGATCGGATCATCGACCAGGCGCCAATCACTGTCGAATGCACGCGGACAATGAAATGTAAAAAATGCGCCACGCACACACACGCCCTGTCTCTCTCCCTGAAACTTTTCTCTTTGTTCTTTTTTTTCAGCAAGATTTATGGCCGAGCCTGCTTACAAGTACAACGAGCAAGACAAGGTGCTGTGTTTCCATGGCCCTCTGATCTACGAGGCCAAGGTAAAACAACGACTATCGAAGAACTCAGGCACAAAACGACGTCTCGGTCTTATTTTGTTTGTTTTTTTTTTTTTTCGACACGTAGATCTTGAAGCGCACTGTCGACACGGACGAACCTGAGCCGAGCGCGCTGTATCGCGTCCATTATCAAGGTTGGCACAAACGGTAAAGAAATTGAGCAAAAATGGGGGGAAATGGTGGGGGAAGAGGGAAATGGGCGAGCCGCCGGCCACGAAACAAACGAATGGAGTGCAAAAGCGATCACGCTCGTCCTCTTTGGTTGCTGACGCGCACACGTATGCGGTTTTTACCACAGATATGACGAGTGGGTGGATGACACACGCTTGCATCCAATCACGGAGGAGACCCTGGCGCTGCAGCGCCGCCTGGAAACGTACCACGCGTCCAAGAAGCCGGCACGCAAGTCGTCCAAAGGCGTTTCGTCCAGCATCCCCAATAAGCGAACGCGTGATGATCAAGAAAAGGATGCCGAGGAAGCCGATTACCTTCAAAGTCCAGAAATTCGCCTCGATATACCCGAGCCACTAAAGTGCCAGCTCGTCGACGACTGGGAAAACATCTCAAAGAATCAACAGGTATAAAAACCCCACATTTGATGGCTTGTCATGAGTGCGTACTGCCCGCTCATTTGGCCATTGTTCCTTTTTTTTTTTGTAGCTCGTGCCATTGCCGCGCTCACCGAGCATCACGCAAATCCTCGCTATGTACCGCACGTCCAAGCTCGAGAAAAAATCCATCAAAGAGTGCGTCCAAGAGAAATGCCCAAAAAAAATGACAAAATCAAAGCTGACGCCATTACTTTTCTTAGGGATCCCGAGATTTTGGACGAGGTCATCCAAGGTCTGTGCATGTATTTCAATCGTGCGCTGGGCACGATTCTGCTGTACCGATTTGAGCGCCAGCAGTACGCGGAATTGCGTAAAAAGTACCCAAACAAGGACATGACGGACATCTACGGCGCGGAACACCTGCTACGACTCTATGGTAAAGTCCCATTTGCGCGCAACGCGTCACACAACTCATTCCATTTGATTCATAGTGCAATTGCCCAAGCTGCTTGTTCACACGTCTATGGAGAAACAATCCGTGTTGCTGCTCACCGAGTATCTGCACGACGTGCTTCAATTCGTGCAAAAGATGCAAAAGGAGTTCTTTGTCTCCGAATATCAAAACGCGAGCCCCACCTACGTGACCATGGCCGGTGAGGTCTGAGCTCTGGACGATACCCCCTTCTTTCCCACCTCCCTTCTCACCCCCTCCTTGCCCGCAGCTTTCTGTCCTCACGCCCTATCTCACTTTCCCTCCCCTCCCCTCAATGCTGCTCGTCGACGTTGCATTGCATAGTCAATGGCAAAATAATGAAATAAATGAACCACGCGCTGCCCTTGAGCCGCACACGGCAAAAAAAATTGCATCAAACATGTCACTCGCCATTTGCTCCATACCTGGTGATCAAGATTCATATCAGAAGAGGCCAAATTGCAGCTTTCACTCTTCTGCTCCTTCAAAAAAAACCGAGCGGTGGCCAAGCTCCCAAACGAAATCAAAAATCCCAATTCTTATAGTCATTTACACACCAAGTCACCGAGATCTCAATGCGATCCTTTCAAAACACAAGTGCTTTTTACCGTCATTGATCATATATTCATTTGAGATTATTCGCGCGTCGATATGTAGAGCCCTTGTCGCGGACGCTAACAAAATGGAAAAGACGTTACCCTCTTTTGCAGGACGCGTTCTCCGGATCTCGTTCATCGGGTCCTTTATTTGATCGAAAGAATGCTGAACACAAAATTACCAACCAATATCAAGTTTTTTCAGAGATCGGATCATTCAGTCCTGAGGATACGCGTTTTCCATGAAATCAGGCCCAAAACGCCCTCTGAAGGCTAGCTCGCCGAGAATTCGAAGCGATTTCCCCAAACTTCAAGCGCTTTTACCGCGTTTGGATGCTGATTCATTTGAAGTGACTCACGCGTCGGGGCGCTCAGCCGTTCGCGCGGTACGAGACCAAATGGCGCTGAGTTTACCCTTTGACGCCTATGAACTGGCACCTCCTCAGAAACTTGCTCATTTGGCCCGAAATTTGGACCAGTTGATAGTAGACCCAATTCTCCAATGGTGTTAATGTTTTTTTGCGAATCGGATAACTCAATCCTGAGAAATCTCGAGATTCGTATTTGCTAGTGAAAACCATGCGCCAAATCATATTTTACGCGTTTCTCGCGATGAGCCTGACCATATGTCTCCAAATTTAGACCAGTGGATACTGGACTCAAAACTTCAATGATTCGAGGTTTTTTCGCGAATCGGATAGCTCAGTCTTGAGATATCTCGAAATTCGTGTTTGCAAGTAAAACTCTCAGCCAAAATAATATTTACGCGTTTCTCTCGATGAGCCTGATCACGTCGTGTCTAATTTTGGCCAGAGGCAGGTCGACTCAAGGCTCCAAATGATTCCAAGTTTTTTTCGCAAATCGAATCACTCAGTCCCGAGAAAGTGCACTTTTGCATGAAATTAGTGCTTCTTTGCTGTACAACGTTTTCAGAAAAGGGTGAAATTGACGAAAGGAGTCGATCTATGATCATCACCACAGGGCTGCAGTGGTTGGCTCATTTCAACGACTCGGACGGCTGATCTCATGCTATAGGTAATATAATTGGATATCATCGTTCATAGATATGCTTGAAAGTTTGTGAAACCTGTTGTTGGGAAAAAAACACGGACACCATGTCCACGCTAACACGCGCACAGGCAATGCAATTGGATCTCACAAAAGACAGGAACCGCTCTTTTTTTTGGAATTTGCGATGTTTGATCGATATTTTTATCAAATGGGGTTACAAAAAAAGAATGAGTGCAATTGTATGGTACTGATATCTGGGAAGGAAAAGAAAAAGGTATAGAATGTTCATCAATGCGACGCAACGTGGGGCTTGCTGCGCTTGTAGCTGGCCAAGGGATCCAAATCGCTGAATAAATCGTGTTGTGTCCGCGTGGCGACCGACGATGACGCTGTGCTGGATGAGACCTGCGTCAATGCGTCGTCGTCTTCGGGTGTGAACGGCTCAGCCTCCACCCATTCATCTTGACTATTGGCGTAGGAGTGACCTGATGGACCGGGGGAAAAACAAAAGAAAAAAAGCGTGAGTTGGCATTCAGGAACCGACGTGTCTGTACTACCTTGCCAAGACAGACTGTCGCTTGACTCGGACATGTTTGGCGACTTTGGGACCGATTTCCATGGCAATCGTTGGTTTGAATACGCAAATGCGGTGGGCACGGTTGCCTGCGTGTTCAATTGTCGCAGCGCCGCGTACGGATCATCGTCGTGCTGCGCCTTGGGAGGCGCATGCGCCTGGCGTGGCTCATGCAGTCCACGGAGAGCCGCATAAGGGTCCTCGACAGCATGCGACGCGCTCAATGTGCGCGTGTGCGTGCTTTCTAATGAGAAAAAAAAGAAAAAAGAAAGAATGAGCGATCTTGTGGGCGCATTTTTTGACGCCGGGTCTGCGCTCTCCTTCCGTACCAATGCCAGGGGCAAACGAGTGAGGGCTGCTGACCGTCGTGGATGGCGCAGGCGGCTGAAGATGTTGAAGCGGACGATTGTCCAATGCCGGCGTCAGAACGGCCGCAACAGCGCCAGACGCGTAGCCAATGGACGAAGGCCGAGGCTGGCCAGCCTTGGTGGGTGTGAGGATGCCGCCCGTGTATGTTGCGCGTCGCGAGGCATGAGCCGAGGCCGTAGGCGGCTCATTGAGGCTCAAACCGGCAAGATCAGCAAAGATGGAGCTGGCGGGATTCGTCGTTGGCACCGGCGAGCTGGGCACCGAGGTTGCATAAATGGAACCTAGAGAACATGAATCAGAAACACGAACAATTATCCTAGTTTAGCAACCTCTGTTTTTTACCATCTTCAGAGGGTCGCCCACTTGCCAAATCAGGCTGTGGCGATATGGGCGCTTCTTGGTGCGTCTAAAAATAAAACAGAGGGGGGTGGGGTGAGACGACGTTTTTTTTTTTTGTCAAACCAACATGTCAACAAAGGGGAGTCTCGCTCTTTCTCTATCACTTTTTTTTTTGTTTTTTTTTTACCATGAGAGGCGCTGTCTTGATGGCCGGAGGCGACGTTTGGCCAGACTGCAAGTTCAATGGCGCAGGGACGCGTCGAATGGGGGGCGATGTGGAAAGAGGGGATGTCGATGTTGGGCTGCTGGGCAAGGGCTTGAGAAGCGGCGCGCCCGATGGGCCAGAGGAAGCACGCCGTTGTTGCCGAGCACTTGGCTTGAGCTCGCCGTCCTAAATTTAGACCACGATAATGAGTTCAGGCACCCTCTTTTTTTTTTCTTTCTTTTTTTTCTAATTTTAATGGGCACAAAAGAGTGCCTTTACCTCGGTAAAGCACTCATCAATGCGGCGTTTGATGTATTCGTCTTGCGAGTGCCACAATTCTTGATCAAACCACTTTTGCTCAAAGTATTTTTGCCGCATAAAAGCACGCACGTCGTCGTCTGATTCGGGCTCAGGCGTGCTGTGCTGAGCATTGTAGCCGGCAAGCCAAATCTTGGCTGCAATGCCATTGCCACCGAGTTCCAAGGCCATGGCCTCTGGACCGGTGAACGTGCTTGCAGAAATGGATTTAACACGATGACCCACTTCGCGACTATTATCATTCAGCGCGACCGCGTGCACCATAAAAAGAGAAAATGGTAAGTTCCGACGCTTTGTTCGATCGCATCATGCATCATGTGCCCATCTTTTTTTTTTCAGCCCCTCCGTCACCTGAAACACTTACATCAAGCCGGAGCAGCGTGCGCAAACGACAGTTTGAAGCGTGATGTTCACGAAAAATGGGCTCTACGATGAAAAAGAGCGATGAGAACAGGGAAAACACGGCCGCGCTCCTGCCTTTTTGTACCTTGGTGGGGCAATCGAAGCATTTCTTGTTCTCAGGCAGCCGCAAGGCATCCTTGATTCTTCTGTGGAGCGACGAAAAAAAAATAGAGTGAGAAATCAGCAATAGCGCGCGCAAAGATGAGGGCCAATGGGTGTTTCAGGGCATGTTTCTTACTTGGCATTGATTGCCTCTTGCTTTTTCGCTTGGAAAGCAGCGAGCATGGATGGTAGGGGGAAATGGGAGTAGGGAGAAAAACAAGAAAGAAATGGAAGAGACTAAAAAATTCTGGAGTCACTTGGCTTTTTCTTTCTTTTCTGATGGGTGACACAACGATTCCAAGCACAGGGCATGGCGCATTGTTCGCTTGCTTGGATCTCGTTGCAACAAAAAAAGGGGGAGGCGAAAGAACATTTGCGGAAGGACCGAGCATATTATCCTTTTTTTTTTTTTTGCTCCGCTAAAAAATGGGCTTGTGTATGGGGCGGCCCCTGACTATTATACTTTTCGTTTCTTTTACTTCTTTTTTTTTTTTACTCGCTATTTTTCCTATGCGCGCGCAAACCTTTAGTACGCCTCTGAGGACCGTGTGGAATGTGGCAAGCCACCCGACAGAGTCGTTGTGGTGGCCAGCCAAGTCGACCCAGCAACCCAAAACCGTGCTCTTTTTCGTGTGCGGCAACCCGGGCTTGGTCGAGTACTACACCTCGTTTTTGCAAGCCATTCACCAAGCTGCCAAGCCAACGCTCGAAATAGTAGGAGGTATGACTCCAAAGAACATGCCAAAAGGGAGAAAAAGGCAGCAATTGCTCACCTTTTTTTACTTTTTTTTTTTTTTTGCTGTGCCCAAAGTGTCTCACCTTGGGCATTCAGTGGGCCCACATAACCCGCCAGCGACGGCGGGCCGTTTGTATGGGCTTCAGGAGCAGATTGATCACAAAATTGCGTGCTTTGACCAATTGCGCAGCGACAATGCCGATGACACCGAGTACATTCTGATGGGCCACTCAATGGGCTCCTACGTGTGTGCCGAGTTGCTCAAGCAGCGCCCGGAGCATCGCATTACACGCCTGATTGCGCTCTTTCCAACGTTGCGAGAGATTGCACTGACACCCAATGGCGTCAATATCTCGGTAGGCATGCTTGGAACCTGGGACAGACCCCGCGCTCCCAGTCGACAATCACATGGGAACGCGTGACTCATCGTTTTTTCTTCTTTTTCGTCCAGCGTCTCCTGTCGCGAGTGCCCACATCCGTCATTGCTGGCGCAGCAGGTCTGACGACTTGGCTACCTGGCCCTCTGCGCCAGGGTCTGACTGGCTTGGTCACGGGCCAGCGAAACGGCGCGCTGCAGGTGACGGCGCATGGCCTTTTGCACGGATCGGTCGTGCAAAACGCGCTGCATCTCGCCAAGGAGGAAATGGAGTCCATTGGCGCGCTCGACCACGACTTTTATCAGGTGCACATCGACAAATTCATCCTTTACTACTCGCGCAACGATCAATGGGCGCCAAAGGACCACCATGATTACATGGCCGAAGCGTTCCCCAATGGTAAAAAGCAAAAATCAACCATTTTTGTGTCAAAATTAATTTTTTTTTCATGGAAAACGCAGCCAAGATTCATCTCTGCGAGCAGGATATCCCTCACGCATTCGTGCTAGGTAGGAAAAGCCAGGCAAAGGGGACGAAGAACACACAATTTAACAGAAACATGCTCTTTTCTTTGATTAGATGATACCCATGCCGAGTACATGGCGAGCAAGGTGGTAGACTGGATCGCCAAATAGACTAGAATAAACCCGAATCGGCAAATGTAGCAGGATGAATCGAATCACACAGAATGTAATTAGGAAAAAATGGCAAATCAATCGCCATTTTGGTCATTACATCGACAAGTGCGCGGTCAATCGAACTGTGATTGGCCGCAAACGAAAGACGCAAGGCAAAGAGAACAGAAGTACTTAGTTTAACAGCGGATGTTGCTGCGATCTCCGCGAGTTTAGCTGTCAAAAATGGGAATGGACTTTAATCTCTATGCGCATCGCAAGAGTTTACTCTGATCACCAAGAGTATTTTGGGATTGCAAAGTGCTTGGAACCAATCATCATCATGTCAAGCTTGAACCCCTTTGGAAAAGGGGCAAAGAAGAGCCTTATAGATGACTGTTTTTAAAAGGCAATTCATATTGTCACTCGTCAACCAGGCACTAGGATGTGTCTCAAAGCATCACTACGTGAAGCAGCCAGCCAGAAAACCTAGAGGGATGCGAATTGAAGCGATCACAAGTCCTTGGAAATGCGCAACGTGCAAATCAAAATTTAGTCGTGTCGAGCCGCCCGAGAAAAAAAATAAAAAATGGGTCCGCGGAATGGTGCCAAACTTCCACACCAGGGAAAAAGAGTAGAGAAACCACGAAAACACGAAAAATGAGCGCGATCTATCTGCTGGTTGACGAGCAATGAACGATTTAGTTTAAATTTCAACAGCGAATTGCATTGGAAAGAACGCATCCATAGAGCCACCCTGACGCGTCCACTAGCAAGAACCACCCCTGGTGAATGGATTTGATTGGGAACAGGCGCGTGTAACTCCTCGTCTGACGCGCTTTTTCACGCGTCGAAGCATGCCTAATATTTTTAAACCGCGTCAAACTTATCCAAAAAGTCACTTTTTTCATAGATAACCGATGTCCACAAACGCAGCGAGCCAAGGTCTTTCTGATGGCGCTCGTTTCTTGGAGATGCAGACATTTTTCGTTGAGTTGACCTTGACCTGAAAATTGGACCAAAAACGCATTTTACGCCGAAACTAGGCAATGGACCCCCGCTTTTTATTGCATTTTTGCCGGTAAATGCACGTTGTTCATATGGTGGTGTGCATAGCGTGGCGATCTGAGGGCCTAAATTTGACGATTTTCCGCGGTTCGACTAGACCCCTTGGAAAATTGGCTATTTTTGAAAATCGTCCTTGCGCGCCATAGAGTGGTCGCAGCCCCGCAAAAGGGGGCTCATTCAAACACAAAAGCTTGGAAAGAGTCGTCAAAAGAGTAAACATTATTGCAAGTTGTGATTTCATGGACAAACGACTAAAATATAATAAAAAAGCTCCAATTGAGTATTTCTTGACAATCACCTAAAGGATCACCCTCGTTTCTGTGTAGCACGCCACGCATAGAACGCCACAGCATATATCGTGTGCCTGGTGTGCTACAACTCCGGTATAATCGAATAAAAATGTATCAAAATGTTCAAAAACGTCAAATTTCAAAGTTTGCTAGCGCTATCATGGATCGATAGTGACCAAAATTGGACCAGTCTTATGCCATGGACATTGAAAGCGAGATGCAAAATCTCAAGTCTCAAAGACAACCCTTGAAGAAGATGCAAACGAAAATTCAAAGCCAAGAGTGCAAATAGTCCATTTTGGGCAGGAAATCATGGAAATGGGCTTGAACAACACTTGATCTTGCCAGGGGGATCGACACAAAAAAAAAAGCAGCCCTTTCATATAACAGGTAACTTGGCAAATTCAAAGCTGACGCGTTTTACCCGGTGTGACAAACCAAGCGCGCAAATGTGGCTCGGGTCGATCGCGGACACGCGGCGCGCAGGGCGTAAAAGGCATTGGTGGCGGCTGCAATAAACATCCAAAAGGGGAGGCCCGGCACCTGCCGGTGCCGGCATGACGGACAAGATCCAAAAACGAGGGAAAATGAGGAATTGCCAAGAGCAGCATTGCTCTTTGTGCCACGCGCGATTCATGTAGAATCCTGTCGCCAAGGCTGCACGCCAAGGTGGGGAAGAGGGGGAGGAACGTCATCGATGTATTTAGCAGGTGACCTGGCGCACGGGGTGGTGGCGCGCAATATCAAAATTAGGAACGTCGGGCCGTGAAGACCAGCAAAGGGCGCTCATCCAGCCGAGCCCCCCTCCCCCGCCCAAGCATGCTTATGGCTCTCAGCCATTCCCTACAATTGTCTTCTTCCCTTTTTTTTTTTTCGCCACAAGCCCAGATGAGATGGACAGTGGCCAGAATTCAGGCAAATCAGGTGGTTCAAACGCTATTTTGCCCTGATTGGTGTTGCAAGGCGGGCGCCTGGACATCGCGCATCTTGCATGCAGCAAGGGCAAAGGCCCCCAAACTGGCAAATTTGACTAGGGAGACGCCCATCCACTTTTTATTTTATTCTCCCTCCATTGTGTCTTAATTTTTTTTTCACTCTTGGCTGTTATGTAATTGCGGTGATATTTAGCAGATTGCATGTAGCACAGCGGGGTGAATGGTGTGCCTGGGCATTGCATACAAGGCTGTCGTGACGTTGCGGGACGTCACATGTCTTTCTTTTTTTGATGGTGGCAAACGACCTTGGATTCTTCCGACTCCATAAATGAAATTGATGTGCAACGTCGGGCTGAGCCTGGCACCCGTCTCCCCCACTTTTTGCGTGGTCATTGAAAAAAGCGCACCTCATGTTTTTGGATTTCGGGCGGCGTGCCCTTCTAAAAATAAAAGAGCAGGGCGATCTTGTTATTTTTTATTTTTTTTTTTTACATCAACGGAACAGCTCGCCCTTTTTTGTTTTGGACGCTGGATCGTCTCATTGTTTATGCAAGGTGGAAAAAGGGGGGATGGATGGTGAGGGGCGCGGGAGACGTTAAAAAAAAAAGGGCTTTTTGGGCCCAATTGTCTTTTTTTTGTCAGCTTCTTTGCGCACGGCGCGCTGAGCACAGTAAAAAGATTTTTTTTTTCATGTTTCGGATGATTGAAGATGGATTTGGAAAGCAAGGTGTTGGATGGCCAAGCCGAGTGCAAAGCAAAAAAATCGAGTATGAAGGCCCAATGGCCAATGAGACGGCGGGGAATGAAATTTCGAGGGGGGGTTTACCCCCAAAAATAGAAAGAGAGCTCTTTTTGGACACTCCTTTTTTTTTTTGTTTTTGCTTCTCTTTCCTTTCTTTCTCTCTCACTTTCTTTCTCTTTTGTTTTTTTTTTCTTTTGACTCTTTCACCATGAAGTTTGGCGAGGAGCTTCAAGAGAATGTGTACGAACCTTGGCGATTTGAGTATATTTCGTACGATGCTATCAAACGGGACATGAAGTCGCGCCAGCTCGATCACGTGTGGACAGCGCAAGATGAGAAAGACTTTGAAGACACGCTGCGATTGGAGGCCGACAAGGTCGATTTGTTCATCACACGCAAGCAGCGCGAGATTGATTCTCGGATTGCCTATTGCGAGCGCATTCTTGTACAGCAGCGGCCCAATATGACGGCCGCCACGCAGCAATCGCTGTACGACTCGATGGACGACGCGCTGACGGACATCCTCATGGATTTGAACGACCTCGCCAAGTTCACGCGCCTGAATTTCATGGGCTTTCAAAAGCTGATCAAGAAACACGACAAGTACACCAACATGAATCGCCAACAGTTGCTCGTCGACATTGTGCGCACGAAATCGCTCGACCGACAGCGATTCGATGTTGCTTTGGTCAAGATTTCCACGTTGCACGACGTTTGCCGTCTCCATGGCGAGGCACGCAAGGGCAATGCCGCGGCGGGGTTGGATCAAAACGCTTTTGAGCGCGCCACGGCCAAATATTGGGTGCATCCCGACAATATCACGGAACTCAAGGCCATTCTGCTCTTCCACTTGCCGGTTCTCGTCTTCAACCCCGACAAGGAGATTGCCGCTGAGGATTCTGCCATTAGCAGCGTTTATTATGACAATCCCGACTTTGACCTGTACAATGGCCGCTTGCAACGCGATGAAGGTGCCGAGGCCATTCGTTTCCGCTGGTACGGCCCCACCTCCTCCAACAGCATCTTCATTGAGCGAAAGACACACCACGCTCCTTGGCTCGATGGTGTTTCCGTCAAGGATCGGTTCCGTTTGGAGGAGCCACGCGTTGACCCTTTTGTTGCTGGCACGTACACCGCCGACCAAATTGCGCACGACATGAAGCAGGGCGGCATGGCCCAGGATCAGGTGGACGCCAATCACTTTATTGCCAAGGGTGTCCAGCAATCGCTGCGTGAAAAGAGCCTTTCGCCTGTTTTGCGCGTGTTTTACAATCGCACCGCGTTCCAGGTGCCTGGCGACCAGCGACTGCGCCTTTCACTCGACACGGACCTCACGTTTATCCGCGAAGATGGTACTGATCGGCGCAAAAACAACCATTGGCGCCGCAACGACGTGGGCATTGATTTCCCCTTTAATTATTTGCCGTCCGGCGAGGTGTACCGGTTCCCGTATGCCGTGCTCGAGACCAAGCTCCAGACGCATCTTGGCCAGGAGCCGCCCGAATGGCTCACTCGCTTGTTGGATTCCAAGCTCGTTTATGAGGTGCCTCGTTTCAGCAAGTATTTGCAAGGCGCCGCCCACTTTTGGGCGCCTCAATTGCCGCTGCTACCATGGTGGCTCGCCGACCTTCAATCGCTCGACATTCGCACCGCAAAGCAATCCACGCAAAACAACCCATTCTCGGGCTTGTCGCGGTCAAAGAGTCTCAAGCCATTGATCGATGGCAAATATCGCATGGGGTACTTGGAATCGCAACTCGAGAAGCGCGCCACCATCAAGCGCAAGCAAAGCACCAATGGCCGCGTCAAGCGCCAGGCGTCCACACGCTCCAATTACAGCACAACGCGCGATATTGCCAATATGCCGCCTTTGCCAATGGGTGGTGCTGCAGCACACAAATCGTATCACACTGACAACCAACACGGCGAATACTCGGCCACCGTCGTCTCGCCAAAGATTTCGACGCGTACCGCCACCACCACCACCACGGCCGTCAGCCAAGATCCCTTTGCCGACCCCATTTGGCGCCAACAACAACAACAACAACAACAACAGCAATCCGGCGGCGTGTCCTCGTCCATGTACGACCAGCCACGCAGACGCACCCTGTACGATGATAATGACGCGTCTTCCAGCGATTATTTGATGGGCAAGACTCCGCGCTCGTCCGTCATGCATCACACCGACCTGGCCTCGCGCGAAGCTCTCAACCAGACGGCCTACACGACCCGCGACGACTCGGCCCTCGAAGAAGGCGTCGTCTACTCGAAGCGCATGAAGACAAAGGGCGAGAAAAAGGCGCAAAAGGAAAAAGACAAGCTCGAAAAGAAAAAGAATCGCATCGAGCCCAAGATTTACTTTGCCAATGAACGCACATTCATCCATTGGCTGTACTTTGCCGCCTTGCTGCTCACCACCGCCCTCACCCTGCTCAATTTCGGCGACAAGGTCACACGCATCTCGGGCGGCGTCTTCTTTGGTATCGCCTTTGGCTTTGCCGTCTATGCCTTTATCCGCTACCGATGGCGCGCATACCGCATCAAGAACTTCCCCACCGAGCGCTACGATGACTTGTACGGCCCCATTGCTCTCTGCTTGCTCTTGGTCGGCGCATTGGTCGTAAGTACACACGCTTTTTTCTCTATTTATTTTTTGTTTTTTTTTTCGCGTTGCTCACCTCCTCTCCCTCCCACTTTTTTTTTCTCTTTCTCCCAGTTAAATTACGTGTTGACCTTCCAACACACGCCTGAGTCAGGTGGATTCCTTGGCATGAACACCACCTCTTCTTAATTCCTTGTATTTCATGCATCCCACCTTTTCCTGATATATCTCGTACAATTGTTTACCCCCCCCTGCAAGTCTGTTTTTTTTTTCATCTCTTTCACTCAATAAACCATCTGTTTATGCCTTCAATTTATTTGCAACCAATAGATTCGCTCAAAAAAAAAAAAAAGATAAATCATGCTAACGCAAGTGTTGATGATTGAGAAACGGGATTTGATCCACGCACCAACTTTTGCCTTGCAGCGGCTGAGTTTAAAACAACCTGCTGGGAACAAAAAGGAAAGTTCTCGGGCGCGCGTCATTCTCTTTCTCTTCATTTCACCTCTTTTTTCTTCTTTCTCGTACTTGTTCCTATGCCTGTGCCTTCTTACACAGATATCAACAAGGTGCTCTCGCAGGATTCTACCTATGAAGAGAAGCTAGCAGCCTTGCAACTGTTCAACGCGTCGCTCGGAGGTACATTTTCCCAAAAGAAGACTAAAAGTGGTCTGGAAGGGTTTCGTTTTTGACTTTTTTTTTTTTTTTTGGTATTTTTTTGTCTTTTTTAGATCAGGTGTCTTTGGACGAGGCGAACGGGATTCTGCAGCAGTTGCCCCCCGAAGCTCTCTATGCAGCTGTCACGCTGGCAGCTGACACCGACGCCGAGTCTCCTTTGGTGGTGACGCTGTGCACACTCGTTGTCAAGATCTTTGCACCAGTTCCCTACGCGCAGCTGACCGCAGGCCACTCGTACGACTATCTGGTTGAAGGCTTACGTCACTTTTCCAGACACATCCGCCTCATGACCCTTCAATTGGTTGAAAAGTGTCTGGCCACCGCCGACGACACCAAAAATATGGTAAAAAAGATCGTTGAGAATGGATATTGAACGCTTCTTGTTGCTCTGCACGTGATCAGTCGGTGCTTACGCGCGCTCGCGCGCCCGAGAATCAAGCTTCTTCTTGCATTTCTTACGTTTTTTGCTTTTTGCACAGCTTCAATCGTCCTTGGTACATGACATAGTCGCCTCCATTGGCTTTCAGGAGACAAATGTTGCCCAAAAGGCATCGTCGCTCTTGTACCAGGTACGTTTTGTGGGGCACAATTTCCTTTTTTTATGCTTTTTTTTACGCGCTGACCTTGCTTTTTCACTTTTTTTCTTCTTACCAAAAGGCGTGTGCCAAGCCTGGCTGTCTTGATGTCTTTTTCGCATCCAATGCCATCTTGCTGCTTAAACAGCTCGTCAATGTGTAATTTTGGCAAAAAAAAAAAAAAAAAACGAGCATTTTCCAGGCCATGATCTCATGTGTTCCCAATCTCTTGTGTTAAATTTAGGCGCGGTGCCGTGAGTTTCCGCGTGTACGAGCTGTTCATCAACATTGCCGGTCTATCCGATGCGGCGCTTGCCAAAGGCGAGGAGTGTGGCATCCTTTTGCAGCTGCGCGACGAGCTCAACTCGAATGATACGATGATTCGCCTCAATGCTGTCGAATCGCTCAGTGAGGCAAGGCACTACATTCGCTTTTCGCACCACTCTGCGCGACTCTGAGAGGCAACACGGCGCGATTGACACGTAGCTCTTTCTTTTTTTTTTGTGTTTTCTTCTTTAGCTGGCCACGAATGCGCGCACAGTGTCCGCATTGATCAATAGCCACATCCTGGATAAGCTGAACGAGTATCTGGACTCCATGGACACTGACAGCATCGATGATATCCTCATAAAATCGGCGGCACTCAAGATTTTTGGCAACATGTACTCCATCCAAGTAAGAAAGCACCTCATTCTGCGTCGCCGTGACTTGAACCTTGTTTTTTTCATCTCCTCTTCCTCAGGATTTTGATTCGGCCTGCATAGAACAGCAGTACGCGTTCCTCTCCCGCCTCCCAACTTTTATTCAAAGCGATGTGGGCAACATTCAGGTAATGCATTTCAGAAGATAAAAGGGAAAAGAAGGTGCAGTGGCTGATTCTTTCTTCTAATTCCATGCAGGAGGTCGCGCTGGCCGTCGTTGGTCTTGTGGGATCCCACGCGCAAGGCCTCGCACTTTTGGAACAGCGCCCAGAAATCATGGACGCCTTTTTCGACGCGACGCGCTACGCGACAGGCGTCATCAAGACGACAGGTTTGCAATCCCTTTCAAAGATTCTTGGCGTCACGTAAGAAAGAGAGAAAGAAAGAAAGAAACAGGGATCAGGAGCCCAAAGAGCGTGTTTTTTTTTATCGTTGTCAATTCGCTCAATTGCTCCTGTAGATCAAGGACGGAAGCCGAGCGCATTGATGCCATGACATTTGCCGTCTTTCAAGCTATGCCAGGTACAGCAGAGAGAAAAGAGAGATTGAGAAAAAAAATGAATACGTGGCACGGAATGCAAAAAAGGCTAATTTTTCTGCAATAGATCAACCCAATAGCCTAAAGAACCTGCTGTCGACCGTGCGCCAGCCGGTCGATCCTGTGCGCTTCGCCGCTTTTGCCTTGCTCGAGTCTATTGCATCCCATCCTTGGGGAGTGGAGGTAAAGAAAAAATTAAAAAAAAGCGAATTGGGGTAAAATGTGGACGCAAGAGCTTGCATTTGCATGGACCGGCGCGCTCCCGATCATGTGGTCCATCTTGCATGCAATTCATGTCATTTTTTATCATAGGCAATTTCCCATACATTTGAGCTCTTGGGCTACCTTCTTGATCGATCCAATGAACATGAACGCACTTGGCAGGCAAGAGAGAGAGAAAAAAAAATGAAAAGAGTAGGCAAAAAGGCTCATGCATTCCCCCCCCTTTTTTTTTTTTAGGAATGGAAGTTTTCCGTGGTGAAGCAGCTCGTGGACACGGGCTCCGAAGCGGTGTTGGGCCGCCACTATGCGATGTTGCAGATGTATGTGCGTCAAGGGCCGTACCATCGTGACAATCAAGTCTTGACAGCCATGGAGAGTGGATGACGAAGCAAAAATAATAAAAAGTACATGATGGTTTCGAGTGAATTATCTTTGCAAAAAGGAGGGGGGCAATGGAGATCCTCCAAAGAGCGAAACCCGGAGATCGCGTTCAATGCGATGGATGGTGTCATCGAGACCGCCCACCAATGAGGTCGGCTGAGCTCCAAAACAAGAAGAGTCAGGGCCAATCTGTTGCGCTTGTTTTCCACGCTCTTTCTTCCCCATAAATTTTGCATGCTCGCTCGACGCTCCTTGTTTCCTGCTTTTCGTCGCTTCTCTTCCTCCTCCATCGCCATGACTAGCTCCACTCGCTTCACACCCGCAAAACGCGTCTCCAAATTCGACCAAGACGGTAAAAAAGCCACCCACTCCTTTTTCTCTGACGCGCCTTTTTCCCTCTCCTTTTTTTTCTTTCTTTCTTTTTGTCGCCCTGTCTCACAGACATTTTTTTTTTCTACAGTGTGGTCTATCTTTACGCCACTGGCTGCTGAGACCAAAGCTATCAACCTTGGCCAAGGCTTTATGAAGTAATTCCAAGCACAAAAAGAAAAAAGCCGAGCCTCAGCTCACACAATTTCGCCATTTTCCAGCTTTGGTCCCCCTGCCGTCGTACAAGAGGCTGCCAAGGAAGCCATTGACCGCGTCGAGGCCAACCAATACAGCCATCCTCGCGGTCGTCCTCGCCTTAGACAGGCGTTGGCTGCTTCCTACAGCCCGGAATTCGGCCGCGAGCTGGATCCCGAGTCCGAAATCCTCGTCACTGCCGGTGCTAATGAAGGTAAAAAGGAAAAGTAAGCGCAGTAGCCTCCCGTGGGCCCTCGCACCAGACCATCGTGACGCTAAATCCTGTGCCACACACGCTTTTTTTTTTTTTGCCTTTTGCCTTTTTGCCATTGCAGCCATGTTTGCCACGTTTGCCGCCTATTTGGATGAGGGATCCGAGGTCATTTGCATGGAGCCGTTCTTTGATCAATATATTGTAAGTGTGAAAGCGTACCAGAACGTTACCAGGACGCGCTTTTTCTCACGTTTCGTGCCTTTTTTGCCAGCCCAACATTACGATGAACGGCGGCGTGCCTGTTTTTGTGCCACTGCGCGCGCCCGCTGACGCCGCGACGCGTACCATTTCGTCCCATGAATGGCGCCTGGACATTGACGAGCTAAAGTCCAAGATCACGCCGCGCACCAAGATGATCGTCATCAACACGCCGCACAATCCGATCGGAAAGGTGTTTGACGAGGACGAATTGCGCGCCATTGGCAATGTCGCTGAGGAGCACAACCTGATCATCCTCACCGACGAAGTGGTACACACAGAGAGAAAAATAACGAGATGAAAAATGGGAGCCTCACCTCCTTTTTTCTCTTTTTTTCTTTTCTTGATCAGTATGACCGTCTCTACTACCCTCCGTTGACCAAGTTCCCTCGCATTGCAACGATGGACAACTTCTGGGACCGTACCATCACGGTGGGCTCCGGCGGCAAGAGCTTTGCCGCGACGGGCTGGCGCGTGGGCTGGCTAATTGGCCCTGCGCATCTGATCCAATACTCGTTTGCTGCGCAGACGCGCGTGGTCTTTTGCGTCAACTCGCCGTGCCAGGAGGCCGTGGCGGCCGGCTTGGAGGCATCAATGACGCAGCCTATCTTCCAGGATCAAGTCGACGCGTATTTGCGCAAGCGCGCCAAGCTCGCCAAGGCGTTTGACGATCTGGGCCTGCCCTATACCTTGCCCCAAGGCGCCTACTACATCCTGGTCAACACGAGCAAGATCAAGTATCCAAAGGACTATGATTTCCCAGACATCCTCCACCAGCGTGGCAACGATTTCAAAATGTGCTACTGGATGACAAAGGAAATCGGCGTCACGTCCATCCCACCCAGCGAGTTTGTCAGCAAGGATCACTGGTCCGTCGTCGAGGACTTTGCCCGCTTCGCGTACTGCAAGACCGACGACGTCCTTGACGAGGCCGTGGAACGCCTGCAGGCCCTGAAGAAATACATTCAATAGATCATTTTCCTCTGATTTCTGATACACAAAAAAAAGCTGCCCTGACGAATAAAAAAAGGGGGAAGGGGAGCGACGGTGGTGCACTTGCTAGCGTCTCAGAGCCAGCAATTGCAGCCCTGACTCCAGGCTTTCACAAATTCAATCTTAACACTACAGTACAACAAAAGCATGGTGCGTGGGGTCGCCTCCAAAATCCTTTGTATAAGGTCACTTCTTCGTCGCGTCTTTTTTCAACACGCCGTTGACAACAAGAGGTCAGTTGAGTCGTTGTGCAGATGAAACCAAAATACGTATCGACATTTTCACAATTACCGGCAACATAATATAGAACAGTAGCTAGGTACTGTAGCGGCATTCTACTGTAAGATGAAGCCTGCGGCAAGAAGACGCGGCGTCTTCTACGTATGATACTGTATCATACACCATACCTATGAGTATTTGGATGTTTCGATCTACAACAGTAGTATGATAGAATAATGGTCCATCGCGTCTGTCAGGGTCCAGCCTGACAAGATTATTGCCCACATTTATTTTTTCGTTTTTGCGCCGCCTCGCCTTGGTCCTCGCCGCTCGCACACGTTGCTCGCTCGTTGTCGCAGCACGCACGTCCGCATCCACTTCTTGTGCTTGCTTGGCCCGCACACGTCCTTTTTTATACGCGCTCGATTCATCAAAACACGCGTCGCAACAACTCGCAAGTCGCAACGCATCGCGACGCGTCCAACGCGTGAATTGGCTCGACTCACGCGCGCCTCGCCCGATCTTCGCGCGCATCCGCATACCGCACCCATGTCTTCTTGCTTGGTCACCAGCCAGCATTACCCAACAAGTCCAGCCATCATCATCACCTCGCTCGGCGCTCGTCTTTGGCCGCGCTGCTACAGTATGATAGTGTTCTACTGTAATGGCCGGGGTCGGCCACACGCACGTCCGTTGGTTTTTTGTGACGACGTCGTCGATGGCCTCTTTGATGAATGATTTGCGGCGAGGAGCGCGCGGCGACATCATAAGAGATACCGGTTCGTAGATCAGAAGAGAACATTTTGGCGCAGCGGCGACGAGCGCGTAAAAAAAAAAAGAAAAATAATGAGTACGTAGTGATCTGCAACTCCATGCTGCTGCGGATCTGGGAGCCTATGATAACACGCACCACCACGACCAGCCAGCAGTCAGCGCACAAAAATTGCAACATATGATACTGTATGATAGAACAGTACAGTATCGTACTCGTGTTGTTGCATGATACAGTACGTACAGTACGTACATAATACAAAAATGAAAAAATAAAAAAATTGAAAAAATACAGTACCTATCATAAAAAAATTAAAAATTCCATGCAATCCACCACCTTAATTTGGAAGTGTCAAACTTTAATTTTTTGCAATTTTTTTTGCCCAAAGTAGGCAATTTTCTCAGTCGATCGCCGTTCATGCGTCACTCTGGGGGCATTTTTTCTCAAGTTGAGGCGACCTGCCATTTTGTTTGCCAATAGCACATTGTGGGAGTTACCTGCTTGGGATGCATTGATCACTCGGAGTTCGAAATTTCCCAAATTTGGCATTTTCTTAGATTGAAATGTGTGACCCGTGAGTGACCCCTGAATTTTTCAAAAGTGGTCGTAGCGCTTTGGTGGTTTAAGCTTTTTTGTTGCAAATTTTGCGCTGCTTGCGATCCAGCTGTTTTTGAGCGGGGTCGACCATGCAGGTGACGAGATGAATGCAAAATAGTATACAGTAAATAGGAGGTTTTTGGCATTTTCAAGTCAAAAAAAATCGGGCGGGTCCGTCTTGACTCTTGACGTCTTGAGCAGAAGACTGGGCCGCAGTTTATGTCGCGACACGTTTTTCATTGGCGGGCAAAAAGCCTGTAAAAAAATTCTGGAGGCACAACAAGTCGGGAAGAAAGTCTGAAAACCACATTTGTTCATCAAGGAAAAAATTGTTGTGGCGATAGATGAGCTGAGCATGGAAGTATCATAATACAGTTCTACGGTAGAACCTACGGTACGTAATGCCGCAAAACTCGCGCTTTGACACGCCAACAACAACGGACGTCATCAACGCGCACGGTATGATACGACGATACAGTTCTACTGTACCTTCTACGTATCAAGCAAATGTCGAATCGGATTGCGGCGCTGCGAGCTCGTGGCTCCTCATCATGAGCGTCTGGCGAGCAAGTACGCAACGTCTGAAGCCCTGAAACCATGCTTTGACATCTTCCTGGGCTCGTGGTGCTTCGTCCCTCAAGAAGAAGTGGAGCTGGGAAGCGCTGCACACCTCCTGTCGCATGTATGATACTACTGTACGTATGATGCACGAAGAAGAAGGCGACATGAATTGCCTTGAAAGCTTGAATTGTTGATGACAGTCAAAGATCCAGCCCGAATTGTGTCATTTTTCAACACAATGGCGTCGCATCCTCTTTTCTGGTATATTTTTTTTACGGAATGATGAATGTTTATTACAATTGACAATCCAGCTCTCGTTTTATTTAGGGATTTTGGGGCTATTTGGTGATGGTGGCGGCGTATTCAGGGTATTTTTCTTGGATGACGGAGATGACGGCATCGAGGTCGTGGCACATGGACTGGATGGCGTCGTCCCAGTTCATGATGGCCTTCATGGACTCCTCGACTTGTTTTGTGTGCTGGTTTGCGCCTGCGGGCGCGGCAATGGCGTTGGTCAGCGATGAAGCGCCTGCAGCGTGGCTGACGGCGGCAAACGTGATGGATTGGTCGACCTGGTCGATGCTGGCGGCAAGGCGGCGGTCCGTGATCATGTGCGCAGCAATCGCCTCGGCCTGCTCCGTCGACACGTTCAGCAGGGCCGCGAGTTCTGGAAACGCAATATTGTTGTACAGCTTGGATGCCGCAAGCAGATTGTGCTCGATCATGGCGCGGTCAAACACGGTGGTGCCGTCGCCCAGCTTGGCCACGTGGTGGTCGCTCAGCGTCGCGGCAAAGTCGGATCGTTCGTTTGGCCGGATCACGCGCTCCAGGTACGTTTTTTCCAAAATCGAGAATGACGCCATCTGGTGTGTGCGCTCGTCCTTGTACAGCGTCGCAAGCGTACGCGACCGCTGCGGACCGGCGCCCGCCAAGACCGCGCATTGCACCGCACACGACCTAAAATACACACACACACAAAAAAAAAGGAGTCGGCGCCCATTTTTCTTGTTTCCTGCCATCGAAAACTTACAAGCAATGCATGCGTTCCTCTTCATCTAATTGGCGCACGTAACTGAGCTCGTAATATTTGGAGCATGCTTCCAAGAAGCGCCGCTTGGCATCGAGAATGCGCGCCTGCGACAGCTTAAACGTCAATTGTAAATGCAAATCTTGCGTATTGAGGATCAGCAGGCCCGCGCGATTCAAGTATGCCTCGGCAGAGACAGGTTCATCCACTTCCAGCAGCAGGCGCACAATGCGAATGTAAATTTTTAGCTTGTACTCGTCCGACACCGTGCTAAAAGGCAAAAACAACGCGTCAGCGATTACATTGCATGCGTCATGCGTGTCAGGCGGGTGGCCTACCGATGGCCCGAATCAAGCGCAATGCCTTGCAGCACCTGTGCGGCCGGTCTAAAGTCGTTTTCCTTTTCGTAAATCGTGGCTAATTTCTCGCGCAGCACCGAAAGCTATGAAAAACGAATAACATCAGAATATGAGACCGCGAGTTGAGGTGAGGGGGAAGTCGGGGGGGGATCATTTACAGGCTCTTCAAAGCTGACGACGCGCGGCTGCGCTTGTTCAATGGCATAAGTAAGCAGCTCCTTTTGCGATTCAGGCTCTTGGATACGCGTGTCAAACAGCTGGACGAATTCCATCAAAAATTGACGCGCATTGACGCGGCCGACCTGCTCGTCGAGAATCGCATTCACGTACAGCTTGAGGTTGCTGATTTGCGCGGCAGACAGGGCCTGCGCAGGGTCATTGTTGCCGTCGCCGGCCAGGATCTGATTCAACACCTGATGAAACGCGTCAAACTTTTCCTTTTGCTGCGAGATGGTGATGCATCGCGTGATTTCCGCTGAAAAGTCCATGGTGGTGGTGCGGACAACTGAAAGAAAAAGAACGAAAAAAGAGCAGCCGAGAATTTCGAGGCACGCCACAAAGAAACCCCAATTCAAGGTCAGATGACCACGCGTCTTATTTTGCTTCTTGCGCATTGATGATTTGTGGGATTGTATTTTTATATTTTATTGCATACAAGGTCTCTAATGGCACGGTGAATGGATCAATGAAAAGAAAAAAAGGGGGGATATGAAGAGGAAAGCAAATAAAAGGACAAAAGAGAGGAACAAGCAAATTACGCATCCACCAAGCTAGCTGACAAAACCTGCGTCTCGACAATCTGTGGCGTGAAAGAAAAATAAAAAAGGTGTAAAAATGCGTCCATTTTCTTTTTTTCCTTTTTTTTTTTTTTTTTTTTTGGCTTACGTCCAAGACTTGCTTGACTTCGAGATGCTCGCGAGCTGTTTGGATCCAGTCAGCGGCGAGGCGCTTTGGCCAGCCTTGCAATTGATTCAATTCACGTGCAGCGTTCTCGACGTCGTATTGCTCGAGATAATGCAGGGAGCGCGCGAGGACGGCCTCGACATCATCGCCTTCAACCAAGCCGTGCTTCTTAAACAACAGTTTGGACATGATCAAGCTGAGGATGTGTGCGCCAAAGCCGCCCTCATCGGGGACGAGTGCGACGCGGCGGACCTGACCGGCCATGGTGTCATAGCGGTCTGCGAGTTCCTTGTGGGATGCGATGCCATTGTCCGTGGTGTGGCGGTCGACAGAGGCGAGGATGTGGGTGAGCGTAGGGTCCGAGTCGCAGGCCGTGCGCAGGGCTTGCCATTCCTCACGGAAAGGCTGGCGCTGGCGAGAATCGATGCAATCCTGGACGGCCGAAAGAGCCACGTAGCGCTGGTGGGTCAAACGCGACTGATCCAATTGGACGGCTTGCTGGACAGAAATGTCCTCGAGGGCCGAGAAGCGCTTGTAAATGTTATCGAGTGTGCGTAACCGGGCGGCGCGTTCGTGCTCAATAAGCAGGCGGCTCTCTTGCATGAATTGGCGCTTCAATTCGTCGGCCTGTGCCATCAACGCCTGCTGGCGCTCGTGCGCAAGCTGCAGCGTCAGCTGGTTCGCCTCGGACACCATGATTTGCTTGAACGATTCCTGCAACATCTCTTGCTTGGCCTTGTGCTCCTCTTTTTGCAAAGCTTGCTTGGCCTGGATCTTGTCCACCATGTTGCTACGCGACGATTGGATGGACGCGTGTGCTTCAGCATGCAGACGCTCCACTTGCGCAGCAAGATCGTGCTCGCGCGTGCCAACCTGCTGCACAGCCTTGAGAACTTCAGCATGCTCCTGGATCTGCAATTGCCAGCGCGCATTCAATTGCTTGATATCGGCATCCGCCTTGCTGAGTACCTCGCGACCCTCATCAGACAAACCAGCCTCGTTGAGAATCGACGCCAATTCGCTCACAACACGCGACAATTCTTGGATCACCGCGTGGTTCGTCATGAGCTGATGAATCACAATGGGTGGCGCACGCGGCTTGGCCGCCTCTTGCTTTTCCGCCTTTTCCGGCACAGGCGCCACAGGCTTGGTGGCCGCCTTGTTGTCTTTGCTCGGGCTGATGGCCTTAGCGGGCGCCTGGTCGCCCGTCAGCTTGGCATACGCGCCCGTGGCCGCATCCATCGTCTTGTTGGAATATTCCTGTGCACGCGACACAAAGTCTGCCGCATCGTTGCTGTGCTCCTTGACAAACGCAACCGATTCGGCCGCGCCAGGCACGTACGTCGTGAATGCATCGTGGAAATCCGCATCGTGAGTCGCATAGTACACGGCACCGCCATACGCGGCTCCAGCCACAATGGTCGTGCCAATCAGCTTTTTGCCAAACGACGACTTTTTCGCGGTGGTCGTCGACGTCGATTGCAGGCGCTACAAAAAAAAAAAGAGCCATTAGCACCGCAAATCTCGTCCAATCCCCCCAAAAAATCGCCCAATTTACCTTGGCAACGAGCGAGCCGACGCGTTGTTGACCAACCGAGCGCACGGTCGTGTGGTAGACCTTGGTAGCATTCAACATGGTGATTCTGGCACCAACAAACAAAAGAAAAAAGATCAGAATAAAAACCAACATTTTTGCTTTTTTTGGCCAAAACACGCCATACCTATAATTCTCTCGTTAGTGACGCGAGCTGACAGAGGTAAAGTAAAAAGAGAAAAAGAGAGCGAAGAAAGAGGAAGGGAGGGAACAACGGGGCGGCTCGAGAAGTGGTCAAGAAAGTGCAAAAAAATAGAGGGCAACAACCAAAAAATGGCACTTTTGGCCCCCCCTCGCTTTGAATTCCAAGACCGTCACACTGATTCATTTGAGCTCCGCTCAAGCAAGCGCCGTGTTTGTCGGCCGTCGTCAATGCATCTTTTCTCCCCGCACGATTTCGCGCGACACACTTTTTTTTGCTTTTTTTTTTTTTTTTTGGCTCAATCCCTGGCCATATTGGCCATTTTTAATATGGATATTGATGCAATTTTCCTTCAATGACATGATACACACTGCCGTCCTGCGTGTTTATCTGGACGTGGCAAGGAGGATGTCTGTCTTGCCCGACAAAGCCAGGAATCTCCTTATACGTCGGGTACATGTATCGCAAGTAGTGCACGCTGTTGAACGCGTGATTCTCCACCTTGATATGACCAGACAAAGCACTCTTTAAGCTAAAGCTGCACAGATGCGTGCTGCGCTGTATTCAAAAGAATGATTTTGAGTTTTTTTTTTTTTTTTTTTTTTTTGCTGCTGCTGTTTCCAATATAATTACCATGAGAGTTGTGACGACGCCAGTCACTGTTCGGATGGACACATCAGCATGGTCCAATTCAATGAAATCCAGATGGACAGAGCCAGAGACCGTGCTGACATTTAGTGTGCCATGCGTGATATTGAGACTCCCGCCAATGGATCCGGACACGGTGCGCAGCGACACGTCTTTGGACGAGACAAGTTCAAACGGTACAATGTTGCCGTGCACGCTCGACACGTGCAATCGGTCGCGGAACGTGAGATTTCCCACGAAAACGATATTGCCGCCCACCAAATGCAAATCAAACGTGTCAAGCGCGTCCTCACTTGGCAAGGACACCAGCAACAAAAGCCGGTAGCACCCTTGATGGTCCGCCTGAGAGGTCGTCTTTTGAAAATCTCAAGGGTCAACAACTTCATGCGACTTGTTTTTTTTGTAACGGCCTACGTGTAAAGTCAGATTTGCAGAGGTCCCCGTGTCGTCGTAGGACTCGATAATGTTGAAATCTGGCTTGATGTCATTGGAACTGACGGTGATAAGGAACTCAACGACAGGATGCGCAAGATTTGGCTTGACATCAATATATATTCTGTCATGCTATGAATTTTAAAATGAGCAAGTTCGTTATATCATAAAGCCCGCTTCTCTTTTTATGATACCCCCATAACGTAAGTGTCGTTGAGTCGCTTGTGATAGATGCCAAGCGATTTGACTGTCGTATTCAAGTCAAATTTCGTCGGGATGTCCAATGACACGGCGGGGACGCCGTTGCAAAAGTCTGGAAAGTGCACATGTCGGCCGCCACAGTCTGCCAGGTCCAACTTTTGCGTGTAACTCAACAGTGCAATCCCCTCGGTATCCATCGAGAAGAGATAATAAATCAAAAGTAGACAAGTCAAGGCAATGCCGCAAAAGAAGCCGCCAAATTGCCGCGCGACACCACGGCAGCATGAACGCGCCCAACGCCGACGAGAGCCACGTAAATGACCACCAGAAGACGATGCTTCAAACAGAGGAATTTTGATTTTCGCCATAAAACTTCCAAAAGTCACGTAAAAGTGGTAAAAAAAATGAGAAAAAAAGTCGAGCAAACTTCGCCACCTTTTTTTTATATTGCAGAAATTAGTTGATTGTGTACAACATATTCATTTGTGGCGCTTCTGGTTCCAAAAGAGACCTGATCACTGCGGCAAACGCCGAAAAAAAGCAAAAAAAAAAAAAAAAAAAAAAAAAATCTGTAAATCGCTGCCCCAGACTAGACTCCCCACGTATCTTAAAAGGCGTGCGCACCCATGTTGGCCGGATCAATGTATGAAAAAAAAATGTTTTGTGTTTATTAAAAAAAAAGAAATGATTTACACGATTTTGTATCAAAAGTACGCATCGGTGCCATCCTTTGGATTCGTTGGCTTGAACACGCCTTGGTCGGGCGTGCCACCCATGCGTAAATAATATTGATTCGGGCCTGTAATTTTGTACATGGTGACGTTGAGGGCTTCGTGATTGTATTCGATGCCAATGGGCGTGATGTCACGGCCGCCGGCTAGGCGCAGGTGCATGTCCTCGAAATACCCTTCACGCATTTGATCCTGCTTCTGGGTCACAATCTCTGTAAAGCTGTAAAAGTTCTTGAGGAAATGATCGGGCGAATTGGACACTTGGAACACGGCCATCAGCTGCCACGCGTCCGCTCGGCCGCTATCCGAGTAGCTGCCGACGAATTGGCGATTCCCATTACCCGCCTCGCGCACCTGGATGCGGAAATACCTAACAAAACAAAAAGTACGTGAGAACGCGTCGCGATACGTCTTTTTTTTTTTTTTTTTTTTTTTTTTTTTTTTAGGAAAAATGACGTTACATGCGCTTGGTCGGGTCCCACGTGACGGGTTTGACGACGCGTCTGCCGATGCCTTCATTGTCAAAGTGCGAGTCGATGAAGCCATCACCCAATTGCACCGTTTCTGTGTGAATATTTCGTGCAGGATCGTCCCAATGAGCAAATTGGACAAATGTGCGGTTTTCGTGTGCAAGAACCTCGAGTCCCTGGAGTCCATAGCCCTTTGAGAATCGCATCATCCCCCTGAGAGCATGGTCAGACCATTTGATTATTAGAAAGTGAGGAATTTGGCGCCTTACATGTAACCCATGTCAAACCCAATGGCACACCAATACGTCTGGTCAGGCGCACCATCGCGTGTAGATGACACAGCCGCTGTAGCTTCATACACTTCGTCGCTGCCATCTGGCAGCAGCCACCATGTGGACACCATGAGCGCATCAACCACGCGAAAAGCCAGCCATGCAAGCCATGCAAACGAGAAATGTAGTCTCATTGTTGGAAAGAGCCGCGTATTCAAAGCCGTTGGGCGGCGCCGGCCCATCTCAATTCCACGCTCGTCAGCTCTCGGAACAATGAGCACAATTTGTATTTCGTAGCAAACAAAGCATTTGACCAAGCAAATGTGCGGTTTTTTTTTTAAAAAAAATAACTTTTGGGTATCTTGATGGGCAGGTCCCATGATTTCATGCTAATCTTTGCAATGTGTAGCCATCGTAGCCATGAGCACGGATATCCTTGCGTGTTTCGTCCTGGTCGCGAACCGTCTGCTCCAAATAAAATGCCTAGAAACCAAAAATGCGAAAAAAAAAGAGGGCAAGAGTGAATATCATTTTCTTTTTTCTCTCAGCTTCAATGAGTTCCATGTACCATGAGTCCATCACGCGTCAACCACCCATTGTCGTTGGCGCCGAAGCGCAAGCTGAAAGCATCGAGCCATTCGTCGCCTGGATGTTGGCCATTGGTAGCAAAGACAAACGCGTCCAATTCATGTGGGCAAAGCGCGTCGTCGGCGTCGGTATCAAAGCGCGTGAACAATTCGTCAAGGACGCGTCGCAGGGGCTCGGACAGCGCGGTGTCATCGTGATCCAGGACGGGCAAAGGCACTTTGACAGATGATCGGCGGCGGTGCGGTGATGGCAGTGCCGCGGAAAGCGCGGACGTGTCGAAAAGGTCGGCGTCCGTGGTGGCCGCGTCCGGATGGAGGAGGTGGTGGTGCGGATGGTGCGATTGAGGTGCGTCATGGTGCGCAACAAAGGGTGTCATCCATCGTTCTTCGTCAATGGTGATTTTCAGCTGGCGCAGCGGCTGGTAGTCGGGCGCGAGGCGCGTGCCCTCGACAATCACGTCGTGCAATTGATCGTGTTGTAAGAAATAGAGCATCTTGGCAAGGATGTAGTAACAGGGGCCATGACCAGGCACGCGGTCGAGGATCCAAAGCGTGCGAGGCAGCAAATGGTTGAAAAGAAGAATGTCGCCCTGCTCGGGGCATCGATCGAGCTCTTGCATCGCGTGGTTCACCTCGGCATCAATTTGCTGCCAGTCGTGGTTTGTAAATTGCTGCTCAGCAAGCCGCCGCCGCTTTTCCTCGTAATACACGCGCCAATTCGACGGCGAGGTCCCGAATTGCTTGGCAACATCCATCGTCACCTCCACAGGCGTCGATTTAAACATGCCATAGATACCAAACAAATCACCAAACGCAAATGCACACTTGCTAAAATAAAAAGAAAAAAAAAGGGAACAAACGACTATCAGTGCCTCTATTTTTTGTTTCTCACGACCTCCTTTTTTCTCACCTCTTGTAGGTGTCGTCTGTTGTTAAAGCCTCGTGGGAAGCATGGCTCGTGGTGGCAAGCTCAGACAAATCCTGCGCCGGCAAGTGCTGACTGAGTGCGGCCACAATATCCTTGTTTTGCAGCAACTTGTCCATGGCGAGGAGTTGAAAAAAAAAAAGAAAGCGAGGGGGAAAAAGAAGCAAGAGAACAAAAAAAAAAAAAAAAAAAAAAAAGAATGGGGCGGACTTTTTTTTATGGCGGGCATTGCCGGTCAAAAAGCGGGCTTTGTCGTTTTTTTTTATTAGGACAGCAATGGAGTGCGCTCACCGACGCGGTTGGACCAGCGCGCAATAACGCGGTGCATTTTTTCGATGAATTGGGGAAGGACAGTGCGCAGGACGGCGCTAACGAGGATACCAACCACAATCAAAGACACGGTGTGCGTCAATTGGAACTTGTCCGTCTCGTCCAAGGCACGCACCGTGATCACCCAGCCCGTCGTCAGTGCAAACACCCAGTCCTTGCGGTACGAATAATCCACCAGATGCAGACCAATAATGCCATTGAGGATGATCATGATGGTTTGCGCCTAAAAAATTACAAAAAAAAGCGTGAGACGAGCTTGTACACGACCAATTGGTCAGGTTTTCTTTACCAAATCGCTGTCGCGCGTGATGGCAAACAAGGCCCAGAGCTTGTGCAGCACGGTGGACACGTACAGAGACGTGAGCATGGAAAAAGGCGCGTTGATCAAAGCGTGGTCGGTCTTGTGTCGCGGCGGATACTGGCGCAAGCGATGGTACACGACAACCAGCATAGCCAGCAGCCACAGCTGCACGACCAGCGAGATCGCGTGGTGAAGTCCGAACAACTGAAGCACAAAAAAAAAAAGGGGGAGAAGAAAAATAAGCTATTTTCCTCCTTCCTTGATTGGCATCCCTTACGCGCAAGATCGTGCCACTCGACGCCAAGAGACTAATGCCAAGGTACCAGTAGCCAATGGCCTCAAAGACATCTAGCAAGAATAAAACGAAAAATGGGTGAGCACACGCGTTAAAAAGAATCGGATTTCACCTTTGGGCGCCTTGGGCAGCCATTGATAGATGGTCATGCCAATTAGGAGGAATTGCAGGATAAACATGAGCACATACAGCGCCGTGGCACCCGCGCTGGCAAGGGGATGCCTAGATGCTACAGTTAAAACAGAGCGAAAAACGGGCCAAAAGCGCGTCTTTATATACATACCAGACAATGATACCATAGTGCGAGCCGAGCAAAAGCGTCGTTGCCACCGTGTTGGCTATCTTTATTTTCAAGTCGAGGTTCGCCATAGCAAAGACAGGTAAAAAAAAAAGTGGGAAAAATTGAAAAAGAGCGAGAGAGAGGGAAAAAAAAGGGGGGGGGGCGGGCAGGCAAGCACGTTTCACTTTTTGCTCCGCCATTCTCACTACCGCGTGACACAAAGAGCAAGCGTTATAAAATAGCGGTGATCGTCGAGTAGCCGCCAATGATGAGCACAAGGATGTTGATGAGCGCCCAGAGGAACGGAATCCACGTCGTCATGACAAAGTAGCCCGTCGAATACACGAGTGCCATGCCTACGCCTGCCACGCGTAAGAACAGAAAAACAATCAGCGTGTTGGCTTGGCCAGGAGACGGCCAATTCCAAATTTCCATGGTCTTTTTCCCTGTTTCTTTTCGTATTTTCTTACCAAGCAGGCTGCCAGTGATGACGGTGGTGAGCACGCCAATGACACCAAAGGCAAAGGGTATCAAGAGGAGGATGTACCAGCGCAGGGTGCGTGATTTGGCCAATGTTACCAATGCGAGCATACCTAAAATACACCTCTTTGTCAATAAAGCCGATCCATTGGCACCCCTCGCTGTCCTGGCGACTGCCTCTTACCAGCTGGAATATACACGACAAGGCCAAAGATAAGCGACCAAATCACGGTGAAGCGCCAAATATCTAAAACAAGAGTCAAAACGCCACCAAAACCCGCCATTTTTCTTTACCTTGGATATAGTAAAGTGTGTGTGACAAGTCTCTAAATTGCTCAATGGGATCGAAATCCTCTCCAAACGGCCAATAGAGTGATGGCCATGGTGGTGCGCCAGGGTATTCGGCTGGCACGCGTCCAGCCATGGAGGGACCAAGCAACAAAAGAGAAAGAAAAAGACGAAAAATAGGAAGAGAGGAAGGGGCCGAGTTGCGCTCGATCCCCGCTTTTGTTCCGTTGTTTATTTTGGAGCCAATTGACATTGAATTGGCCGTATTTCCTACATGAATTGGGCCCAATGATCGAGGATGAATCATTTTCCAAAACCAGATAATCTGCCAAACCAAAATTTTTTTTGTTCTTGTTCTTCTTTCTGACTTCTTTTCCCCTTTCCCCACTTTTTTTTTTTTTTTTTGTATCTTATGCTTTTCCCCAGCTTTGATATTAGCAAGGAAAGCCAGCTGTCTGTTTCTGCAGCCGTTGGCTTCCTCGGCCAAGCGTATCTCACGAATGCGACGGTTGCGTCGGCCAAGTCGTTTATCGATCGTACGGGATCGACAGGTTACTGGGCGCCTGCGTCGTCTGTGGAAGAGGCCATTGAGCTGTGGGACGCTGGCGTGTACAAGGCGGTGTTTGATGCGACGACATATGCGTCTTTGGATCTTTCTGCATTCCCCATTGATCGCATTGCCGTGCGACTGGGTGCCAATGACGCTTTGCCCGAGCACGCGTCGGCCGTGATCGTGTCTGCGCCTTCGGACGGCCTTTTGCAGTGGAAGAAACCCTTGTTGCCACAGGGTGGCGCGCGCCAGGTGGTTGTGGCCGCTGACGCGTCGGTGGACGCGATCAAGCAGCTCCACCAAGCTGGGTATGACGCGCTCGTGGATGCTGCGGCGCTGTCGACCAAAAAGGACGACGGTCTCCTCGACATTGGCCACGCATTCATGGCCTGCGCTACGACCGACCGCCCCGATGGCCTGTTTGCCACCCTTGTCGTCGATGAGAGCAACCAGGCACTCGGTCTCGTCTACTCGAGCACAGAGAGCGTCGCAGAGTCCCTGCGCACCGGCCAGGGCGTCTTCCAGAGCCGCACTCGTGGCCTTTGGTACAAGGGCGCCACCTCGGGCGCCACACAAACGCTCAAGCACGTCGATTATGATTGCGACGCGGACTGCTTGCGCTTCACCGTCCAGCAGCACGGCGCAGGTAAGAATAGAGAGAAAAAAAATGAAAAAAAATGAAAACAGTGAAAAAACAGAAAAACAAGCAAAAATGTCAAATTCACGCGATTTGCTGTTTCTTTTTTTTTTTTTTTTTTTTTTTTTTTTGTCAGGCTTCTGCCACTTGAACACGCGTACATGCTTTGGGCATGCGCAAGGTCTTGCTGGTCTCCAGCAGACGCTGCAAGAACGCCGTGTGAATGCGCCCGAGGGCTCGTACACGGCGCGTTTGTTCAACGACGCGTCTTTGCTGCGGTCCAAGATCCTGGAAGAAGCTGAGGAGTTGTGCGATGCTTCTACCAAGGAGGATGTCGCGTGGGAAGCCGCGGATTTGATCTATTTCGCGCTTACCAAGTGTATCAGTGCGGGTGTCAGCCTTGTGGACGTTGAAAAGAATTTGGACAAGAAGGCACGCAAGGTGACGCGTCGTCCTGGCAATGCTAAGCCCAAATTCCAGCAAGAACAGCCCGCCGCTGCTGCTCCTGCTCCTGCTCCTGCTGCGGCGGCGCCTGTGGTGTCGTCTGGACGCATTGAGATGCAAAAGTATTCGATTGACACGCTTTCTGAGCAGCAACACAAGGATTTGCTCCTTCGCCCGATCATTGACTCGCAAGAGATCACCAAGCGCGTGACACCCATCATGCAGGACGTGCGCACGCGCGGCGACGCGGCATTGGTCGATCTGACCAAGAAATTCGACCGCGTCGATCTTTCTTGTCCGACCATTGCGGCGCCTTTCCCCGCCGAATTGATGCAATTGGATCCCAAGACCAAGGCCGCCATTGACCAGGCGTACGACAACATTTACAAGTTCCACGACGCGCAGATGGACCGTGACACACTTGTTGTGGAGACAATGCCCGGTGTCGTGTGCTCTCGCTTTGCCCGCCCCATTGAACGCGTCGGTCTGTATGTTCCCGGTGGCACCGCCGTCCTCCCGTCCACAACCCTCATGCTCGGCATCCCCGCCAAGGTCGCCGGATGCGAACAGATCGTCATTGCCACGCCCCCGCGCCCCGATGGCACCGTCGTTCCCGAAGTCATGTACGTCGCACACAAGGTCGGTGCCACCCACATCTTGCTGGCCGGTGGCGCTCAGGCCGTGGCCGCCATGGCTTACGGCACCCAGACCGTCCCCAAGGTCGACAAGATCTGCGGCCCAGGCAACCAATACGTCACGGCCGCCAAGATGCTCGCCCAAAACGACACTTCGTGCCTCGTCTCCATTGACATGCCCGCAGGCCCCTCGGAGGTCCTCGTCATTGCCGACAAGACTGCCAATCCCGCTTACGTCGCCTCCGATTTGCTCTCCCAAGCCGAACACGGCATCGACTCCCAGGTCGTCCTCCTCGCCGTCGACCTGACCGACGACCAATTGCAAGCCATTGAGGATCAGATTCACGATCAGGCCATGCGTCTGCCTCGCGTCGACATTGTCCGCCAATCCATTCCCAAATCTTATTCGCTGCGCGTCGCAACCATGCAACAGGCCGTCCAATTCTCAAACGAATATGCCCCCGAACATCTCATCCTCCACACAGACATTGCGCGCGACCTCATCAAGGACATCAACAACGCGGGCTCCGTCTTTGTCGGCCACTATTCGCCTGAAAGGTACAAAAAAAAAAAAAAAAAAAAAAAAAAAAAAAGAGGAAAAAAAGCAACATCCTCACACATCTTTTTTTCAATTAGCATGGGCGACTACGCGTCCGGCACCAACCACACTCTGCCCACCTATGGCTACTCGCGCATGTACTCGGGCGTCAACACGCTCACCTTTGTCAAGCACATCACCTCGCAAGAATTGACCGCCGACGGCCTGGACAAGCTCGGCGATACCGTCATGCAATTGGCAGCCATCGAGGGCCTCGACGCCCACAAGAATGCCGTCGCCGTCCGCCTTGCCGATATTCGAAAGTAGACAAAATAAAAAAACCCCCTTCCATTGCAATACAAAATGGAAAATTCACCCAATCTCAAGTGTTTGACGCGCAATTTCTGTCCAATTTGGGCCGATTGTCCCTCATGGACATGACAAGTTCCACCCCCCCCCAAATTCTAAATCTCAGATCCGTCTTATCACGGGAGAAATTGGGGTAAAAGACAGAAACAAGCAAAGCGCGGCAGGCTTCAAATGAACAGGGATGACGCACAACCTGCAGCTCTTCGCCTGCTAATGAAGAGAATTCAGCAATGGCTTGAAGAGATGCCACAGCATGAAATTTTGCTAAACATCGAACCAGCGCGCTAAGATTTTGACTGAGGCACGCTAAGATTTTGAGTTTTGACTGAGACACGCTAAGATTTTGACTGAAACACGCACGCTAAGATTTTGACTGAGGCATGCTAAGATTTTGACTGAAGCATGCCAAGATGCATGACTTTTTTTTAAAAAAAAAAGGTGTGAGGATTTCTTCCATCGTGTCATTGGCCCTGGGTGGTCTACCTTAGATGCCTTGTACTCGTCCGTACGGACGGTGAGGAGGAGGCCGCATGCTTGGCGCTCTTCAAGGTGCTTTAGCACCATCGTCGATCGGCCGACGGGCAGGCCGCGCAAACGCACCGCCTCTTTGTTGATCAAGCAAGTGCCAAATGCAAGCACAGGCACACCAGGCGGCACCGGATTATCACCTTTAAATTGACGCTTGGTGGTTCGCATTTGCTGTCTAAAAAAATAAAATAAAAAAAAAGTGAGCCAATTTGACGCACACGGGCGATATGATCCATCCTTACCGCCGCGGGGCATGTGGGCGGGTTGCTGTTGCTGTTGTTGATTGTTGTTGGCCTCAGTGGCAGCCGCCAACGCATGCACCTCGACATTGGCTGCAGAATGGATGAGCGCAGCCGCGTCTTGTCCGGTGATCGTCCGCAAGCCCTCTGCTCGTCGCTGCTGCTGCTGCTGCGCCTCACGCGCGACGCTTGTTGCTGCTGCAATTCCACAAGGCGCTGCTCGGCGGCAGCGGCGCGTGCGCCAATCGTCGTCGCTCCGTCTTTTTTCGTCTTGTACGCCGAGTTCGGCGCAGCTGGCTCAACTCTCGCTGTGACTAGTCGTATTTCTTGGCTCCAGATACGAGGATGCTGGCTGTGGTAGCCGCAATTGCATGCTGTTTGCCACGGAAAGCGGCGAACGATCTTGGGCTGCACGTTCAAAAATTCCGCAGCAGCAAATGAGGGGAAATCCCATCATTTGATTGGAAGGCTTGTAGGACTTCTGTAAGACTTTTTTGTAAGACTCTGTGGGGCTCTAAGGCTCTGTAAGGCTCTAAGGCTTTGTAGGACTTTGTAAGATTTTGTAAGACTCTGTAAGACTTTGTAAGGCTCTGTAAGGCTCTGTAAGGCTCTAAGGCTTTGTAGGACTTTGTAAGACTTTGTACTGTAAGACTCTGTGTGGCTCTAAGGCTTTGTAAGGCTCTGTAAGGTTCTGTAAGGCTCATAAGGTTTTTTTTTTTTTTTTTTTTTTTTTTTTTTCATCATACATTTGCTAACGTTTTGAAAATTGACATGACCCCATTGCAGGGGAATCACGCGGCCTTCCCTCCACACGGTCAAATAAAAATTAGCAAGCAAGGAAGCGCTTTTACATTTAACATTGTGTGTGAACCGTACAATAATGAAGCATTTTTTTAATTTCTAATTCCAGGGCAAAAAAAAAAAAAAAAAAAAAAAAAAAAGAGACAGAGAGAGAAAGAAAAGCACACGCGAATGGTTTGACTCAGTACCCGGAGCGTACTCGCATGTCCTCAATCTTCTTTTGGACCTCGCCAACGGTGCGGTCGAGCTCGTCGGCGATCATGCGGCGTTTTTCAGCGGGGAGCAGGTTGAATTGCTCGCAAAGATCGCCGTCAATGACGTTGCGGACGGGCGCATAATAAGAGCGATAGCTGAGGTGGTCGCGGCCAGCGAGGGGCGCAGCCTCGGTGCGCATGTGGATCTCCAGGTTCTGGAAGAACTCGACGTCCTCCTTGGCCACAAAGGGAACATACATGGATATAGAGCCAAGCAGCGACGTGGCGAGAATGACCTCACGTCCGCCGGTCACGAGCGTCGTGCGATGCAACGACGTGATGATGTCGCCCGAAAAGTACGAACACAGCGTTTGGAGCTAAAAAAAGAAAAAAGAAAAAAGAAGGTGGCGCGTCGCGTCGTGTCAAAAGCGTGTTTCTTCTACCCCCCTTCTTTCCTCTCTCTCTCCAATTTTTTTTTACCTTGTTGGCCGCGCCATTGAGGTAGGACTTGTCAAAAAAGATGCGATTGCCCGTGCTGTCCTCGTCGACAGATTGGCTGATTTGCTTGTCGAGGCGCTGGACAACCAAGTTGCCAAACTTATCGCCGATCGCGACGGTGTCATAGTCGACCATGGCGGAGGCAGTGACGTAGCGCGGGGCGGTGTCATCGGCAAAGACGGCAATGGTGTTTTCTGCGCGATGATACAATGCATAGTGGACAGACTCTTGGACGTCACCAATGACGATGCGGTCGCCCATGGTGTGCAGCGACTTGACGACTGTTGGCAATGGCTTGGATTCGCACTTGCGCAGCATCTTTTTGCGGCCCACGTCGTAAATGCGGACGTGTGACCCGACGCCGGCAAGCAAGCGGCCCTGGAAGCTGGTCAATGCGAGTGGGACATCGTCAATGGCAGTTTTGTGCACAAGCTCCAGCTGCAATTGCTGTTGCTCGGTGAGGACGGGCCTGTACAGGCGCAAGAACCCGGCTTTGCACGATCGCGGCTGCAGCTGCACGTCCTGGCCCGTGCCGACCACGACAAACTGCTCGAGCGCGTCACCTGCGTGCGGATTCGACGCAAATTGCACGGTTGCCACGCTGAAGGCGGCTTCGTTGGCGTCCAGCTCGATTTCTTGCAGCGCTTGGCCGCTAAATGGCTCAATCAATCGAATGCAGCTTGCCCATTTGCCCTTGCTGTGTCGGATGTGGCCCACTTGCTGCGGGTCCAGGTTCATCATGTCTTGATCAATCTCAATGCCCTCCTTTTCCTGGATAAAAAAACAAGAAAAAAAAGAGAAAATAAAAAAGTGTCAGTGACGCGTCATTTGCGCTCCCTTTCTGGTTTTGTTTTTTTTTTTTTTTTTTTTTTTTACCCTCAGGGCGAGATCGCGCGCTTTTTCGGAAGGAGAGTAGGTGGCGTGGTCGCTCTCGACAATAACAAATGACGATGTTGGCTGATGCAAGGCGAATTGACGCGGTGTGTATTTGAGAGGGATGGTCACTTGATTAAACGTGTTGCCGAGCTTCTCGACCGTGATGATTCTGTAAGAAAAAGGAACGCGTGAGTCTCCAATGGGTGAGTTTTTCGTGTTATTTTTTTCCAAATCTAACCGGAGTGTGTTGCCTGTGACAGTGACCATGCCCTCTGGGCATTGCTCGCTGACAAAAGACGAGCCATATTCGAGGGATTCGTAGCTGAGGGGTGTGAGATGCAGGCGATTCTGGAAGGTATAGCTGAGCCAAGGCTTTGAAGTGAGGAGAAGAAGGGCCGGCTGGTTGTGGACGGCGACCTTGAAGAGTTTGACGGGACGAGGGCCCAAGAAACGTGTCCTAGACTCGGACAATTGGCCGGTGACGACATCGAGAGCGGTGCGCATGTACACGCCATTGCTCATGCCAATGTGCAAATAGAGCGTGCCATGGCCACGCGTCGCGCCCGTGTCAAACATTTCAAGGATGGCCAAACTGAAAGGCATGCCTTGGAGAGCTTGCATCGACAGAGGCTCCAGGCAATTGTCGGGATCCAGGTTGAGAATGCGCACCGTCTGATCATCACAGCCCACGGCCACGTGTGGGAAACGCGTGCGGCCCTCGGGGACATCGCCAAGTGCCAATGATGTCACAAACGTCGACATTTGCTTGCGCTCCGCATGCTCGTTCAATTGGCCCATGTTGTCCAGCTCGAAATAGACCAATTCGCCATTGGAAAGAGCGGCAATCACCTGGCGATTGTTTGTGGCGGCTTGCACAATGCTCAGACTGCCGGGCACGCGCCATTCATTGACGCGCTTGTCGGCAAAAATGTGACGAACACCCTTGGCATACACCTGCACAAGCGCGTCGTCACCCATCTGCTGCACAGCAAGCGTCGGTGTGTTGGTCATGAACCCTGTATCCGGGACTTCTTCGACCGTCTCGCCAATGGACAGGATCAGCGTGGCATTGGTGAAGGAGACCACAATGTACGACTGGAACGCGTCGTCTGCACGCAATTTCGTCGTCCACACGGCACTCGGGTTGCCAGGAAGCTCGCTGACCGCCAATTCAGACACCTCCAAACCTTGATTCATGATTCGGAACGACGCACGAGCTCCCGTGCCGCAAATACCATAGATACGCGGCGCCTCTTCGTCGGCCAGATTGTGCACCTGCGACGCCATGAATGGCGCAAGCGACTCGAGCTCATCCACAAGCTGAAGATTCTTGAGCGCACGCGGCGTAAAATACACAAGCGGCGTCTCCCCTTGCTCCTGCTCCGCTTCCATAAAGTCTGTCGCCGTCAATTCCTCCTCTTCGTCGTCACCAAGGTTCTCGATCGAGTACAATTGGCTATGGTAATCCGAAAAAAAAAGAAAAAAAATGGACGTGTCAGTGTTTACGTTGTCCACCCAATGCTCCCCAATTCATCCAATTCTACCCAATGCCACCCAATGCCACCCAAATTCTCTTCCTTACTGATTGCCAAACTCTGCGGCAGCAAAGAGGAAGCCACTCTTGAGGATGCAGAGCGCGGTGGCTGTGGGGATGGTATCGAAATACTTGAGTGTCATGTTGTTGACGACGCCATCATTGTGATCCATGGTGACCTTGTAAATGTCGCCGCACTCGGATTGCAAGAGGAAGAAGAATTGGGTTTGTCTGTTGATTTTCATCTTGTGGACGGCGAAATTGGCAATGATGAGGCCGCGCGACGCGTCTTCGAGGGGCTGGGCGCGGCGGATGATGGGCAGGCGCACTTCGGGCATGTCCTGGTGGCGGTACGTGATCAGGTTCTCGGAGCACACGAGGACGCCCGAAGGCCCGTCCTGGCCGCCGGGCACGGGGATCAACAGGTTGGCCGTGCGGTCCACGGGCTCAGACCACTTGCGCACGACGTGATTGAGACCCAAATCAAGCTCATAGTACGTCAGCACCTTTTCAACGTCGCGGAACGCGTCGCCTGACGGGTCTTGGTCCACGTCCGAGTAATCCACCTCCAAACACGCAAAAACGGGGTTGTCAAACCCGACATCCAGCGCGACAATATGGTGATGGATCGTGTTGGTGCGATGCGCCTCCAATGGCGACGAAATCGTCAGATTCGCCGCAGAATCGCGATTCAGCACGTACACAAGCTTCTGCTTCTCAATGGCGCCAATCATCACTGCGCGACCCTTTGGATCCGCAGCCAAATATTGTCCAGGCACAATGCGTCGCGCACCCGTCTTGCCATATGTTTCCTGCTGCACCTTGTCAAAGCAATTCTTCGAGACATTGTATTCCAGAATCACAATGCGGCCACTGTCAGACCCGACAATCAGGTAATCTATACGAAAAATAAAAAAAGATGGAATTAGCCACGTTGACACGCTTTTCAAAAAAAAAAAGATCTTTTACCTTTGGACGCGCCGGTCAATCGAAAGGGCGCAATGGATCGAATGAGACCAAAGCACTCGTGCGACAGCACAGTGTGGACCTTGCCCGTGTTGGCGTCGGGCTTGAGCAGCTCAAGCCGAGTTTGGCGCGCAACAATGATTTCCTGCTGCTTTGTGCCGGAAAAGTTGCCACGGACTGCCTGATTGATGGCAGTCGTGTTGTTCAGCGTCAGACCATACAAATACATTTAAAGGCGTTGCGCGTCGTGCGAGGAAAGGGCGTGAACAAGAGTCGTCAAAAGGTGTTTGTGTGTATGCGTGTGTGTCAATGTGGCGTAGGCGCGTGATGCAGGCAACAGACAGAGGTTAAACCAAGAAAAAAAGGAGAGCACAGATGGAATGGAAGCTTGGATATTCTCTGACAACAAGGTGCGAGGCTGGATCGAAGCGTGATCAACAAGAATCGGCGTGGTGCAAAGTGAAATCAAGCAAAAATGGTAAAGAAGAGGTCAAAAAGAGAGGACCACCTAGTCCGGCGCTTTTATTCCATGATGCCCGGGCCCTTGCTTGAATTGGAATCGGCATTTCAAATCATCATTTTGCTCTTCAACGCGCTCTTTCGACTGCGACAAGCTTTTTTGGCGACTCCATTTGCTTGCTCTTGCAGCGCGAAAAAGAGCCACAAGCCTTGCTAAGACAATTCACGTGCTTTAAAATGAAAAAAAAAGATATTGTGTCCTAAGAAAACACCAAAATGATCAGAAATGATGAAAAATTCGCTTGACTGTGACAGATCGTCGTTTTACAAGGCCTTCTGGACACTCTGAGGGCGCGAAAAGGGGCAATTGTCCTTGAGAATGGCATCCATGTGCTTTAAAATAAACTGGAATACATCCTATTTTCAAAAGCACCAAAAAATGACTCAAAACTCTTTTGAATAAAAATAGATTGGCATTAACAACGCCTTGTGGTTGTTCTTTGGTCGTGAAAAAGGAACACCGTCGTTATTCAAGGCAGCCCCGTGCTTTAAAATAGCACAGGAAACACATTGATAGTCAAAAAAACCCAAAAATGGACAAATGGTTCAAAACGCGTTACAAGCCATTTGCAACGACAGTCAATGGACTCGCAAGGATGAAGATGAAATTGATCAACGTGGCCCATTGCTCAATTTGCAAGCAGTTGCTTCGGAAGTGGCACCATTCGGCTAGTGGCGTGCCGAACTGTGCCAAATGGGGCACCATCCTTGGCACAAACGTGCCCAATGAGAATCAAAAATTAGACAATGATGTCAGCGTGCCCTTGGGTCGAGACCTCATGCAAAAAAAAAAAAAAAAGGAACAGGGGTCGAATAGAACGCAGATCAAGGGGATTAGGCCGTTTTTGGATGATGGCCATGTATTTTTCTCAATGAATGCGCTGATGCCTCTTTGAAAGGGCGAAGAGACCACTGTCACTATCCGTCATCATTAATGCACCTTATTTCGCGGCCATGTAAGCTATCTTGCGTCAAATTTCAGTGAGGACGGGCCGAGAAGGCCAAATTCATTCGAATTCGCACTCGATTTCTCATTGCATTTATGCACAAGAAGGAGCAAAAGGCCAGGCAAACGCCAACGTACAGCAAGGCACGGTGCAGCGTTCGCATGTGCCAAATGCAGATCAATGAGCCTCTAAAAGGACGCGCCTCAGTTTGAAAGGCCTCGTTTTTTTTATTTTTCCCCGCGTTGCAGATAAACGTGCCTCCTTAATTCTCGGTCAATTCAGGGGCAAAAAAAAAAAAAAAAAGAGGACACATCACTATGATTTGCCCATTCAAAAAAAAAAAAAAAAAAAAAAGCAGGGAGCATCCGTTGCGCCAAATTGCGCGCATCTGAGACACCTTTTGTTTTCTTTATGCGCCCAACGTCGATCTCCTCCCTTTCCCCCCTCATGACACATTCGATCCACGGTGCATCTGTTTGTTTGCGCACCTTCTCCAATAGTCTAATCCGTGATTTGCCCTCAGGAGACGCTAATGCATCCACCCGTTCCAAAAAGCCGCTAAACAATGCACCGCCCTGGCTCACTAGCAAGGAGATCCACGCTTGGGAGCATGAAAAAAACAAGGATGGATGGAGGAGGCACCTCCTTGAGAGCGACCCAGGGCGTGGGCAAAGGAGAAAAGCGAATGGGCAGTAAGATCACGTTGTCCTGGACGAGGAAACAAGGAGATGGCCGCTCTCGGCAATCAATCAATCCGTCAATCAATCAATCAAAGAAAGACGCACGCACCGCGTGCCCGCGCTCATTTCTACCTTTTTGTTGTGTAAATGGCCATTGGTTTTTTTTTTCGAGTCGCGAACGAGTGGCCTCCCTCTTTTCAGGGGGTGCAAGCTAAAAAAAAAAAAAAAAAAAAAAGGAGGAAAAGATTCATTGCGGGAGAAGGGCGCGGCCCATGAGCTCACTTGCTTTATGCAACATCGCGTATAAAAAGTGCATGCGCGGAAATCGAGCACTTAATCCTCTTTTTTTTTTTTTGTTTGTCTCTTTTTACCACTCTTTTTTTTGACGCTAATTCCCCTCCTCCTCCTCTAATATGAAGAACACAGCTGTGCTTGCTCTTGTTGGTCTGCTTGCCGCCGCCCAAGTCCACGCCCAATGCGATTGTGACCCCACAGAGTCCGACTGCATGCGCGAGTGTGGTACGGCAATGAGAAAAAAAAAAAGAATTCGAGAATTCGAGAACAAAAAAAAAAAAAAAAAGAGAGCCCTAATTTTTCTTTTTCTTTTTTTATTAGTGATCTCGACGCAAGACTGTCTCAAATCGTGCGACGGTGGCCCCTGCTACGATGGATGCATTTCGCAGCACTGGCCTGGAGCCAAGCCATCGCAGGAGGTGACGACGCCGTCGGCTTCCGTGTCGGATGCGACATTGAGTGCGAGCGCGTCGGCCACGGGCACGCAGAGCGCGTCGTCCGGCACGCCCACGGCGTCCGCGTCCCTGTCGGCGTCTAGCTCTGTCAGCAGCGCGTCGTCCACGAGTTCGCTCAGCCGCTCCTTGTCGTCCTTGTCCTCGCTCTCGCTTTCCACACCCAGCATCGCGCCCACCTCGTCCCTCACCGTGTCGCCCTCGCCCTCCGCCACGCCCACGCGCAGCGATGCAAACAGCCTCAAGTGGTCCTCCGCCGCCGCATTGGTCGCTGGTGCCGCCGCCATTGCCTGGTTCCAATAAGTGTCTTGCTGTTTTATCATCTTTTCCTCTCCGTATAAATATTAATTCCTTGTTTCCCCGAGTAAAAATAAACCTGATTTTCCTTTGATTGAAAGCGTAAATGAAGCGCTGCAACCCCCTTGCTGTCGTAACGCATCACCTCCTCATTTTGAGTTACACCGCGGCGCTTTCTCCTCACTTTTTTTTAAAGTTTGCAGAAAACCAAGCAAACACGCCCAGAAACATAAATTTAGGAGAAACTGGCATGGGGGCTCACCTGTTAAAAGATAAAACATGGGAATTGCCCATGCCAACAAGGGAGAACAGGAAGAGAGAAAAAGGAAAAGAACTAAAAACCATAAAAAACGCGAAATAGTGATTTCTTTTGACTTTTACCAAGCCATGGCGATATTAAGAATCAGCCATTTTGTCGTATTTCTCGGCCGCCAGTGCCAGCAACAGCGACTGCGTGTCATGATGACGGCGTGCATGTGCATGGGACAAAAGACAAAAAAACAGGGCGAAAAATCGGATGTCGCGCGCCCGCGCCTGTCAAAAAAGCACCACACAGTGGAGTTTGAAATAGTCCGGCGGAGAATGAAGCGTGTCCGGTGGAGTGGATGACGGACAGGGCAAAAAGCGCAGGAAAAAAAATCCTTGTTTCATCATTTCTCGCTTTTTTGCTTCCTCCATATACAATACGACACCATGGCCACAGGCACTCTGAAGGTGTAAGTGAAAGACCAAGCATGAAACACGCGACTAACACGCCGGACTTGCTTTTAGACTCGTGACCGGTTCGGTCAACAGCCAGTTTTCCGCGTTTTTCGACAAGATCAGCAATATCAATAGCAAACACGGCCCGTTTGATCTCGTGCTGTGCACAGGCGACTTTTTCGCCTCTGACGACGCGCTGCCAGACGTCCATGCGCTCTTGCAAGGCAGCATTCAAGGTAAAAAACATCACAAAAAACGTATGAAAAAGCGAAAACAGTTTTTTTTTTGACGCTTTTTTCCTTTTTTTTTTTTTTTTTTTGGTTAGCACCCGTGTCGACGTACTTTATCCAGGGTGGTCAGCGGCTCCCTGAGGCCGTGCAGCAACATCTCGAGTCTAATCAGGACACGGTGTGCGAAAATGTGATGTATTTGGGCAGCAAAGGCATCATGACGACGGCCGAGGGCCTCAAGATCGCGTACCTGAGCGGCAATGGCGCCGGCGACGACGCGTCTGCATTGACGTACGACGCGGACGCCGTGCAAAAGCTGCGCACGTCCAAGCACGCGCCACATGGTGTGGATCTCCTTTTGACGGCCGAATGGCCGCTCGGCGTGCAGCAAGGCAGCGCAAATACGCCGTCTTCATCGCTTAAAACCGCGTCGCGCGCCATTGCACAGCTCGCGCTCGGCCTCAAGCCTCGCTACCACTTTGCCGACTCGGAAGCCATCTTTTATGAGCGCGAACCTTACACCAATATCGTCGGCTTTGGCGACAAGGACGAACAACCCGCTTCACACGTCACGCGCTTCATCGGCCTCGGCCATGCCCTGAACAAGGACAAACAACGCGTCAGTTCAAAAGAGAAAAAAAAAGAAAAAAAATGCGATTCTCATCCCCTTTTCTTAGTGGTTCTACGCGTACAACATGGTGCCCATGTCCAAGGCGACACCCGACGTCTTGACCGCGCGCCCAACACTCACCACAGACGCGCCATTCTGGGAAATCACACAAGCTGGACGCGATCGCAAGCGCGGCCCGGCCGATGATAGCAACGGCAGCTTTTTCTGGGGCGATGCCGGCCAGCCAGCCAAGAAACGAGGTAATAGATGCCTTCCTTTATGCATTTAGATGCGTTATTAACCTTCCATTTCTGTCAGCGCCACCTCCCAACTATGTGTGCAAAAAATGCAATGTGCCCGGCCATTTCATCCAAGATTGCCCTGAAAATCAACAGCAACAGCAACAGCAGCATCGTGGCCCGCCCGACAGCTACGTGTGCAAGATCTGCAACACGCCCGGCCATTGGCTGCAGAATTGCCCACAGCGCACCGTGCCCAATTGTAAGAATCACGACAAAAAAAAAAGCCGAAAACCGACTGACACGTCACACCCCCCACCTCTTATTTTTTTTTTAAAAAAAAAAAAAAGTGAGCGAATGCTGGTTCTGCCTGTCAAATCCAAACATTGAAAAGCACCTGATCACATCGATTGGCAATGAGATTTACATGACGCTGGCCAAGGGGCCCTTGGTCGCGCCTGAGACGTGCAACATCCCTGGCGGAGGCCACGTTTTGCTCATCGCCATCAACCATTACCCTGCTTTTGGTCGCGTCCCGCCCGAGCACGTCGACGCCGTCCACGCCGAGCTAAACCAGTACAAGGACGCCCTCCGCAGCCTCTTTAACAAACACGGCCACGACATGGTCGTCTACGAAATCGCGCGCGAAGCCCAACGTGGCCTATCGCATGCCCATCTCCAGATCGTCGCCGTCCCAAAAGGCTCATCCGACAACATCGAAGCCATTGTACAAGAGGAGGCCGCAAAGGCTGGCTACGCGCTGCAAAACGAACGATCGGACTCTGTAAGAAACGCGACTAAAAAGATAAAAAGATAAAAAGAAAAAAAAGAACAGGGTCTATCTTGGATCGATCGTGCCGCTTGATCGATGATGGCGTCATTGCGTGGCCCGCGCCCCCGCTTCTACAAAGAAAGACCGATTGTGTCAGCTCACTTTTTTTGGATATTTTGCAGGACCGCGACTACTTTGACATGGAATTGCCCAATGGCAAGCATCTCATTCATCTCCTCCACCCAAAGACACGGTTTAATCTCCAGTTTGGCAGGTATGAATGGAACATCACTTCGAAATCACTTCGAAAACATATGATGTCACTCAACTTACCTATTTTTTTTTTTGATTGACAGACAAACCTTGGCACGTGCATTGGGCCAGGATGACCGCGCTGACTGGAAGAATTGCAAGCAGGAAACGGACGACGAAAAGCAGGCGGGCAAGGCGTTCAAGGGCGCGTTCAAGCCGTTTGATTTCACCCTGTAGCCAAATTCTGCAATTCTGTTGTGTATATAGTTGCTGATTCGCAGCATTCCGTCAAACCCTTGATAAAAACTTCTGCGTTTTCCCGCCTTTGTCCTCATTTCAATCGGCGCCTCGCGATCCAAACATGGGTTGGGCCAGGCGTTTGCACCTTGTATCTTATAAAAAGACGTGATTTCTTCTTTTTTTCGATAGTTTTTCCTTTTTTTTTCATCGTTTTTTTTTATTTGATTTTTATACATTGCAAAGCCATCATGAGTGAACATCCCACCGTGCCTGCCGTCAGCGTGGCTGAAGCCAAGAACATTGCAAGTGAATTCCACAGCCGCACTCAAAACTCCGCCAGTCCTGCGCACCACCACACAGATCTTGGCCATCCGCCTCCCAATGCGTCGTCGTCGACGCTGAGAGACTGGTCCTTGCTGCAAGACCCCGTCATCCACACGGAACGCCTGGATGCCATCCGCAACAAAAAGGGCTACATCATCGACATGGATGGTGTCATCTACCACGTAAGCAAAAAAAAAAAAAAAAAAATCGCGTGGAAAACACGGGGGTTGGCAAATCTGACACCATGGGTCTTTCTTTTTTTTTTCTTCTTTGCCTTAGGGTGGCACTTTGTTGCCAGGCGCTATTGAGCTTGTCAACTTTTTGCAAAAGAACAACAAGAAGTTCTTGTTTTTGACCAACAACTCGGCGCCCACGCCGCGTGAGCTGCAGTCCAAATTGGAGCGCCTGGGCATCAATGTCGGTGAGGATCACTTTTTCACCTCTGGCCAGGCCACCGCCTACTTTTTAAAGTCGCAAGCCCCTGACGTAAGCTGAACACGGGATCAATTCATGCAATTGACGTGACTGACGTCTCTTTTTTTTCTATTTCCAGGGTGGCACCGTCTATGTCATTGGTGAGCCTGGCTTGGCCTACTCGCTGTACGATATGGGCTTTTTCATGAATGATCATAACCCCGACTATGTGGTTCTTGGTGAAAGCAACACGTACAACTTTGAAAAGCTTACCAAGGCCGTGCAATTGGTCCAGCAGGGCGCAAAGCTCATTGCCACCCACTTGGACACGGAGAATCTGGATTCGGTCGGCCGCAAGATCCCTGCAACTGGCGCATTCACCGCCAGCGTCGAATTAGTCACCAACACCAAGGCTTTCTATTGCGGCAAACCTTCTGCACTCATCATGCGCTACGCGCAGCGCGTCCTCGGCCTCAGCCGACTTGAAACATGCATCATTGGCGATCGCATGGATACAGAGTAAGCAATTAAAAGAAGAAAAAATGATAAAACAAAGCGAGAACACATTTACTCATCTCTTATTTCGTGTGTTCCGTGTGTATTGCGCAGCATTGTTGCTGGTATCTCATCTGAAATTGATCCTGTGCTCGTGCTCTCTGGTGTGACAAGCATGGACATGCTGCAGCAATACGCTTACCGCCCTTATTTGATTCTTGGCGGCGTGTACGAGATCCCGGCCGATGGCGAAGAGCATTTGGTCAGTCAATCAGACATGGATGAGGCCGCCAGACGCGTAAGTGCACCGTTAAATCTCCTCGCATGTCGAAATTTAACCAATTTTCGTTTTTTTTTTCCATGTTGCAGGCATCCTTCCTTTAAAAAATGATTTTTGAGCGCAAAAAAATAAATACAGTACGATTAAATATTACTGTACCGTGCATTTTACAGAACGAGTTCAATTTTGGGCCTAATCGGACAAATTCTTTGGGGGGGGGAAAATTGTAATATGCATTTTTCGCGTAAACCATCGTTCACCTCGCGAGTCAAGGACTGAATCGTTTCGAAACGCGCTCAACATGAAGTGGCAAGCAACCTGGTATCATAATCTCAAACTGGGACGAGCGAAATTTGCCATTGTCTGGCATGACGGGCACGTGCTAAATGAACATTAAATACGAGTTTTCAGAGTCATTGCACACCAAGTCACCGAGATCTCAACACAACCATTCCAAAACACAAGCGCTCTTACCGCGTTTGGCTGCTAATTCATTTGGAGATGACGTGCGCGCTGATACGTTTGGCTGTTGTCGCGTACGCCACCAAAATGGACAAACCCTTACACCCATTTTGCTAGGCGCGTCCTCCGGATCTTGTTCATCGGGTCCCATATTTAAGCTAGAGGATGCTGAACACAAAACACCAACGATGGCAATTTTTTTTTAGAGATAGGATCACTCAGTCCTGAAAACATGCGTTTTGCATAAAATCAGGGCCAAATCAGGGTCAAAACGACTCCTGAAGGCTAAGTCGCTGAAAAATCGAAGCGATGTTGTTTCCAAAAAACAAGCGCTTTTACTTCGTTTGACCGCTGATTCATTTGAAGTGACTCACGTGTATGATAGGGGCGCTCAGCCGTTGCCGCTGTACAAGACAAAATGGTGCTGATCTTACCCCTTTTACGCCTATGAAACTGGCGCTTCATCAGAAACTTGCTCATTTGGTCCCAAATTTGGACCAGTAGATGGTAGACCTACCGGGTACTACTAATTCTCCAGTAGTGTTCATTTTTTTCGCGAATCGGATCACACAGTCCCGAGAAAGCTGGAGATACGTTTACTACTGAAACCCCAGCGTCAAACAATATTTTACGCGTTTCTCCTGATGAGCGTGACCATTTGGCATCAAACTTAGACTAGTGCATAATCGGCTCAAAACTTGCATGATTCCAAGTTTTTCCAGAGATCGAATCACTTTGTCTTGTGAGTTGTGAAAATGCATTTTCATAAATTCAGGGCCAAAACAGGATCAAAACTATGATATCCCTAAAGGCTAAATAACTCGCCGAGAACGTGGCGCGCGCAATGTCCCAAAATCACAAGCGCTTTTACTGCGCGCGTTCGTCCGCTCTCCGCTGGTTCATTTGAGGTGATTCATGTGTAGTAGGGGCGCTCAGCCGCCGTTGCCGCCATACTGTACGAGACCAAATTTTGCTGATTTTACCCTTTTTTTTACGCCTATTATGAAACTAGCTCAAGCGCTATGATAGGCACGTTGGTACGGCGACCTGTCTACAATGCACACAATGTGCATTGACGCGCGCGGCGGCGCCTAGCACCACCCCACAATTGGTGTGCCTGGCTGATGATGGAGCTCATTGTTCTCGTTGTTCACATGCCAGAGCGAAGCATGAACGTCGTCGTGACCTTTGTTGTACCGGTATGTGATTATAGAGGAGATAAGGGAAGCAAATATAAATACTGTACACTTTTTCATCAAAATCTTTGATCGCGCGCGATTTGCTCGACAGCTGTCTAGTCGACCCCCAAGTTTTATTGCAGTTTTAATAAAAAACAGGGGGCAAAGCACCTCATGGGATGACTTACTCAGTACAGTATGGCGCGCTACGTAGGTAGCTTCTTGGTGTTAAACTTTATTTTTGCATCGGTCATTTCGCCAGACTGCAGCCCAGTAGTCAGCGCACAAAAATTGCAAAAAAAGAAAAAAGAAAAAATTAAAAATTCTATGCAATCCACCACCTTAATTTGGAAGTATCAAACCTTAATTTTTTGCAAAAAAAAAGTCTTGCCCAAAGCAGGCAATTTTTCTCAGTCGATCGCCGTTCATGCGTCACTCGTTGCACATTTTTCTCAAGTTGAGGCGACCTGTCATTTTGCGTGCCAATAGCAAATTGTCGGAGTTACCTGTTTGGGATGCATTGATCACTCGGAGTTCGAAATTTCAAAAATTAGGCATTTTCTGAGATTGAAATGTGTGACCCCTGAGTGACCCCTGAATTTTCAAAAGTGGTCGTAGCGCTTTGGGGTTTTAAACTTTTTTGTTGCAAAATTTTCGCTGAACTCGATGCGGCTATTTTTGAGCAGGGTCAACCATGCGGATGGACAGATGAATGAAAAATAGTATAAATTTGAGGTTTTTGGAATTTTCGAGTCCAAAAAAATCGGGCGGTTTCGTCTTGAGCGCTGTGCAATAGTTTACAGTATCCCGTGACGCAGATTTCATTACGGTATCATACTGGCGGGCAAGAGTGGCTGTAAAAATATTTCTGGAGGCTCAACAAGCCGTCAAAGTCCAGAAAACGCGTCTTACAAAGGAAAGTGTGTTCTTTGTGCAGCGTAAAGTGTCATAGCGCGCTACTACTGTACTGGCCTTGAAATGGTGGCTTTCGTCAATTTCTGTCCACTGGGTATAAAAATCAACAACAACAGATCAAAATTCCAAGCTGATGAAAATCGTGTTTTCATGCCATTTCTCGGCATTTTGGGTACTGCAGTATTCATACAAATTCGGCAGCCAGAGATGGGACGCACAGCATACTGGCAGGGTGGCAGCGACGCGTCCATCAAGAAAGTTGACCATCGTCACGAAATCAAAAATGATGGCGTTACAGTAGCAGCCGTGTGGAAGCAAAGTGCCGCTTCTTGCAGCGTTTTTGTTACTTGTGTCATATTTTTTGGTCATCAGCCATGAATTATCATATAATAGACAACAGTACCAGGACACGCATTGAGTCTGTCAAGTTACAGTAGGAGCGCAGTCAACAGGAAAATAAAGGAGGCGTCAGAAAAAAAAAAAGAGCAAAATAAAAGGCGGAGTTTCCGTGCGTGTGCCTTTTCCTGCTCTTTCCACATTTCTTGTTGCCGCTTGCCAGAACGATTTCCGTCAAAATGTCCCAGGTTCACCGTCCTGGCATAGCTCTATGGCCGCCACTGGGTGCGCTCAAGTTTGAAACGGACGATCAGACGCTGACACTGGCGGTTTTGCCCATGGTGGCGAGCGATGCTGAGCTGGAGGCGATGTTACAGGCGCAGGCGGTGCGCGCGAGGTCGACCAAGGCGCTCTCCGATCATTATGAACGAGTCGCCCAACAGAGCCAGCTCATGACTATGCCATCTGTGCTGCCTCTCTTTAGCCGCGACGGATCCATTGTTTCTGCAAACTCCATGGATCCCCGGCCGGCCCAGCCGCCACAAACTGCATTCACAGGCTTGAAACGCATCGTCCGTCCTGATCTGTTTGGAAGTCAACCCGCTCCGCCGCCCGAAACAGACGCTACCATTCATCTGCCGTTTGACACGGAGAGATACAAGGCATCCGTGCGCGCAATGCTCGCCTTCATGGACAACCAGCCCGATGTGGCTGCTACGCACCCGGTAACGCAGCAGAAATTCAATGCAATTGTGTGTGCTCACGCGACGCTTTTTAATATTTTTTTTTATTTTTAGCCAATATCCACGTCATTGCCATCATTACCAGCACCAACACCTGATCAAAATATACCCGCGATCACTCTTCAGGTAATGGGGTCGTGAAATGGGATGCAAGTCATGGGATGACGCGGTCAAATCGCGCTCAAAATCGCAAAAAAACCACTAAACAATGACTTTTTGCGCCTTGATTAGCCTGCCGTCGCCGAGCCTGATGTGCAAGTCACATCCGCAGCAACGGTCGCCCCAATTGTACATGAGACGCCGGCCCCTAGTGCAACAACAATATTACAGGATATTGTGCCCGTGTATCTGACCATGGAGCAAATCAATGCTTTGCAAGAGCTGAGCAACGTGCAGCCCAATGAGGATGCGCTGCCACGCAAGAAGCGCAATCATTTGAACGAGATGCTGAACATCTTAAATCACCCTGATTCGCAATGGACCGAGATTTCTTGGGACCAATCTGGCAAGACATGGTTCCTTCATAGCTTATTGACCCGACTCGGGGCCGAATTGGCCAAGGTACGAGCAAGAGGGCGAGAAACAACGGACAACAATGTTTCTGGCACGCTTATTTTCCATGTTTTATGCGATAGAGATTTGATGTGGTGATTGAATGTGGCGATCAAAACACCGAAAATGTGCTCCATCAGCTGCTACGGACGTCGTTCCAGCATTTCGGCCTGCAGCGCCTCCATGAAGTCCTACCCTCCATGGACGTCGTCTCTGGAGTGATTGTGCGCATCCCTAATGGGCCTGCGAGCGTCGTAAGTGGCTCCCTTTGCATCAATTACATGAAAATAAGCTATATTTGCTCATTTTTACGCCTTTTTTTTTTCTTTCACCACAGAAGCCATTGTCCGACTCAATTGATCTATACATTGCCATGGACGCTCGCATTCCTCTTGGTGCTGACCGATTCAAGTGCGCGTCGTCCCCTGGGGCGCCTGTGCCGCGCCTGCGCCTTCTTACGACCGATAGCATGGAAGAGCGGTTCTTTACACATGTGTTGGGCAATGGCACCCTTGCCGCCGGCCAAGCAACGGCCACGGAAAAAGGCGCGTTTACAGCCATTTGCGACAATGCGCGCGAATTGGCGGCCGCGCGCCAAAATGTCGCAGATTTTCAAGAACGTACGAACGCATCCGTCACCAACGTGTTCCACTGGATCCAGGGTGGCATGAAACTTGCGTACGATCATTCCGCGCCCACGCAGGACACAAGCTCGCCCATGGATGTCGATATCGATATTGCCAATGTCGCTGATGATACCATGCTTGTCGATAGCGCGCTCCTACCTGCGCGCCAGCTGTCCAATACCTCGTCCGAGGGCGACCAGGATGACAATGCATGGCGCGCACTCTTGCGTAGCGTAAGTTTTTATCAAAAAAAAAAGAAGTCGAATCACGCTCATCTTGTAAAATGTCCAACTAGCTCTTCACTTGCCACATCATGCCCGCCCTGGAGCGACAAAGCAAGCGACTGGAGCGTGGCCCTGATGTGTCATCGGACGCCGATTCGTTTTATTCAGCACACAGCGACTCAGAGTCCACGGTCAAGCGCGTCTCCGTGGAGGACGACGTTTTAAATATCATTGAATGTTTGCCCTGTAAGTCCAATGTGTCAATTGGTGCACAGAAGAAAGAGATAGCAAGAAAAGGAGACTCATTTTTGTATTCCAGTGTCACTGAGGGGCGATGATCAGCAGATTATGAGCGTGGTCAAGGCTAAACGTGCGGAATTTGACAAAAAGCTGCTTGTGGAGTACCAAGAATTGCTGCGACAATTCCGAGCCAAGGTGGACAGCCATCAAGAGCAATTCATTGCGGCAACGACAAGCGCTTTGGAGGAAATGTAAAAAAAAAAAAAATGGCGCGTAATAAAAAATGGATGACTTTGAATGATGATCCAATCATGCGGCCGGTTGACCACTTGACAAAACATTTCGCCCCGGCGAGAAGGGGTGCTGCGTTCAAATTCATTTCCAGAGCAAGAGGTGCCCCATTTTTGTCTTTTGTTCTCTCTTGGTTTGCTTTTTTCTTCGTTTCTTTCCATTTGCCTCCACTTTTTTGTATTTTATGTGAATGCAAGCATGCAATGTCATTATTGTCGCTGTTATAACCGCAAGTTTTATTGCAAGGCGTGTTTGAGTGAGAGGTAAAACGGCGATGAGCCAAGGGGTTATGCTTTACCAGACTGTGTGTGAGCGTTGTAAAAGGACTTTTTGCTCCAACATTTTCTGCATTTTTAGATTGCTAGACCACAACAAGGAGGTGCAGCGCACGCGTGACGAAAAGGAGACGGCCATCAAAGAGGCGCAATTGTATCTGGAGGAGACAGCGCCCATCCATCGCCTTGTTGTCGAGAAAAACAAGCGGTCGATGCATCTCGATAAGCTTGCACGCTCGCAGCAGCAGGTTACGATGGACACCGCGCAAGGTAAGGCACCAATTAAAAAAAAGAGATGGATCAATGGCTTACAAGCAGCGAAAACCTGGAGATGTTGGCATGGCGAATGAAAAAAAAAATACGAAAAGCGCACCAAAAAAAAAAAATAAACAAAAGAAACGGCATCTGACACGTCATTTCTTTTTTTAGTGCGACGTGACATGGCGCAGCTGCAGGCGCAATTGAGTGAAAGAAGGGCTCGATTGCAGCAGGCAAAACAAGCGTATCAAGCGGCATGTGCAAAGCTTGCGGTCAAAGATGATCCGACGGGCAAGGCGTGGCAGCGGACGCACAAAATGACGGCGCGCACGCGTCAAATCCTTGTGCGCGAGGTCGCGTCGTTGTTCAATGTCAAAGCAGGCGTTGTCGAAGAAGAGGAGCCCGATGATGACGCGTCACGGCCAACACCCACGCCACCGGTGCCTGCCATGGACAGCAATGGCATGGACGATATGCCCTTCACGGCCATGCCACCTTCATCCACGCACCAGCGCAATCGCCCAGACTCGGACGACCTGTATATATGCGGCGTCAGCTTGCCAACACGCCTGATCGACATTTCAAGTAAAAAAAAAAAAAAAGAAAGAAATGACATTTCCAATGGAACGCGACATGTTGAATTCGCCTTTTTTTTTCGTATTTAGGATACCCTAAAGAAGAGCTCAATTCAGCTATTTATTACACGTGTCAGATGCTAGAGCTTGTGGTGCGATATTTGGGCATCAAGCTACCATTTACGCTCTTGCGCAAGGGCACACACCTGTACATCCGCCTTGTACCTCATTCCACCTTTTACGCGAGCCAAAGGTGAGGCAAAAAAGGAAAAAAAAAGAAGTACAATGGAACGATCTCATGGGATTTGTACCTTTTTTTTTTTTTTTTTTTTACCATTGCGCAGCAAAATGCCCCTTTTTGTGGACCACGAGCGCGATTTTCGGCGATTCTTGTCAGGTATGGCGATGCTCAATTATGACATTGCGTACTTGTGCTACACGCAGGGCGTCGAGATCCCTCTGAGCCGCGTCGCCAATACATTGCACAATCTGATGGCATGCTGCTTTGCTCCAAATCTTGGCGTGTAATTTTTCCCACCTTTTTTTTTTTTTTTTTTTTTTTTTTTTGCAATTGGGATGCCCCATTGGCGGCTCACTCGTCTTTTTTATTATTATTATTTTTTTTTATCTTTGCTTAGGCGGTCGCATGCCACCATATACCAAGGTCTGATGGATATGGATTTCCCGCTGGATTTCCAGCAGGTCCTAAGGCAGACAGGGCTCCGGTAAAGGCCAATTCAGTCGCCAATGGCGCAAGAGGAGCTCCAATTGGCTCACGTGCCTTTTTTTATTTTTATTTCGGACGCGTCGTGCAGGTATCGGTGTGGCGTGCCGACAATGGAGCAAGATCTCGATGATAAGTATTTTAAAGTGCGTCATTCTGCTTTTGTGGGCGATCAATATCATGGTGGTGATGACAATGACGACGACGATGACGATGACGACGACGACGATGATGACGACGTGGATGTGCAAGGTGGTGGCGGCGGTCGACGCGCGCGAAATGCACTTTTTGCGCCATTGGAAGATGCCGACGCCGACGAGCGCGACGACGCGGATCTTCTGGCGGCAACGGTGAGCCAGGGTGCCGGCGACGTGCAAAAGTCAGCGGCTGACAATAGCAGCAGTAGCCAAGAAAACTGGAATTTGGTGGATGTAATGCCAGCCTTTGCCACGACGCGGTCAGGGCCAAGCGAAAGCATTTTGCAGCTCGGCGCCACGTTCATGCCAGGCGTCCTTGGCATGATGGAGACACTAGGACGAAGCCACAATCATCATGGCTCATCCATCCAAAGAGATCAGCTGCGCACAAAGAGGCATCAATAAAACTTTTCCCCGAGTCCATGCGCTACGCATTTTTTTTTTTTCGTGCATTCCATTGTTCCTTTGTTCTCCACAAACGAGACATCGTTTCAGTTGGATGGCGCATACCCTTTGTCATCCAAAAACTCAGGTTCGGTGTCTGAAATCAAGCAAATCCTGGCTGGCATTGCGCCTGTCCCGAAGCTCCATTGCCCATATGCAATGCCCCCAAAGATTGATCCCCAATGACTCGTGTGAAGCATTGAAAAAAAAAAAAATCCATGTCTAGGGCAAAGTGAGCAAAAGGGAGTAAAGATTCATGAGGTTTTGACACCAATGTCAAAAAAAAAAAAAAACCGGGAATTGGAAGTGCCACTCAGCTCATTTTTCTGTTTTGTTGAGCCCCGTCGGATTGAAGATTCCAGCAAGTGTGCCCTGACGACGGAGTCCACCCCACACTCGTACAATTTTTCAATTTAAACTTCCCATTTCGATCATCTCGCGCGAAGATCCAGAGCCAAGGGCTCTTTTTTTCTAGCCACAATGGGCTCAATTGCCACAATGTTCATGACAGCATTGGCATTGGCTTGGCTGATCATGGCATCATAAAGATGGAGCGTGCTCAGTAGTGGCGTCTTGGCAAAAGGAAGGTGCAGCAATTGCCCATGATGGCTCTCTCGTCTTTTGTGTGACCCTCTCAAATAAAGAAAAAGGGTAAGAGGTGAATGGACTCCGATGGGGCCATTTCTATTTTTTTTTTCTTTTGCTGTGCACCCTTTTTTTCCCGTGTGGTTTCTTTCTTTCTTTTTTTTTTTTTTTTCCCTTCTTTTTCTTCTTTTTTTGTATCTCTGCGTTTTTTTTCTTTGTCTCGCCTTCATGGACGACTCGTTCCCTTCTACAGAGTACACGGCGACGGGCGAGAAGCGCCGGCGACTTGCGCAAGCGTGCCTCACGTGCCGACGCAAGAAAGTAAGGTGTTTTGCGACGTTTTGTTCATGACTAAAGTTGCTGACTGCTTGTTTTAGACAAAGTGCGATGGTGTAAAGCCAGTTTGCAACAATTGCAGCCGCTTGCACCAGGAATGCAATTATGCTTTGAGTAGCCGAAAGCGCAAAGTGGCGCGCCAAGGCCATATTGAGGTTTTGGAAGCACGCCTGGCGAAAATGGAGACGCTGCTCAAGCAGCAAAATGGGCCATCGCAAGGCGGCCATACGACAGCGACAACTGGCAAGGCGGGCGCGCCATCCATTCTCGCCACGGCCGCGGAAAAGCGTGCCGCGTACCCAATTGATCTCAACAACCTTACCATGGTCCGCAACACGGACCCATCCTTGCCACCCATGTCCCTTGTCGAGTGCTTGACTGAGGGTGGGTCGGCCCAGTATGTCATTGACATGGACAGGAGGTTGCTGCCGACCCGTGATATCCAGGAAAGGCTCGTCAGGCGCTATCTCGATCGTCTTTACGGGTGTGCTCCCTTTTTCTACCCCGAGGACATCCTGGACCTCGACAGATGCCCCACCGTTATCATCATGGCCATCACCACCGCGACCATCAAGTACGACGCCGCTTCAATTCGCAAATCAGGCCGAAAAAGCGCGAACTAACGCCCTTTTTTTTTTTGCCAATTTTTTTGTTTTTACTTGACCAGATACATCCAAGATGATGACAACAATGAGGACCTGCCGCCATGGCTTGCGGGTGAAAAGTATGCGATTCATATTCGCCAGCGGCTCAATGATATATTGGATGTGCCTTCCATCATGCATATCCAGGTGCTCATGCTACTGATCATGCACGAATTCGGCTGTGCCCGTGGTGCACGCAGCTGGATGTACTGCGGCATGGCTTGCAGGTAATAAAAAAAAAAAGAGTTCAAATCGACCCCGATCGCGATGGCTAATCGGCAAAAATTGGCTTTTTAGAATGGCTCAAGAGCTCAATCTGCACGCCGAACCCAAGGTCAAGAAAGGAGAAGTCATCAGTATCGAATTATGGCGCAAACACGAGCTCAGTCGACGCGTCTTTTGGAGCATCTATATGTTTGACAGGTACAAAAAAGAAAAAAAAAAACGAAAACAGGACAAAGGGGGACGTGCGCGAGCTTTTTTTTCATCGTTCCCACTGTTTTGGTTCCCAATTCCTCTTAGATTTGGCGGCGCATCGACGGCACGTCCCGTTATGTTTGACGACAACGATATTGATGTGCATTTGCCTGTGGAGGCCGAGGACATGGAGCAGGACGAGTTTTATTCCGAGTCGCTGGACGGTAGCACGCTTGCAACATACCAAGTGGTGCAGCGCGATGAGCACGGCGCGCCAATGAAGATTAAACTCGTGGACAGGACACCACAAGACCCTGTGCACCGCGCGCGCTGCAATCTCGGCTGGATCACTCATATGCTGCGCATCACCTACCTCTTCAACAAGGTCGCCACCTTTGTCAATCGCACCATGGTGCGTGAAAACACCCCTCTGGCCCCATTCGACATGGAGAGCCCCGATTATATCAATCTCAGCGCCGAGCTGGACCGCTGGATGGAGCAATTGCCCCTCAACATGCGCAACACCCCGGCCAATCTTGAACGCTACCGATCAGAAATGTCCAGAGATACGCACCGCTTCTTGCTCGTAAGTGGAAATAGAGGAAAAAAAGGAGTGAAATTGAAGAAAAACGAAGAAAAACGAGGCTCATTCGATGCGACGCGTTTTTTCTCTTTCCTCATTGTTCCAATAGTCGCATATCCTCTACAACTCGCTCGTGGTGTTTCTGAATCGCCCTGCACTCGCATTGACGTCCGGGATCAAGACAATGAACAAATTGCCGCAGCCAATCCGCGACGCGATCCATTTGGGCCTGGAAAAATGCCAGGCTGCGTCCGACAATGTATCTGTCATGCTGGACGACATCAACACGCACGTCAAGCAGGTGTTCCCATTTCTTTCGTATCTAACCTATTCCACAGCCACCGTCGTTGTCCATACCATCTTCAATGGCCGCCCACACGAGGCCAAAAAGGCGGCTCAGGCTCTCAAAAGCCATTGCTTGTTCCTGCAGGTACGAAGACGCGAAAAAAAAAAAGCGAACAACTTTGGAAGACTGACGCGTCTTCTCGATTTTTTTTTTTAAAAAAATGTGACAGAACATGCGCAAGTACTATGCCATGGCGGATAAGCTGTTTTTCATGATTCGCGACTTTTACGCGATCCACAAGAATCAATTGGTGATGAGTGACATTGACAATGATTCAGCGAGCAAACTGCCGAATTCACCCGCGCATAAAAAGGTGGTTTCGCCCGATGCAAAGCATGAAGAGTCGCCGCGTCGATCTTCCGCACAGACTTTTCCCTCGACCGAGGCGACACTGGGCACGTCCGTGTCCAACAGCAGCATCGCGTCGTCGTCATCACCTTCGAGCACGTCGGCTTCGAGCTCGACACCGCAAATGAGCGCGCGGTCACTCGATGAATTGCTCGGCTCCATCGACAACACTTTCACACAACTTCTCGACCAATCGTGGTCCTCCATTGGTACAGCTGCAGAGCCAACAAGCACCATGTTCGCCACCATGCCCGCGTTCCCCTCGATCAATGCCTCGTCACACCATCAAAATGGCAATCCAGCAGACCCTTCCATGGTCCTAGGCGCAAATCACACCTTCCCAGGCGTCACAAATGCCAATACCGGCTCCATCATCCCTCAATGGCCTTTCCCCACCTCCAATGCCGACTTTGATCTGTAACTTCCCAAGTCTTTTTCTTTTTCGTTTTGCACGCTTTTGCCGCCACCCCTCTCCTCGTCCAAATCTTTTGTATTTTATACCTGCTGTAGTTGTTTTTTTTTATGTAGTGCTCCCTGTCTTTTATATTTTCCTTGGGAACAGAGGAAGAAAAATAAAAAATATGTAAAAAGACACACCATCTTGAGGGGTGAGCGGGAGATCAAAAAAAAAAAAAGAGGAAGATATGTCAGACGAAAAAAAAAAGGAGAGCAAGCGGGCTTTTTTTTGCCCCATATTTGCAAAGGAGCTGCGGTCACCGATTTTTTTTGTATTTTGTTGCTTTTCTTCCCGCACTTGCCTCTCTTTTTTTTTTTTTCTTTACTTTTTTTCTCCTGTTCTTATTGTTTCTTTCTTTTGCTTCGTTTTACATGGATTTTTCGCCTCAGCCTGGCAGCTTCACAGTGTTCAAGGACGAGGACGATGCCTGCGATGATGTTTTGATGGACGACCGGGAGCCTGCTGCTGCGGACAGGCGCGCGCGCGCGACGTCAACCGGTTTTGCGCCACACCCCTTCTCCGCCGCGATCACCATGACCAAACACATCCCTTCCAAGGGCCTTGCCGACAAGACAAACCATGCACGCAGCCTCAAAGTGGACACCTCGGCCAAGCCGTCCTCGCATTTGGCTGCGCCAGCAGACACACCCGCCTTTGGTCATTTTGCACACCCATTTCCCTTGGCATTGCCCCTCGCTAGTCCCGCTGTGGCTCGTACGACAAGGAAAAAAAAAAAAGAAAAAAAAGAGAAAGTGCTTCCTCACCGTTTTAATTTTTTCTGTTTCTATTTTTTTCTTTTTCTCTTCTTGTTCTGATTTGACATAGTCGATGTCGATGCCGATGCCACGCGCATTGTCGTGATTGAAAACCTGACCCAGGACAGACAGCGTGTGATTGTGGACATGATTCGCGTGAGTGACTGGGAAAAACAAAAAGGCATGACATCAAAATGGCTAATCAAACTCATTTCAAAAAAAAAAAAAAATAGGGGGCTGGACAGGTCAAATCCATTCATCACAGGTTCGTTCCGACGCAGACCACACCAATGCCTGCATTTGCTGCGCCATTTTGCCCCCCTGTACCAACAGAGAGCGGCACAGCCAGCTTTTTGCTTGTCATGGCTGTGATTTACTTTAATGTGCAGCACGCACAGGCTTGTTTGACGTCTCTGAGTCAATACGACGCACAACACGCCGCCGCCACGGGCGCCGCGCGCCTGATCATCTCCTACAGCACGGATGCTGCCTTCATTTCTTCTTTTTCACGAACACCCCTCGACATCCCACCCACCTGCATCTATGTTTCCATGCAAGCACCCCAATGGAGGCTCAAATTATTGGATTATTTGGTAAAAACGCAGTGCGCGGTGAAATGACAGCAGCCAACGCATCTTTTTTTTCTTTTTCTTTTCTTTTCTTTTCTTTTTTTTTTTTTTGCATGCACAGAGCATATTCCGTGCGGAAGGCGACATCCGCGCGCACCATGAGGTTCAATGGGTTGATCAATGTTTTGTGGTCATGCTGGAGTATCAAGATACGCGTGTCACCGCCATGGTCCATGACAAATTCCATCGAATTTCACATCAAGTGAGCACTTCTTCCTAAAAAAAAAAAAAAAAAACTCGTTGTCGATTAGTGGCCGCCCTCGCAATGGCACCAAATGCCCGTAAAAGAGGACAAAGTGGCATTGACTCTGCTTTTTTTTTTTTTTAGGGTATCCGATTTGAAACGTCGTATTCGCCGCCAAATTCGATGATTTCCACACCAGCCGCGTTTTCGCTGTCTGAGCCGCTTCTTTCACCCCTGTCACCATTCAATGACATGCTTCCGCCTGTGGTCAATCCCACCATGTCGCGCTCAGCTTCGGATCCCCTCGTCTTGGGCGCGGAAATGACCATGGGAATGGCAGTCTCCGATCCATCCATGTCAAATCTGCAGGCCATCTGGGCCACCGACGTGTCGCGCGCGTCTTCCATCGACGACACACTTGCCAATTCACCAATTCGCCCACTTTCACCTGAAATGGACTTGCCATCCACTCAAATAGAGCACACAGCCGCCATTTTAATGCCATCCATCTCTGAAGCTTCTCAAACAACCCCATTGCGCCGTCCAAAACGACCATTGCAGTCACAGGCACACAACGCTGCACGCAATTCGTCATCAGCATCGCTGCCTGCCAGCATGAACTCGCCACGCGCCTTGTCATATGCCCACGTTGTTGCTTCCACTCCCATGCAAGGGGGTTTGCCGCCACCATCCGGCCTCAGTCAAAGCAGCAGCTCCAGTACCAACAGCGCCAATGCTTCCATGACCGGCATCGCCCCCAGCCAGCGCGTCACGCCTCTCAGCGGTCCAATGGCAAATTCCAATGCATTCAAGCTCGATCTCGCCAAAATCAGCAAAGGACAGGATAAGCGCACCACTTTTATGATCCGAAATATCCCAAACAAGTACACACAGGTAATGGAAAAGGAGCAAAAGAAAAAAAACCAAAAAAAAAGCTCGCGGAGGCGACGCGTCGCGGGGCTTGAATTGATTTGTCATGTGTGCTCTCCACGCATGTTTCGGTCTTTTGCAAACGTTTAGGAGATGATTCGATCGTGGATTGATACGACACACAAGGGAACATATGACTTTTTATACCTGCCAATTGATTTTGAAAACAAATGCAACATTGGCTACGCGTTCATCAACTTTATGGAGCCTCGGTTCGTGGTGACGTTTGCGCAAACGCGTCTGGGCAAGCATTGGGCGCAATTCAACTCGGAAAAAAAGTGTGATTTGGCATACGCACGGCTCCAGGGCAAGGCAAGTCTGATCCAGCGCTTCCGCAATTCAGACATCATGCAGCAGGACGTGTCATACCAGCCCATCCTCTTCCACAGCTCGGGCCCCAACAAGGGCATGCCCGAGGAGTTCCCTCGGCGCCAGTCAAACCATCATTAGGCCATCCACACGCACATTTCAGCTCTTTTTTTTTTTTCTCTTATGTCTTTTTTTTACTGCCGTAAATCTAGTCTCTCTCTTTGCTGTTAGTCATTTTCACCCTACTATTGCCTCTCTGTGTCTTGCTTTTACTATCCATTCGTCTTTCTGCTACATTTCATTTTCGTTTTAATTCCCTGTTTTTTTTCCCCTTTTCCCCCCTTTTGTGCATGTCATTCCCGCTGTTCTCTGTCACGCTTGGACGCGACCCTTTCCCAGCACCCCCTTTCATTTCTCCTTCCACTGCATCAAATAAAATAGCCACTTGTTTTCTGTATTTTATGAAGAAAATGAGAGAATACGCGCCATTGGAATGCAAAAAAGCATTTTGGGCCAGAAAAAAAACCCCCCATGTCCAAGCAACAATAATGCATCGTCAAGATGAGTAAGATTGCCATGGCTTTCTCATTTAAAAAAGGCAAAAAAAAAAAGAGAGAGATGCGTCAAAATTGCCACGCCTCATCGCCAGAATGGTCGCCATTGTTCTTTTTCTTGCTTTATTTCTGGTTACGCTTTCTTTGAGAGGCGACTCAATGTCAGAGAACAAGTGCTGGTCTATGTTAATGATCAAAATTGCATCTGTCTCGACCTGGACGGGTGAATTTTGCGCCATTGCGCCCAAATCTTGGCAAAAAAAAAAAAAAAGTTCGTTGACTGGTTCCGCGTGGCACTTGCGCGTGTATTCTTTGCTACTGTCGTTGTGCATACATTAGGCGTTGTTTTCGCCTTGTGACAAAAACACAAAAAAGGGACACATTTTCGCCATTTTTTTTCGATTTTTGCTCTTCTTGCAGCCATTGAAACCCACTGTGCGTACCTGTTTTGTGCAATCTTGTCACTTGCGCATTGTGCGCACGTCCAACCCAATATCTTGACAGGGCAATCCCTCGGGTAAACAGCTTCTTTTTCATAAAATCTCCCAAAAAAATAACCATTTTCCTCTTACCCCATGTTATCATCCTCTTACAGAAAAAAGAAGATCATTAATGCTCTGTCCCACAACGAGGAAGTACCAAGTATTATGTAGAGTGTCACTTTTATTGAAGCCTCGTTGCTCAGAGCTTTATAAAACAAAGTGCAATAAAATCGGCCAAAACGCGCGCAAAAGCACATATACTCTTATTTTAATTTTATCTATGGTGCCAGTGGGCGCGCGCGCTGATGTCAGCGAGCGAAATTTCCTAGGTCGATAGAACTCCATGAGCCCAGCTCTCCAGAACTCCCGCCTTTGGCTTGGTTTCCATCTATTTTTTTTTTTTTTTTTTTTTTTTTTTTTTGTCCAAGTGTAATAAGGCTAATTTCCCAATGTCCGCCGTGCGTCACCCAGGTGCCAGAAATACTTTGCATGTTTCAAGAGGGTCTCGTTGCGTTTGGCAATTGCCTCGGGCGTCCAGCCCGGATCGCCATACATAAACATGAGCGGATAGGCCATTGGCATATAATTGACATTTAGCGAGGATAGCCGCTGATATTGGATGTAGGCGCCGTCGGCGGCACTTTCGGGATTGCGCAATTTCACCCTGACGAGGTGGGGCTGATTTGATTCACGCTTGACGTCCATTACCACGGCAATCTCTGGCATTCCAGATGATGGGTCGTGTCGTCGATTATTGCTGCCATTGACAGTTTGAGTTCATATTCCCGGGATCGCGCATTGGGACCAGCATGCCGCAGTGTTACTGGTGCTCTTCATGTGCGTTCACGTATTTTTGAGCAATTGGGCATCAGGTCACGCAAAAGATGATCAACGGCTTCGCAATTCCATTTGCTTGTCATGACATATTCGTCCCAGATGATAACGCGTGCTGCGTGCAAGAGGGCAGCTTGTTGGCTTCCACGGGGCACATTTCAGGTCATGCCGGAGCCCTTTTTGACCGGCATCTTGAACAATGCATGTGCTGTCGTCCCACCCGGTAGCAGCAATGGCTCAATCCCAGAACTGGAGACAGGCAATGCAATGTCACCCTGCGATCTAACAGCAGACATGATGCACTTGAACAATTGGCTTTTGCCAGTTCCACCGGGGTCCAAAACGAAAAATAGCTTGCATGGCATGGTCATTTGATCACGAACGGCGCGAGAATGGTAGAATACGCGTGTGGTTTCTGGGTATTGAGTGTTGCGTGCAATTGCTGGTGGATTTGATCATGTTCCTGCACGCCGTACATTGCACGCTCGCGATCGGCAAAAGAGGTCACCTTGAATTGCTCTGCTTCTTCGCCGTCCACGGCATCCTGGGGCATTGATGGAAAGTCGCAACCGTGTTTCAACCAAGGTACAACAGATGCAACGCTGCGAGAGCGAAAACAACGTTGTCATTTATCGTCATTTTTTTTCTTTGCAATTAGGTGGCTGCCAGCCATCAGAAACGTCTGAAAGCCGTACCTCGACATTATGACAGCCTGAAAAAATTGAAAAAAAAATCTCGGTGAGGCCCAAAAAAGGGACGGTTTGCACAAAAAAAACCTTACTTTGTCCCAAATGATGGTTTTTACAGCCAGGATCAAAGTGGATCGGCAGTTTTGGCGGCTGTATGCACAAGAGCCGTGCTCGTCAAGGTTGTGCACAAGGATTCCAAAACAATTGTGCGCTATGCGACCGCCTGGAAGCAACTGTGCGGCAACAGCGGACGTGCCTAAGCGTAAAGCCAGATGGTCGTGGCCGCGGCATTGAATAATCGCGTCTTTCCGGTGCCAGGGGGCCATCGATACGTTCTTTTACCGCGTTTGACCGCTGATTCATATGAGGTGACTCGCACCGCGTCGATAAAAGCGGGGAGTGCATCCAAATATGCCTTGATGGCGTCCAAAGCGCGAGCCTGATTTGTATTGAGCTGACGTTATGTAAGTGGCGTTTGACCCCTGATTCATTTGAGGTGAATCGCGCCGTATCGATAAAGGCTGGGAGTGCATCCAAATATGCCTTGATGGCGTCCAAAGCGCGAACCTGATTTGTATTGAGCTGTTGGCGGGCTTTATGGTAGTGGCGTTGCCGCAGGTCGGCGTCCAACTGGTCATTTCACCACGCGTATGGTCGCTCCGCGTGGATGTAGGCTCCTAAAGCGCGAATAACTCTTCAAAGCGCCTCAAAGACGAACAGCTGCTCACCAAGAACTCATTGATGTCTGTCAGAGCTTGCTGCTGGCTGGCGTGAACGGCACCTTGGGGCAAAGGATCGCAAGGCGCACGTGGAGGCGCGTATGGTGCCTGTGGAGACGTGTATCGCGCCTGTGAACGTGCTCCTTAGCAAGTTTGTTCTTGAAACGCTCCCAGAGAGCAAGGGGCGAGGAGGATCAATGCGCGTGCTTCACGCCTTTGGCTCCCTTGTCTACAACACTCTAACAATAAAAAGAGGTCAAAAGCGTGAATTTTGGCGATTTTGGTTTTTTCTGGGCGACAAATTTTACCTTATAGGCTCGGGCACCCCACCTTGTACCGACCCAGGAAAACTCGCACACTCTATTAGCATAAGCGTCTATTGACACCATAGACAATAGCAAAAGGTGTATTTATCATAAAAAAAACAAAGAACAAACCAAAGGCGCGATTTCTTGCGAAAAGTAAAAAAAAAAGCAGAGAAAAAAAAAAAAAAAGAGACCGCGGCGGGCAAAAAAGGGGCAGCTGCAATAAAGGGATGCTTACCAAAAAAGGGCAAACCTGTCAATTTTTGCCTCCTCCCCCTGACAGTTGCAATGTCTGTGCCATTGTCAAGAGGGACGGACGTGAGCCGTGGTCGGCCGCGCATGTATGCATCGGTGGCGCCAAGGTGAGGAAACGCCAAAAAAAAAAAAGCGTGACATACACGCCCGCCAGCCTTCACGAAGAAACAAAAAGGCCTTGATGGTCCCCTCAAAACACGTCGCCCGCGCATGCACTGGTCGCGGAATCACGCTTTTTCCCACATTTATCTATCAGAAAAGAGATGTGGTGAATAAATAATCGCACTACTAGCATCAAAAGCGTCTCAAAAGCACCTCAAAAGGGTGTCAGAAGCGTGTCAAAGTGTCTCAAAAGCGTGTCAAAAGGGTCATGCAGGTCAATTGCGCGTCAAGCGAATCGCATCGTCAAAGTTCACCCCCCTGATGCAAGGTCTATTTCTCATGTAAAGAAAAAAAATCTAAAAAAATGGCAAAAATGGCGATTTTAGCCATGTAACGTGGGTTGTGTATGCGCGACACGTGCATGCTTTATTTCATCATACTTTTGGCTTCTCAGATGACCAGATGTAAGTGCAACGCGCGTGCACAACGCGTCAAACGCGCCCAAATTATGTTAAACGCGTCTCTGCCCCCCACGGGCCGCCCCCGCGCCGGAGCCCGCTCGCGTGCGCGACGTGTTACACGCGTGCAAAGTCAGTTAAACGCGTAGCTGCCCACGCACCACTCAACGCTTACCCGGAAACCCTCGTGTGACGCGCCAGGATGGCACGATACACGCATTTTTTCTTGTAAATTGCAAAAAAGCCAAGCGAGTCGCGTCACGTCCCCTTTTTTTTGTAGCTCCCCGCAAAAAAAATTATGGCAAACGCATTATTTTTGCCTTCAACGCGTGCGACACGCGTCACATTGGCGTGCAAAGCGGCGTACACAACGCGTCAAACGAGCTCAAAGTCTGTTAAACGTGTAGGCGCCCTCGTACCGCCCCCGCGCCCACATGTCCGTAGAAGCCGGCGCGCATCGGAAAGTGGGTCTAACTCAAAAAAAATCCATAATTTATAAAAGTACAATTAGGCAACACCGAGGGTTGATCGACGCGATGTCAGATACATCGCATTTAAATGCGTAAATCCTCACGTATTCGACCAATGTGTGACACAAGCCAATCGTACAGCTTGCATTTGCAAAGACGAGTGTGCTCCTTGGAAAAAGATGCCGTGAGGGGCAGTTGCGCGGAAGGCGATGTATGCGACTCGATTTTTGTTTGTGTTGAAAGACACACAAACAAGCTGAAGTGTGTCAATAACATTTATTTTTGTTCGTAATATGATATATAATATAACTATAGAGAGTTTTAACGTGCAGAAAATGGAAAACATCATGTTTATTATTATCAAGTTTATAAAGAATTGTGCTTTCAAATATCTATCATTGTGATCCGCATGTTTGAGCCCACGAGCCTACCCAATTAGAACAATGACCAGTTTTGCGGCAGCACACGGGATGGTTGCCTCGACATTCGTTGTCCTGCACACACTTGACGTCCTTGTTTCCACAATAGCATTTTCCATCATATAAAATTGCACCTTGATAACAACATTTGTTATTAATTGGTGCCTGATCACATGCAGCACAGTCTTTTCCTGGAACGAGAGCCACACATTTGCCAGCCCTGCATTCCTCACTGGGCGGGCAGGTGTATTTGTCGTTACATGGCTTGCCAGGACCTTTGCACATGTTGGCAAATTCTTGGTAACAGCGACCAAAACATGTCTCATCAGCTTGCTCATCGCTGGTGAGATACATCAATCCACTGCAGCACTTGTCATATGAATCAGTGGTCTCGCCACCTGCTAAGCAGCCAAGCGGAGCCCCTTGCGAACAACTGCGATAGTCACCAATCAGGTTGATTATGATGCCACCATCTCCGCTCCAACTAACATGGTCATACGAAGAAGATCCGTACACGCAAAATTTGTAGGAGAGGTTATCGACAGGGTGGCACTCCTCGCCAGTAGCACAATCGCGGCTTGATGAGCATGGTTCTTTGTCAACACACAGATCGGTAATATTCATGTCAGCCATAGCTGCACCGACAAGCAATGCCAATAATAACAACTTCAACATCTTGACACCCGAGACAGAGCACTTCTCGTTCACCATGGGAGTTGTCAAAGTGTATGTTGAATTATTTATTTATTTATTTGATCTAGTGACCTTTTTATATCAAATTATCCGAGAAATGGCGAGCATAGGTAAAAAAAAAAAAAAAAAAAAGAGCATTTGCAAGGGGAAATGCAACACACGCATGATAAAAATGCCCAAACGGGATGATCTCCCTGGCTATGGTGCATTTTTTTTTTTGCCAATCGCCCCGAAGAACCACCGCGGTTTACGTATCTTGTTGCGCAGACGAATCACCAAAAAACGCCAAAAACAAGAGAGTACGATGTCTTTCCCCCTTGCAGTGGATTGTCGAATCCCAGGAGTGTTGCACAGCTAATGGGCTGGAGAAAAAAAAACATAAAATATGCACCCCTTGCAAAATGAGTGCTTTCCGTAAAATAAAATGATTGATGTGGCTAGACGGTCATCCACGACGACCAGTAGCTCAGAATTGTGCAAAATAATCATACAAAAAAGGCCATTTTATTCAATTGATAGGTTGCAATGAGCTAAAAGTTGGCCAAAAAGCAAGAAGCTTAAATATTACACGTCTCAAGGCACGCTCAAAGCCACGCAAACGAAATTAAGCGAAGAATAACAGAGCGGCACAAGGCACAACTGCTAAAGGAGGCTGATGCGGCAATTGCATGAACAAACCCCTTTATTTTAAACTTTATTTTGTGCCTATAGCTTCCAGTCGCGTTGCCAGCGCCCCTGTTCGTTTCTTGCATGGTTGCTTCTTTGTTCCATTTAGGCTGTGTACCTGAAATTTCATTGTAAAAAGTGGATATCGTGTAGAACTTGTCTAATGGACCGCTTAAAGGTCGCAATGTGATATATTAAAGCCATAAGCTATGCGGGCACATCATTGCAGCACATCTGTCGCTGTTGGAGGCAGGAGTCGCCTTGAAAATCGTGCATTTGCATCATCTTTTATTTTTTTCTTGTTTTTGAATCTGCAGGGGATGGCAACCCCAAATTTGCATTAAACACGGAAAATGCAATCTAATCATGCACAGTGGCGCTCACTGTCGTATTGCATAGGATGTAGCTGGCCCAATGTGTCAAGCGCATGCAAGAGCTTCATTTTTTCTTTGTTTTTAGCGTTTCCTTCCGTGGCTGTCGATCACAAACACGCTGCTTCCTTTTACTTCAATTTACTAGCCCCTGGCTTTGAATTGCATAACAAGACACTTCTCGTTTAGCTGAAAAAGGGTCCATCTTAACGTGATTTTCCAACTGATGTGTAAAAGTGTCATTCTCGGCCTTAAATGTGCCGCTAAAATGGCAAAACGCTTGAATTTTTGGTGATTTTAGCGTGTCATTTGCAATTTTATTACAGCATAGCTGGACTGATTTATCAACTCCTCGTGCCAAATGCTCATACAGCAGCCGCTATGCAACCCATGACGCAGTGCACCACTGACGCTGTTGTCAAAAATCGTGCGTTTTCACGACCTCTGGATCTGAATTACCCATTGGGAGTCACTAATCAGACGTAATTGGGCACATATATGGTTATATGGCAGGAATCGCTTTGTGCATGGAGCAAGAGTGAGCGGGCTGAAGCAAGCAAACACGACCATGGCACACATTAACATGCCTTGTTCCTCTGGGCGTGCAATTTGGGAAGCTCTGCCTGCTTGAATCTTTGTGCCGTGGGTGTGACGATTTTCGCAAAAACAACTATAAAGTCCTTTGATCATCCTCAAGCTTGCAGTGATAGTGGGCACCAAAGGCTAGTACTAGAGAGCCAAGTTTCACAAGATCCCACCTTGTGGATCCTGCGAAAATTGCGGTTTAATGAGCTGGAAGTCTTTGTTTCAAATGCCCATCCTTCGACGATGAAACGAATTAGTGCAGAAGGCTTGACATTTTCTCGGAAAGAATTACCCAGAGTTCCATGTATATGGCTTGCGAGGTCCATTGGTTGTGCGCGATCCGGAGTATTGACGCGTCGTAAATCACGTCCAAAAAACGCGGGTTCGACGCGTCGCCATTCACGCGCAAAGCGTTATTTCTTGTGGCCCTGGCATCCACGCGTGTGCACAACCCATATGCGCGAAATATGCTCGTTTCAAGTCATTGGAAGCATTTCGACAAACAGGGCATTGAATTGAAAATCCGGTGATTTTGGAGCTCTTTTGTCGAATTTCTTTCCAACCGGTATAACGATGGTCGGCATGCCATAATAATAAATAATGAAGCGAGCGTGGTCTTGCAGCCGTCCAAGTTTCACGGCGATCCGTCCACACTTTTCGATTTTCAAATTTTTGCCAGGGGGGTGTCTTATGCTTATTAGTGCCATTTTGTTTCAGCTTTTGCTCGCCAACTACGCGACTTGGATATGTCTGTGTAGGCTCAAATTGAAGTCTGTCGAGTCCTTTGTTGCGTGGCGTAATACTGTAAATCAATCGATAGACAGTGTGTGGCATGCAAAAAAAAACGGCAAATTGTTGTTTTATTGCTTTTTTGCCATTTTCTCGCGTCTAATTAGGTGCTCCAAAAAAAGCCAGTGCCATTCGAGAGTCAGTCGACAGCACTATCATCTGTCTGCCCAGAGCAAGTCCTGTTTCCTTGTTATTTTTTGAACAATTCGGTCTCTCAAGTCAACAAACGATGATTTGGCGTTGCTACTGTAAAAATTTGTGCTTTGAGCATCAAGTCCATAGGGCTCAGAGTTGTGTGAGATGTCAGGATGGTCCTGTTACATGATTATTTTAATTTCTCAATGGGTACAAATTCTGTATTTATCTTGCCTGGGAGCAAAAGGACGCCAATTATCTGCTGCACACAAAGGAAACGTGTGGGTACAGCTAGATGTATTGCGTAGATGTGGACAACAATTGGGACTTTGATTTAATTATAGTAGGAGTGGTCGGTGGACAAGACAGCCTTCATCAAATGAATAAAATGCAACTTTTTTTTCTTTTTTTTTGCAAGGCGCTTATTACAATTGGGTTTTATCATCATAAAACATCAAAATTCCGCGTCCACATGCATAAAAAGAGTTTGGTGCATGTCGCATGTCAATTGAGTGAGCAAATATCAAACTCAGTACAGTATATTGCGATTTTCTTGAGTTTGCTCTCACACCACTCGATGGAGTCCCTGATTTTTATTGCATGAAACCCGACTAAAATGGTACTGAAACGTCAAGTGGAGTCAAGACTGTGATGCCCAAATATATTATGGCTCCCTTTTAACGGATTTTATTTAAATTGACGCTAACTTGACAAAGTTACTTCAACAAACTTAAATAACTGTTGACCATCACATTGCTCCTTTGCCACTGCCACCTTGTGCGCCATTCTGGGCGCCTCCAGACGTGTCGACAGCGCCTCCGGCTGGTGCTGGTGCTGGTGCTGGTGTCGTAGTGTCATCAGTCGTAGCGTCTCCGGGGCCACCTGGAGCATTCTGGGCTGGTGTTTGTGGCGTAGTGTCATCAGTCCTAGCGCCTTGGTTTGCCACGGAGCTGAGGCAGGCTTTGTTTATGCACCCCAACTCCAGGACGCAAAATGGTATATTGGTAGTTCTACGGAGACATTCGGAAGCGCATTTCGCGAAGGCAACTTTAAAAGATTTGCTGTTGGTATCGCATTTTGCAGCGGTGGCAGCCGCATTCCCGGTGTTATCGGCACCAGCACCTCCTTGGATAGCGCCCAGACCAGCTCCAGCATTCTGGCCAGCATTGCTACCCGGTTCCCCTCCAAGTGACGGATCACCTGGAGATGTGGTATTTTCCTCCATCACTGGGGCAGGGGCAGCCAAAGCCGCGACAGCCATGGAAATTATAAAAACAGAGAGAAAGCGCATTGTAGTATGTTGATTGATTGATTTTTTTTTCGATGTATGCACCTATAGTAGCCTTTTATATAAGAATCATCAGATGCACGACAACTCTAATCGTACGCAGAAGCAAAAAAAAACAGGACGAGTGCATTATAAAAAGGGGAATGCACCCCCTGCGTACATGTAAAGCTGTTCTAACTAGCATGATCGCCATGGAAAGCGTGCATTTTTTATCAATCACGCGCTGCCGCGGCTCACGTATCGTTTTATCCAAGTGAATCATTATAATATAAAAAAAAAAAAAAAAAAAAAAAAAAGAGAAAAACAAGAAAGTATCTTACCCCTTGAAATAAGGAGTGTTGCCGTTGGGCTAAGCAGAAAATAATTTTGCAACTGACATGTCCATTGAAGAGTTGCGTCGCATCGAATGTTATGATAGAAAAAAAGAAACAAAGAAGCGTGCGCCCCTGCAAAATAGGAGTCATTTCGCAACTTAAACTCATTTCCATGTATCATAAAAGTGATCATCTGCCAGTTGCTCATAATTAACCACAGTAGCATCCAAGTAATCCTTTTTTTGTAAGAGTGAATCGCGAAAAAGAAAAAAAAAAGCGCAAAATAGGTGTTTTTTTTAATTGTGATCAAGGTCAACCGCAAAGCAAGCGTCTAAAATAATTAAGGTTATTGGGCGTGCCCAGTGTCACGTAAAACGGGTTTGCATGAAGAATGACTGGCAGTATAAGACACAGATGGCGTAATTCAGCAAAAGCTGCAAATGCATGCATGAACCCCTTTTTTAAGCTTTTTTTATGCCCGGTGCTTTAATCGAGCTGCAGCCGAGTGCCTTAGCGTATCTTGCACGCCTGTCTCTCTATCTCGTTTAGCCTGTGTACTTGAAATTTCATTGTAGAGAGTTTAATTCATGCGAAACTTGCCTCATTGAATGCCTAAATATCACAGAAGCATCACTACAGCCACAAACTGTATGGACGCGTCATTCCAGAAGAGTTGTCGTTATCGGAAGCAGGTCATCCCCGCAAAATCGTGAATCTGCATCTGCATCACCTTTTGTTTATTTTCTCGATTTTATGATTTGCTGATGACAATTCTGGTTTCTACAAGGTTCGAAACATGACAAGCAAAAACACAATCAATCGTCAATCATCGCTTAAACACGAAAAATGCCCATTACACGCATCTAATTGTCATGTAACCGCGCCATGCAACGTTCAGGCGCATCACATTTTGTTTAAAAGTCATATTGGCCTGCCAAATGCCCTCCCACTTGTTGCCCAAGCGCGCCAGTTGTCGGATTTAGCGCGTCTGTTGCTATTTTAGAGCACCTTTAGGGGCCTGGTACAAGCGACGCACGAAATCGATTGAATGACTACAGCGATGCGCTGCAGATCACAACGAGAAGAAATTGATCGACAAAAGGAGACATTTATTATGCAGCATTGGGGGTCCACGAAAAAAATGGATGAAATACAGTAGAGAATCATGGGACGATCCAAAAAGGGGTTTCGGTGCACTCTTTGCCGTCTGATCGAGGCATTACGGTCCCCTAGGAGGCTAACTTCAAGGCAACATGAGAGAAACATGAGAGTAAAATATATATATATATATATAAAAAAGGAGGTGACATGATGGTGCAGGGGGGAAACCAGCACAAGGGAATGAGAAAAGTTAAAAAAAAAAAGGATTCAATGAAAGGGAAGTGGAGAAAAAAAAAGGATCAGCGGCGGCGTGCAAAAAGGCGAGATGCAACGCAATCATATCACAGCAAAAATGAAAAAAATAATGTGAGCCAATTGAAGAACGCGGATGCCGATTGCTTAATGCCCTGGTTTCCAGGATCGTTGCCTTTTTTTTTTTTTTTTAACTTACCAAAATTAAGAGCTGCAGCTTTTACGGCTACAGGTAATGGCAAGGAGGGGAGTGTGTCGTGGGATGACTAGGCAGTGGTGCTGGGTGGATCGGGCCGGGGCTTGAATGGGACTGCGTTGGTTTTGGTGAATGAGAGTGGACGCGATGTTGGATTGGCGTGCTTTCACCGGTGAAAGAGGGCGCGGCCAAGGACATTGACACCAATGGCATGGATATCGCGGGCTGCGTTTCGATCGCGCTGCCACAGCGTCTGGCAAGATTGGCACTTGACATCGCCATGCAGCTTTGGGAAGGGGCCGCAGGGGGAGAAGACCTTGATATTTTCCATGCATCGTTTGCCACAGCGAGAGCACACTTGAGAGGTCCATGCCTGATTGACAGAGGTGACAATGACACGGCCCTGTCTCTGGGCTTTGTTGAACATTGCACGGAGCCTCTTGGCGTGTCCATGAGGTTTTGCGCGCCACGTGCGACGGCAAAACTGGCCGCTGCCCAAGAAGTTCAATGGAGGGACTCCAGGGTCATTGCGTGTGAATTGAGCTGCGCGCCATCTATGTCACAAAGAAGAAAAAGAAATAAAAAGAAATAAAAAAAAAAGGGAGCATAAAATGAGCCATTGGGATCGCTGCGCATGGTGGCAAGGACTTACTTTGTTGACGATGGATGGGGGGTGCAGGGTAGACATTGGCTGTTGGCTGTCCATACTTGCGTCCGCCGCCTAGAAAGATGTTGACCATCTCGTGGTTTGCCTTTTGCTTGCCGCGGTATAGACTGAAGCGGCGCTTTGTTGATCCATATCGTAAAAGGCGAGCAATACGGGTAAAGCAGTCAAAAGGGCACGGACACGCTCCTCCACTCGATCAATGCGCGCTGTTTGCGCCGTTGGCAGGCGGCTCTCAATGACAACGATGCCTGCTTCTTCTTTTCTGTCGTGCAGCCATTTCTTCGCTTGGGGTACACCGGCCAGCTTGTTGTATTCCACAGAGCTCATTCGCCGGATCTCGTGTGCTGTGTGTGTTGTGTACTCGCGGCGCGATCTTGGGGATGTGCTAGCGGATGACGTGTCGCTTTGGCGAGGATTCACCGACACAGACCGCTCGCGCAGCGAGGGCAATAGGTCAAATGCGCGTGTCATTAGTGCAGGCTCTTTGGCCGACCGCGGCCGATGGCGCGTCGGGCCAGCAGGGGCCGGTGGGGTGGTTGGTGGCGCGGCGGAATAAATCCCCGTGTTCACACTGCTTCCATCAGCTGCGACAAAGATGTGGTCAACGCCCGGGTCCACACTCCAGGCGCGGCAGCGGCGCAATTGCTCCAGCGTAATCTTGTCCAGTTCGACAATTGGAGGCGGATCGGGTTTCACATGCTTGAACGTGAATGACGTAGAGAACCCATCGGTGCCAAGTGCATTTTCGAACGCGGACTCGGCCGATCTAATCAAAAACGTCAGCCATTTCTTTTTTTTTTCCTTTTCTCTTACCTGTGGAACTGGGTCATGTTGAACATGTTGAAAATGACATGAGTGGAGCCATCTCGTGGCAACGCCTTGCCGCCCGCATTGTAATTTCCCAAGCCGAAATGCAGCAGGATCTTGTTTAGGGATTTATGATGGATGTGTATGTGTCGTAGGCGGAATGACGGGACCGGGACAAGCGTAAAAAGGCGCAACGAGGGGCGGACAACGATTTCTGGTAGAATAAGGGTGTATTTGTCTATCTTGGCCTGGGTTTCCTCCACCATGTGAACGACCATGTCCTTGGATGCATGGCTAAGGGACGGCGAGAGACGTAAAGGCAGAGGCTCGACGTTCTCGTTGATCAGAAGCATGACCGTGCGTGTCAGCTGCGCGCGCTTGCGGTGATTCAGTTTCGCCCAATCGTTGGGAATGTATTCTTAAAGGACGTGTCGTGTCCAGGGGATAGTGACCTTGCTTTGGGCGGTCTCGTCGAGCAATGCGTCGGCATCGTTTACATGACTCCATTGCTGTGAGAATGCGGTACATGACGCCCAAGAAAAAAGTGTGGATGCTGCGAAATGACAGAGGTCGTCACATGAAGGTCACTGATGGCGAGATTGGACACGCCCAAGGACCCCACAGTGGATTGTGAGGCGGTCGTCATGGCCGTGGCAATGTACATGTCATTATCGTCGTCAGGCGCATCGTCGTCATCATGGTCCACATCGACGTCCATGCCATCGTCACGACCATCTTCATCCACGTCCATCACGTTTGGGTTGGTTGATGACGAGGGAATGGCAAATTGGCGCGCCTTTCGCGCCTGTTGTGCTTGCAGACGCGCGGCCTCAGCGGCTTGCTGAGTGCGCTTGGCTTGATCAGTCGCATGCTTTTCGCCTCGGATATGTAACCCGCCACACGCCGCCATTCCGCCTCTGTTTCCACCAGCAAATCCTCTGACAGCGCTTCCAGCCGCTCTTTCAGGGTCGCTTCCACTTTGCACGCGGGCTCTTCCGCAAGATTGGTCGGGATTGCGCACAGATCGCTGATAAACATAGGAAGCAAAAGCCATGGTGACATGCGGCTTGACGTCCAGCTCATAAAAGAAAGGAATTGAATGACACGCGTCTTTTTTTTTTCTTTTTTTCTTTTTTCTCCCTTTTGTTCTTTTTTTCGCTTTTTATTCACTTTTTTTTTCTTTCTTTTTTCTTTTCTCTTTTTCTGAACGGCAAGCAAGAAGAGGGTAGCATAGTGCTCGATTTTATGGCAGTGACGCGAATCGATGGCACGCGTAAGCGACAAAAATGCTTGAAATTCAAAACCGGCCGATTTGTCGCCGACAAGGCACTGCACTGGCCCGCAATGCGTCCCAACGCGATCTTTTCGAGCTTTTATATCCGAATGAAACTAAACTTACACATGTTAAAATAGCATGAGACCGCACAACACGCAAATAAAAGTTTGTCGTGTGTCGAGCTCGAAAACCAAAATTGAAAATTCAGGTCTTCAGAATTACGCCAAATTTACAGATAAGAACAACCGTATGGAGAAACCAACGAATACACAAAAAAAAAAAAAAAAAAACAGGGCAATCCATCTGCTGCGTAACGAGCAATAGGCTAGTTTCGATTTTATTTCAACCACGGTTTGCATGAGAAGAACGCGTCTATAGACCCGCACCTACCCGTTTCCAAGCAAGAGGCATGCCAGGGGCATGGATTTGATAATGAACAAATGTGTGTCACTCGACGTCTGACGCGGTTTTTCACGCATCGAAAAATTACTATTGTTTTAAATCCGCGTCAAAATGTCTAAAAAAAACCCCCCTTTTTTTTATTGATCATTGATGGTCAGTACGCAGCGAGCCAAGCTCTTTTCGATAATATAACTTTCAAGTAGCTGCGGCCAAAACTCGTAGAGTTTACCTTGGGACGAAAATTAACAGCTTTTTGTGAATTACGCGACAACCAGCCAATGGACCACAGATTTTTTTTTTTTGCCTTTTTGTCAGTGAATGCACCTTGTTTACCATAGGGTTGAATGGCGTGGTGATCCAAAGACAAAAATTTTGTCATTTTCAAATCCTTGACTGTATCCCTAAGAAAAATCGCGATTTTGAAAATCGCCCGTGGCGAGCCATCCAGTGGTTGCAGCGGTCTCCGAGTGGGCTCATTTGAACTTCAGGGCTTGAATTGCCCGTTCAGTGGGCAGATGGCCGTGTTGCTAGAGATTTTGTCGGCACGCCATTAATGGAAGGTGAAAAATGCTACCAGTCAGAATCTTTCTCGATGGCAACTCGTAGAAACGACGTGCTTTAGGCTTCTATTTGTGCGGTTCGGTTACAGGGATTTTATGCATACAAAAGACACGGAGAGCCCGCGCTAAAGTAGATACCAAAAATGAAAAAAGGACAAAATTGGCGTCCAAAGCCGTTGTAAAGCCGCTTCAACCCCGATTGCGAACCATCGATATTTTTATTCTTACAGAAATGCGAGAATAAGCCGAAGAAAAGGTGCGAGAATAACAATTCCCAGTTATAAGCTGCTTTCAGGCTATTTTTAGCTTTTTTTATAGAAAAAATGTCACACTAAATCATCGCAAATGCTCTCCAGGTTGCAGCCTATTATAACTCCAGCTCATCAACCTGCACAATGCAGCTCATATTAGTAAGGATGAAGTGAAAAAACCATTTATTGAGTTAGGCTGAAAAATAAATCCGACGGTTTATCGAGCGCAGCAGGCGTTTCGGATAAAATATCGACACGATCCTGTTGTTTTAAGGACTATTGACGAGCGATAGCGTTCTCGATACATGATTATCCACAGTGCTGTTGTTGTAGTTGTTTTGCTTCTTCCATGTCTCCAGGGCACTTGCTGTTGATGCACTCATTCACCTTATCTTGATATTCTGTGTTGGTACATGCACATTGATCCATATAACTACATCCGGTCGAACCAGAACCTGCAACAGCACAGCCCAATATGCAAAATGAGATGCAATTAACAACGATAGCACACCCAACCACTATTAACAATAGTGTCTTGATCATTTACACAAAGTAAGTTGATTGCGTCGATTGGTTTTTTTATTCGATGAATGCATTTGTAGTGGCCTTTTTATATCATCAGAGGCAGGGAAAGATAGATCATTCGCATAAAAATTATAGGACAGTGCATTAAAAAAAAATGCACCCCTTGCGTGTAAAGATGCGGGTGCATCACATTTGGCAATCACCCCAAGCGATAGTGCCGCCGTGGTTCTCGTATCTTTTTGCCTAGACGAATCACAAAAGGAACACGACAAAAACTAGAGAGTATTTTTCCCCCTTAACAATGGATTGCCAAAATTCAGGGGTGGTGCCATGACAAATTGGTTGTCATTGGGCTAACAAAATACTTTTGCATCGGACTTGCCCATTGAGCAGCTGAATCATGTTGAATGTTGAAAAAAAGAAACAAAAGAGCATGCACCCCTTGCAAAATAGACGCCCACCGAAAGTAAAATGATTGACATGGCTAAATGGTCATCCATGACTACCAGTCGCTCAAAATTGACACCATCGACATCGATCGTATCTTTATTGCGCAGGGAGCTTGCAAAATAGTCACACAAAGGGACGCTTTTATCCATTTGATAGGTTGTCATAGGCTAAAATTTGGCCACAAAGCATGGAGCTTAAAGTTTAACGTTGCAGGACACGCCCAATTTCACGTAAACAGGATTGCGTGAAGAATAATGCAGCTGCACAAAGCATAGCCCCGCAAAGAGTCCAATGCGGCAACTACATGAGCAGACTCCTTATTTTAGCGTGCTTGGGCATGTCATACCGCTCCTCTATTCGTTTCTTGCATGGTTGTTACTCTATTCCATTCAAGCTGTGTACCTGAAATTTCATTGTAGAGAGAGTAATTCATGTGAAACTTGCCTCATTGACTGCCTAAAGATCATAGAGTAGCCATTACAGCCACGAGCTGTATGGACACGCCATTCCAGAAAAGTTGTCGTTGTTGGAGACACGAGTCATCCCTGCAGAATCGTGGGTATGCGCCATCTTTTTTTTTACTTGCATGATTTTATGATTGCAGATGACAATTTTGGAATCTGCAAGATTCGATGCACGACAAAAAAAAAAAAAAAACAGGCGATGATCAATTATCGCTTAAACGCTAAAAAGGTCCACTTAAGCATCTAGTTGTCATGTAGCCGCGACATACACCGTTCAGGCGCACCACAAGTGATTCAAAAGTCGTATTGACCGTCCGAACGTTCCTCCCGTTTGTTGCCCAAGCGCGTCACATGTCGATTTAACGAGTCTATTGCTGTTTTAGAAGAACTGTTAGGAAAACCGGCACAAATGAACCGTGAAATCGCTCTGTATGCTTACAATGATGCGCTGCAGTTCACAGCGAGAAGAAATTGATCGACAAAAGGAGACATTTATTATACAGCACTGAGGGTTCATGAAAAAAAAAAATGAATAAGATACAGGCATTGATCCTGAGAGTGCATGAGACAAAAAGCACTCTTCCGTCTAATCGACGCATTTGGGTGTTCCTTAGGAGACAAGTTCAATGCAACAAGAGAGAAACATGAGGGCAAAATATAAAAAAAAGGAGGTGGCATGGTGGTGCAGGGGGGAAACCCTGCGCAAGGGAATGAGAAAAGTAAAAAAGAAAAAAGAAAAAAGAAAAAGATTCTATGAAAGGGGGTGTGAAAAAAAAAAAAAGATCAGCGGCGGCGTGCAAATGCGGGATCATCCTGCAGGATGGTATGGCTGCGGCGGATGCCCTCTGCCCATTTCTTTGAGAATCGGTGCTGTAGCTGAACAGATGTGGCGGAAGGCGGGGAATCGTAATAAAAGGTGCCTGCCGTCTTGCTGGAGCCCAAGTCTGTGGGTGATGTGCTGATGTGGAGCTGGTCAAGGGACGAGGAGCGCGATTGCGAGCGTGACGAAGAGGAATTGGGCTGAGTTTTGCCATAAACGTAAGATTCAGTGCGATTGGAAGACGTTTTGATGATGGTGACGACGGGGCTCGTGAGTGACTCATCCTCGCTGTCGCTTGCGTTCTCGTCGGCGGGTATGGAGCCATGCCACCAGCCGTGGTCGAATTGATGCAAGCACGACTGCTCAAAAACAATGCGACGGCATGCAATTGACGCAGCTTGGTCCTTGGCGAATAGCATGATGCATGGCATCACGGGTAGCGCGTCGACCAGCGTGGGCAGCGCGTCCAACACGAACCGTGGACGCGTATTGTCCGACACGTCGTGATAAAAAAGCAGTGTCAGGCGCTCGTACCACGTGTGTTGCGCGTCAATGGCCGATACCAGGTCGTCGATCCGCCGAATCTCCTCTAAAATAGCGTGTCTATAAAAAGAGGGCAAGAAAAAGGTTAGCACCAAAGCCTATAAATAGGCTCCGCCCTGTTTTTTGTTTTTGTTTCTTTTGTTTTTTTTTTTACACGCTGGTGTGGATGTCGAGACAAAGCATGATGGTTGTGATGCCAAGGCGACAGAGAACAAGATTTTTCCACTCGTCCAATGTCTTTGGATGATCCATGTCTGGCGTGACGAGTGTGCAAATGGCCTGATGGCTGTCGACGGGCCAATGCACGGTGCGCTCCGCCATGGCCCCCGTCATCGGCATTGTGACCTGCACGCCAAAGAGTGAGTGCCAGACTTGCGTCTAAAAAAAAAATAACAAAAAAGGGAAAAATAAATATAAAAAAAAAAACTCAATTCACTCTTTTTACATTGCCAAAGCCAGCAAAGACAAAGTGCAATGGTGCCTCGGGACGTAAAACAGGGTCGAGGACAGCAGTGGGGTTGAGCGAGGGGCGCAGCCAGCCCAATGGCATATCTGAGCCGACCATGAGGGGCGGATGTGGTTCTTTTGGCGTGGTATGGTGGTAAGAGGCTGTCCACGACGGGTATTTTGGCGTTTCTTCTTCTTTTAGCTCATTTTGCTCATTTTGCTCATTTTCCTCTTCTTCGTGTTGCAATTCGCTGCGATGGGCATGATCCGATGTGGCGGGGCGTTTTTGCGGGGAGCCCGGCGGTGACATGGCGCGAGAGGACGATGTAGAGCCGCTGGAAAAATTGGAATCGACGGAATTGTGCTTTGAAACCGAGGCGGATGTATAATAAGTGGGGGATTGCTGGACTTCTTGGAGCGTATATCGCTCGACGCGCGGCAAGGGCGTGGTGTTGATAGGCATCACCGAGATGGTCTGCCGCGTCGTCACCGTAGACGGCACCTCTTGCAGCACAAGCTTCGTGTCGCGTATCGACGGCCCCGCTTGCATAATATCGTCAAACCGCCACCCGCTGCTATTTTGACGATGTGCCATAGAGCCTTGTGGAATAAAAACGAAAAAAAAGAGAGGGAGAAAAAAGCAAAAGAAAAAAAAGGGGAAAAAAAGTCATCCTGCCGCCCCGCCCACCGCCTTTTTTTCTTTTTTTTTCTTTTTTTTTCTGCGATCAATTCCTTTGGGAGAGGGCCAAGGCGTCACACAACGTGTCACCTGCTCATGAACGCTATTTTTGGGACAAGCGACCGCACGACGATCCCCGGAATTGCAACAAGACGCGCTTGACAAATGATTGTAAATGGAAGTGGGCTTTGCACGGCTCTTCACTTTTTTTTTCTTTTATTTTTCTTTCTTTATTTCTGGTCTCTACTGACACTTGTGGTGCTTGCGGTGCTGTTGCGTGGATTGGTGGAAGTAGCGCAAAGGACGCGGCCCTTGAGTAATGGGTCTGGTTGATGGATCAGGCGAAAAGGCGGGGAAATGCAGAATTGGATGATGCCAGAGTGTTTTCCGGCCAATTCGTCCATGAGGACCGTGTCGAGAGGTTGAGTGCCTTCTTCGACGGCGGTCGGGGTAATGTCATTCTCAAATCCCTTCATGGCAAAGCCAATGGCAATGGCCTGATCGACGAGAACCTGGATTTGTGCGCCAAAGTGGGTGGAGATGTCGTGTTGGTTGGAGGTGTCGTACTGATAAATATAAGGATAAGCCTTGACAAGGCCGCTGTACAGGTATTTCCAATGCTGGCGCACAGTGTGCTCGAGACGCGTCTTGACATTTGGCAATTTCTCGCCTTTGACGATAGAACGCGCGAGTCGCTGACGCAAGTCGGTGGCCATGTCGTCCAATTGGTGGTCAAGTAGCCATTGGTATACGGCGGTGTATTCTGGAGCACATTCACAGCCGTCCATGTCATGTAGGGCGAAATTCTGCATAAGAACGTCGCTGATGAATTTTTCGGTCAAGAAGCGTGTCAATTGAGTTGAAAATGGGATCATTGGTACGAGAACGTCGCGTAGATTAAGCCAGAAACTTGCGAGAGCAGTATGGGTGTGGTCAGGCGAGATATGTGGCGTGAGCCTGTCTGCTAGTGTGCCAATTGCTTGTTGCAATTGCGTTAATTTTTGCTTAATGGAGGTGAGATCGTCGGGCGTGGCGCGCAAGCCCTTGACATGCTCTTGATATTGCCGCTGCAATTTGTCGGCGCGTGCTGTGCGTTCGGCCAATCTCTTTTGTTGTTGCATCAATTGCTCCGAAAGTCGCTGATTATCGTGCCGGCATTGCTCGCGCTGCTGCTGCCATCGCTCCAATTGCTGCTGTGTCTCCATCAGTCTTTGTCTTAGCTCGTGCGCCGTCAATGCCACCTTGTTGCTACTGATATTGCTGCCGTTGTTGTTGTTGTTTTCTTCCAATGACCCTGCATAGCTGTTTCGCTGCAAGGACGCCGATCGCTGCATCCGATTTTGCGCAGAGGCCGTGTCGCTGCTGCTCCGCATGCTGCTGCTTTTAGTCTCGTCGTCATTTTCGTCGCTCTTGTTCTTGTCGTGGCTCAAACGCTCGCCGGCTGGGCCAAGACCGTCACGGTCATACACATATTCTCGCTTTCGCAGTGAGTCGAGTCGTGTCGGGGTCGACCGTATGGACGCGTGCCTCGACACAGATGACAAAGGAGGCGACGCCGTGTTGCCAAGCGTCGTGTTGCTGCTGGCCCCAGGCGGCATAGGTGCCGCTGACTCCTTTTTCGGCTTGTTGTTGCCCCGCTTAGAGAAAAGGCGCGACAACCGCTCCTTGGATTTTTTCGTCGGCGCACTGTGCTCATCAGGCCATGCTTTTCCCTGTTCATTGAAGCGAAGCATGTTAAAAAATGCGAAAACAAGATAAAAAAAAAATAAAAAAAGGAGGCAAAAAATAAAAAAAAAAAAAGAAGAAAAAGAAACGGAGAAGAAAAGACGTGCAAGTCGCCAAAAGACGAAAAAAAAAAAAAAAAAAAAAAAAAAAGGGGTCAAAGCCCATTTGTAGGGAGGTTTCCGCCTTGCCCAAATAAGGAGAAGCACCTTTCTCCCATTTTGTTGCTCAAGTCAGCTGTCAAACAGTGCGCTTTTTATTGGAGCATGCAAAAAAAAAGTCTATGTGTCACCCAGAACGTCAAGCGACTGTGAAAGAGAGAGAGGTGGAAAAAAAATTACAAAAATTGATATGATACAATGCAAAAACGATGAAATCTAGGTGCCTTTGTTGTAAATCTAGGAACGGTCTCATTTTGAAACCTAGGCACGGTCCCATGTCACGCGCTTGCCACTGTGCATTTCGAAAAAAGACAAAATAAAAGGTGAGAAACACTTTTTTTTTTGCTCTTTTTGCCATTTTTTTCATTGTTCTCTCCCTCTTCACGTTCTCTTTTTTTTTTGACTTGCGTGTCGTTCCAATATACGGTCTCGCGCTGCCACTTGTAGTCGTCGAGCGATTGGACAAAGGCATCAAGATTGGCATTAGTCCAGTCGCGTGAGTCGGCCATGGCTTGCCAATACGCGTCCCAGTGGGTATCCTTGTTGATCTTTTGGGCGTCGAGGTGGTCGTGCATCTTGTTGGCGTGCAGTATGCTCTTTAAAATGTCCCTTGGCGCGGCGTCGTCGTGGTACAGGATCGCCATGGTATTTTTGCCCGCGTCAAAATTGAGCAAATATTGCTCCGCCCCGAGGATCGTCGTGGCATTGCTCACCTCCTCGGCGCAGCGGAATGCCTCGTCAGCACTCGCGCCCATGTGGATCTTGAAACGAATGTTACCCTTGCCGGGCTTGATCCATTCGCCAAATCCAATTTCTTTAGGTGCAAGCTCATCATACGTCTGCACGTGGCCCATGTCAATGAATGCGCGTGTCAAAAGGGTCGCCTTGGCCTGATTCAAAATCTCAAACTTGGACGCCTGGATCATCCTGTACGTCGACCAAATGTTGATGGGCGACAAAATCGCAAACATTGTGAATAAAAATGCAGGCGAATCGCACACTGCAATCAGCCCAACACCCGACAACATGCCCAGCAGGTGCGCAGTCGACATTTGCGCGTCGTCCTTGGCCACAATGTCGCCAATATTGCCATTTGGCTAAAAATACCCAAAAAAAAAAAAAAAAATAGTGAGCAACTTTGCTCACGCCGCGCGTCATTGCCCCGTGCTACACGCGTCCTTGTCCACGGAAGAGGTTTTTTACCGAGAATTGTTTGGTAAAAGTCATATGGCTAGCGATCCACACGCTCTCATGCACCAACTCAAAGGCATTGCCAACTAAAAAGAGAGAAAAATATCAATATACAGCATTGATTCTTTTTTCTCCCCGTTTTTCTGATCGCTTGTCGTACCGGAGGCAAGGGGAAGGAAAAGTTTGGGCGACGCAATGCTCGTGCACAGCTGTAAAAACGAACCAACAGATGACAAGATCTCACAAACGAATTTCCACGTCTTGGGATGCGAGTCAAACGAGCTGGCATACCGTTTGATGAAGAAGAGCTTGCCCACCTCGCCAATGCCGTCTTTTAAAATATACTTGATCACAGCACTGTCGAGAAAAAGAGGAAGATAAGAATAGATGAGGTCATTGGCTCTTTGTCCTTATCCTGCTCCTCTTACCCGCTCGTGGCTTCGACAGTGCCCAAGCCGAGAGATGCCAGCATCGCTTGCGAACAGAGCACACCAATCTAATTCAAAAAAAAAAAGCAGAAAACGGATTAAAAAAAACACAAACACATCATGCGCACCCAGTTGATCCGAGTTTTTGAGTCATACACACGAGCCGACATAGGTTTCCAATGCGAGCCACAGGTGGAATTTCTTGTAGCACGGGTGAAGATTGTCCGGGTAGCCGACGGGAAGAAACAATTCGCGCAGATTTTGCTTGACACTGCTGATGATGGACAAGGATGGCGACGACGGCCGCTGTTCATGCGGCGACGCCGAGGACCCTGGCGCGGTGTGTAACCATTCCCATGTCAATCTCGGCGACGTCACCGGAGCCGCGATACACGTCTTGGTCGTTGTGCTCGACTTGATTTTGCCCATAGTGCTCGTGTAAATACGCGTTCGTCCATAGACGTGCTCGCGCAAAATCGTGGTTTTGCCGCTTTGCACAGCACAGGACGCAGAGAACGCCCGCCGCGGCAGAACCAGGGTCCTTGTCAAAGAAACACCGCCATGGCAGCTCGAGGCGCGCAAAGACTGCGCACTTGAAGGACACAGGCAAGAAGATCGTATACAAATTTGAAGCATGACACGGTCTATGAAGGAATCATCCAAAAAGTAAAAGAAGAAGAAAAAAACGAGAGGAAAGGCAAGCGACAAGTTGAAAAAGAAAAGAAAAAGAATAATTGAAAGAAAAGAAAAATGCAAAATGGGAAAGTGGCGGCCCGATCCCGTCGCTTTTTTTTTATGTGTCTTTTTTGATTCCCAGCCACTTTTTTTTTTCTTTTTCTTTTCACAACTTTTTTATTTTTTGTAGATTTTAGCCATCATGAGCGACTGGGGTAAGCAAAAAGCTTATTAAACACGGCATAGAGCCCGGATCTCACCTCTTTGAGTATAGAAGAAGAAGAAGAAATTCAAGTCACCGTGGCCAAGAAGGTCAACAAGTGGGACGACGAGGACGAAGACGACGACGATATCAAGGACGACTGGGAGCAGTCCGACGAGGAGGACAAGCCCAAGGCTGAGCCTGTTATCAAGAAGAAGGTCCCTCTCGCCCAGCGCATTGCTGAGAAAAAGGCCGCCGACGAGCAAAAGAAGAAGGAGCTCGAGGCTAAAAAGGCTGAAATGGTACAATCCACGCTTCAATTGTTGCCCTGAGGGTGCTCATTATTTTTTTTTCTTTAAATCGACCTTAGGCCAAGCGCATGGAGGATGAGACTGAGGAGGAGCGTTTTGAACGCAAGCAGCAAGAGCGTCAGTTGCAATTGGAGTCTGATATGGCCAATGCCACGGCGCTCTTTGCTGGCGCCTCTGTTGGCCCCAGTAAGAACTCATAAAAATGGCGGAAAAAGCAGTAAGACGCTCATCATTTTGCCCCCCCCCCTCAATTGACAGAGAAAGACGAGGGCGACAGCGTTGAGGCCATGAAGCCCAAGACCCGTGTCGAATTTGAAAACTATCGCAAGAAGCTGACCGAGCTGATCTTGGCCAACTCTGTAAAAAAAAAAAAAAAAAAAAAAAAAAAAAAAAATCACGTCGCGTCCCTAACCTGTTCCTCGTAACAATTGCTGACTCACTGCCTTCCCCCCCCCACTAGAAATCGATGCATTACGCCTCGTTTGTCGATCAATTCGTGCGTGACATTGCCGGTCCCCTCAAGGACATGGATGTGCGCAAGGCCGCGTCGACGCTCAACTCGCTTGCCAACGACAAGCAGCGCCAGGCCAAGGAAGCGACCAAGGGCGGCAAAAAGACCAAGAAGCCTACGCTCTCTGCCGCTGGCAAGGCCGATGCCATTGAGGAGTACAGCTCGTACAATGACAAGTTCAACGACTTTGACGATTTCATGTAGACGCATTGATTCCAAAATTATAAAATAAGCTTTATTTGCAAAAAAAAAAAAAAAAAAAAAAAAAAAAAAAAAAAAAAAGAGAGAGAGAAGAGAGAGAGAGTGAGCCAGGAACAGAGGGGAGGGCATGCTTGGGGTTGCTGAGGCAAACATCCGCCCGTTCGGATGACGCTTTTGGGCGAGAATTTCCCGAAACGCATAAGGTTTCAGGGGCGACGACACTTTTTGCCTCGCCTTGCGTCATTTTTTGCCCTTCTTTTTCATTTTCTTATCTTTAGCAATATGCGCGTTCTCCCTTGGCTGTCAGCCGTGTTGCCTTTTGTTGCCGCCTTTGACCAGGTGGTTGTAAACAAGCACCACAATGGTAAAGAAAACGACGACGCCCTCGAGCGCGCAACGCACCTCCTCAAAAAGCACCCACTGATCGACACGCACAACGACTTCCCCATGTAAAAAAGCAAACGAGCACGCTCGGTCACGTGTCTACATGTGCCTTTGGCTCACTCGATGTGCCTTTTTTTCGTTTACTACTAAAACAGGCTCCTGGCGTTCGAATTGAAGGGCAAGTTCAACGAATTGAACCTGAAACACATCGAAGGCAGCCATACGGACCTGACCAAGATAAAAAAAGGACATTTGACTGGCCAATTCTGGAGCGTTTACACGGATTGCGACACTCCCGGCAGCAATCAAGTGCTGGACGCTATCGAGTCCATCAATGCCATCAAGCGCATGATCCAGCTCTACCCCAAGACATTTGAATTCGTGGAGAGCACCAAGCAATTCAAAAAGGCGTTTAAACACGGCCGCGTCGCCTCCATGATGGGCATGGAGGGCGGCCAGATGATTGGAAACTCGCTCCCTGCCTTGCGCACCTTTTACGACCTTGGTGTCCGTTACATGACCGTAAGAGAGAACTTGAGAAAAAAAAAAAAGATCGCTCACCGACGCGCCCCACTCCCATTTTGCTCAGTTGACACACAATTGCCACACGCCGTGGGCCGAGTCGTGCTGCGATCCTGCAAACCCGCCATTTGAAAAGGGTCTTGGTCTGACGGCATTTGGTAACAAGGTGATTGGCGAGATGAATCGCCTTGGCATGATGGTCGACATTAGCCACGTGTCGCACGCGACCATGAACGCTGTGCTCAACGTGACCAAGGCGCCCGTCTTGTTTTCCCATTCGTCCAGCCACGCCCTGTGCGCCATTGAACGCAACGTGCCCGACAGCGTGCTCAAGCGCCTCGACGAGGTCGACGGTGTCGTCATGGTCAACTTTTACAACCGATTCGTGCGCTGCGGCGAGGACGCCACGCTCTCCGATGTAGCAGACCACATTGAGCACATTGCCAGCGTCGCTGGTCGCGACAAGGTCGGCCTCGGTGCCGACTACAATGGCATTGAAATCACCCCCACCGGGCTCGAGGATGTCAGCAAGTATCCGGACCTCATTGCAGAGATGATTCGCCGTGGATGGTCCGATGACGACATCATTGGCCTTGCAGGAAAGAACTTGCTTCGCGTCTGGCGCGGCGTCGAGCGCGTCCGCGACAAATTGCATGGTGAGCTGCCCGCCGAGGACCGCATCGATGACTTTTAAAAACGTCTGCATGCGTGCGGTCATAGATGGTGCTACCGCTGCCTACAGTACTACTGTAGCTATGATACTACATACTTGGGAGATGTTCTTCCTTTCGATTGTATAATTTCATGACAATGAATAAAGAAACACATACTACTGTACGCTTGTGAAAGCAGCCGTTCAGACATTACAAAATTTTTCAACAACCTCGATGTTTGGCAACGGACACTGCTGACAACTGCTTGAACTTTGACAATGAATAAATATGCAGCACAGAATCTGTCTATTTTTTTTAGCTTCTGCTTACAGTATCGATTGCTACCTTTCATGCGATGACACATGGTTGCTAGGATGAGGTTGGGTGTGGAGGGCAAGCAAAATATCCGGCGGCTGAGGAGCGCACACGACCAGGCAAAGCAAGAAGACAATCATTTAATAGCACAAAAAAGCGCGCAGATGTGCCACTGGCCGACAATGCGTTGTCTTGGATGCTTGCCGGCCGTCTAGCCAGTGCGTGTACAACGATGGTAGCTACGCAGTGTCGAGCTGCAAGTGCTTTAATCGCGGTGACCATCCAAAAAGTTATTGTGACCGATTTGCTTGCCAAAGCAATACGCATCTTGTTTGTATGAAATGATAGCCCATCCCTTTTGAACATAAAGAATATGTAACGCGCGTACGCCCTTTCCCACCCCCCTTTTACAGTAGGTACTGTATTAACATGAAATGATCATCTATCATATCCAGCAAATCAATTGTTTTTCGTTTATTCTTCCTCTTTATTTTTTTTTTATTTCGCACGTTAAAAAGACTCATCCCATAGCCAAGGCTGCTCCTGTGGAATGACAAGCATTTTGCTGCGGCGTAAATAACAAGCTCAGGGTCCTTGAGAGATGAAGTGGGACCTTGCTGCGGCGCAACTCGTTAAGATCACAAATTGAAAAATGTGCCAAAACCGAATTTTCTCGAGATCCGGCGATTTGCAGCGCATTAAAGCGTGCGATTGTACAGTAATTATGTTCTCGGTACATTGGGTTTACCGTATGATACTGCTTGCAACAATGCAAACAATTTTGATTTGTGCGTTAAAAATTCGTGATTCGCGCCAACAAGTGGCCAAATTCAGTAAATTTAACTTCAATCAGCAAAATACAGTAAACAGTATCATACACGGAAAAACACGCCAGCAGAACCGTGTTGAACTGTTGATGCGTCGTCTCTTACTGTAGCATGGCTTCTCCAGTCTACAGGCGTACTTGTCGCTGGCAAAATCAAGTGTGGTGATGTGGTGTGAATGAAAAAATTAAAAATGCGGTCCTGGCGGTGGGTATTGATTCGTATGATACATCAGGTCATCATTCGCCTCAGATCTGCCTCCTCCTGGTCCGCGTCTTTTTTCAATCAACAACATGGAGTTGAAAACAGAGGTCAACAATCAGTTTTTGAGTCATCGTTGTGCAGCAGAAGATGAACCCAAAATCTCGAAAATTTCAAAATTTTTACAATGTCTTTACAGTACTGTACGTACAAATTCTTCTTCGATTGCCATGAAACTTGCATTGTTCGAATCTGACGGGTTCGGACGTCATTTCCAGAATGTTTGCTCGCCCGATGCGTGGTCTTTGTACTGTATGATACAGTACTGTACGTACAGTACTGTACGCTTGTGAATGCCGCTCAAACATTGGATAAATTTTCAACTACTGTACTTCGATGTTCTCGGCAACCGATAAGATGACACACGGCGCTTTTTGCGTGTCGAAAGCATCCGGTCAATCTCCATCAAATGAGACCAGTTGCAAGAACGATGATGGATGGCGAAAACTCGCAGAGAAAATTCACTTTATCGTCAAAATCTTTGATCGCGATTTGCTCGACAACGGTCTAATCGACCCTCAATTTTTATTGCAGTTTTGATAACAAACAGGAGGGCAAAGCATCTAATAGGATGACTTGCAGCGCGCTAACTTGAGTTTGAACTTTTTTGCATCGGGCATTTCACCAGCCTGCAGCCCACCACCACCACTCAGCGCACAAAAATAATGTGCAAAATAAAAAAAATAAAAAAATGCAAAAAAATAAAAATTCCATGCAATCCACCACCTAAATTTGGAAGCGTCAAACCTTAAATTTTTGCAAAAAAATCTTGACCAAAGTAGGCATTTTTTCTCAGTCGATCGCCGTTCATGCATCACTCTTTGGACATTTTTCTCAAAGTTGGGCGGGGTGACTTGTCGTTTTGTCTGCCAATCGTATTTCGTCGGAATTGCCTGTTTGGGATGCATTGATCACTCGAAGTTCGAAAAATCTCAAATTTGGCATTTTCTGAGATTAAAATGCGTGACCCCTGAGTGACCCCTGAATTTTTCAAAAGTGGTCGTAGCGCTTTGGGGGTTTAAAGCTTTTTTGTTGCAAATTTTGCGTTGAGTTTGATGCGACTATTTTTGAACGGGTTCGGTCATGCAGATGGACAGATGAATGCAAAATGGTACAAATAGGACGGTTTTGACATTCTCGAGTCGAAAAAAAATCGGGCGGGTCCGTCTTGAACACTGGGCTAAAGTTTATGCCGTGACGCGCAGGTTTCATAGGCGGGCAAGTAGGTTGTAAAAAAAATTCTGGAGGCACAGCAGGTCGGCAAAGTTTGAAAAACACGCACGCTCGTAGACTTTACAGTAAATGCAGCGTAGCAGGCTGCTTCTATTACAGTATCGAATTGATTTCACGCGTCGTCATCAGTTTCTGTCCAGCGTCCACTGAGATAGAAAGACCGGCCGCACCGGCCGATGGGCGGATCAAAAGCTTTTTTACAGTATGTATCATATTTTTTGTGTGAAAAAAAATCCAACTCGGATGAATACAGTATGATATCATAGCGTGCGTGCTTTTGCACAAATTATCGAGCCGTCGAGTATTGTACTGCACGTACAGTAATAAACCTGACAAACTAACTTCAAATCAGTTGAGTGAATTACTGATTACGGTATACAACATTTACTGATTACTGTATCATACTGTAGGTCTCAAGAATCACATGTCATATCATATCGGTAAAATGCTCTCAGCCTCTCATAAGAAAAAGGGGCACGGGGAAACCCGAAAAAATGCAAGGAAGCTAATTGATTATTCACCCATTCATTAGTTTTACAGGCAAATGCCATCGTGACATCGTGTCACGGAGCCGCGCTGACGCGTTCATCAGTTAGATTTGCCCCACGTGCACGGATTGGCTGCGCTCAAGGAGCGCGTGCCGCGACGGTTGCGCAGCTCGGCACGTGTTCTAAAATGAGTAAATGACACAAAGGTAGTTTTTTTCCTGCAAGATTGTACAAATACGTATGATTTATGATACAATATGTGCTGAAGACGTTTTTTTTTTCATCGATCACCTCCAACCACGTACGCAGAGGAGTGCCCTTTCTGGTGATGTAATTTACAAGGCGCTTTGACCGGTCCTTGTTGGGACACTGTAGTCTTAGCCCTTGGGTTGAAATCAGGGCCTAAAAAGTTGCGTTTTACGTTAATACGTGCTATTAGCCCATGGACTGCAGTTTTGCTTTTTTTTTTTTTTTTTTTTTTTTTTTTTTTTTTGGTGAATCAGGTGTGATTCACCATGCAGTTGACCGGTGCGGCGATTTCAAACCACCAAACCTCTTGAATTTCAAATAATTATCTGAACTCCTTGGGAAATTCGCGATTTTCGTCATTGCGCGACATTTAAGTATCAATCAATATGTCCCAATGGAGGGCTCGCTTAAGCGAGAAAGCACACACTATATTATCATATAACCTCCATGATTTCGCTCTAAATACAGCAGCACACGGCAAGCGACCGAAATTCAGCAATGTATGATGTTCGCGACTATGTTGATTTTATGTGTGTTGCGCTCTGAGTATGGTAAGCATTGTGCAACTGCAAATGAAGAGAATGGCAAGTGTCGGCGCAGGTTCGCGTCATTCAGGGGGGCAATCCATTCGCTCATCAGGGGGAACCCAAAAAAAAAAAAACCAACAACACGTGGGTCTTGGCGCACACACGTGCATGGCCGACGCGAGAAGATCAAAGCAGCGCATGCGCTATGCCATCATGGAGGGAGTCGGCGCGGTGCTGGTTGCCGAATTGGCCATTTTTGTGTCCATTGTCAAGTCGGTAGGACAAAGAAGCAAGAACGGCAGCACGGCAATGGAGCGGACTGTCCAAAAGTTTGACGGGCCTCGTTTTTTTTGGCAATCGAGCCTGGCCCCCCCTTTTTTTCCGTCCTCTTCTTTTCTCACCTTTTTTTATTTTTATTTTTTTCTTGAAAAAGCCCACATTCTCGATACCATCTCGTCACTCCCTTTACCACTCGTTTTGATTTTTACCCTTTTGCGTCAATTATGACCTCGTTGACGCGCTCCACCACCTGGAAGCGCCGCGATAGTGCGTCACCGCCACGCATCCGCGGCCGGTCGTCTTCATTCACGGCGTTGATGCGCCTGAAGCAGCAAGACCAGCAGCACCAGCAGCAGCAACAACAACAACAACAACAAGACCGGTCATTGCCGCGGCGCAATGATTCGCATCACACGCTGCCCACGTATGACATGGCGCCAAAGCGCCAGCCGTCATCCACTTTTTTGATGCCCCACGACCCCATACCAACCACCGGCTCATCCATGTATAGCGGCTCTGACGACGACGATGACGATGATGATGATGTCGATGATGATGATGATGACTTGCGTGCCATGCCCACGCGTCTCAATGCGTCTACATCTGCCTCGTACAACGCGTCATCGGCGCAATCCCGCCCTCTACGCGTCGATCCGGGCTATACGCCATCCCCCACGGGCGCTTCCTCATCCACGTCGTCGTCCACTTATGAGCCACCCCCTGTGCCGGCTAAAGAGCCCGGGCCCATCAGTGCTCCACTTGAAAAGAAACTGTCGCTGCAATTCAAGGATAAATTGCAGTTTGCACGACGGTCGCAGAGCACAAAGGGCGGCCTCACCCACGGATTCTCGCTCTGGAAGCATCACCATCATCACTCGGCAACCTCCACGTCGAATGACACGCCAAAGCTCTATGACGATGGCAAAAATGTCTACCCGCCCCGACACATCGCAGATACCCGTCGAAGGTAAGTGCGTCCATTCGCCATGAAAGATCCTCAATGGCTTATTTTCTTTTTTCATTTTATACAGGGACCAATACGGATTTACACAATCGACGCAATGGATCACAGCCGAAGAATACGAAACATTTGAACAAGAATACACGCCCATCATGGCGCGCCGGTCACAAAAATGGCGCGCGCTACTTGAAGAGAACCAGGGCCAGTGGCCGCAGCCAAGCAGCAAATGTAGGGTCCGCAGACTCTATTCCGAATTCTCGGGCTCAATTGTCTTTTTTCTTTTTCTTTTTTTTTTTTTTAGTCAAGCGATACGTGCGCAAAGGTATCCCGCCCGAATTTCGCGCCAGTGTATGTCAATGGGTCCCTGAATCACTTGGCGCGTCCGCTGACATGTTTTTTTTTGACCGTAGGCATGGTTTCACTATAGTGGCGCTGAGACGTGTATGCGCGCGAATCTTGGCGTGTACCAACAGTGCGTGCAAAAGGCCATAGACATGGGCAGCGACAAGAATGAATACCTTGATATCATAGAGCGAGGTAAAATGACAATGGACACAATCTGGCCAGCTGGCATGAACACTCTTTTTTTTTTTTTTCCAAATTCCATTAGATTTACATCGCACTTTTCCTGACAATGTCAAGTTTAAATCCAAGAATCGCAGCTCGACAACGCTTGCACAGCCTCAGGAGGGTGACTCGGCAGCCATTCGATCGTTGCGCAACATCCTGTACGCATTTTCGGTGTACGCGCCGTCCATTGGATATTGCCAATCGCTCAATTACATTGCCGGCTTTTTATTGCTTTTCATGGAGGAGGAACGCGCATTTTGGACCTTTGTGACGCTGATCCAGGATATTCTGCCGGCCAATGTGTACGACATGTCCATGGAGGGCGCTAGCATTGACCAAAACATCCTCATGATGCTCCTTTCCGAGCGTTGTCCGCACATTTGGCAGCGCATCGCCGGCGGCCGCTCCTTTTGGGAGTGCGACGATCCAAATGGCCTGGGAATGCCCACAAGCTCACTCGTCACAAGCCATTGGTTCTTGACCTTGTTCATCAACATCTTGCCGACAGAGGTAAAAAAGGGAGAAAAAATAATGTTGCATGACAGTGTCGCGTCGCATCGTGTCATTCTCATTCTTCTTACATCAATTTAGTCTGTGTTGCGAGTCTGGGACTGTCTCTTTTGGTAGGCACGACAAAAAAAAAAATGCTTATATACAAGGAAATTCACTCTCTTTTATTATTAGCGAGGGAAGACAGACGCTGATGCGCGTGGCACTTGCCATTTTCAAGATGAATGAGGCGGCAATCATGTCTGTTTCTGATCCGCTCGAGGTGTTCCAGGTGGTACAAAACATGCCAAAGCGAATGGTGGACTGCCACTATCTGATGGACGCGACCTTTTACAAGTACGCGTCTGTAACACGCGTCAATGACCAAGATCTGGAGCGGCGGCGCGCTATTTTCAAGCAGCGGCGCGATGAGCGGAGACGAGGCAAGCCTCCGCTCCCCAGCAAGCTTCAGCGCGGCGGTGTCGCGGGCACACTGCTCTCAAAAGCAAAGGAACGCATCGTTGAGAGGGCAAAAAGCACCGTGCGCCATCCAAAATCCCCTGGTTATCCGCCATCTTGAGCCCCTCCCTTTTTTTTTTCTATTCTACCGTCCTCTTCATTTTTTTTTTTTTTTTTGAAAAACGATTAAATCACGCCATCCGCCCTTCCAATGGATCACAAAGAAAGTGAGAGAGAGAGAAAAAAAAAAGCACGCGGCCAAGCGTGGTTTCGCCACGTGTCGCCCTTTTTTTTTCATCCATGGCGTACGCATCAACCTTTGCGCTCAATTCATGCCATTCCCAGCCAATACTTCACGTCGCGTATGAAAAAAAAAAGAACTTTGTAGGTTCAAAAGGGATCGATTTATTACAGGGATGGGTGAGGGGCGAGGGAAATCTATGTGGACGCGTCGCCAAGGGCGGACAGCTGTTGCAGGAATTCATGGGGCGAGAGGATGGCCGTGGAACCATAGGTGATTTTCTTCTTTTGATTGTTGGGTAGCGTGAGTTCCTGGAGATTTTGATACTCGACATAATTGCCGCCGCCAACGACAAAAACAATGGCTTCTTGGAAGGACACCTTGTTCTGGCGCGGCGACCTGCTGCTCTTGCTCAGCTTTGGATCAAAGTAGAGGAACTCGTCCGCCTTGGATTGCTCATTGGGAGGCGGCGACATGATGTCAGACACAATCTTGCTGATCACAAGCTCCTTTTTCGTCGGCAGCAGGTTCTTCACACCAGACAAAAGATTCTCAAATCCGCCGCTCAAGCCGCCTTCCTTTAGACGATCCGTCAACTATTAAAAAAACAAGGTCAGACCCGCACGGATCACTTTCTTCTTCTACTTTTTTTTTTTTTTTTTTTTTTTTTTTTTTGCACCATACCTTGTTGCCAATGCTGCTGAAACCGCGGAACAAGTCGTTTTGCGAGAAGCTAGATGTCGATGGGTTGGGATTAGGCGACGTCAGCATCGATGTCATGCGCATGAGTGCGCGCACCCTACAAAAAAAAAGGCAAAAATAAGGGCAAGTTAGATGCGGTCGCGCCTTTTTTTTTTTTTACGCGTTTCCACTTACTTTTCAATGTATTTGAGTGGTGCCATGTTGCAGCCTGCCTTTTCGAGAGCCTTTTTGTAGGCGTCCATGTCTTCGGCAGGTATCTCCTCGACGGTCGACAGATAATAAATCAAAAACAAGCGCATTTTATCCTCAGGGTTCTTTTTCTCGGGATCATTGATCGCTTCCAATAGCACCGCCTTGCCCTATATGCAAAAACATGAGCCACCGCGCCTTTTTTTCTCTTTCTCTGTAATTGATCATTACCTGACGAGCGATATTCTCTTCGATTTGGAAAAATGTGTCAAGTTGGCGGTCCTTGATATGGTTCAATAGAGACGTGGCGACATTCATGTGCATGTCGAGCGTCGCCTTGCGTGCCGTGAGCTCGGGCAGAGCACCAATTGCCGATTTCAGGATCTTGGTGTTGCTCGACATGTCCCTATGGTTGGCCGTGTCAGTTAAAAAAAAGGGGGGGGGAACAGAATCATCAGCACTTACAATTGACCCACGTCCTCCAAGGAGCTGACGCCACTGATGCGTGTGATCTCGGCCGCGTCTCGCTTGTAATTGTTCAATTCCAAATCAATGTCCTCTGCGCAAAAGTAAAAAAAAAAGGGGGGGGTGCGATCAGATGCAGCCATTTTACGGTTTTTTCGATTTTTTTTTTTTTTTTTTGGGATTTGTGCGTTACCAGCGACTTGGGGGAAGGGATTGGGGGCATTCTTGTTCCAGAAAAAGTCGGCGCGGTCGACATCGTAGCTGCGTCGCATCTTGTTTTGCTCGTCTGGCTCGAGGGTGATGCGATTGAGCTTGAGAGAGAGGACGTCGTGGATGAGGGCCTGGTACGTCCAAGAATGGCTGAGCATGGGGGTCAGGTCCATATTGCGATCAAGCAGGATGAGGACGGGGCGCTGCAAATGAATATGGCTACTGGCGTGCTCGCTAAACAGATTGGTGCGCGAATTCATGACGTGGTCGCGCAGCTTGCTGTCCAGCTTGTTAGCAATCATCTCGGCAGCATTGCCGCGCGGGCAGCGAATGATGGGTATCATGCCCATGGTCACAATCACCGAAAACAGCGAATTGACCGCACGGTCGATGGTTTCGTCAATCAGGCTGTCTGGTGCCGTCGGATTGTTCAGGTTGATAAATGCATCCTCTTGGTGCAGCGAGAACACGTCCGCATTCGTGCAAATGAAATTCAAATACTGGTCGTACACCTGCGTCACCTGCTCAGACGTGTTGCTTTGAATCGTCTTGGTCGCAAAATCTTCCAACAGTGGCCGTGGCACCGTCGAGCAAAAGTTGATGTAATAATCGTCGTACAAGTTGCGATTGAGATCCTAAAGTGAAAAAAAAAACGCGTTCAATCGCATGTAAATCACGTGCAAGAGACGCGTCCAATACGCGTCAAAATGCCCATTTGCCCCCCCCCCATTTTCGCGTCCAATCCCCAAATTGATCCCGCAATGGATATTTACCTCGCACAAGCGACGAATATTCTCGGCCGAGGGCTCGATAAAGTAGACGGCAGGCACGTCGGGCAGCGGTGAGCGATCACTGCTTAGCAACCTAGCCAAAAAAAAAAATACGAAAAACGATAAAAGAAGAAGAAAAAGGATGAGCAAGCGCCATTCCCCCTCGCCCCAAGTTCGGATTCAGGGCGAATTGGATGCTTACATGTGCACCGTGATGCCATTCTCGCGCAGATCGTTCACGCGCATAATGGAAGACACAATGTCCTGGCAAAACCGATCAAAAATCAAGACTTTCCATACTGGTCCGTCCTGCAGCGCCTTGGCATCGTCGTATTCGTTCAATCCTTTGTTCTCGTCCGTCGCCGTGTTGAGATTGAGCATGGTGGCAATAGCATCTGCAAAAAAAAAGGGGGTGTCACCGCCCACGTCCCTTATTTTTCGTCTCAAATCCTTCCCCAAGTCTTACCATACTGATAGGAACGAAGCGACGATGTGTCAGACATATCTCGTGCTTATCAACCAAGGGCGTAAGAGGGGAATAGATGAGGTGTCAAGAAAGTGGCAAGCAACAAGAAGCGACAAGAAAAAAGACAAATGGGCGCAACACCAAGTCGTGATTCAAAATCAAGGCCCCAGAAGCATTTCACTTTTGAATTGGCGACTGGCACCGAAGAGGGCGCAAACGTGGCACTTAGTTTTGCGCTGACGCGATGAAGACAAGCATTTTTCACGCAAATCGATCTAGCATGAATCCAACTCCCAAAAATAGGATAGGTCTGCTCCTTTGGGAATTCTTTTTTTATCAAAAAGAAAGAAAGGGTGGGGACTACGGCACAACGTGTTCCAATGAAACAGGATGCAATGGCAATTGCCGATGCTTTCTTTTTTTTTTTTTTTTTTTTTTTTTTTTTGCTCCTTTTTTTTGTAATAGGGTCTTGGCGTGCTGGGCGCTCCTGTGTCCTTGCCCATTGGTATGACACAGGGCCACTGGTGTGCTGCTACAGCCGAGACCAGCCGAGAAAGTCAGCAAAAAAGGCACGATTCATGTTGAAAAAAAAGAAAGGCCCATTGGCTAGGCCAAGACAGCCTGTTACCCTTGCTAATTCACGCAATTCCCGAGCCATCTCACGTGATGACCAAGCACAAGCTAATGAGGCAGAAGGGCGGGGGGCCCAAGGTCACGATGATGAGGGAACATCCATTTTTTTTTCCGGTGACACCTTTGCACAAGAGAACAGATGTTCCATCCTGATTGGCCAGGATCCACTGGCACACACCCTCCTTATCCGCCAAGGTGGGCGAAATACAAAAGGCTGCCCCTTCCTTGAGATTCTTTTCTTTTCTTTTCTTTAGACTTTCCTCTTTTTTTTTTCTCCCCTTGCAACTTTGAACACTTTTGATATCAATCCATTGGGTGGTGGTATATTGAACTTGTTCTCTTTGTGTGCTATTCTCTTTTGATCTTTGTTTACTTCTTTCTCAAGCCCCTTCGCTTTGAAAAAATCTCAAAAAATGTCATCGACCTCGTCCTCTGACTCTCTGACCTCGCTGCTCAGCATGCCCCTGCCGTTCACTATTGATCCCATGGCCACGCTGCAGTGTGAGTCATCCTCCTCTGGATACTTGTTCCCTCTTTTGCCCATCAAGACGGACGATGATGCCTCTTCCATGTCGTCATCGCCCTCGTCGCCCTCGTCGCTTTCGCTGTCGCCTTCGCTGTCGCCAAAGGACAAGAAGAAGATCAGCAAGCCGGTGGTCAAAAAGTCGCGCATCTCCTTGGAGGATAAAGACCAAAAGACAAAGGAAAGAATCTTGCGAAACCGCGCAGCCGCGCAAGAATCTCGCGACAAAAAGCGCCGCTACGTCGCCGACCTGGAATCCAACAACAAGAAGCTCACCGAAGAAAATGAGATGATGAACAAGAAGCTCAAGCTTATGGAATCGCAGAATCACCTTCTCCTCGCTCAACTCGCACAATTGCACGCTCATCTCGCCAAGGATGCCGCCGTCACCGCCAGCTCCACCGCATCTGACTCAGCCTCATTGCTTGCTCATGGCTTTTGCGATTCAGCACGGATCGCAAGAGGCCATGGCCCATTGTCCGCCTTGCCTTTACGCCTTGCCGCCTAATGAAGGCACGCTCCCACAAAAACGTCGTCCGTCCATCAGCAAAAAAAATCATTGTTGCCAGAAAAAAAAAACCAGCCCCCCCCTCAGGATCGCCTCACCACCACCACCTCAAAATTCCACCACCCAATGGATTGAAATCACGGCTTTTTCCCCTTACTTTTTTTTTTTTTTTGCTGATGGACCACGCACGCGCAAGGTTTTCCGTCTCTCGTATTGGCAACATGGCAACTTTGGTCCATTGGTCTTTTCCCTGCAGCGGAGGTTGTGCAGCAAGTCAATGAACTGAATCAGGTCGCCGCCCGTCTGGCCGGTCTCCCCTCGCCCATGCTCTCTCCTCAAGTCTCCTCGTCAGCCTCGGCTTCCTCAGAAGATGGCTCGCCTGTGATGACGCCCGATCTATATGATCTTTTTGATTGGGAAGGTCAGCAGCATGCCTAAAGGCGCCCCGGCAATCCCCTCCCCCCTCCCTCTTTTGTGCATTCCGGACTAGTTGATCTCTCGCTGTCCCCCCGATTCCTTGTCTATAGCTTTCATCTACTTACTCATTTTACTTTTTAGCTGTTCCCCCTTTCCCCCCTGTCCCTAATTGTTGCTTTGTGATTCCTCTTCTCTTTGAAATAAAATAAACACTTTGTGAACTTATAAAAAATTGCGATTTTGGTGCCTTTGGTGTGGTTTGGGTGCTTGTGTTATATATAATTTCATGCCATGCTCAGAGACGGGGGATGCACTCGATTCGAAAAAAAAAATGGTGGGGAGCCGAGCCAGGTGCCGACTTGGACGCGTATTAGCCGGTAAGCTTGTATTTTGCTGTTTGATGCACGCCTTGGCCAACATGGCTTGAGGTGACACGCATCAAATATGCTCCAAATATCTACTATATGCCTGTCTGGCAAATAAAATAAACGATCGATAACGCGGTCGTCGAGAAATGTTACAAAAATGCCGTTTTCATCTCCGTTTGTCGTGTGTGTCGATGAATTTACACTTGACAACAGCATCCATCCTTTCGATCAACGAAATCAGCTGCGCTCGTTCGATTGAGCCCACCGCCAAAGTTCTGCAACCACTAGATGGCACGCAGTCACCCATTTTCAAAAATCTCGGATTTTCCAAGGGGTCCAGCCGACCATCGGAAAATCGAGAAATCAAAGCCTTCAGATCGCCACGCCATTCACGCAAAAGGTGAAATCATCTGGATAAACGACAAAAATGCAATAAAAAGGTGGGATCCGTGGCTGGTTTTGGTGCAAACTGCGTTTTAGGTCTTATTTTCGATTCAAGGTCATCTCGACGAAAAATGTATACATATTGAGGAAACATACACCATTGGAAAGAGCAGGGTACGCTTCGTACGTGAACATTGGTAATCAATAAAAAAGTGAATTTTTTGGTATCTTTGGCACGGTTTCAAAGTCATATGTAATTTTCGACGCGTGATAAAGCGCGTCAGACGCCGCGTGACACGCGTCTGTTCTATTTCAAATCCATGCCCCTGCTGTCTCTCTTGCTAATGGACGCGTCGGCGCGACTCCATGGACGCCTTCTTCTCGTGCAATTCGCTGTTGAAATTAAATCTAAAATTGCTAATTGCTCGTCATTGGGTAGATGGAGTACATTCTTTTTTGTCGTTTTCCGTGGTTTCTTCATGCACTTCGTCTTGTGTGAGGGTATGGTGCAATTCTGATGACTTGAATTTTCAATTTTGGTTTTCGAGGCTCGCCATGACTAAATTTGCATTTGCTTGTGGCACCCCCATTAAGGCTCATGGTCACCGCAAATCGCGTCCAACTCGGGTTTCGAGCTGGCCATTTTACGCAAAGTCGCCTTTCGGGGCATTGCAATTGCGTGGATGGCAAGTTTCCATTGGACGGCACGGTAAAAATGACCATTTAGCGATAGAGACCCAATTCCAACTTGACTTTTTTGCGCTGCTTGTCGTTGTCAAATTCCATCCGAGTCTTGGCCATCCCAAGCATGCTCAAGCTGGGCGTGATCGTGGCCATGGACCTAGCGGTGCCAGCGAGTATGCGCTCCGTGCCATACAAATGCATCGCATTCGTATTGTTCTGCCTGGATGTGTCGTCGAGAATGTCCGATTTACCCGTGCGCGTCGCTGGTCACGCTGAGGCGCTCGGAATTATAACAAAAAAAGGTACAAGGGGTGGTGCAAAATATAAAAAAAAGGGGTGTGTGAAAAAGCCCTTTTAACGAGCTCCCTTTGTTACGCAAGAAATCGAAGGGACCTGCAATGCAGATCATATTCGAATGGTAACAACGTCATCAACAGGCAATCCATGGGTGTCAAGGAATAAAACTCAAATCACAAAAATGATGGATCGCGTTGGTTTAGCCAAAATACAAAGAACACGGGGCTAAATAGCAAGGGGGTGTCGTCTCGTTTTATTTCCAGGGAAAGGGTTACACACATGATGATGATGGTGAGGGGGGTATGCTATACGGGATGATCACGCCGTTTGATGCCAATGGATCGTGGCAGTGTTGACAAGGGTGTGATCATGGCACTGGGCTTTTTTTTCTTAGGCACCAAGTACCACCACGTCAAGTAGTGCAGGTTGGGTGAGAAGAACGACGCGTCTCTGGCAACGGCGGGCGACGCGGACGCGCTTTTGGAGGGGTCGAGCGCGATTTCTGAGAAATCATCTTTTTTCTCATGGTGCATCTGGTAGTGTGGTGGTGGTGGAAGCTGGGCTGGGTCAATGCTGGTCGGTGTCAGCTTGACGTGCATTAGCAGCTCGCTAGTCGCATTTAAAATGGTCCGGTGGACGTGCTGGTGGTACACGGGCAGCACGTACGGCGACAGGCCCTTTTTTTCTTCCATGTACTTGTCCGCGCTAAAGACATCAATGATCATCTCGGGTCGGCGCTTCGACGTCATGGGCACACGTGCTTTGGGTGGCGCAGACACGGGCTTGAGGCGTGAGAGTGGCGGTGTTGGCAGCTGGACCTTGGATTCCGCCGCTTTTGCGACCGTTGCAGCCGTTTTAGGCTCCGCACACGTGCACGACGCGCCAATCGCGTCCAATTGCACCTTGGTGCTTGATTGAGACAAAAGGGCGCCATGGCTGTGATCGGGCCAACGCGTCATGCACGGCCTCAGCTTCCAAATAGAGATGCGGTAGCGGAAAAGCACTACGGCCGCCAATACCACGCCACACGAAGCGGTGAGAATCACCAGAAGCGGGCCACTGTCCATCGTAGTGCAAAATAAAAAAAAAACAATGAAAAAAAAAAAAAAAGGATGAGGAAAGAATGTAAAAGAAGAAGTTAGACTCGGCCACGACTGAAAAACAAGAAAAGGTCGGTCCGGTTTTACACGCGATCTGGAATTGCACGCACCATGCCACGAGGTGCGTGTCAAATCGCTATTTTTTTTTTCTTCTTCGTCTCATCCTCAATTGACATTCCAGTCTGCTCACAATTCAAGTATCAACACGAAAGCAATGGATTCTTTTTGATACTCTGTTCTCCTTTTATTCTTTCACTGTCCCATGCTGAAGGATCTTTCGACCCTGTTTGACGCTTGCCCATAGCTCGCTCACGTGAAGATACGGATGTTTCTTGAATGACACTTTTTTTTTATTTCAACTTTTTTAAAAAAGGCAGAATGCGATGAATTAGGATGCAAGAAAAAAAAAAAGCGCCAACGCGCTATGTACAAAAAGGAATGAGAGAATTTTTTACACGCCAAAGTCCGCGACTCTAAAGTCGCCAGCTTCGGACGCGCAGACAATCTTGGTATCAGAGAGGCCGACGGCATTGATGGCGCTGCCGTCAAAAATGTCGACTGTGTGCATGACCTGGCCATTTTCAATGTCCCAGATGCGCAATTGGCCGCCGGCATCGCCACTGATCATGCGCAGCTTGTCGTAGGCAAGTGCCTGGATGCCCTTGTTGTGGCCAAACAGCGTGGCCAGGCATCGACCAGTTGTCAAGGACCACACCTTGAGCGTTTTGTCTTGTGATGCCGAAATTGCCACAGGTGCGCCCGAACGGTGCAATTGGAGTTGCTGCTGGTGCCATTGTTGTGAAGAGGAGGATGGTGTGGAAGATTCGGTGATGGAGGTTGGTGATGATGGTGGTGGCGACGCACGCGCATCATCCTTGGCTGCCGCGGCTGCCGCTGCGTCGAGGACTTCCTCTTCGTAGAAACGGTGCAGAAAGCCGGGCATGCTGGGGATCGTTGCCTGGACGGATGCCTGATGGCCTTCAAAAACACGCAATTGTTGCTTGGAATCGAGATCCCACAGGATCAGGCGGCCATCGGTGCTGCTGGAAAGCAGCCGTGTGCTGTTCTCAAAGACGCGAACGTGATTCACGGCCTCGGTATGCCCAGACAGCGTCGAACATTCGCCATTGCGGAAGTTCCACACCTTGATCACGCCATCGTCCGACCCGCTGGCGAGCAAACGACAGTCAAAGTGCAAACTCAGCACACCGCCTGTGTGCCCTTCGAGCGTGCGGATCAGGCTGCCCGTGTGCAGGTTCCAAATCTAAACGAAAACCAATAAAAAAATTGAGTTTTTTGCTGATTTGATGAGCGTCATTTTTTGTTTTACCTTGAGTGTGTGATCCATGGAGCCAGAAACGATCTTGGCGTCATCGAATTGAAGGCTAGTGACGGCGCGGGTATGGCCCGTAAGCGAGCGGATGTGCTGGCCGTCGGCGAGCGACCACATTTTGATGGACTTGTCCTTGGAGGCTGTCATAAGGATGTTTTGAGCATCGCAAAAGGCAACAGCCAGAATGCTGTCGGTGTGTGCTTGGCGCACCGTGAAAGCCTTGGCCTGGTGCTTGCGCCAGTGGCGCTCGACAACAAGTCGCTCGCTATAGACGGATTTCCACGGCTTGCGGTCTTGACGCTTGGCCTGGCTGGAGACCGCCGACGACTCGCAAGGCGACGACGCGTTGGCAGCGACATTGGTTGTGGTGGTGGTATCATGGTCGTGCGTGCGCTTGCGAGACGGGGCAGGCGAGGGCAAGGCGGGTACTTTGGAAATGGTGGCTTCAGGCACGGGGATGCGCATGATTTTGCGCTTTTGCAACAGTGGCAGGCCCCAGCCGCATTTGGCGCACTTTTTGTCAATATGCTGCTCACACAGACGGTGCCAGATGGTGTCGTCATTGGCAAGATCGCGCCACCGGCGATTGACCTGTGCAGCAGAGCACAGCGTCTGTGCATCCAGATGCGTGAAGATGCGCAAGGTCACCTCGGTCGGGAACACAAGCGTGAAGTCCGTGCGGAGCAGCTGCTGCACATTCTCCCACAGGTATGACAACTGTGGCGTGCATGATGACGATAAAAGACCCTTTAAAATAAGCATGCGCTGCGCTGCCGAAGCATGGTCAAAGATATCCAACGTCGTCTGCACCTGACGGCGCTGCTCGGCTGAAACAAGCTGAAGATCCTGTGCAAAAAAAAAAAAAAAAAAAAAAAAAAAAAATGGGTAAGGACAAAAAAAGTCTCGAAAAACGAGCCAAGACGAGTTAACTTGCCTTGCTCAAGGGTGTGTCGACGTGGTTCGTGTGTAATTCATGGCGGTGACACTTGGACATAAGGAGGGATATCGTATAAACAAAGGAAAGCAAGAAAAAAGACAAGAGAAAACAAAAAGGGGGCTCCCTGAAGCTGATTTAATACGATCTGGATGACGTGCTTGACAGCTCCGTTGTGATCAAGCTTGCGGTGTTCTGATTGGCCCGAAATGAGGAAATTCGGTGCTCATTGCTGACCATCGCACAAAGCGCCGCATGTCATCCAAGACTTTTTTAGCCAGTCAGCGATGACCCAAGCAATCATCCGCATGACGAAAGCTTCCTGAGGACTCCCCCATTAGGGAAAAACCCTCCACCCGCGGAGTCTGGCCAACCCTTTTTTTTTTTTTTTTGATCCACGACGCACGGCTGCAATCTAGCTTCTTGTTCAATTTCCCTTTTTCAATGCCGGCACATGCAAAAGCACGGACCATTTGCATTTGCACTGAAGGCACGCTTGTTCTGCTTACTGCCATTGGGGCTTCGGGGCGACGCTTGCTTCTTGCAGCACGCAAAAAGAAAAAAAGAAGATGCTCTTTTGCATTTCCTCCCTGCTCTCTGGCTATGGAATTACCTTTTTTGTGCTCTGTCCCACATCTGCAATCCAATATCATACCAAATTGTGACAGCGCGACAAGTCGTGATCTCCGGTCGGCCAATGGCACGCTACAGCCATGATTCTGACTGACGTGATTGCAAGACAGGCGCGTAATAAAAGAGCGATGCACGCACCACTTTGCTCTGCATCACCAATAGACATCCTGCTTGCCCAGTCTGACGATGGATGGCGCAAAAACTAGAATGTCATGATAATTGAATCTGTCATTTGTGCTTTTTATTTTATTTTTATTTTTTTGCCCAGAAAATCAGCACTTTGACAGGCGATCAACTTGTGTTTACAGATAAAATTTGATCGTTTATGTTATTGTATCATCTCGCTTGGGCCCATGCATAATTATATCATATCAAGATTCTTGAAAATCGCGATTTCTTTGTGTATTTCTCGGCTGCCCGCTGGCTTTTTTTTTTTTTAAAAAAAAATCGAAACACGACACCACGCTTCTCCCTTGGCAATGTTCGCAGCGATTTTGAGACCGGTATGATATGATACAGTATGAAAGTAGGTTAGAAAAACACAAAATACTGTAAATAAATCAGGTGCGTGTATGATACATCTATGATACCATCTGGGTCGTACGCGCGTAAAAAAACATTCTGTGGAGCCGTTGCCTGCCACCTACCTGTTTTCAGGGCAAACAAGGAAAAATCCAGCATGTGATGCGTGCGATTCATTGGGATGAAACGCCAGTCCTTGTTTGCTCTGTATCACATCGGCGCCATGGAATGTTGGGAAGAATTCACTGGGGTTCATCAGTCATCGCGAGGAAACACAAATGGTGATCACGGGCGTGTGCGTCCTTGTGACTCATGGCGTTTGAGTCATGGCAGCACGGCATTGATGAGGCCATCCGTCTGTCAGGAGGGCTGTGCTCCTCGCTCTGGTCCGCGACAAGACCTTGGCTACAGCTTGGCGAAACAAAACACAATCCTTGGCAAGGGAAATGGCACCGACAACGCGCAAAACAAGCACTTGTCAACGTATGAAAAGGTGGTGTGGTGAAACGTGGCGTTTTCGGCGCTGTGAGGGTGAGTCACTTGGCGTCGACGCGAGCAAAAAAAAAAAAAAAAAAAAAGGCGTAATGTCGCGCTCCCATTGGCCAATGAGATCTCTGTCAGCAACCATTGGCGCGATTCGCAGCCGGTGGCGTAACCAGCGGACCAGAGCCTGCCCGCCTGCGCCAACGGCGGGGACATTGTGAGCGAAAAAACAAAAAGTGCGCCGAAATTCGGCCAGTCACCAAAACAACAACACCAGATCATAGATCTCGCGGGTAAATTTGGCCAAAAAAGGCAATATTCAATGCGGGCATGGCGGCGAGCCAAATGAGCCTGTAAAAAGATCAAAAAAGTCAGGGCAAGGAGACTTTTATTGATCTGATTGACCTTGCAAATGCATGGAGCGATCTTTGTGCACCATTAGAAGGATACAGATGGCAATGCGTGGTGGAATAGATCGGGTTTTATTCTCATGGGGGCCGTCTTTTGGAGAATACAGTGGGGAGGTGGCAAAGGAACAGATTCCATAATGGAAAAAAGCAAACCCACCAATCCAATGGAATGAGGCGCCGGATAAATTTTTACCGTGGTGCACAGAAACAGGGCATTGGCAAAGCGAGCGGGGCAACTCTTGCCACTATAAAAGAAAATTTTTTGGACGCCCGAATTTTGTGATCCCTTTTTTTTTTTCTTTTTGCCTTAGTTTTTTCATTTCTGCCTTTTGTGTGTGGGGTAAATACCTTGTAATGACGACCGAGGAAAAGATTCAAGACACCCCTTCCGAGACCATTGTCATCGACGAACCCCTGAATGACAAGTCGTCGGCGAGCACGGCCACCAAAGAAGTCGTTTCTGGCGCGCAAGAGAAGACGGGCAGCGACAATGAGCACGACCAGCACCATGGCAATGCCGACGAGGCCCAGGAACGCACCAAGAAGCAAAAGATTTTCCGCGTCATGACATTCCTGGCTTTGCAGGTGTCGCTCTTCCTTGGTGCATTGGACGGGTAAGCAAAAATACGCAATAAAGCGCGTCGCAACAATGCCATAGTGACTCATTGCTCCTTTTTCTTGTTCCTAGCACCATCGTCAGCACCTGTTTGGCACGCATTGGGTCTGATTTCAACGAGATGGACATTGTGGCATGGGTGGCCACCGCCTATATCCTGACTTTTGATGCGTTCCGTAAGTCCGGGGGAATTGGGCACACGGTGGCACGCGTCGTTTCTCCTCGTGGGAATGTTTATGCATAAGACTGATAATTTTTTTTTTACTGCTTGTTTCGCGCACAGAGCCCCTGTTCTCCAAATTTTCCGACATCTTTGGCCGAAAGTACACGCTGGTCACGGCCATTGCCATCTTTTTGTTCGGCTCGCTGCTGTGTGGTGTTGCCAAGGTAAGAAAAAAAAAAAAAAGAAAGGTGCATAGCCCCACACGTTTTTTGGGCGATCCAGGCTTGTCAAACGCGAGTGCTGATAGGTTGAATTCATCGTTTCACCATCTCTTTTGTTTACATTTCATAGACCATGCTCTGGTTGATCATCTGTCGTGCTATTGCAGGCATTGGCGCAGCAGGCATTTTCTCAAGTGTGTTTGTGATCATTTCCGAAATGGTCCCCTTGGAGAAACGTGGTAGCTATCAGGGGTAAGGCGCTACATACAATGAAACACTCTCAGAAATTAACACATCTCGGCGTTTTTCTTCCATTGCAGCATCATCAATGCCGTATTTGCACTGTCTTCCGTTCTTGGTCCCTTGATTGGCGTAAGTAAAAGAGCTTTCTTTTTGCTCTCTTTCTGTGATCTCATATTTTTTTTCGCTCCCACAGGGTTCGCTTGCCGACTACGTGACGTGGCGCTGGGTGTTTTTCATCAAGTAAGACCATCGCATTTGCATGAATGTGGACGCGCCGTGCGCGTACTTATTTTCTTCCTTTTTTTTATTTTTATCATCATAGCTTGCCCATTGGCGGTGTTGCCATGATCATGCTTGTGATTTTCTTGGACTTGCCGTCGAAAAAGACGACTTTCCTCGACAAGTTGAAGAGAATTGACTATCTTGGTACACTTTTGATTCTCGCTGCCGCGCTTTTGTTCCTGCTCGCGCTCAACTTTGGCGGCCAGATCTACCCATGGAACTCTGCCGCTGTGATTGCGCCTCTTGTGCTGTCTGCCGTGCTCATTGTGGCGTTTGCCTTGGTGGAATCGCGCTTTGCCGTCGAGCCCATCATGCCGCCTCGCCTTTTCCACAAGCGCACCATCGTGGCCATTGCCAGCACCAACTTTTGGTTCGGCGTCAACTTTTTCGCCATTGTCTACTACCTGCCCATCTACTTTCAGGTTGTCAAGGGCGACAGCGCCATGTGGTCTGGTATGAAAAACGCAAAAAAAAAACAAGGCAAATCCCCTGCTTATTGACCATTTCTCTCTCCATAGGCATCCGTCTTATCCCAATGCAAATGCTCATCGCGGTGGCCTCTTCCATGGCCGGCCTCGTCATCACCAAGACTCAAATATATCGCCCCATGTAAATGACCAATTCACTCTTTTTTTTTTTTTGACTGATTTTTTCTTTTTTTCTCACTTTCTCTTTCCTGATAGGATCTGGACTGGCATGTCCCTGATGACGCTGCATGTAGGCTTGCTGAGCATGTTTGGCGTCGACACAAGCTTTAGCGAGATTTACGGCATTACATGCGTTGGCGGTATTGGCATGGGCCTGATTTTCTCGTCAACGATCATTGCACTCCAGGCGGCGGCGGACCGCAAAGACATCTCGGTCGTCACAGGTCTTGGCAACTTCTCGCGTCTGCTCGGCGGCGCGTGCGGCGTGGCCATTTCTAGCAATGTGTACAACAATGTGCTTTCGACCAAGCTGCCGCTGGTGATCCCGGCCGAATACGTCCAGCCTGTGCTGGACTCGTCGCTGTTTGTGCACCAGGGCTTGCCGCCCCAGTACCTGGAGGCCACATTGGAATGCGTCGTCGCGTCGTTGCAGCTTCTGTGGCACATCATGATCCCATTGACCTTCCTGGGCTTGCTCAGCAGCACTTTTGTGCGCCATTACAACCTGCGCACCCCTGGTCAGCGCAAGCCCAAGCCTGCCGACGAGGAAAAGCCTGCCGACGACGTTGTCGTGCCAAAGGAACCCGCCGTCGAAGCCGTCTAATTCCAAAAAATAACGAAAATAGTCGATTTTTTCAACATCCGTCCAAATGCGGCGACTCCCCCATTCATACCTCGTTTCCCCTTTTTTTTCATTGATTCGACTCATCTCAATTGCATTTGCCCTTATTTTATTATTACATTGTAACTTTTACACATCGTCATCCCCATTAAAGCTTATTTTACTTGCTTCAAATACGAAAACAATGCAAACAAACGCGAATCGACGCGCTTGACACGACACGGCCAACCGTAAAAATCGACAAGCAAAGGTCCAATGTTCTTTTTTTTTAATTTAAAAAATGCTGACGACATGACAAAAGACACGAAACGGGGTAAAACAAGCAAGACTACAAGGTGTAGGAGAGAAAAAGAGAGACTACTATGAAAACAAGAGGAAGAGAGGTGAAATGGGGGGATCTATACAAGTCGAATCAGTTGTTGGAAGGGGCATTGACCAAGAGATGAAGCTTTTCGGCGACGGACAGCTGGGTGCGGGTCATGTTGGCGAGATAGACGACCATGAGCAAGTCCTGGAGATGGGAGTTGAAGGTCTTTTCAAAGACGGAGGGGTCGATCTTGGGGACGACCGAGACGGCGTCCATGATGTAGCGGCCGATCGCGTTGTTGGGCTGCGTCTCGCCCTTGACCACGCTGTCGACATATTTGCTGACGCGCTCAAGCAGCTCTTGCAGGCGCACAATCGCCAATTCCAGGTGGTCCATGTCCGACAGCAGCGACGCCGTGCGCGTTTCTGACGACTTTGCAGACGCAAGCATCTCCACTATTGAAAAGTTGTCAAAAATAAAAATAAAAAAAAAGAAAGAAAATGAGTCGCTTTGCACATCCCCCGTTATGATCGACACATACATCCGCTTCGCTCGGCATCCAAGTACTTGATGTCACAAGGAACAGGCACAAACATGCAATCGTCCGAGAAACCAACAGGCGCACTGACGTAAATAAAAAAAATATGAGAATTCGCCATTTTTGACGCCAATTTGGCACTCCTTTTTTTCTTTTTCTTTTTCTTACGCAGTGTAGGCGTTCAGACCGAGGCCATCGGTCTGGAAGAGTGCGTCGGGATCGATGGTCATGTGGATGGGGTTGAAGGGAGCGCAATCCTGGGCGAAAAAGGCCTGGGCGGGTGTGGCATTGCGCTGGACCTGGTTGGCACAAGTGTACCAGCCGAGGACGACCTCCTCGGGGTTGACTTTGCGGTGCAATTCGTACAGCGTGCGGTAGTGCTCGTCGTCCAAGGTGCCCTCGGCATTGGTGATCATGCTAAAGGCGCTGCGGATCTCCACCTCGGTGCCATCGTCGCTTCGCACACCGAGGATGGCGCCAACCACGCTCTCTTGCTTTTGCTCACGGCGCAGATAGTGATCGAGCACGGCGAAAAGAACAACAGGGCTGACGTGGCTGGAAAAGGGGCGCTGGTGCGGCGCCGTGCCAAGATTGCCAATGGTCACGCACAGAGCATCCGACTTGGTGGCCATGATGTATAGTAGAAAAAAAGTTGAAAGAGATAAAAAAAAAAAAAGAGGGAAAGCAAAAAAAAGCAAAAGAAAAGAGGCAATTGAAAGAAAAAAGAGGCTTACCGGGGCGGCAAATCAAAAAGGTCCGGCTCGGACGGGCCATTTTGGCACTGACGCGGCGCTGGCGCTGAAAAGAGGCAGGATGACGCACGCTATTTCTTTCTTTCTCCACTCTTTTCCTCTCCTTTTTCTCTTTTTTTCACTTTTTCTTATAAAAAAAAGATGGCTACCCTTGAAGACAAAGCCCTGTGGGATGCTCAGGACGAGAATGACGATATTGACAAGGAGATCCTCCGCGCGTCGCCCGAGGAAATTAACAATCGAACACGCTTGCTAGAGAACGATATCAAGGTACAAGCGACAATTGGGCATTTTTTTTTGTCTTGCTGACGCGTCTTTTTTTTATAGGTCATGAAGTCTGAAATCCAGCGACTTCAGCACGAGCAGGGCAGCATGAAGGAGCGAATTAAAGAAAACAAGGAGAAGATCAAGATGAACAAGCAGTTGCCTTACCTTGTGGGCAACGTTGTCGAGCTGTTGGATATTGATCCCGACGAGAATGAAGAAGATGAAGGTGCCAACGTGGACCTCGATTCCCGCCGCAAGGGCAAGTGTGCCGTCATCAAGACTTCCACGCGACAGGTACGAAAAACGCGTTCAATTCCTCCAAAACGACCTCTAAACCCCCCTTTTTTCGTTTTTTAGACCATCTTTTTGCCATTGATCGGCCTCGTCGACCCAGAGACACTCAAGCCCGGCGACATCATTGGCGTCAACAAGGACAGCTACCTCATTCTCGATACATTACCTGCCGAGTAAGTCTTGGAAACGGAGCAATTGACGCCATTTTTCGTGATTTTGAGCATCATTTGTTCATTCTTTATCTTTTACTTTTTCTTTTCATAGATACGACTCGCGCGTCAAGGCGATGGAGGTGGACGAGAAGCCGACGGAGGATTACAACGACATTGGTGGTCTTGATAAGCAAATTGAAGAGCTTGTGGAGGCGGTGGTGCTGCCCATGACGCATGCCGACCGATTCAAGAACATTGGCATCAAGCCGCCCAAGGGTGTGCTCATGTACGGCCCACCCGGCACAGGCAAGACCCTGTTGGCGCGTGCATGCGCCGCACAGACCAATTCCACCTATCTGAAGCTTGCCGGCCCACAACTCGTGCAAATGTTCATTGGCGACGGTGCCAAGCTCGTGCGCGACGCGTTCAATCTCGCCAAAGAAAAGTCCCCAGCCATCATCTTCATCGACGAGCTGGACGCCATCGGCACAAAGCGCTTCGACTCGGACAAATCAGGCGATCGCGAGGTCCAGCGCACCATGCTTGAGCTCCTCAACCAGCTCGACGGCTTCTCATCCGACGACCGCATCAAGGTCATCGCAGCCACCAACCGCATCGATATCCTCGATCCTGCTCTCCTCCGCTCCGGCCGTCTCGACCGCAAAATCGAATTCCCCCTGCCAAACGAGGAGGCTCGCGCACGCATCATCCAAATCCACTCACGCAAGATGAATGTCAGCAAAGACGTCAATTTCGAGGAACTCGCCAGGTGTTGCGACGAGTTTAACGGTGCTCAATGCAAGGCCGTCTGTGTAGAAAGTAAGGAAATTCACCCTGTTATTCGCGTTTTGCCCCCGGGTTTCTCTTCATGCTCACCTTTTTTTCCCATTCTTCGCGTTCCAGGTGGTATGCTTGCGCTGCGCCGCGGCCAGGTCGAGATTAAACACGAAGATTTCATGGACGCCATCCAGGAAGTCCAAGCCAAGAAGAAGATGTCGCTGCAATACTATGCCTAGGAAGGGAAAATAAAAAAAAACTTCTTTATATCATTCTCTGTTGTGAGATTATTGTCGCGAGGGCAACGGCGCGTCCACTGGCCACCAATGGGCGAAAAACGCGCGTGAAAAGTGCCATGGAATCGGTTTTTGGATTTTGAGCCAGGCATAACGGGAAAAAAAAAATACGCGTCTTTGGTCCAATTGAATGCAAATGCGCAGAAATGATAGTTGCAGGGAGACGCGTCGCGTCCGTTGTTGGTCGTTTTCGGACTTTTGCTTGCCATGTATGCCAGTGAACACGATATTCATAGTTATTGATGACCAGTCAGACCAATAAGCATGAAATTTGGCGCAATTAGATTAGAAACAGGTAATGAAGAGTTGGCTCACTTGATTTTTTTTCTCTTTTTTTTTTTTTTTTTTTTTTTTTTTTTTCCTTTTTCCTCTATTTCGTCGAAGGTTAGACTTGTTTTGCTTTTTCGTCCGCTGCTTCGTCCGCTTCTTCATCTTTGTGTTTTGCTCAAAAAGCCGTCAGTAATATCTTTTGTCATATCTCCATCTCATTTTCACTATTAAAAAAAAAAAAAAGAAACATTGTATCGTCCAAGTCTGTGAGTTTGCCAGGCAAATGGGAGTATTGTCCTGCAAACGACGCGTTCCTTAAAAGACGTGCTGTCGCCAATTCTGGCCGGAAATAGCACCAAATTCGGACACCTCGGGCCAAAAAGTGCACTTTTTTTCTTCACTTTTTCGTCGTTTCTCGTCACCATGAACTCTGCCAACCGCACCCTGGTGACTCAACGCGCGCTTGCTCTGTATCAATGCCGTGTTTCTCTCCGAGGCACCTTGGCGTTGTGCCCTCGGCGCGAGTACAGCGCGTCTGCGCCCACGGACTCCACAAACGACGCGAAACCAAAGCCGCTCGAGGGGATTCGCGTGCTCGAACTGGGCCAGGTAAGCAAGTGAAGAGGCGCAAGAGGCACACAGCATGCTCATATGGCGTTTTACAGCTCATTGCAGGCCCATTTTGCGGATCCATCCTTGGGTAAGCGTGATTTTATGCCATTGGCGTAGCGAATGAATCCCATTGACCAATTTTTTTTTAATGTGTCAGCTACTATGGCGCAGGTAAGTGCGCAGCCAAAAGACGGGGCAAAGAGGGGGCTGATCACCCGCGCTTTTTGTAATTTTTGTTTTTTTCACGCGTCCATTCGACATTTGTGTGTGAACAGAGGTGGTAAGGATGGCTAATGGCCGCGTGCAGCCGAGCAACATCCGCAGGTCGCGCAAAAAAAAAAAAAAAAAGTATGACTCATGCCCCGCTTGCTTGCGTAGATCAAGATTGAGTCGCCAAAGACGGGCGACCCGCTGCGCAAATGGCGCCATCTCGATGTCGACGGCCAGAGCCCGTGGTTCCGCAGCCTCGCGCGCAATAAAAAGTCGGTCTGCATCGACTTGCGCTCCGAAGAAGGCAGAAGGTAGCCAAAAAAAAAAAAATAAAAAAAAAAAAAAAATAGCGAAATACGGCGCTTCATGGCCGATTTTTCTTTAGCCTTGTCAAGAAGCTTGCGCTAGAATCGGACGTGCTCATTGAAAATTTCAAGCCTGGCACGATGGAAAAGTGGGGGCTGGGGCCCTCAGACCTGGAAAAGGCGAATCCAGGCTTGATTTACACGCGGATCAGCGGGTACGGCAGCACGGGCCCGCGATCGACGCTGCCGGGCTTTGCGTCCGTCTGTGAAGGGTACAGCGGGTTCCGGTTCGTCAATGGGTTTCCCGGTCAGGCGCCCGTGCGGCCCAATTTGAGCCTGGGCGACTCGCTCGCGGGCCTGCATGCGGCATTGGGTGTCGTCTTAGGACTGTACGCGCGCGACAAGGTGGCGCGCGGGTCCGGCATCGGCCAAGTCGTCGATGTCGCCATCTATGAGGCCATGCTCAACATGATGGAGGGCACCATCAGCGAATATGATCGCTGCGGTGTCATTCGCCAACCCTCAGGCACAACCGTCACGGGCATCGTGCCAACCAACACGTACCCTTGCAAGGGCGGCAAATACGTCATCATCGGCGGCAACGGCGACAGCATCTATCGCGTAAAAACATGCGAAAAAAAAAAAAAACGCGCAATGGCCCAAAAAAAAGCTCATCTCTTTCTTTTTTCTTTTTTTTTTCGTTCAGCGTCTCATGGCTGCCATTGGCCGCGAGGATCTGGTAAATGGTGACGCGTCACGTCGCGTCCATTCGCGGTTCTGATGCGTCTTTTCTCCTTTTTCTCCTTTTTTTTTTTTTTTTTTTTTTTTTTTTTGGCTAGATTGGCCCCGACTATGAGACCAATGCCGACCGATACAAGCAGCAAGAAAAGATTGACGGTGCCATTGGTAAGCAGGTGGTGCACGAGAGACACACAACCACCTCATTTATCATTGTTTCTTCCATTTTTTTTTTTTTTTAGCTGACTGGACGTCGCTGCATGAGGCCGATCACATCCTGCAGGTGCTTGGCGACGCGTCGGTGCCTGCGGGCAAGATTTACGACACAAAGGACATTGTCGAGGACGAGCACGTGCAGGCGCGCGGCATGATCGAGCAAATAACTGTTGGCTCGAAGGAAGATGGCCGCGGATGGACCGTCAAGGTGCCCGGCATGAGCCCCGTGCTCACAAAGACACCAGGCGCAACGCAATGGGCCGGTAAAACAAATGAATCTGATGGAAATGATGCGCTCAAAATGCCAAATTTCTCAATTTCTCATTTTTTTTGTCATTTTGCCTTGCTTCAGGTCCCGATCTCGGCGAGCACACCAACGAAATCCTTGCAAGCCTCGGCTTGGACACCTCGCAGATCCAGCAATTGGAGGCTGACGGCGTTACCAAGCAGTCGGCGACCAAAGCCGTCTAAAATGTTACAGTACCTTACATTCATCCCTTATAAAAAAAGCAAAATGATTCTTTTTGAGGCACGTCAACTTCCTTGAGGGGGTGCTACTGTACCTAAACCAGGCTCAATTGGGCCCGTCTTGGCCATGTGAACAAGTCGTGGAAGAAGCGTCTTTTGGAGCAAACAAGCGTCATGGCTAAAATCGTACGCAATGGCGCTTGTTTCAAGCGCAAAACTGACAATTCGTTCGTATTTTATTCCACCAAAAGGCACGAGACAGATAAAGAAAGGCGGTGTTAAGCTATGTACGAAAGACAAAAGAGACAGAAAATAGAAAAATAGGCACAGAGACAACGAAAAGAGACGATTGTGCGTGGAGGAGAGGGAAAAAAAAAAGTAGGACAAAGGATGGAAGAAATGTGACGAGAGGGGGGATAAAAGCAATAGAGCAAGGGGGGAGGGCGAGGGCGAGGGGAGTGAAACGAGCGTTTACGTGGCAATCAGATCAGGGAGTTCGGGCAGGGCGAAATCCGCAAAGGGCATCGTGTCGAATTCAAGCTCGTCGTCATCATCGACGGCAAACAGAACGTCCGTGTCCACAGGCTCGTCGGAGAGAAGCGAAACAAGGAGCTCGGCTACGTCAACACGCGCAGAAAAACAAAAAAAGACGGTTAAGAAACGTCAATGATGACGACTAGCCATGCTTTTTCTTACCAATTTCCGAATCATTGAGTTTCGCGGCGATTTCCAATGGGTCCAGCACGTCCTTGTCATCGTCCTCAAAGAGATCGGGCCATGGGAACTCCTCGTCGCCAATGATTGCGCAATCGCCATATTGATAAAAGGAGCTGGAGAAGCTGGACAGATCAATTGGCGTAGCTGGGACGTCGTCGAGTGCTAAAGAGGGAAAATGGATAAAAAATGAAAGTGAGACAATGAGCTCGTTTCACACTTTTGCATGCAAGGCAAGACGCGTTCAAAAAAAAAAACAAGATTTTACGCGTTTCTGGCTTTGGTGCGTGTTCAATGGTGTCCGGAAAGGCGGGGATATTTTCCTTGTTGTCGTCTGTGATGTGGCGATGAACGGCGGGTGCGGGCGTGGGGACGTTGAGCTGACGCGGTTGCAATGCGCCCTTGCTTTTGCGTTTCGATGTGTTTTGGCGCTCCGGGTACGCAAAGGACTGCTGTTGCCGCATCGGCAGCGCGAGCTGGCCCGTCTTGGCCGAATCGTACGCGTCCATAGACACCGACTTGCCAAACATGCCGAAATCAAGCGCGTCCACGCCATCAGGCACATAATCGTTTTCTAAAAAGAGCAAAAAAAGAGAGAAAAGCGCAGCCTGGTGAGCAAGCCATACTGCCAACGACCAGCTAATTTTACCTTGTTCGTGGCCAAAGCCGAATTCAACTTCGACACCGCCGCTGTGGGGGCGCTTTGACGCGGGCGCATCCACAACTAATCGCGAAAAATAAGAAAATGTCAAACGATGCTGCCCAATTGCCGCTTCTAAGCAGCATCTTACGCATCTTACGGGGAAGTGGACGCTTCAATGGGGTTTTGAGAGTGTCCTTTGATTTTCCTATGGGAAAAGCAAAGAGTGTCAAGAACCAATTTTGCGATATTTGCGATTTTTACGATTACCCTTTTCGCTGAGGGGCGTGCGATGGGCCTGGTTCACATTCTTGTCCTTCAGTAGCGCGATGCCCTTGCCGCTGGCTCGTGTGGCGAGGTGCTCTTTTGTCAAGGCTGGCTCATCATTCTCAGAGTTGTTCTCTTGATGGCGTTGCCGGCCCGCAACGTCAAACGGCCGCAACATTGTTCAAGAAAGGTCAGAGTCGGGGGTGAGAGGGAGTGGCGGCGATGCACGACAATAAAGGTGAAGCAAAAGAAACAAAAAAAAAAAGAATAAAACGAAAAAAAGAGGGTGCGCGAAAGAATAAAAGGGGAAAAAAAAAAAAAAACAGGGAAAATTGAAAAAGTGGGCAAACAAAAAAATAACAAGGCGGTGTTTTCTGCAGACGCGTCTGGACTTGAGGCACAGCCGACTGTTGCCAAACCTCAGCCAATGGAAAAGTCCAAACCCTCCAAAATAGTAACACAAGGCAAGGAGAGCACAACCACCTCTCTCTTTCGTTTATTTCATGACGACCAAATCCTGAGTGACCTGTTGTCATGCATATCCCAATGTCATTAAAAAAGGGGCCAATTTCCACAGAAAATATCATTAGGCGCCGGGCATAGGGCTTGTGGGGCCAAATGCCACCCCACCGGACGGCCCAGCGTCGTCAGCGCGCTCGTTTAGCTTGTGAAAGAAGTTCTTGATTTTGGTAGCGAATTGTTTTAGAAAAGCAGCCATGGTGTGAAGAAAACTTGGAAGAAAATGTAAAAAAAAAAAGCCCCTTAAATAGAGAAAATTGCGCGTGGGAAGCAATTCTGCTTCCGAGGTCCAAGCCAATGCATCCAGATGCCCGTTATCGGTTGCTCTTGCGCAGCCATGAGGGACCATTGGCACAATTCCAGGTACAAGACGCCATGTAACCTCAGTTTGTAGCCTGTCACGGCCTTCATGTGGCACGTTATGGCCATCGGGTCGCACGATATGTACGACCTACATGTGGCCATTGTGGCACGAAAATCGCCGTCATTTGCATGGACACGCGCCAAATGGTCATCAAGCACTGCAAGCCATTGGTGCGCCGAAATCGACGAAAAATCACGCATTTTTATTACGTCACTTTTTTGGCATTTACACTTGGACCTGTCCAAAGGCCTGATCCCAGAATTTGATCTATAAAACATTAAAAAGGGGGGCATTTGTGAGAAATGAAGTCAATGTTACCATGAATCAAGCTCTTACTTCAAGAGCCAAGGTGTCCAGATACACCTTTTCCAACGCCTTGAGTCGCTCGGGGTCCTCCGTCGACAGATGATCGACGAGCGCCGCGGACTCATCGACAAACTCGGCAAACTCATCGTTTGTCCAATTGCTGATGAGCTCGCTGATCGTGTCGTGGTGTGAGGCATTGGTCAAGTCTGCCGCCGCCTTATGCTCCTTTTCCATGGCTTTGGCGTGATTCCACGCATCTGAGGAACAAATATTAAAAAAAAAGAAGGTCATGAGCTCTACCCAAAGAATTCAATTCTATGATTTTTACCAAAAAACACCTTTTCCATGGCCCAAACGCACACGAGGCCCTCGCCAAGATCGCAATGCGACTCACGGCCAACCTTTTGGTGAAAGTCAATATAGCGGTGTGTCCAGGGTGCGACACCGTGCGACGGCAACGCCTTGTAGGCGGGGCGTGCAAGCAATTCCGTGAACATTTGGCACTCGCGGAACACATTGGACGTTGCAAACGACAGGAATTTCATCGTGCGTTGCGCGTGCGCCTCCGTGTACGTGGGATCCACGTCCCCCGCGTCGCGCGTGTCGCTGAAAAGCGAAATGCGGCTGATCAAGTGGCCCATAAGGCGCGTGTACCCTAAAAAAAAGGCGCGTCAATCGCCCGTATTTTCCCATCCATGCACTTTTGTCATACCATTGGTGTAGCCGCGATCCTGCTCGATCCAATTGCGCAGGTGTTGCGGCTCAATTGTATGCCTAAAACGCAAAAAAAAAAAAAAAAGGTAAAAATCCAAAAGGGTGCCAGGTCGCCACGTTGATACTTGCTTCCCCTATTTTTTTACCTGCCAACTTGGTCCAGGAACTCGTGGCGGGTCGCTTTTTCGTACGCGCTCTTGTCGAGCGCAAGCAGGTGGTCGGTGAGCTTCATGAGGTAGTGAAAAAGAAAAAAAAAAGAGGGAAAAGCAAAAAAAAAAAAAATAAAATAAGACAAGCGGGGTTTTGGCACTTTAACAATGGAACCCCGTTTCAGCTTGGATCGCAGTGCATTGTTGGGGACAGCACGTGCGCGCTTGAGTGAGCTGCCAATTCCCATTTTACTGCCTCGATTTGACATTTAGGTCCCCTTTCACCTTCCCGGACTGCGCCCCTCTCTCAAACATGGATGCCAAAGCGCCATGTAATCTTTTATGAGTCACAGAGTGTGGACAATGGGTTCACGAGCGGGGATTGAAACGCCATCCAGGCACGGCTGAATAGCCAAAGCAGGGCCATGCATGATCCTGTGCCTGCTTCCTTGCTTTCTCATCTGCATGTACGCATTGCAGGACGAGAAATGGCACCCGCATGTGCGTGGGAAGCTGCTCACATGAACCTTATTAGCATTGACCCTGGGTACACTGTTGAATCTTTTGTTTTATTTTTTACATTTGCTTGCGTTGCGCGAGCCAACAATGGGCCCCTTGGCACCGTGGCCAGTCTTGTGGGACACTGACGCGTGATGCACAAACGCGGTCGGTGGACGCGTCATATTGTACCTTGTTGAGCTAGTGTCCAATGTACGCGCTAAAAATTTGATTTTCAATCCTCTTTTTGTTACGAATGGATATGATGGCCTCAAACTTAGCTTGATGCTTTCAGGATCCACCAGAGGCAACGAGTCCAAATTTGACAGAGATCGAAGCAACGTAACGTGAACAATCGCAAATCAAAGATGTTCAGAAAGTTTATTGCATTGCTTGATATTTTTTGGACTGACAGGGCAATAACTTCTGCGTACATGCTGTAGGTCATTGCCATTGTAGTTGCTTGCTGTGGGCAAAAGATGGTAGGTTGACCAAGCGGCCGATGAGAAAAAAAACGTTTTGAGCATTTTTATAGCCTTTTGGTTGCTTTTGAATGAACTTTCAACCCATTAGGAACTCCACTCTTTGAAAAAAGAGTCCCTGGCCTACTCGTTCAAATGAGCCCACTCCGGGGACGCTACGACCACTGGATGGCGCGCAAGACCAATCTTCAAAAATTGCGAATTTCCAAGGGATACAGTCGCGGATTTTGGAAGAACGAATTTTATGCCCTCAGATCGCCACGTCATTCAATTACATGGTAGATAGCCATCATTCACCGACAATCATGCAATAAAATCCAGGGGTCCATTTACCCGTTTTGGAGTAAAATGTAAATACCAGTGATTTTGGCCTAATTTTCGCGTCAAGGCTAATTTGACGAGGATTGGTCAAAACGCCGCGAAATGAACACCATCAGAAAGAGAACGATTTGACGCGTTTATGGACACCAATGATCGTGAAAAAAGCGTGTTACGGCGGAGTTGGCATAGAGACAAAAACAGGCCCCTATGGGGTCCATTTTCGACGCGTCAAAAACCGCGTCTTTTTTTGTACTACGCGCTCCTTGTCTATTGTAAATTTATGCACCGGGGTCAGCTCTTTCTGCTGGACGCGTCGGCGCACCTCTCTGAGCGCGTTTTTCACGTGTAATTCGCGGTTAAAGATAAATCTAAATTAATCGATTGCTCTGTAACGAGCAGATAAATCGCGCTCGTTTTGGCGCTTTCGTTCGTTTCTCCGTTGGATGCACCTTCGGGGCAAGTTTCCTGCGATTCCAAAGACCCAAGATTCAATTTTTTTGTTGGACGGCCCGTCTCGGGATGAATTTTGATTTATGCATAATATGCCTCAAAAATGCGCGACATGTGCAAGCCTGATGCCAGTTTCACAATGGAAGGCGTTTCAGGGCTGCACCGTGCCTGGTTGGCAAGTTGCAAAGAGGATCAGCACTAAAATACGATTAAACGCCAAAATTGTTTTCCTAAAGTGCGAAACTAACGATGCCAACCTTTGTACATTGGTTTGTATCCACGAGATGCAATAACTGGTTTTGAATTTGACGGAGATCGAACGAATGTAACGCCAGGAATCGCGAAAATGATTCACTTTGACATTTTTTATATGCATGCAAAGAACGCTTCCTTGTTCCGCAACATTTTAGACGGGACATTCACCGAAAGAAATAAGCGAAATTGGCATGTTGCACAATAAGCACCATGAAAATCCCAGAAAATCCCGTCGCGACGGCCAGCGACGGCCTTCATTGGTCCGAGACTCGACTCAATGATTCGAGAACGCGCCGCCTTCGACCCAAAACGTGCTCGTCACGCGTGTTTGACGCCCATCACGGATAAAACACTCATTTTTTTAAGCTTGGAAGCCAAAGATTGATATATTTAATGTTCTATAAGACGAGATTTTCATCGGCCCAAAGCTTGAAGGTTCGGTCGGTGCCCGTGGATGAGATAAACTTGCCGTCATTGGAAATGTCGATGCTCTATGTTTTATGAAATCAAAGAAAATGTGAGATTTTCGTGCAAATGCCATTTGTGCAAGGGATCAATGGCTTACCGTGACCTTGTCGTGGCCCTGTAGGGTCTTGATGAGTCGATAGTCGTCGCCCGAAAACATTTTGATGGTGCCGTCATAGCCGGCGGTGGTCAAATATGTGCCGTGCAACGGGTTGCCGGACGGCGGGGCAAATTTGACGTCGCTGACGAGCGATGTATGCGTGGCGATGGTGTAGATGTTCTGCAGCATACGCAGGTCCCAGATCTTCACCGTATTGTCGCCGCTCGCAGACGCGAGATGGTATCTAAAAGCAGAAAAGGGTCAGGTTTTTTCCTTTTTTTTTAAAAAAAAATCTGCCTTACCCATTTGTCGACCAATCCAATCCAACAATCTCCTTGATGTGACCCTCGAGCGCCATGGCAGACCGCCCTGTTCGCAGGTCCCAAAGGCGGCCGTTGCAGTCAAAACCACTAAAAAACCAAAAAAAAAAAAAAAAAAAAAAAAAAAGATCAGCAAAAATCACATTTCTACCCATTTATTTTTTTTTTTTACCCTGTCGCGACGAGGCTGCCGTCCTGCTGGAAAGCCAATGTATACACCTCGCGAGTATGGCCCTCCTGGACGAGCAATTCCTGCTGACGCTCAACATCCCATAGGCGCCACGTGCCGTCAAAGCCTGCGCTGCCAATGTATCGTCCGGACGGGTGGAATCCGATGCGCGCGACGCGGCCGACGTGGCCCTCGAGTGTCGCAAGTGCAGACGTGCTTTCGAGGCTCCAAAGACGGATGTTTCCTTCGCCACCACTGGTCGCCATGTTGGCCGCTGCGCTCGACAAGTTGAGCGTGGCATCCGGGTGGAAGGCAACGCCGCCGATGCGACCGGCATGGCCCGCCAGTGTCGTCACAAGCTCGCAATTGGGCACAGACCACACCTTGCACGCGCCAGACCATGCACCCGTCAGCAGCAACTGCGAATTGGGCGAAAACGCGCATTGTGACACTGGCCGTTCGTCCGCCAATTGCGACGACCAACCGGAGAATCCCTAGAAAAATGTAAAACAGATGGGGGCGAACAAAGAGAGTGAGTGCCCTTGTCCTTTTTTTTTTCTTCTTGAAAATCGACATTTTTACCTTGAGTTGTGTATGCAATTCCTTGCGCCCGGCCTTGAGCTGTGGGAGTTGTACTTCTGCTTCGATGGCCTGTTGGCGCAGACGGTCTTTGGCGCGAGGCAGCGAGTACGTGGTGATAAAGCGGCGACATTCGAGCAATTCGTCTGATCCGGGCGTAAAAAACTCCTCGTCTTCATTCTCGGACTCGGACTCGGACTCCATCGTCACTTTGCCGCCGTCGGCCATCTGCGACAGCAAAAACCGCAGTCGATCGCGTCGTTCACCAGGCTAAATCGTTCAAAAGAGGGAGCAAAATTGAAAGAACAGAGTCAGTTGGCGTTCTTTTCACCTTTACATCCTCTCCCCTTCCTCCAATTGGCTGTGCACTTACCCCTTCGGCAAAGAGACATTGTGGCTCGCCCAAGTCGCGCAGTCGCTGGCGTACACGGCCGTCGTCCGTGGGCACGGCAAGGTCGCGCGCACGTTTCCTTCGCTCAAACTCGGCCAACACCTGCTCGTTGCCCTGCAAACCGCCTGCACCTTCGCCCAATTCGGCTAAAAATGAAAAAAAAGAGTAAATACGACGTGTTTTTTCTTGTAGACCGTTAAAAAAAAAAAAAAAAAAAAAAAAAAAAGGGCTTACCAAGAGCGTCAAAGTCGATTCCGCCCGTGTTGCTTGCCGCTGCCTTGATAATGGCGTCCTGCTGCGCGGCATCGTCGTGTTTGAACCTTTTGGCGGCCGATTCTTCCAGAGAGCCAAAGTGTACGCGTGGCTTCGCAGCCAATTTGGCCAAATTCGAGTCTTGATCAGCCATGGCAAAGGGAAAGAACAAGAGAAAAGAGGAATTGAAAGGTTGTTGCGGCGCCAAACAAGCGATAATTTGTTGGCTATAAGCACTTTCCTAGTATGACAATGCCTAAATCTAAACGAAATAAAGCACAATTGATCTCGACGTGTTTGAATCCCCCTTGTTCTTTTTTTCTTTCACCTTTTTTTGTTCTTTCCATGGCTAGTAGCACCTTACGGCAGCGCCGCCAGCAGCCTGACATCAAGGAGCAAGTGCCTGCTCCGTCGCCACGCACGGATATGAAGAAGGTAGACGCGCTTTGGCGCGAATTCTCGCTCGTTTTGTTACTGATGAGCTTTCTCGTGTCGAATTTTTGTAGGTGACCCAGCTGCAAAAGCAGCGCACACAAGAGCTAAAGAAGGGCCACCGCCTAAGTTTTGTTCTGGTCGCGCTTCTCAGCACGTTTACGTCATTTTACAAGCTTTGGTACCCTGCCGAAGTCGTGTAAGCGTGCTTTTCACTTTTTTACCCCCCTGTTTTAAGCTCACGTTATTCTTTCTCTCGCTCTTTTCAGCTTTGACGAGGTGCATTTTGGCAAGTTTGCAGGGTATTATCTGCGCCGATCGTACTTTTTCGACGTGCATCCGCCCCTTGGCAAGCTGATGTATGCTGCGGTCGGGTATTTGATTGGCTACGATGGCCACTTTGAATTTGACGACATTGGCGACAGCTACATTGAGAACAATGTGCCGTTTGTGTCGCTGCGCGCGCTGCCTGCCACGCTCAACGTTCTGAGCGTGTGCCTCGTGTATGCGATCATGAAGCAATCCGGCTATGCAACCAGCGTGTGTTTCATCACGGGCGCGTTCCTCGCCCTCGACAATGCCCTCGTCGCTCAAAACCGCCTCATCATGCTCGACGCCAGCCTCATCTTCTTCATGCTCACCGCTGTTTACTCGTACATCCGCTTCCGCAAACTCAGATACCAGGAATTCTCCACGGCTTGGTGGACGTGGCTTTTTGCCACGGGCGTTGGCCTCGCACTCACTCTCAGGTATGGCCGTTGGAGCGCAAAAAAAAAAGGTGAAATCATGCTTGTTGACGCGTTTTTATTTCTTTTTTTTTTTTGTAAAAAGTGTCAAGATGGTCGGTCTCTTTGTGGTGGCAGCCATTGGTATTTGCGTGCTTGTGGAGCTGTGGGATCTGCTGGATGTGCGTCGCGGATTGCAAATTGCGCATTTCTGGCGTCATTTCTATGCTCGCGCCGTCGCGCTCATTTTTGTGCCTGCGTGTATCTATCTCTTTTGGTTTTACGTGCATTTTGCCATTCTCGTTGAATCCGGCCCCGGCGACTCGTTCATGTCATCGCATTTCCAGGAGACATTGCGCAACAGTGCGACCAAACTCAAATCTTTAGGTATTTTCGCAGAAAAAAAAAACATGACAAAACAAGAAAAAGAGGGACAATTGGACTCATTTTTTTTTTTTTGGGTGCGGGGGTGGTAGACGTCCATTTCTATGACAATATCACGATCATGCACCGCGGCACCGAGGCGTTTTTGCACTCTCACGCGCTTGAATACCCATTGCGCTACGACGACGGGCGCATCAGCAGCAAGGGCCAGCAGGTGGTGGCTGTTGAGACTGCGGACGAGAATAGCTGGTGGCAGGTGCTTCCCACGGAGGATGCCGCGCAGGACACGTCAATTGACTGGACTGACCGCGCTCTGCACCACAATGACATCATCCGCCTGCGCCACATCGCCACCGACTCGATCTTGCTCACGCATGACGTCGCGTCGCCCTTGCTGTCGACCAACGAGGAGGTCACCACCGTCGCCCCAGGCGTCAGACACAACGAAACCTTGTTCAAGGTCTCGCTCGAGGACCCAAACAATATAAACACATGGCAAACACACATGACACCCTTCCGCCTCCTCCACCAAGACACACAAGTCGCCATCTGGACACACGACAAGAAGCTACCCGAGTGGGCAAACCACCTGCAAGACGTCAATGGCAACAAAAACCTTAATGACAAGACAAATTATTGGATCGCCAACGAGATCCAGGGCAAAAATGGTACATGCGTGTGGCATTGAAGAGAAAAAAAACACACTCAATTCCTCGTTTTTTTTTTTTTTTTGACGCCAATCAGCGACGGAGATCAATATGAACAAGAAGCAGCAGGTCAAGTCGATGCTTTTCCTGCGAAAGTTCCTGGAGCTGCAAATGCGCATGTTCAGCCATAACGCGGGCCTGACCAAGCCGCATCCCTACCAATCGCAGCCGCACTCATGGCCACTTTTGCTGCGTGGCATCTCGTATTGGTCAAAGGACACCACGCGCGAGCAAATCTACATGACGGGCAATGTCGTTGGCTGGGGCCTTGCCATCCTCAGCGTCCTCGTCTATGCGTCCGTCTGGCTCGCCGACACTGTTGCGCGCCATCGCGGTATCGAGCCCATTGATGGTCGTAAGTTTTGGCTCAAAAAGAGAATGAAAAAAGAGACGCGATGCGACTCAAAAACACCAACTTTTTCTTTGTTTTTAAAAAAAAAATATGTAGCGGTGCGTCAGCGCTTCGTGAACAATGGTGGCTTCTTCTTTCTTTTGTGGGCGCTGCATTACGTGCCGTTTTACATCATGGGCCGTGTGCTGTTCCTGCATCACTATCTGCCGGCGGCCGTGTGCAGCCACCTCGTGCTCGGTGCCATGCTTCAATTCGTCTTTGTCGACGGCATCGACTCGCCCGTGTCCCAATTGCAGCGCAACAACGACGCCGCACTGCATCGCCACACTACCATCCTAGACTACATGAACGCCATCCCCAGCAATGCCACTTACATCGTCTTTGCCACCCTCCTCGCCTTGCAAATCGCCATGTTCGTCTTCCTGGCACCAATGACCTACGGATCCCCCGCCATGGACGTCCAGCAGGTTCTTCAACACAAAATTTTGCCTGACTGGGACCTTCAATTCGGTAAAAAAAAAAAAAAAAAAAAAGTGACATGAACGCGTATATTCCTGATGCTCACCTGTTTTTTTTTCTTTTTTTTTTTTCTTTGATGAATTGCAGCCAAATGATGGTTTTTTTTTTTTATTTAGCTGCTGTATCTTTAAGACCATTAAAAAAGCGTTTTTCTCTCCATGCTGCCCATCATTGGTGCGTCGTTTGAGTCGTTGACAACCACGCCTCCCATAAAAAAAATGCGCTTTGGCATGGGGCCGTCTTCTTTTGGTAAAAAATGAGATACATTGCGCTGACCCGGTGGCGAATGGAAAAAAAATTAAGAGTTGCAGGCGCTTTTAATCGCGTGTGCCACTTTTTTTTTTTGCTTTTTTGTTTTTCTTTTCTCTTGTTTATTCCTTGTTTCTTGCGTCTCATTCCGTTTGCCCCCCTCTTTTCTCTTCATACCATGTCTCTTCGTGCCTTCTCTGCCCGCCTCGTGCGCTCCTCTGCTCCCTTGAACAAGGCCGCCTCCTTTGCCGCCTTCCGTGCCTATGCCAGTACGTAAAAAAAAATAATTCCGTGTGGGGTCCGTTCTTTGTGAGACGTCAACTCACGTCGATTGCACTTTTCTTTTGTTTCTTTTTTTTTTGAAAAAAAAGCCAAGAAATACACGCCTGACCACGAATGGATCTCTCTGGATGGTGAAATTGGCACCATGGGCATCACAGACTTTGCCCAAAAGGCGCTTGGTGACGTTGTCTTTGTCGAATCCCCTGCTGTTGGCGACCAAGTTGGCAAGGATGGTAAGGAAAAACAAGGCGCAATCGCGCGCGACAAGGGAAATAAACGCGCCGTGCTGATTCGATTTATTTTAAAACAGATCAAATGGGTGCTGTCGAATCCGTCAAGGCTGCCAGCGACATCTTGTCGCCCGTCAGCGGTGAGGTCGTCGATGTCAATGACAATCTCAGCGAGGAGCCCACCTTGATCAACAGCAGCCCCGAGGCCGATGGTAAGAAAATCGGGCGGAGAGTGCCTAGTGCATGCGCATCAAGAAGAGCACTATCCTTATACTTTTTTTCTCTATTACTCCAGGCTGGATTGCCAAGATCAAGCTGTCCGACCCCTCGGAATTGGACGGTCTCTTGGATGAGGCTGCCTATGCCAAGCACTGCGAGGAGGAAGAGCACTAGAAAAAAAAGATCGCAATGACGCTCCCTCCTTTTTTGATACATCTTTCTGAATAATAAAAAAAAAAGTTCATGCCCACCCCATTTGCTCATTTGCGCATTTTTCGGTGTTTTGACGTTTTGGAGAGATGATACAGGATGTTGGTTTTATTTCTTTGCTTCTGCCGCGACGCGATGATCGTACAGCACGGAAAGTGCGCGCTGGCCGACGGCAAACAGGACAAGGCCCCACACGGCAGTGTATTTGAGCGTCTCAAAGATGTTCCATCGCGTCCAGTACAGATAAAACATATAGTCCGTCACGCCAAGCGCGACCACAAAGGCAACAATCCAGTGCGCACCGCCGCGCTCGCGGTTGCTCAGACCAGAAACAACAGAATTGGGCGTGATGCCAATCAAGGACCACTTCAAAATGGGGAAAAAATGAGAAAAAGATATAAAGTGAGTTTCGCGTCCGCCTCCCCGCGCTAAAAAATATCACAGCGGCTCAGGGCAGCACTTGGCCCCGTGTCTTCACCACCATACACCCCCACCCCCCCCCACTTACGCCAACGACAAGCAAAAGCCAAGGAGACAGCGTCACCAGCGCAAACAATTGTGAAAACCACGTCGCAGGCATCGTCTCGGCAGCGCGGAACTGATGATGAATCTCGGGCTGGATGGTGAACACGTCGTCCTGACCAGCGGCAAGCGCCGTGGCCACCAGGCACGCTAACGACAGCGTTTTCAAGGCAGTGTTGTGCATATTCGTCAAAAAGAAAAGAACACCAAGGAATAAAAAGAAAAGAGGAGGGACGGCGGTCGAGAGTGAGAGAGAGACGCGGGGGGTATGGCCAACAAAAAAGAAGAAAAAAGAGCAATTGCGAGCCCTTGGCACACAAGACGCTCTTTCAATCCATTGACAACTCGCGCTCCCATTGGCTGCCGCCCCGCGATCTCTTCGCAGACGAGCAAAAAGTTCGCCCGAAACCAACTACCTCGCGCCATAGTCGACGTCAATATTTTTCAGAGATTGAATCGCCCATTCCTGAGAAAATGTATTTTACATGAAAACAGGATCAAATCGTCCCCGTGAAGGCTAAATCGCCGAATTCTCAACGCCATCTCTCCAAAACACAAGCGCTTTTACCGTCTTTGATCAGAGATTCATTTGAGGCAACTCGCGCGTCGATACGTTGGGCTGTTGTCGCGTACGGTACCAGAATGAAAAAGATCTTATCCCCTTTTTGCAGGGCGCATCCTCCGGATCTTGTTCATCACATCCTATATTTGAGCTAGAGGATGCTGAACACAATAATCCAACGACGGTGTCAAGTTTTTTCAGAGAGTCCTCCTGAGAAAATGCATTTTTTATAAATTCAGGGCCAAATCAGGTTCAAACCGATCACTGAAGGCTAACTCGCCGAGGACTCGAAGCGATGTCTCCAAATCAAAAGCGCTTTTACCGCGTTTTGCAGCTAATTCATTTGAGGTGACTCTCGCGTCGGCCGTCGGGGCGCTCAGCCGTTGCCGCAGTACGAGACAAAATGCTGCTGGTCTTACCACGCTTTACGCCTAAGAAACTGGCGCTTCATCAGAAACTTGCTCTTCTGATCTAGGCCTCTAGGGATGTACCGGTATTTCAAACATGTGTTTGAAAGCTTGTTTGAAAAAGCTTGGTTTGACTCAAGCTCAAACATGCAAAATTTTATCTCAATCAAGCTCAAGCTTTTTTTTTGGTATTTGAAAAGGCTTGAAAGCTTGAAAAAATAATGAAGAAGTACCTATGATACGTATGCTCTGAATTTTCATCATTTTGGTGGCGTGTTCTTCAATTTTTTCTTGAGACTTTTTGCATTATTTTCAAGCTTTCGGACAAGCTTTTTCAATCAAGCTCGTTCGGCTTGAATCTTGAGCTTGAAGCTTGATTTGTTCTTTATTATGAGGAATTTCACAGGGAGATCATAGATGTTCAGCATGGGTGATCTTGTGCAAAAATATTTTCAAGCGTTTTCATGCTTTTCAATCAAGCTCGCTCGACAAATCCGATATCAAACGAGCTCAAACAGATCTTTTTCAAACAAGCTCAAGCAGCTTACTGTAGAATGAGCTTGAATTTGTTTGAAATACATCCCTATTCTGGTCACAAATTTGATCCAGTTGATGGTATCATATCATACTGTAAAGTCAATTTTCCAACAACAGTGTTAATTTTTTGTTCGCAAATCGGATCACCCAGTCTCGAGAAATCTCGAAATTCGTGTTTGCTAGTGAAAACCCAGCGCCAAATAATACTGTATTACCGGTATGTATTTTACGCGTTTCTTTTCCCGATGATGAACTTGGTCACGTTGCGCCAAATTTTGGCTAATGGCAGGCAGGCGTCATCAGTACAGTAGTAAGCAGCTGTTGAATATGATACTGTATCATGCGAATATAAATGAAACCAGTTTCATTGATGGATTGCTATCATAAAAAAAATTCGCAGAAAAAATCCACTGTTTCATCAAAATTTTTGATCGCAATTTGCTCGACAACAACAACAGTCAACTGTATTCTCTACTGTAATAAATCAGTGATTTTTATTGCTTGCAGTTTTTTTGTTAACAAACAGGGAGACAAAGCACCACCTATGATACTGTAATGGGATGAATTGCGGCGGCGCGCTAGCTTGGGTTTTAACTTTTTGCATCGGTCATTTTTTCATTTCAGGCTGCAGCAGCAGCACGCAGCCCATCACTTACCGCACAAAAGTACAGTATTGTGCAAAATAAAAAAAATTATGATAAAAAATTAAAAAAAATAAAAATTCCATGCAATCCACGCACTTAATTTGGAAGTATCAAACCTTAAATTTTTGCAAAAAATCTTGCCCAAAGTAAGCAATTATGAATATCACAGTCGATCGCCGTTCATGCGTCACTCTTTAGGCTTTTTTTTCGTTGGGGCGACGACTGGCCATTTTGTCAGCCAATAGCAAATAGTCGGAGTTACCTGTTTGGGATGCATTGATCACTCGGAGTTCGAAATTTCCCAAATTTGGCATTTTCTGAGATTGAAATGTGTGACCCCTGAGTGACCCCTGAGTGACCCCTGAATTTTTTAAAAGTGGTCGTACAGTAGCGCTTTGGGGGTTTACGTAAGCTTTTTTGTTGCAATTTTTTCGCTAAATGCGATGCAGGTACTGTATTTTTGAGCAGGGTCGACCATGCAGATGACGAAACGAATGCAAAATAGTACTGTACAAATAGGATGTTTCTGGCATTTTCGAGTCCAAAAAAATCAGGCGGCTTCGTCTTGAACAGTGAGCCGTAATTCATGCTGCCGTGGCGCATTTTTCATTGGCGTGCAATGTCAGGATTAGGGATGTTAAATCGAGAATCTCGCTCGAAAATCTCGAGGGTTCGAGACGAGATCGAGACGATCGAGACGACCTGAATCTCGCTCGTCTCGATCGACAAGAAAGTAAAATCTCGCTCGTCTCGCTCGAATCTCGAACAAAAAAAATTAGGTTAGGCGTAATGTTTCATCATGTATTTTAGATTACTGTAGTGGTGTGGTGCAATGGGAAAAAGCTTTGTCTTGGCACTCAGGATGTGAAAGGTTCAACTCTTGTCTTTGTGTCGAGTTTTTTTGGTGGATTTTTCACCCCACCAGACAAAGTTTTGAAGAAAAATGCTCGAGTTTTGTCATGTGACATTCTCGAATCTCGCTCGAATCTCGCTCGATCTCGACCACGAGAATCTCGATCGAGATCGAGATGACCCAAAATTTTGTCGAGACGAGACGAGACAAGGTGAATCTCGTCTCGCTCGCTCGAATTAACAACCCTAGTCAGGATCCGCCCCGCGTTCCCGACATGTGCCACGCCTTTTTGACCCTTTTTCCTCTTTTTTCTTTTGCGTGCATCGCTCGCTTCCTCACCCCACTCGCTCCTCACGCCACCATGACCATCCGCCCTTGCCTCGTCTCTTTGCCCCCTTTCTGGCTTACCGGTACCGCCCACGAATGCCCTTCCTTGCCTTGTTCTGTCTCGCGCGTGCCCCACTCCTTTGGCCGCGCCCTCTTTCCTTTTTTTTTTTGGGAATTGCCCATCCAGCTTCCGCCGCTGACACTTTTGGAAGCCCGACTGGGCAATCCCCATCATCGGCTGCCCATTTAAGCAGCCGCTTCCCCTTTCCCCTTTTTTCCCCTTTTTCTTTACCTGATCATTCCCCTGTTTGCCGCACCATCCCCTGTCCCTTTCCTTGTCCCAATAAAAGCTCATTGTCCGAATCATGCACCACAGCCCATCGCCAAGGCATCGACAGCGCCGTGAGAGCATTTCCTCGCTTGACGAGGAATTGCTCGAACTAGGCATAGAGGTCGATGTCTCCACGCCAGCCCCCGCGCCTGCATTGTCCCCGGACGTGACGCCCGAGGTCCAGCAAACGCGTGCGCCTGACATGCAAACAGGCTGTAAAAAAATTTCTGGAGGCACAGCGGGTCGGCAAAGTTTGAAAATCGCGCTCTTTGGAGTTTAAAAGAAAAATGAGTACGCTTCTGTGCAATGTATGATACGTAGGGCGATGCTTCATGCATTGAAATTATACTGTAGAGGAGCGCGGTGTCAGTTTCTCTCCACTGAGATGGTGACGACATCTAAAAATGGTCAGATCAAATGCTTCATTTGTGTGCAAAAATCCAAAACAGATGAAAATCGTGCGTTTTTGCGTTTTCTCGAACACTTGCTGAGGAGCTGACTGATTTTTTTTCTCGCTTGCAGAAGCTCAAAATTTTATTTGCTAGTAAAATAATTGATAAGGACGGAGCCAGGATACGTTCTCAGTGATGTCTAGATGCGCGCGGCCGCTCTCTGTGTTGAGCATCACGGCATTACTCGTGTTGGGGTTGTTGCCAACTTGGCCGCGCATTTCCTTGCGGCGCGTGTAGCGGAAGTTCTCGTGGAAGGCCTTGTACGTCTGGTCAATGATAAGGTGACCCGCCAATGTGGTTCGCAAACGGAATTGGCACTCAAACGTGTCCGGCTACAATCAAAAAAAAGAAGGTGAATAGGGCTGTTGTGGCGCGGCATGTGAGGCAAAGCGCGCGCTTACAATGACAAGAAGCGGGTTGCCGGAATCCGTGGTGACGCTTATGTTTGCGTCTTCAAGTTCGAGCGCATGGAGCTGAATATGGCCAGAGACGGCGCGAGCAAACAAATAGCCTTGGGTCACGTTGACATTGCCGCTGATGATGCCTGAATGGGTGCTCAGGGACATTCTAGGGGATGCCAGTGACCGGTAGGCCAAGATGTTGCCGTGCTTTGTCGCCACATCGAGCTCGTTGCGGAACTTGTGGCTGTAGACGAACTTGATGTCCGTTTGCACAAATTGCATCTTCAGCGATGCTAGTGCGTCTGCATTTGGTAGAATCACATACATGTTGAAACTGTAGCAGCCGGGGTGATCAGGCCGCGAGCTCGTCTATGCAAATAAAACAAGATGTATGATAAAGAGCCATTTTCGTCTAAAATGATCAGGGCGGGCCTACGTGAAGCGTGTAATTGGCCGCACCTAGCTCTTCATTGATGGACTCGGAGATACGGAAATCAGGCAGAATATCCTTTGAGCTGACATCGACCATGAACACGACCCTGGTGTTGGTCGCGGATTCGTCAATGTCAAATTCCACCAGGCCTTGCTATGATTCACACAGAAAACAATATGCGGATAAGCATAGGAGGAGCAAAACGGGAAGGAGGTATACTTACGTCCATGGTAAAGGCGTCGTTCATCTCGTGGAAGATACCTAGGGAGGTGATGGACGAGTCGAGATTAAAAGTCATTGGGATGTCCAATGGGATGGCGGGCCCGCCGTGGCAATATTCAGGATATTGCACTTGGTGCGTGACAAAACCAATGGGGACGTGGTCATTTGCAATATCATCTTCCAGCGTCATAGAGCTTTGATGGTGACTGATCCAAGGCGCTGCATATTTGAACACGAATAAAAGCGTCAGGGCCACACCACACAAGAAACAAGCGAATTGGCGGGCAACGCCGCTGCGCCGCAAACGCGCACGCTCCTCATCGAGCTGGCTCAGATCGATCGCAGTTGCGGCATGCTCAGGCAGCGATAACTTAGTCGACATCGCGGCGGAAAAGAGAAAAAAAGGTGAGAATGAGAGGGAAAAAAAAGGGGGGGCGAGGCGAGCGCAAAAATCCGCCCCTTTCTCTTTCAAAAATGTTGCGCATGTCGTACAGGCTAGCATGCTTGCTGCGTCTTGTGGCACAGTGCACAAAAAGCTTGAAAAAATCCGGCATTCCGTGTGACACGTTCGCACAATCATCGCAACGTCAATGGGCCAAGGTTCATTGGACACGTTGGAGCGCGGCTATTTGAGAAAAGGTGAGTGATGGCTGCGGAATCGGGGATCTCAATCAAGTTTCAGAGTTTCAAGGCACGATGCAGGTGCCTGGTTTTTTACAGTTTGCATGGTAGCATTGAAAAAGGATGTAAAGAGAGCGGATGATTGTTTATTGGTGGTGGCAAACGCCCAAAAAGAAAGATGTGGAATAATGAAAAGAGAGGAGCGACGCACTTGCTGTGCTTTCTAATCCATCAAGCTAGAGGGCGCCCACATGGCCTAATAAAAAAAAAAGAGTGCGGATGAGTAAACCAAGCATACAAGCATGCGTCGCGTCGCGTCGCGCCCCGTCCATTTTTTTTTTTTTTTGCTTTTTTTGGTGGTTTTCTTACGACTTCTGTTCCGCCGGAGACCATCATCATGTTTACGTGGTTGAAGCCAAGAATGTGCACGGGATTTGGCGCGTGGAGCGACGACTGGCAAAGGAAGGGTATCTCGGCATTGGGATCATTGAGGTCCCAAGCACGAATGAAGCCGTCGACGCCGCCCTCGACGGCAAATTGGCCGTCGGCGGTCAATGTGACCTCCTCGCCGGAGCGCTGGATGTGTGGAGGGGAATCGATCGACAGCAGGCGCTTGCGCACGATGCCTTCAAAGGCGTCGAGCAGCAGGTGCTTGCCGGCGGAGGAGGTCAAAAGCATGTGTTTGCCGTCGTTTGTGAATTTCATGCTGGTCCATGGTTGCGACGGCTCCGTCAGTGTCCACGTCGCAAACGGGCCTGAGCTGTACTTGCGAATATCATAGACGAGCACCTGGTTGTTGCTCGTGGCAACGGCAAACACGAGACCGCTGGGATCAATGCCGGCAATCGGCTGCGACCCTGCGCCGGTGAAAATCATGCCCTGACAACTGCTCGACCCCAAGTCCCACAGCCGCACCGTCCCATCCATCGACGTGGACAGGAATTGGTCGTTCAATGTCGACATTTCGAGCGATGTCACGCGATCCGTGTGCCCACTAAAATACCGGATGTAATTCTTGCCATGCAATGACAAGTAGCGCAGCTGGTCTACATGAATTAAAAAGATAAATTGAGCACACGCGACGCGCCATTCGATGCCCTTTCCCCATGATGCGCGTCCAATTGTGTGGGGGAGAGGCAAAAGAAAATCAATTTTAATGCGTATTTATTGTTCTTACTGTCTTCCTTGGTGGATGAATGAACCACACACTTTTGATTATGGGTAAAACGGACGAGCCCGACGCCGTACTTGTGGCTGGGGACCGTGTCGCGCATGCTGCAAATGGGGGGGGGAAGCCCGAGGAAAAACAAGAAAAGCGTGCCATAGTCAGTGATTGTGCTGCGGGCCCAAGCGCGTGTTTCTCGTGTGAGGCGTGTTTGCCGCTTACGTTCCGTTGACGCAGTCATAGACGCGCATAAGCTCGTTTTGAGAAGACGTGATACACAGCTCGCCCGTGTCGTCAAAGGAAAGCGACGACAGCACTGCTGGCTTTTCTTTGAACACCTTGGCAGGCCTCAGGTCTGAAAGCACGTTTGCCGTAATGGAAATAGGGACGGCCATGAGCAAGAGGTGGCGAAGACGAACCAGGAGGAAAAAAAAAAAAAAAAAGACAAAGAGAAATCAAAAAGCAGGTGTTTTTTATATTTTGAACCGAGGTTGGGCACGCGAGCCAATGATGGTGCGGCGGGATTTCAATGACCAGGCCCACCGCCCATTTTTCAAGCAGCTTGTTTTGTTTTCCATGTGCTTCCTTTCTTTTCTTCTTTTCTTTGTTTTTTCCCTCCCATCTTGCCCTTTTTTCCCATTGTCCTAGACATCTTGCAACTTTTTCCCTCACCATGGCTATGAAACGTATTCACAAGGTAATGCCCTGGTTGGCCTTTGGCACCCTTTTGCCATCTGTTGCTTGGATGATGACGACTTACCTTGTTTTCTCGCTATTAGGAGCTCAAAGATCTTGAGCGTGATCCCCCTTCTTCTTGCTCGGCCGGCCCTATCGGCGACGATATGTTCCACTGGCAGGCAACCATCATGGGTCCCGTAAGTGACGGCAATTGGCGGCTAAAAGGTGCGTGTTCTTATCGATTTGCCGTTTTTTTCGTCAAATGTAGGAAGATAGCCCTTACCAAGGCGGTGTCTTTTTCTTGTCTATCCACTTCCCCACCGACTACCCATTCAAGCCCCCCAAGGTAAAAGCTTACAAATGCACCATTGCGGTTGCGTCTGCGCAAAACAGTTCATTTATGCCCCCCTTTTTTTGCCCTTTTTGCCACTTTCAGATCAACTTCACCACCAAGATTTACCATCCTAATATCAACAGCAATGGTAGTATTTGCTTGGACATCTTGAAAGACCAATGGTCTCCGGCTTTGACGATTTCCAAGGGTAAAACAGCGTCAATGGCTCGTTTTTTTGTCATTTCTCACCCCTTTTTTTTCTTTTTTTTTGCATCTTCAGTTCTTTTGTCCGTGTGCTCTCTATTGACCGATCCCAACCCTGATGGTAAAAAGACAAAGAAAAAAAGTGTGCTTTTTTCCTCACAAAAGTTGCTCATTCCACTTTTTTTTTTTTTTTTTTTTTTTCTCGCCTCAGACCCTCTTGTCCCTGAATTGGCTCATATCTACAAGACGGATCGTGCACGATACGAAGCTACTGCTCGTGACTGGACCCGTAAATATGCGAGTAAGTCTTTTTCAGCGGTCGGTGGGGGTTCCGAGCGGTGACCATGTCGTCTTGGCAACGCCTTTTTAGACTTTTGATGCTCATCTGTCTCTTTTTCCTTTCACTTGTAGTGTAAAATGTATACTCCCATCGTTTCATCGGTGTGTAAGCGTGTGTTGGTCTAGTGCAGCATTGTTCCCCTCTTCCTCTCTCATTCATGGCTGTTTTGTATGGTCATTGGTTCTCCAACTCGTCCACCCCCCTTGCTTTTCCCTTTTTTTTTTTTTTTAACCCCTTTGCTTTCCCCTTTTTCCTTTCCTCTTCTCACACACACTCGCACATCCCATGGTCCGTCACTTTGTCTTTATCTTCACCCTCTCACTTGCACATGTCTTGAATAAAAGAAATGATATCGTCACCCCCCTCTCTTTGGCCTCTTTTTGGCGACCTACTGAGCTGCGACAGGACTCGATTGGCATGGGAGCATCTGAGCAAACGTGATCAATTGGCGCACCTCGACAACGTCACACAAAGAAGCGATAAATATAGCAATTGGCAGTCAAAGGGATGACGTGGATCTGGGGCATGCCCTTTTTAATGCAAGGATTCAAGAATCAATTATGGGTTTATAGCATGCAATCAAAGTAAAGAGTAGAAAGATGGGGGGCATTGTGGGGAAAAGGACAAGCGCTGGCCTAGACGCGCGGCTTGAAGGTGTTTGCGTTTTCTTGGAAGAATTTCCGCAATGGGCGGCACGGCAGCGATGTGATCATGGGAGCGTGTGGCACGCAGATGCTGCTGGAGGTGCTGGCCACCCAGTCAAAGTAGTCAATCATGGTCTGGATTTGTGTCGCTACGCAAAGAATCCCCAAAAAAAACAAGGTCAAATCATGGCCCAAATGACCGCTTTTTTGCTTTTTTTTTGTTTTCTTCAATGACTTACAGGTTGGCGCGGCCAAGACCTTGGAGCGGTAGTCGAATGTTTCGAGCGAGTCGCGGTAGATTTGTGCGACTTCTTGTTTGAGTCTTGCATCGAACCAAATGTCGCGCTGCAGGTCCTGCAGGTAGTAAACGAGGTCCATGGAGCGTGTCCACTTGTACTCCAGCTTGTTATAGCCCGTCGCCTGGGAGAGCATGTTCACCAGAAGCTTGGGATTGACCGATTGGCTGCCCGTCAAGGTGTACACCTGGCCCACGTGGCTGTCGTCCAATTGGTCCTTGAACTTGGGCCCGCCCATCATCAGCAGGTGTTCCACGACCTTGCACACGTCAGAGACGTCGATCGGGCACATCTCGGCTTCGTCCGGCATGGGTAGGGCGAGGTGCCGGTGCTTCTCCACGTATGGCGCAAGCAAATGGAATGATTGGTAGATGAAATCAGGTCTACAAGTATAAAAAAAAAAGAATGGTGCCAGGGTGAAACACGAAATAAGTTGTCAAAAAATAAGGAGAAAAGGCGCAGCGCCACGAGGGAGGAAACGGGGAAAATAATCACACAAACATCAAAAGCGGGGGGTGTATTTTACCTTAGGATGGTCCATTGGCACGAAGTGTTCATGACCAGTTCCTCAATGTCGCCATATTGCTTGAGCGAGGCATGAGCCTGAGACACAGCGCCAACGTGCGAGATGAGGATAATGGACCGGACACCGGATTGCTCGGCCATTTGACACAGATACTTGGCCATTTCCACGCGGTCATCTTCATAGCCGACGGCCATGATCAAATGGTCAATGCCACGCATTGCCACGGACAAATGGTGCGGGTGGCTATAATCGACGACGTGCACATCCATGCCCTTGTGCTCGAAATTCATACACACCTTCTTGTTCTTGCAAAGCAAGCGGATCTGAGACCGCACCCCGGCCTGACGACCCAAATGCGACGCGAGCGCGTAGCCCATGTATTGATCAGCTTCGGTAATAAGCAACATTGTGAGGGAAATAAAACACGAAAAAAAAATTAGTGGATAATAGAGTAAAATAAAAAGGAATGGAAAAAGAGAGAAGGGGTAGGACACGCTTGCGCGGCCCAACTTTTTATATTTCTCAAATGTCAGGACGTCGCTCCCTGCCCTCGCCCTTTCATCTCGATCGTGCTAAAAATATTGGATGTGTTCCATGGATGAGATGACATGAGTCCCCTCCCTATCCTGTTTTCTTGTGTGTGAGTTGGAACGGGATCAATTCAGCCGCACCCCCCTCTCCCATCATTCGCGATGCCACTCCACCCACGTTGCTGGATGGTCAGCGACAAATGGTCAAATTTGCTGCCAAATCTTACATTTTGTGCTCACTCGGATGATCGCCCGTGTCTGGATGGCCCTGTTTTGCTTTTGTTTGTGATTACAGATCAATGTCGTGGGGGTCCAGAAAAAAAAAAAAAGGGCCCAATTCCATGGAAAAATCATCGACAGCACGCGTCGTCATCCATTTTTTTTTTAAGAATCATGCCACCCGCCGCTTGGTTCTCCTTGCTCGTGCGCTTCCATTGTGTGGTCAGCCAGCTCTTGGATGCGCACCAACTGTAAAAAATAACCATGGACAACAAGGAGGGTCGGTGCGGCACCTCCGTGCACTGATTTGCGCGCGTTTCCAGCTTTTTTCTGTCTTCCCGTCTTGATGCCGAAGATTGCCGATCCTTCGTGCCTCCCTTTTTTTTGTCTCGCTCATTTATTTGTTTGTTCCACCTACGTCACTCAGACTCGCCTTGACTGACGACAACCTGATCAATTGGAACAGGAATTTTTGCTCGTGTTCATCTGTTGTCAACGCCCATTCTCGTTCCTCTCCCCTGGCAAGGGTTTTTATGTCGCTTTGCGCAGTTTTCCACGGTCAGCGAGGGCACTCATTGGTGAGAGCTTACAAAAAATGAGTCCATGATGCTCAATTGTCGCGTTGACCCAAAAAAAAAAAGATCTCCTCGGAGAGACACACCATCCAAGACTTTTTTTTTAACTTGGCAGCCGCCGGCAATCCCAACTGGCCATGACATCATTGTCGAATGTCGCGTCATTTCGCTTATTTCGCAGGAATCGAAGGCAAAGAAAACCAGAAAGCGCTCGATCTGCAATGATGCCACTTCGTTTCTGGAAACATCTCGCGTTTCCACGCGTCCTGGCCGGTCGTCGCGGGCATGACAACAGCATGAACCCCGCTTGTTGCCAAATCCTCCGCGGTCGCCATGCTAAAATCCCCCTCGCGTCAGGTTCACGGCGGGTCCAATGTCTATTTTTTTTTTTCATTTTTCTTCTTTTATTTTCGCTTCTGTTGCCACGCTCAAGGGTTCCTGATGTCCCTGGATCTGAAAGTTACCTCGTCATCATGCAAAGGCAGCATCAATGGCGATTTTTTTTTCAACGTGCACATGGCTGATCAGATGATGAACTGTCGTCGTGTCCATGACAAATGACATGAGCTTGCCTGTTGCACATTTCTTTTTTTATGCTTGTCACCACGAAGGGCACTTTTTGCCATGAAATCGGCACATCGCCCATTCATGCAAGTCGCCGGCCCGTTGGTTTCTGGCTCTTTTCTTCATCAATTTCGTAAAATGCTGTAAAATGACGAATTGTTCTGGACAACACGGCTTCTGTTGTGTTTAAACCATATCTCTTTACAGCAAGGCACAAGGCACACGCTTGCTTGATTTCATTTCGGTTTTTTTTTTGACGACATTATTACGAGGGATGGCTGTCCGGAGGCTGGGGCACGTCTTTGAACCTTAAATTTGGGTGCAGATCGGCCAAGTTGCCTGGCGGACTTCTTTGTGTCACAAGAGGTGTGTGTGTTTTTTTTTGGCTCGCCGCCAATCAGGCTGCGCCTTTGGGCGCACACACTGCTTTGACAATCAAGGTAAATTTAAAAGACCTCTTCCGGACAATGTTGGAAAATTTTTCTTGCCCATTGACCTCCACGCCCTGCTTGTGCTCTCTCTTTTTCTGTTTATTCTCGCTTATTTTACCCCCGATTTGTTGCTTTTCCCCCTTTCCCCTTTTTGCACCTTTTTTTCTTTATTCCCACTCTCTTTTCCCCTTTTTCACAATGGCACTCGATGCCTTGGCCGAGCAGACACACATGCTGACGTTGGATAGCGCTAATGTCGACGAGTCGAATGACGTCCAAGTTGCGGAAATAGCATCCAAAGAATCAGAAACGTCATATTTGCAAATTGAATCGCTTCCATCAAAGGGCCGCGCGTTTGTCGCGGCACGCGACATCCCGCAAGGGACACTGGTGCACGTTGGAGCGCCTTTTGCATCGGTTGTGCACCAGTCATGGATGCCAGAGACATGCCATGGGTGCTATGCTTTTAGCTATCCGAAATCGATGAAAATCAAAGCCATTGCGGCCGACGACGATGCACACCGCTGGCGCAAATGGTGGCAGGCCGAAATGCACAAGGAAAAGAGGAGTAAAAAGGCAAAAGCGCCGGCATTGAGCAAATTGCAGCTGAAGCACGTGGCATTTTGCTCGGACACATGCAAGCAGGCGCACATCCGGCGGTTTGCAGGCACCAAGGACGAACATGGTGTGCCAATTGCGTGGTATAAGTGGCTCACATGCCTGTACCGGCTGGAGCACGCGGACGACGCCACCATGGACGAAAAAGACGAAAATGACGCGGTGGAAACGAGATCCACAAGGGAATTCGACGTGGAGGACGACGACGATTTGCGTGCATTCCTGGATGGCGCATGGGTGTCGTGGACGGGGTCACAGCGACGCGACGCGGTGATGTTTGCCGAGGACGACGAGGCAGACGATGCAAATGACGCGACAATGCTGCGTTTGATGACATTTTGCTTGCTTCAATGCCAAACCACGACGCGCGACGCGCTCTTGACCATGCAGGACAACGAATTGGCCGCGTTCCGCAGCCAGTACAAGGGCCCACGCTTCGTCAGCCAAATCGATATACATGGCCCCTCAGCGTTTGCCACATTTATGCCTTCCGCCACCCGCCATGCCATGATTCTCTACAAACGCCTCGCCCACGCACTCACAACAGCAACGACAGAAGCCCCAAAACCTCTTGCCGACGAATGGGTCCTCGATCAACGCCTGTTTCGTGCAATTTACTATCGTGAAATGGCCAATGGCTTTGGTCTCTGGGAACAGCCCGCTGCATCTTCCATTTTTGATGATATCATCACGGACGATCTCGAGCTGCTCGGCTATGGCATCTACCCGTCGGCCGTCTATTTTAACCATGCGTGCGACGCAAACATCTCAAAGGTCCGACGTGGCCGAGAAATGTTGTTTTACGCAAAACACGACATTGCCAAGGGTACAGAGGCCTGCATCTCGTACGGCAACGTCGATGCACCTGTCCACGATCGCCGCACACGTCTGCTCGATCATTATCACTTTTGGTGCGCGTGCTCTCGCTGCATCCAGGAAGAAGAACCCGCACCATGCCATCTATAGACAACAAAAAAAAAACATTGTATTTTTACTGGATTCCCCCCTCTTTTCATTTTTTTTTCGCATACATCACCTCTCTACAAATAAACAACGCCAAACGGCTTGTATTCGTCTTTTAAAATAATTATGAAAACCCCGTGATTGATCAACAAGCAGCTCCAAAATAAGTGTATTAAGCTTGTCATCGATGCGGGAAGTGCCAATCAGGCACGGCGAAACTCCGAAACGCGTCCCACCGTGAAATGCAAAGCCAGAAACCCCACAAAGCTCGATTTGTAGGCCATTACATAGCATGGGCGTTGTGCCACACACAAAATCAAAATTTGGCGCCGTCTGGCTCCATAACCAAAATCGATTTTTAGGTCTCCAGAAATCTGCCAAACTTACACACAACATACATCTATTGTAAAACGACGGAAAATGGCAAAAATGATGGCAAAAATGAGCGCGATCGATCTGCTCGTTGCCGAGCAATGGGCAGTTTTGGATTTCATCTCAAACAGGAATGGCAAGGGAAAACCTCGTCCATAGAGCCGCGCCGACGCGTCCACAGACAAGAGATACTTCAGGTGCAGAAAGTTGAATAGGAACAGGCGCGTGTAACTCGACGCTTGACGCGCATTTTCACGCGTCGAAAATTGCCTATGATTTTGAAACGTTGGCAAAAGTACCAAAAAGTCACTTTTTTATTGATCAGTCATATTTACGTACGCAGTGAGCCGCGCTCTTTTTGATGATGCTTGTTTCTCGGCGATCCAGGCATTTTTCGAGGAGGAGGTCTTGAGTCGAAAATAAAGCCTCAAACGTTTTACGCCAACACTAGCCAATGGACGCCCATTTTTTATTGCTTTTTCGTCAGTAAATGTTCGGCTGGTGGTGTGCGTGGTGTGGCGATCTGAGGACCTAAATTTCACGATTTTCTGCGGGTCGACTATTCCCTTTGGAAAAGGGCGATTTTTAAGAATGGTGATTGCGCGCCATCTACTGGCCGCAATTCTGCAGGGGTGGGCTAATTTGAAAGAGTGAGTCCACGACACGTCTGTTCCAAGAGTAAGTGTCTTTGTAGAGCTGTGAATTCATGGACAAGCATCAAAAATACCACAAAAGGGCGCCAATTGCTTATCATCGGCAACTTGCTCTGATCGACATCCATTTTCATTGCACAGCAAATGACCATCAAGAAGGGCCAAAAAAGCAGAGATGCGAAAAAGATCCTCTAGAGCCAAAAATCTCGCTGGCAGGGCCAAGCTGACAATTCTTTTTTATTTATACGCGCCGCTTTGGCGAAATGTACCCACGCACGTCTACAAGGACGATGCTAGCTTACCCAGCTACACCAGGGACCCATTGCCTCCAAAGGGTTCGTGTCTTTGTAGGGTTGTAACTCATGGACAAGCAGTGAAAATACTGTAACGTAAAAAGGCAACATTTGAGTTTCATTGACAACCTACCCTGATCGACATCCATTTTTATTGCACAGCAAATGCTAATCAAGAGGGACCTGAAACGCAGAGATGTGAAAAAGATCTTTAAGAGACAAAAATCTCGTTGGGCCAAATTGACAATTCTTTTTTTATACCCGCCGGTTTTGCGATTGTGCCCTCGCACATGGACAAGGACGATGGTAGCTTGCCCAGCTACGTCAGAGACCCATCGCCAATAGGTGCTTGCTCGGATATCATAAAAAAATCATTTTTCTCCTGTGATTTTTATTTTTGGCCTGTTTGGCCTGTTTGACGGCATTTTAGGGCTTGCCTGGCTTGTTGAATCGTGCCGCTGCGCGTCCAGGGGCCATTGTGCATCAGTGGCTTTGCCGAGCGATGCGTGTAACAGAGCCCATATGACGAAACATCCAAGGAGGAAAAAAAAAAGACAACAAACAAGGCCCAGGGGGTGCGAAACCTGGCCGTACGACAGAAACAGGAACAAGGGTGCATTGAGAAGGGCGTCTTGCAAGCGTGGCAAATGAGCGGAAATTCTGCATCCACCTCACTTTTTGTTGTTTTCTGCAGCCGCGAGGTTGCTGAGAACCTTGGCCATGGGTCCCCCTCCTTTTTTTCCACCCTCAATCACCTTCCGGGTGGTTTTTTGCCCATCATGTGAGCCGGATTCACGTCATCCAAGAGGGAAAAAGTGGGTACAACCAGCCATGGGGCCGTCGCCATGGACAAACATGCACGGCACGGAACAGACGAAACTCTTTCTTGTTTTGCGTGATGTCTTTACCCCTTTTTGCCCTTTTTTTTTTTTTTTTTTTTTTTGTTTGTTTGCTAATTGCGCCCCTGCCCAAACAGTACGTGCACCCTGACCCGGCAACCGCAAACCTCCTGTTTTCGGCCAAAACTCGTTTTGGCATAGAGTTGTCCTGGATGGACTTGGGACCTCGAAAAGACAGGATGATGACGATGGCCTTGGAGACACAAACGCGTGCGATTTTTCATCACGGGGTACGCTGGCCATTGTCCTCCCATGTTTTTTTTTTATCGTCCAATTTCCCTGCACACCCTTAATTTTCACATCATTGTACGACTGTTTGTGAAAAAACAAAGACGGTGAGACCCGGCATGCCATTGACGCGAGGACGTGCTCTCTCTGTCCGTTTGCAATCTTTTTTTTTTTTTTTTTTTTTGCGGCTCCTTATCTGGCTTGCTCGCTCGTTCGCTCTTGTTCTACTCACATTTTTTTTTTAATTTCTCGGCTGCACAGCTCGTTCATCATGCGTTTTGCCAAGCCCAGCGGGGACTCAATGGCACCCCTACTCCCGGATGAGAATATCTTTAAATAGGCAAATGGCGAAAGTGGCATCACATGAACACTTGCCCCAGCTTTGGTGCGACCATGGCCGCGCAAAAAAAAAAAAAAAAAAAGATGGCCTGGGTAAGCAAGCTCGAGCCATGTTCTTGGTGACACATCCACGTATCTCAATTTTTTTTTAAGGCACGGCCCTTTTCGTGGCCACAGAATTTTCAAATCGAGTGAAATGCAAACTCACAGACGGGCGTACAGGGAATTCATGGGGGTGGGATGGCGAGAAAAGATGCAATTGGGCCGTTTTTATTTGATTTTTTGTTTGGGTCTTGACACAAAGAATGATGACATGAATGCAAAAAAAGGGATAGAGCACAGAGGATGCAAAAAAAAAAGGTGATATCATAGCGAGAGGAGAATCGGGATGGGGGTATTTCTTTTTAGTTGGATGGGATGGGGGCGCCATGCACTAGTCTAGGCGTGTTTGTGATTTTTTTTGACGTTGATGAGGATGCATTGAAAGAGAAAGAAGAAAAAAAAAAGGGGGAAAAGGGGGGAAGGGGGGGAGGCAGAGACAGAACGAGGCGACGCAGCCAAGCCTTTTCTGTTTTTTTTTTGACGGGCAAGTCAAGCCTTTTTTTTCAAAACGTCGTCTTGACTTTTGATGAATTGGCTTGGGAGTTGTCCTTTTTTTTTTTGTTTCTGAGAATCCATTTGCCATTCAAGTCTCGCGTAGGTTGACGACGACATGCATCCATTCGTGATGACGCGTGGAAAAATGCAGATTGATCCACTTGTACACAAAAGAGCCATACATGCGCACGAGAAGACGTTCAGAACAGATGGGGCAGGTGCGATACGTGTACTTTGCGTTCATTTTTCGTGGCGACGATGGTTTGGAGAGCAGAGTTTGTGTCGAAAGAATTGCAGGCATGAAAAAAAAAGAAGGGAGGATGGTATCAAAAGACGGAAGAAATGAAGAAAAAAGTGGACGATGACAGGGGGTATCTGGGTGTTGGTACAAGGAAAAGAAAAGCAAAAAGAAAAGAAAGCAAGGCCAGGCAAGCTTGGCTATTTATACACGTCGCAGCCTGTGGTTACATCCATTATGATTTTGGGGGGATCGATGCGAGGAGAGACCACCTGGTGCAACAAAAAAAAAACGTTCATGCCCTAAAAAAAGGAGGCGCATAGCAAGACTCTGCCTCTCTCACTCTCTCTTGGCCGTGCCATCCGCTCCCCCCCCTCACGAGCCCCCACCCCTCTTTCTTTTTTTTTCTCAATGTTGCTGAACCATGACTCTCTCTCTCTCTTGCATCGTGTCGTGCTCCATTGATCGCGGACCTGTCGGCGTCCGCCTCCATTTGGCTGTCCACGATCATCTCAACCCCCCTTTTTTACGCGAAACTCCTTGATTTTAGTTTCTTCCTCTCAATGACATTTCACACACAGTGCGCACACGCACTCTTAATCTCTTTTTTTTTTTTTTTTTTTTACCGTGCCATGGCACGTCACGTCACCAAAGCGCAGCGAAATTGTCTCTCCTCCCCCCTTAATTTTTTTTTTTTCGCAGCACCCGTGATTCGATTTTTTTTTAAATGCGCAACGTCGTCTGATTTTGCATTGTGCAACACCTGTCGCCGCTTGATTTTTTCCCATCCAGACGCTTTTTTTGGATGGTCGCCGTGCCAGGTTGAACAGGGCCAAAAAGTGAGAAGCATCCGGCTTTTTTTTTTTTTTTTTTTTTTTTTTTTCACTCGTTGCTGTTTTTGTCCACGAGATTGCATTCTTTCTTGGGATAAAAAGAAGCCATTAGAGCCTCCTGCACGTCTGAAGAACGCGTCAGCCATGTCGGTTACGCCTCTGGGTTCTCTCCTTTGTTCTTTTCCCCCCTCGGGCGCCGGGACAACCGCCTTTTGGGAATGCCATTCGGGTCCATCCTAAAATTGAGCAGGTGCAGCATCTCTCTCTGACTCTCTCTTCACAATGGTTGCATTTTGCCATATACGGGAGACCTGACACTCACACAAAAAAGGAAACGCAACCGCGTCTCTTTCCAAGAAGAAAAAAAAGTGATCATTTGGGGGGGGGGCTGTCATGACCCACCTAGCAACAAGGCTAATTCATGCATGAGCGAAGGGGGACTAGTTGACGCGCGTGTCGTCGCCTCACCCCCGGGGCGCGGGGCCCGTTCCTTGGCCTGTTACTATCATGAAGAACTAGAAAATATTACAAAAACGCAAAAACAGGATGTAACGAGCCGCCCAATCTTTATTAAAAGGTGGTCAATGGGACCGGATAGACATCAAGGACAAGGCGTGATGCAACAAGGAGCAAGCCAGGTACCACGAGCAAGGCGTTTGGATACTTTTTTTTTTGTGTTCTTGAGCCGTACAAGCACAGATCCACCCGTGTCACCTAGACCTACCTCAAAAAGCCTTATTTCTCATGCACGATGAACTTGTTTCATCGTGGCATGACTCTTTTTATTTTTACACCAAGCCATGGTGTCGCCATTGAAAAAAAAAGAAACTGTTGGGCATCTTTTACAAATCCTTTGAGGATTAGGCTGCAATGACGCCCATCACAGCCTCCTTATGGCAAGCAGAGAGCTTCAGGAGGCACGGAACACCTACCCCGCGCTCAAATTCGCGCGCGCGCTTTGCTGTGTATGTGCGAGTATGTGCGTCTCCTTTTTTTCACATCTCGCGATTAAAACAAGATCATCTTGGTGCTAGCTGAATTTAGCGCGCGTCGCTTCATCACTCGCCCTGAGAACATGAACAAAAAAAGAGTTTCTGGGCCTCCTGTCTTTCTCTTTCCCAAGTCACGTCGCGTGATTTTTTTTTGAGGGGGGTTTGGTTTTTTTTTTTTTTTTTTTTTTTTTTTTGCTGAAACAAGTGCGTCTCTTGTGACCAGTTGGCTTGAGCACTCTCTGTTGAAGCCATCGTAATGGAGCAAGCCGCAACTTTCTTTTTGCGTTATCCGGCAGCTCGGGTTATTGCCTGCTCTTGCTTGGCAAAACGCGGACAAAAACGAGGCAATCCCGGTTGCCATCTCTTTTTGCTTCGCCCTCTATCTTGGCATGCTCACACTCTCTCTGAGAACCCCTGCTTGAAAGGCAATGCAATATCATGAGCTGGGACGCGCCCTGAAGAGGCGGCGCGCGCTCCCCTCGTTGTCCCCGTCTTGTACCTTTTTTTTTTCATCCTGCAACTGTTTGATCTCTCCTTTTTTTTTTTTCTCATTTCCCATGCACAATGCGCGCGAAATCCATTTGCCGACGGAGGCCAGGAGACGACAAAAAGGTGGGGTGAGAAAAAAAAAACACACCCATGGCGCCCCCCTCCCCCAGGTTTTTTTTATGTTGTGTGGGCGATATGATCCGCCTGACGTGCACAGGTGATCTCAGAAAGGCTCGAAAGGTATCACCAAGAAAATCATCCCCATGATCAAAGGGGACAATCCCTTTGTACACCATCATCTTCTTTTTGTAGGCCATTGCCAAGAAGAAACGCGTCCAATAAATGGCAGGACATCACGGGGCACGTTATCGCGTCATTCGCTTCGCCGCGCCGATGCCAAAATAGGTAGATGGCGAGGGCAATGGACAAATGGAGCGCGTCACGGGGGGGCCAATTTCCGTTTAAACGCTTGTCAATTCGAAAACGATGCAAATTCCATGACTCTCCACGTTTGGTCACGGGGAAAAAAGTTGACATACAAATACAACAAGCCGCTCCATTGGGCACTATTTTTTTTTTATTGTCTAGTCATTTAAAGGCCCAGAGCCTTGTCCAGGGCAATTTTTGCGTCGTCTTCAATGTCGAGCATGGGCGGCAGGCAATCGCCAATGGGGACACCTTGCTTGCGGAGCACATGCTTGATGCAAGCGATCATGCCGTGCTCAGCGATAAGGTCGACGCCCGGTTTGATCTCCTCCGCGGTATTTTTCGCGCCAGCAACGTCGTTGTTGAGCAATTGAGCGACCAAGTTGCTGACCTGGCGCGGGTAAATGTTGCCTGCAATGGACGTGATGCCCGTGTACCCGTGGTTGGTGAATGCATCGACAAAGGTGGCGTCAAAACCACTGAAAAAGGTGTATTCTGTGTTTGCCGTAGCTTTGTGTTCCTTGAGCGCGGCTTTGATCACGTTGACATTGGCGGGGTTGCCTGCTTCCTTGAGGCCGCACACGTTGGCGGCGTCGCGTGCAATTTTAATAAACGTGTCAGGTTGCAGATCAAATCCTGTGCGGCGTGGATTGTTGTACAAAAAGATGGGCACCTCGGGCACGCTTGCGGCAACGGCCTTGACGTAGCCCTCAGCCTCGCGCTGCGACGGGATCCGGTATGGCGGGAATCCAAGCATGATGCCATCAAAACCCGACGCACGCGCCGCAATGGCCAGTGTTTTCGCGTCTTCCGTCTTGAATGCAGCAACACCCGCGTACAGCGCGCACGGCGCCTTGGCCGAGGCGCGCACCGTGGTCGCCACAACGTCAAATAGCTGCTTTCGCTCGTCGATCGTCATACAGTGCTGTTCGCCCGTCGACCCGCTGACAAGCAAGCCGGGCACCTGTTGAGAAAGATAAAATTGGACCACGGCAGGCACAGACGCAACGTCCAGCTGCGCACCCTTGGTGAACGGCGTCACCATAGCAACAGAGTAAGGAATAAAACGCGCCATTGGATTGAAAAATGAAAGGGGTGCGATAAAAAAGAGAAAAAAAAAAGTGATTTTTCTCTCAATTTACTCGATTTCCCGACGCTGCGGTCTTTTTTATCCTCCTTTTTAAATCCGCGCACACACGATGACAAATAAGGTACCAATCATGCTCTGCCCCTTGAGTCAGACCATCTCATGTCAAAAAGAAATGATGAATTTTTACTTTTTTTTTATGCAAAATGGGGATAAAGAATGCGTCGCACTACACTTCATTGTCGCAAATAAAGAAACAAAAATGAGTTGGACAGCCTTCACGACAATAAAGAACGCTTTAAAACTTACGTGAAGTAATTTGCGGCTATAGCAGCCTTTTACGCATGGCGGTGATCCGGCGCGGAAGAAGAAATGGATGAACAGGGCAGCGGTCGGCAATCTGGAAGACACCAGGGGTGAATTACATCCATAGCCGACATGCCAGGAAAGACCAGCCAGAGTGGGCAGCGCTTGCTTTAAAAGCGGCCGGGGCAGAGGTCTTGAAGCGGCCAAGAGGAGGACCAGGGCAGCCATAAACGAGGATTTCCATGTCTTATCAGTAGAGGTCTTGCAGCAGGTCTTGGGGAGTGGTTGTGGTGGAAGAATATGATGAATGAAGACCATTCAATACCAGGCATGTCGCATTTTTATACCTTTCGACTTCTCAATGATCGTCGTGGTTCATTTACGGACGTCATTGCTGCTTGGACTTTTTCAAAGAGCACCACGCGTTCCAGACCGACCCCTTGCTGCTCATCGTGCCGTGATCGTCAGTGGACGTCAGCCCTTACCGCGGAACCACAAAGAGCACTGCAAAATTGTGGTCGCGATTTTTTTTTTTTTTTTACAAGTGCATGGCTCGCTCAGATTAATTTACTTGCAGCTCATCGTGGAGTAATCATCAATGGTAAGCATGTTTTTCTCCTTAAAGTGCGTGCGTGACGCCAACCCTCACCGAGGAAACATGAAGAGCACAAACCTAAATTGTGGTCGCGTTTTTTTATTTTTTTTACAAGATCATCATACGCTCAGCTTATTTTATTTGCAGCGTGTATTGATGTTCAATGGCAAGCATACTGTAATAAACGCGTGTGTGAGTGTTTCAAAGAAGAACAAAGAATCAGACAGCGACAACTCGCCATTGTTTTGCGACATTTTCTGTTTTTGAACCGCGGCAACCTAAATGGGCCGGTGCGCCATGTCTAATTCAAATTGCGACAACAAAATGTGAATCATCTGTATTCCATGTTATAGGTCTTGTACACGGTGATAAGGTCATTGGTGGCGTGGTAATGTTGCGGCTGTAGCTGCAGGAGTTGGATGGCCTTTGTGCGCGTCTGGCACACCTGCCGCACGTGCAAAATGGACCATAGCGCTTCAAACGGAATGGCAGCCGGCGACAATGTCCGTTTTGAAGACGGTGGAGGCGCGCCATCGTCTGAGCTGGTGTCAATGTAATTGTATTCATAGTCGTCGTCATCATCCTCTTGGTGCTCCAGCGCTAATTCCATATCAAAATCGTCCTCATTGCCCCAATCGCATGAATTGGACGGCGACACTGGCCATTGCGAGAGATGGAGCTGCTGGTTCATGGTCGCTGCAAGTTTTCTATCCGTATCACCGTCGCCGGGGGTCGATGAAGACGAAAGGGGTATAAATTCGTTGCTTTCGGGGGGAATTTCGTTTTTTTCGGTTTCCACTGGCCAGGCATCACTCGTTGGTGCGTCGTCCACGGGCCAAGCTGCACTGGCGGGTGCTGGCGCAAAGGTATCAGACCAGGGACATTCGTCATTCGATGCGGGCCACGGCAAATCATCGTTTTCTTGTTCCGTCGTGTTTTGCGCGTCGCGTGCCGCGCGCTCATCGTGCTCGAGCGTGTGTGCCTGGCACAGCTGCGAGAGGTACGTGTCCAATTGCTCGATAATCGCATTGTCCGGCAACGGCGGCGCATCGTAGTACGGAAAATCGAAATGCGCGACAAGCTGATGCGGCTGTTGCTGCGCCACCTCACGCACTTTGCTGTTGCCAGTCGACGCCATCTTTGTAAACACACATGCTTGTGTGCAATGACCGTGCTCGAGCTCGTCCTCCTTGCCTTGCAACAGGCCAATCCCATGATATTCGATGTCGTAGCCAAAATCGTCCGCAATGGCCTCGCACCTTGTTAAACAGGAGATCAAAATTAGCATTGATGATGGCTATTTCTTTTTTTTTTTTTTACCATTGTTGAAACTCGGCACGCGTCCATTCAAATTTATGGTCGTCGTGGCGAAATGTTGCGTCCTTGGTACCATACGCGAGATTTGGGAAATGAACATTGTATTCGGCATTTGGCGTGGTGATGATGACAAGTGGCGGCGCGTACGTGCCAAAGAGCACGGAACGCAGACCGCGCAAAGTGGGCGGGTGCACATGCTCAATGACCTCGGAGCAAATCCACGCATCGCATGCAGCATCGACAATTCTTTGATCGCACTGGTCCACGGAGCCCTGGTACAGATCAATGGCTAATGGAGCCTCACGCAGGTGTGTATAATCCGCTGGCCACGGCTGACACGCGACTTTGGCCTCGCGCAGCACCAATTCGTCGATATCAAGGCCAATAAGATGCTCAAAGGGGCAACCATTCTCAATTGAAGGCGGAATGAGGTACGACAGCACAGACGCCTCGCCACACCCATAGTCCACGATCTATCAGGAGAAAAAAAAAAAAGTGAGCGAAACATCGCAAAGACAACCTATTTTTGTTTTATTACCTTGCGCGACTTGTGTTTTTTAAGCGTGTTAAAGATAAAATGGCGTCGTTGTTCCCAGAGAGGCGGTGTAAAGCGCGTCCCGGCAATGGCGTGGTCGTCCATGAATGAACAAAGAAATAAAAGAGGGGGAGGGAGAGAAAGGGAGGGGAAAATGGGGGAGGGGGAAGAGAGGCGCAGAATCAAAAAAAAAAAAATAGCGCGCTTTCCAAAAAATAAAAAAACGTCCTCCTTTTTTTATTATTTTTGTGTTTTTACGGTGTGATGCATACTTTGACGCCTTGGCCGTGGACCAAGACTTGCCACGCATCCTGGAAGTTTTCCATGGGGAATTGATGTGTGATCATGGCGGCCCAGGGCATGGTTGGGTTTGCCAGCATCTTTACGGCGCGGTGCATGCAGTAAGGGCTCGTGCGACTGGTGCGGATCGTCAATTCGCGGCGGTACATTTCAAACGGGCGGATGGTCACGCGCGCGTCACGAGCCGCCACGCCAACCCACACAACAACGCCTCCAGCTTTGGCATGCGAAATCGCCTCTTCCATTGTCTGTGCACGACCCACCGTCTCAAACACAACGTCAAACGCGTTTTCATCGAGAAATGGGTCGGCTGCAGCAAGCTCGCCCGGTGCAAAAGTGTCCGACACGCCGAATTGCTTGGCCATGGTGCGCCGCGCTGCATTCGGCTCGATCAATGAGACGCGTGCGCCGCTCAACACGCTTGTTGCCGCCGTCATCAGGCCAATGGGCCCGCCGCCAATCACCAGCACACGGTCGCCTGTTTTCACCGCGCCGAGATCCACGGCATGGATCGCACACGCCAATGGCTCTGCGAGCGACGCAACGGCCGGCGACACGGTCCCCTCAGGCACACGCACCGCATTCCGCAGCGGCACAATCGCATAATCCGCCATGCCCCCATCTTGCATCAACCCAATGATCTTCAAATCAGGGCAAAGGTGGTATTTTTGCCCCCGGCAAAAGCCGCATCCTTGACACGGGATGTTGGGATCAACAGCAACAAGATCGCCGACACTCAGACGAGTCTGTGCCGACGACGCATGCACCCGCACTACATGCCCGGAGAATTCGTGGCCAATAATCACCCCGCGCTTCGCATATGGCAGCTTGCCGTGACAAATATGAAGGTCAGAACCTTAAATTCAAAAAAAAAACAGATTCATCTTTTGACACATTCTTCCCCATCATCACCACCCAATTCGTTTTTTTTTTTTTTTTTTTTTTTTACCGCAAATGCCACATGCTGCTACTTTGATGAGGACGTGGTCGAGCGGGAGTGCGGGAATTGGCTTGGAAACGACCTGGATGGAGCCATTGGTTTCCCAAACGGCAGCATCCATTGATGTTGGCTCGGCAGGCGTCATGTTGTAGGATCAGACTTGTAAAAGCAAACAATAGATGTGGAAAAAAAGGAAAAGAAAGAGACAGGAATTGATGGGCGCGCGCGTGAGAGGAATAAAAAAAATTCAGGAACTGGTGCCACAAGAGCCATCCCGCAAACCCGCATTGGCGCCCCGATGCGGGGCACAGCTCCATCATAATATTGTAGCGCCATCGGCCAAGTTTTGTGGCCAAGAAGAACCTAGGTCGCAATCGACGAGAAGCTTAATTTGCACGCTGGTAAAATGAGCCCAACGATTTAGACATATTTCAAACACGCTATGCTCGCCATTGGAACGCGTACACATTGATTCACTGCAGTAATAAAGGTTGCAAAGTCGTTGCTTCCATAGAACGAGAGTAAATTCTTAGCCCTCTGAGGAACACTGGTGAGGCGGCAGATGACGTTTGTGTGAAATGACCAAAATGGCGACTTTTTCGACATCCACTCTCTGGATCCTCGATTTTTATGATATCTATTGTAAGATGGTGATTAGTGCAATGACGAAATCAATTTCAACGTAATGACAGCAAGGTCCTCAGTAAACCCATCGCCAGTGTGCCAACCCCCCCTTAAAATCGAAAACATAGATCCTTAGAATGACGCCAAACTTGCACACATTTATGATAAATATTGCGTAGAGAAACTAATAAAATAGCGTGACACATCTGCTAGTTGACGAGCAATGCGCGATTTTGGATTTTTTTCTTTCCGGGCGAATATCGCGAGGAAAACGCTCCTCAGTGTCGTGCAAATGCATCCACGATCTGTGGATGGCCAGGTGCATAAATGTAACGAGGACAATGAGCGGCCAACACAGATGTAGTGTAGTAACAGAGCTCGTTAATGCCTTTTTACTCTCGTTTTTCGAAATGAATTGAATATGTGCTCTAAAAAAAATGCAATCAATACATTGTGCAAAAATAGTCATATAAATGTATATCAAGTTCTTCCAATAGCAGCTAGATTTCAATTGACGATGTGCATTGTCTAGTGGGTTTGCAAACGTCAATGTCGTCTAGGGAAAAAAAAGGCACCAATCGCATAAAGAAATCAGGAAAACCTCGGTTTCTCTGTTGTTGTCCATTTTATCCAGGCGTGGTGGCCCTTTTTTTTTTTTTGTACAGAAAAGAAGTAAAATGGCACCTTGAATGTCTCTCTATTCAACGAGTATATGTTCTAGAGAATCAATTCACCACTGAAAGGCTTGAAAATGTTTTTTTACGCTCTTTTTTTTTTTTTTTTTTTTTTTTTTTTTTTTTTTTTTTTGGTGGGTTTGGGGCGACATGTCAGCATGCTGGAGATATTCAAGCTCAGCCCGCAATTGGGTGAACAAGGGCGGTGGTTTGGGGCGTGGTGTTTCTTGCTTCCTTTTCTTTCGTGATCGTCTTTTTTTTTTTTTTTTTTCTTTATGCATCGGTTTGTCTCCAGATCTTGGCGGACACCTGCGTCTTCCGCCACTCGATCGGTGGCTCCTCGGTGGTTGGTGACTCGCGCTTCACTCCAACCACAGTTGCAAGGCCGATCATGTGCTGCCCTGATGCAAAAAGGGACGAGTTTCAGCACAAAATCGACCACCATGGTGACACCGCCCCTGACATCGACGACCATGAGCGAGCCGACGGCGGGCGATCCTCCTGCCACGGCGTCTGCTCCGCTGTTGGTTGCGTTTCGGCATCAATTGGAGGTGGTGCAGAAGAACAATGGCAAAGGCAAGGCGGCAGCAGCGGCCGTGCACGATTTATGGGATTTGTACGAGCAGATCCGCGCGCATAACCGTGCTAATCCTTCAGACGCGGTGGTGCTGTCGCGCAAAGACTACACGGGTCTCCGATCGTTGCTGTGGGAGCACAAGCAATGGGGCAATGAGGAGCGTGTGCTCACGCTGCTGGACGACATGGCGCAGCAAGGCCTGGCCTGGACGGTGCTCGAGTACAATGAGTACTTTTTGGTACTGCTGTACCAGGCGCGGTACCAGGATATCCTCGACACGTACAACAGCACGCCATTCCAACAAAGCGGCGTTCAATTGAGCTCTGGATCGTTTAATGCATTGCTGGCCACGTACATCCAACTGGGCCACGAGAAACAGGCAAAGCAATTGATTGAAAATGCCGCGCAACATGGCGTCATACCGGACATTCGCGATTTTGCGCGCAGCATGCACCGCTGCCTGCCGCACGAAAAGCAAGTGGTCCAAACCGGTCGCGCGTGGATCGCGCGATATGGGTTTTCCCAGGTCGACGTGCTCAATGCCAACCTGTCGCGTCTGTTCAAGCGTCAAATGGTCGACGAAGCCTTGTGGGTGCACGAGCAGGTCGAGGCTCACGGGCATGCCATGGATTTCACGACGTATTCGCTCTTGATTTGCAATTTGATCGACGCCAAGAAATTGCGGCTGTGCGCGACGCTGTACAAGCAGATGCGGCAACAGGGCCTGGCGCCAGATCGGCCCGTGTGCTCGGCGATGTTGTCACTGTATGCGCACCGGCGGCAATTGGAGCCTGCGGAGGCGGCGGTGCGCGATATGGTGGAGGCGGGCCACACGCTCAATGAAGTGATTTACAACCAGCTGATCAAGGTGTACTTCAAGTGCCGCCGCATGGACAAGGCGGTCATGGCCTTTGACGCGCTGCAGAAGGACAAGACGCTCAAAGTCAACGACATTGTGCTCAACACCATGGTGGACGGCCTGGTCATGAACCGCCAGCTAAAGGCCGCACATGCACTGTACCAGCAAATTCTCGCGAAATCCAACATTGTGCGGCCCGATCGCGTCACGTTCAACACGCTCCTCAAGGGCTTTGTCGCGGAAAAGGACTATGTGGGCGCGCGCACGGTGATTCAGGACATGGCGCGGTTCCAGTGCACGCCCGACATGGTGACGTTCACGACGGTGATCAATTCGTTGTTTGACATCAAGCAGCCGGCAGACACGGCACAGCTGCTGGCCACACTCAAACAGATGGGCATGGAAGAGCCCAATATTTATACATTCAATGCAATCATCAATGGGTGGGTGCGCGCCGGGCAGCTGCAAGAGGCCGAGCAGGCGCTGGCCATGGCGTCGTCGCCGTCGTACAAGCTGCAGCCGACGATCCACACGTACACCAACCTGTTGCAGGGGTACGCAGAGCACATGGACTTGCCCAAACTCATGACCACGTTCCAAACCATGATGCGCGTCGGCGTCAAGCCCGACCGCGCCGCTTACCACTATCTGATTCACGGCCTCATCGCCCATGCGCGCCACAACGAGGCCCTCACGTGCCTCAAACATATGCGACAGGCACAAATCAACCCCACCACCGATACCTGGCGCATCTTGCTCGATGGCTTTGTCAAAGCGCGTCAATTCGATCTCGGCAACGACCTGCTCCACGAATTGCACCAGAGCGGCTTCGCCATCACCTCGCCCGCATTGCTACGCTCTTATCACATCCTGAAAAAATCCGCCTCAAAATAATAATAAAAAAATGCCCATAGATTTGTAGAATTTCACTTTCTCGTTGTTTGCCGGCTCGCATGGCCTCGCATGGCCGGGAATGGTGTCTCGTGCATGAAATTTGTTGCCCAATTGCATGAGGTGCATGCCGCCAGTCAAAAAAGGACAAAATGGGGATGAGACGCTGAAAAATAGAAAAAAAAATGCAAAAAAATCACATCAAAAACGACGATAAAAAAAAAGGGAGGCATGGTACGTGTGCGGACGCATGGATGATTCATAGCTCGAAGCAAACGGGATGAATGATGAAAAAACAAGGGGGTCGCCGTGACAAGGAGAACCAAAGGGGGGCGGGCAAGACAAGAGGAGTTCCAAAAAAGGAGGCGGACATTGAACCCAAGGGCGTGCAAAAAGCGCACACCAGAAAAAAAAAAGGAGACGTTGAAAACAGCGTTTGCGCCCTTTTTCTTTCTCGTTCTTTCTGTCTTTTGTCTCTCTCTCTATTTTTTTTATCTTTCTTTTTCTTTTTTTTTTTCTTTTTCTTCTTTTTTCTTTTTTCTTTTTTTTTCTTTATGGCGCACGCTCCTCACTTGCTTGGGTTACCGAACGAGCTTCTTTTATATATCTTTGGGCACTTTTTGGACCTGCCCGACCTGTGGCAGCTGCTGCAGGTGAATGGCCAAGTGCGGCGGTTCGCCATGGACTCGATACAGAAGCGGTGGAAAATTGATATGCGGCCGTCGCCGGACACAATGATGAAGATCCAGTGTCGTGGCGCGCTCATTGCGCTCGAATCGCTGTCGCGACAGCTGTGCCTCTGGCACGACCGGCCGTTGCCGTCGCTGACGCTGCCCGTGGCATTGCGGCACCAGGATGATAATGACGATTTGCTTGACGACGATTTGGACGATGATTTGGACGACGACGAGATGGAGGTGTCTGCGACGGCGCAGCCAATGGCCCACCAGCAACAGCAACAACAACAGCAGCAACAACCGGCCAACCAGGGCCATTCAGGGCAGCAAGGGGCGGCGGCCGTCCATGGTCATCTCGGGCATCAAGACTTTATGCTGACGACGCCATCTAGTGACGACAAGTTGCTGCAGGACCTGATGGTGCAGGAGGAGCAGATCCATGCACGCGTTATCCGAGGAATTACCTCGTACAAGCACAAATACGTGTTAATCGAGGACATTGATATCCGCAATCGGATCAGAGCCACGGTCGACGTTGTTTTCCACCACGCCGTCTTTGTGGCCGCCCTCACAAGGCACGCACATGACAACGATCACCCAAATCAGCACCCTTACCACGCAATGCATCGCCAGAGCATGGCCGCCATGATGGTCCGCCTCATGACCAGACTCGATGCCGCCTTTCCCTCGTATTGTCGCGAAATCACGTATACGCTCGCTGACCACATCAAGGCCTTTCTCGAATACACGGGCTACAAACTGCTCATGCAAAGCCCTCGACTTAAAAATGCTAAAACGCTCTTTGAACCCCCTCGCAATCCGCATCCCACCACTACCACCACGACCACCACCTCCCACCATGCGGCCACACCGTCCCCATCGCCGCCTACCATGCTGCCGCCGTTGCTACTTCAACCATTGCCCTCTTTGCTTCATTTGCCAACGACAAACGAGCATGCCTCCTCCTCCTCAGCCTCTTCTTCGACAAACACCACGCAAAACACGCCAAGAATCGCCAATTCTCAACCATTCTCGGTGCCACCACCGCCATCGCAATATCCACATCAACAACAGCAGCAGCAATTGCACCAGCAAGAGCAGCAGCAACAGCCGCCAATGTCACCTCCAAGCCTTTTTGCCAGTGAACATCCTTGGACGCCCGTTTACAGGCCACCGGTTGCGGCATTGTCCACCATGGAGAGCGCGTCGTCGTCGACCAGGAGTGCCAATCTTGGCAGCAGCAGCAGCAGCAGCAATAGCAATAGCAACAATAGTCATGCCATTGGAAATGGCAATAGTGGCAACAATTGCAACGCGCCACCCATCCCACTGCTTCCAGCAAGCCATCTGTCGTTTTTGATGCGGTCGTCACGCCTGTACCATGCGCACAAGCACTTGCCATTGACACTGCACAGCATGGCCGCATGCTTTGATCTGATGGGCACAGCCTTCATCGGCAAGATTCTGGGCGAGAACCATATCGAGTGCGCCATCCAGCGCACATGCGAGCTGTTGTCCGACGCGCTTGTTCCCGTGAAAAAGGCATTGCTGCTCGACCTGCTCGAGGGCTGGCTGTCTGTCAAACGCGGATTAGTCGCTGGCGAATTGTGCCGCCTTGTCCGCTCAGAAATCCAAAAATGCGATCGTCCGCTCTCGGCGTCCTCGTCACTCGACCTGTACCTGTCTTCACTCCACTACACACCATCCCACACGGCGCCTGTCTACCCGCGCATCCCCGTCAGCCAGCTCTACTCGCAACAACAGCAACAGCAACAGCAACCCACAACACGCCCCCAGGCGCATCAAAATCACGTGCAATTGCAATTGCACCGCACGCCGCCACACGCTCCCGCACATCAACCCTCCATCCCATCGCTCCCGTCCTTCCTACTCGAACAGCGCCCAAGTTTCTCACCATCGTCGTCGTCGTCTTCCTCGTCAGAGACAACCATTGTCCCGCCATCCCTCCATCCGCTGTGATCTTGGTTTTTTTATTTTGAATTTTAGACACCCGTCGCTCAATGTAGCCCCATCCTCCTCCACACTCAATGGCTCCTTGTTTCATCCAACTCATCCCCCGTCTTTAGTCACAAGCGTCTTTTTATATCAAAACTTCATTTACCCCCCTCAATCGCTAGTTTATTTGATGCCACCCTAATTTTTAAATATACACGGATTGTTCTTTTTTTCATGGGAGAGCCAAGAGCATGCGAGATGGCGTTAAAAGAGCAATGCCTACAGAGATGTACGCATGTAAGACATGAGAAAACACGTTTTAAATACAGAACTCGTCGAGTTTGGCAAAATAATTAATTCATAACGGAAGCGTTTTTGTTCGAGACTTGCTCTTTTTATTTGAGCCTTACCAACGCAAGCAATCGTTGTGTCCTCGCCCGAAAAAAATGATCAAAGCATGTTTCTTCACCGTCTCCTCTTGCTGATCTCCTCGAGAACTTGTCTAAACGCGATCCCAAGTTTATACGTGGTCAAGATGGACGTAGGAATCCAACGCTGACCATTTTTCTCGGCGATTGTGCCACTGTACCGCCAGAAATCACAAATTCAAACATTTTGGCGAATTCAAAATACAATTTCGCCAAGATGGGTTGAACTTATTGGGTAGGTATCAATGCTGTATGTACCTTGGGCTTCTGTATCTCGTCTGTGGTGCAATAAAAACGAGGGGTAGTTAATGCAGTATTCAGTAAAATGACGACTTTTATCGTTTTTTGTATTTTCGTCGTTTGACAACGAAATCCTCTCACTAAAATAACCTATTAGCTTTCGCAATCGCAAGTTTTGCGCCTTGCCATTCGAATGAGCTCACTCTCGAAGCGCGACGATCTCTAGATGGCGAGCAATGGCGATGTGCAAAACCGCGATATTTTCAAGGCGTACCATCGTCAATTTTGGAATCGCCAAATCCGTGTTCTCCGATCACCTCGCCATTCATCCACACGGTAAACACACGTGATTCATGGACAGAAATGAGGTAAAAACTATGGGTTCATTGACTGCGTTTGGTGCAAAACGCGCTCAACCACATTTTAAACCTTATTTTCTCCACAAGGTCAGCTCCATGAAAAATGGGCCACGTGGCCCTGACGTGCACGTCATCAGAAAAAGCGCGACTGGGCGCTTACGTGGATGCCGGCGAGCACTGGAAAATGCCAAGACGTGCTAGAGTTGACTCTGTAGTGAAATTTAGCTCACCGATCAGACGCGTCGAAAAGCGCATCTTTTTTCGTTCTACACGCTCCTTGCCCTACAGGAAATTATGCATTCGGGGTCCCTCTTTCTGATGGATGCATCGATACGGCGCCAAAGCGCGTTTCTGGCAAGCCAATCGCCTGCAAAGTTTAAACTAAAATCGCTAGTTTCTCGTAACTGAGCATTTGAATCCCGTCTCTTTTTGCCATTTTCCGCCGTTCAACCATCCAGTGCCACCGATGGTACACGTTTCGTGCCAATCTGAAGACCTCTATTTTCCATTTTCCAATCGAGGGCGATCCGTGGCCAAAATTTCATTTGCGCTCGGCGTACCTTGAAAACAAGTAACAACAAACGAGTCGGTCGCCACCATGTCATTGGAACGCATTTCGGGGGCCATTCAATGTCTTTTCAGCCAACTACAATCGGGATCACCGCTAAATACGAGTAAAAAGGGCCAAGTTCTTCCGTGACGGGGTAGACACTGAAATATTCAAACCCTGTGCCGCGCCTTTTGTATCCAAAGGAACAGATGGTCCAGGATGCAAGCTATTGACCATGCCATGGAAGCAAAAGACTAAAAACAAGGAAAAAAACAACAGAAAAAATAAGCATCGTCCTTGCCTGTCGTGGACTGCCAATTATTTTGTGTGATGCACACAACATAGCGCATCACGGCGCGGTGCAAGCGGGTCGGCCGCTCAAACGCGAATCATGCCGCCCAAAAGTCAGCGTGACGCAAGAAAAGCGAAAAAAAAAGCTTCGTGTGACACCAGCTGCGCCTGGGGGTGGTTCCTTCAAGGTGATGGCGAGTAGCCCGTCCGCGGGATTACAGTAGCGTGTCATTGAAAAAAAAAAAAGAAAGATATCGCCTTTTGTGCGAGTCCGCACGCGTGGCGCCAAAATAAAAAAATCATTCTTTGCACGCGTCATGATCACGTTGGCATCACGCGGCCCTTTGCCCCAATGAGCGTGCCTCACACACTCTACCGAGAAGGAAAAAAAACAACAATGTCACGTTGATTAGGCGGCTTGGGGGGCCATGGCGGGCGTCAAACCAAGAAAAAAAAAAAAAGGGCGATCGCTGGTGATCAAGCCGCGTCAATCAGGCACCGGACGGATTGTGGCATGGCGCCATTTGTCGCCGGGTTCATGCTCCCTAATTTTATTTTTTCTTTGCCAAAGGTCCCCATTTTTCCCATGGAACCTAAAAACAATTTTTTTTCAAAAAAAAACTTGAAACACGAGAGGCAAAAAAGGGGAAAAAAAAGATGTTTTTTTTTATTTTGGCCGTCCTCCTTCGTGGCCACAACGAACTAGCAAAATAAAATATACAGTTGTGTAAAAAGAGAAAGAAAGAAAAACAAATAGAGCAAATGGTCTACCGAGGGAAAATGAACGCGACGATGAAAAAGGCAGAGCGCAAAAAAAAAAAAGCAAGGAGGTTGGGGGGGGGCATAGGGGGTAGGGGGGATGAAAAAAAAGGGGGGGAGGGAAAGAGCCGATGAAGGGCCACCACGTTGACCACGCGAAAAAGGGAGAAAAAGGAAAAATAGCTACCAAAAAAAAAAAAAAAGGGGGGAGGCTTTTTTGGCTAAGAGAGCGAGTTTTGATCCAAGACCATGCCATGGACCATGTTTTGAGTTGGGTGTCGATGTGCTCGATCATTTGCATTGGCATTGGGCATGTTGGCGGTATGGAATGAGGACGGCGTGGATGGCGCATGCTGGGGCGAATATAAAAAGGTGGATGGTGGGGCATTGGGATGGGATCCTTGGTGTGCCTGGTGGGTGGGCGAGGCCAATTCCATCATGGAGTGATACACCATCTCCTCCGCCTTTGGCTGTGGCGATGATGCGGCGTGCGGCTGTGTTTGGTGATTCTGGTGCGATGTTTGGACCGATGGACGCACGTCAAAGGCGGACGAATCAAACGAAAAGGACATGTCTTGGGTTGAATGATGGTGCTGGGACGACTGGGAAGGTGGCAATGGTGGACGTGCGGTGTGCGTCACCGATGGTTGTTGTTGTTGCTGATGAGGATGATGGGCGACGCGCATGTGTTGCTGTTGCTGTTGTTGTTGTTGTTGTTGCTGCTGCTGATGCTGCTGCTGATGCTGCTGATGCTGTGCGTCGTCCTGGGGCGTGGGCGACAAGGTGTACATGTTCATGGGCTGCACAGACATGTTGAAATTGGACGACGATACGTATTGCTGCTGCGCCGCATGTTGATGGTGCGGATGCGAATTGGCCGAAGACGACGATGGAGGAGGCGGTGGCGGTGGTAAAAGTTGATGAGGATGTGGAGGATGATGAGGATGCTGCTGCTGCTTTAGATAAAAAAGCGAATTGGGCGCGTCGTGCCGTTGATTTCCCGGATTTGATGGATTTCCTTGATTTGACGGCATGCCTTGGTTTGGTGGCGGCGGCTGCGAATTGGACGATGATGACGCCGTGGAGGACATGGAGGAGGGTCTGTGCATGGATGGCGTTGGTGCCGTGGCAGTGGAGGAGGACGTAGACGATGTGGACGATGCCATGGCGGCAGCAGCGGCAGCGGCAGCAGCAGCCGCGGCCGCGGCGGTCGCGTTTGCGTGCGATGCGTGTAAATTGGCGGCGGGCATGGTTGGCGAATGTGTATAAAAGGAATTGAGCGTCTGGTAAGGCGGATTCTGTTGTTGCGGGCTCGGTGTAATCTCCATGGCGGCAGCAGCATAAGCATCCGATGCATGGAATGGCATCGGGTATGATCGGCGATGCTGCAAAGGATCTGTGGCCGGAGTGGGGGTGCTTGCCGCAGACATGCTACCACTTCGCGACGACGATGTGGGGTGAGATCGAATAAACATGGTAAATGGCGGAATTGAAACGGAATGCGTTCCCTTTGGGACGCGCACGCCGCCCAAGGGTTGCTGAGACGATGACGCGGATGATGGAGGTGGTGAATTCGACGAATTGTTGGTTGTCGTGGATGAAGAGGACGGCGACATGTCCATAAGTGCCGATTTGCGCTTTTTGATCGACGGTGTGCCCTGTTGTGATGATGACGACGACGACGACGCTGCGCCAGGCACGCCCGTGGACGTCAGTTGCGGACTGTGCATCTGGTCCAGCGACATGTCATCGTCTGTGGGCGATTTGATCAAGGCAGTGGCTGCCGACGCGAGTGACGAGGAATCGAGGCTGATTTTATCGAGCGGCAAATCAAGTAGAGCAGGCAGCGCGTCGGGCGCCATGTGCGCCATTTGGCAATACGACTCGACAAGACGCGACAATTCCGTTTCAACCGTCAGAAACCACTCGTCATGCGCGGCCACCATGGCACACAGCTTGCCAGAGAGGGCCACGAGCCGCTGGACGCGGTACAGCACATCGCGCTGGCGCATCCGCTTGCGCTCCTCGGTCAGACGGTTGTAGAATCGACGCTCGTTCCATGTAATGTCGGGAAATTGCTTCTTCACACAGTCGCGGATCTCGTGCGTCTGCATGCGTTGCCGTGCTAACAGAATGATGAATTCGTTCACTTGCGCCGGCCACGTCTTGACCATCTCGCTCGGATCCATCATCTCGTGATTGTGCTCCGACGCCGACGGACTCGACGACTTGCGAAACTCCCATTGGCTTTGGTTGTTCTCCGACAACACGACGCGCCAACGGCAATCGCACCGCTTGGACGGCCGCTTGCGCTGCGGCGTCGACTTTGGTTTGCGCTGCGAATCTGGCAATCCTTCGCGCGAGCAATACACGTAAATGTTCTACAAAAATCGAGGGAAAACGTAGAAAACAAAGAGAATTGAGCGACAAAAACTGACGACATGTGGTTGAACGCGTCTCCATCCCACCCCCGAGGCGCGTCTCAATTGCCTGTTTGTGTGCCTGATTTGCCCTCCCTCCGCGTCTCGATTTGCCTTTTGCGCGTCAATGACCCGTTCCTCAAAAAAAACCCCTTACCCTGTTGGCACTGGCTTCTTGCTTGACCGTAAAGCCATATTCGGCGCACAATTGACGACAAAATTCCACGGCACTCTGGCTGTCCACGAAGCTTTGCGCAAGTAATCGATCGAAGAGCTGTGCCATCTATTGTAAATCAAGTAAAAAGAGCATTTTTGTCAATGTTTCGCATCCCATGGTTTTTTTTTTCCATCGCATTGACGCTTTTTTTTCTCATTCTCATTGTTTCCGTTGTCACTCCAATTTGTGCTTTTTCGCTTTTTCACGCCAAATTCACGATTTCTGGGCTTTTTTTTTTTCTTTCTTACGGCCTGACGCGAGCCTGAGAGCATGGACGCGTTGATCATCGATGTGGTGGCGGTGGCGGGCATGGCAGAGACCATATGTGAGTTGTCGTCTTGGCTTGACATATGAGAGGGGGAAGTGGAGAAAAAAAAAAGGTGTGGAGGAGGGGTAAAAGTGGTGAAAAAAGAGCACGTCCTTCTACTGGCAGGTTAACTCGGTACCACCGACAAAGAGTGAGGGAGAAGGAAGAGTGTTTAAAGAGACAGACAACAAGACGTCATCCAGTAAAAAACAAAAAAAGTAGGTCGTGTAGGCGTTCGATCGAGCTTCAACAGGGAATGAGGATGCCCTTCCTTGGGAGACGTCAACGACAATAAAAAAAGGGGAAAAGGGAAAGGGGAGACGGCGACAAAGAGCGGGGAAGGGGATAGAAAAGAATTCAACTGGGCCGCAATCAACGATTTATAGTCAGCGGCCGAGAGACAAAGCAAAAATATTGGGGTGCAGAAAAATGTAAAAAAAAAAAAAAAAAGAGAAAGTTTGAAAAAAAAAAAAAAAAAAAGAAAAAGGGAGAGAGAAAGAGAAAGAGAAAGAGAAAACAAAGAAAAAGACGATAAAAAAAGAAAAAAAAGGTGGCACTAAGATTAAGTCACTCATCTAGAGCAGCCTCTTTTTGGACAGGAAAAAGGGAAAAAGTGGAGGGTATAAACAAAAAAAGACGTGTTGTTCCTTCAGAATCACCTGCAAGGGCTAAGCGAGCAAGGTGGATATTGTTTGAAAATCCCGTGAGTAAAAAAAAAAAAAAGGGGGGGACAAAGGACGCGATGAATCCGATACAAATAAAAAGGAGTAAAAAAGGAGTAAGGATGAAGCGATTGCAATGGGATGGAGGGGTGTGTGAGAGAAGCAAGAGCAAAGCGTGAGAGCAAAATGGCCATTTGAACGTGTAGGATGATCGTCTTGAGATGGTCTTTTTCCAAAGTCCTTGAAACTTCGCCAATGCAAAGAGACAATGGCGACGCTCTTGTGCAACCACAACGTCCCCCAGCTCCCCCCATTTCACGCGCTGCATTCCACCGCGAAGTTTATAAAGAAAAAAAAGGGGCACAATTGTCTTTGTCTTTTTGCAATTGCGTTTTCACCCATGACCCTTTCATCCAGAAGATGGGATAGGCTATGTCTTAGATAAAGTAGAACTATGCTGGGTCGCTCTCCCTGTTTTTTTTTTTTTTTTTTCCCTTGGCGACGCGTGCCAAAACAACGGATAAAATTAAAAAAGAAAAAGCGCGATCATCACCTAGGACGATGAATCCTCCTTGGATGATCTTGCTTCCCCCATTTGCTTGTACCTCGAATGGACGGTCCATGCCTCCTGAACTCAAACAAACAAACTTTAAAAGAGCGCGAAATACGAATGCTAGCAAAAAAAAAAAAAAAAAAAAAACACACACACACGCATCATCCACCTAGACTGCAGATGTCCATGGATGTGCACGAGCGCGCGCGCGCGGTCGCGTTGGCACACCCTTGTTATGGCGCGCGCTTCCCCTTACCCATGCGTGGCGATTGCGCCCCAAACAAAAAAACACGCTTGGGGGAGAAACCTGAGTCAATGCACTCACTCCTTGAAGCCCCCCTCCGTCTTCATCCTCATCATCCCCCCTATTTTTTTTTTTGACAACTGTAAGACAGGCCGTGTGATCAGTGTATGGAATGCTCTTGTCAAAGGGCCATCAGTGGGAAAAAATGACACATTCTTTTGCCCTTGTTGTCATTTTGCCTCTTTTATTTTTGTCTTTTTGTTTTGCCATCTCGTGGAAACCATATGCTGGCCCCACGCAATTTTATTCCATCACCCTCTTTCTGGCTCGCTCGGAGCTTCATCTTTTGCATGAAAGATTGAACCTTGTTCTGCCCCTTGGCACCGTCGCACAAAAAGGCGGGCATACCTCCCATTTTCGCGCATCCTTGGTTCCCTCTCCCTCCCCCAATTTGCGCGCGCTTCCTCCTGGCTTTTGTTTTCTGGGGGGGGCTCATGTCTGTGAATGAGATGCATATCAATTGCGCCGTTGCCTTGGGCTGTCTCCTTGTTATCCTTGTCGCGCATGGATCCTGACGCCTGTCAATGCGATGCCCCTTTTTTTTTATACGCCTTTGACGGCTTCTTTGGCGGCCATGGGTGGGCGGAGATGGAAACCAATGCAGTTGAGGTCCCGCCGTTCGGCGACCTTTTTTGTAGAGATTTGCAAAATGTTCTGCCCATTTCCCTTTTTGATCGATATCGATATTTGTTTTTAGTCCTGATCAAGCTTTTTATGCCCAAGCTCAAATTCAAGCGGGCACGGAGCCCGTCCGTCGAGCGCAGGGACAGGAAAAAAAAGAAAAAGAGCAAGAAAAAGAGCAAAAAGAGCCGCCATAGCCACGACGACGAAGAAGACAAGCCTTACTATCGTGCGCCCTTCATCTACGACGACGACGATCCACAAGTGTCTGCTGCAGACGACGCGTCCGAGCGCGCTTGGCGCGACAAATTGTTCGATGCCATGACAGAAGACCAGCCCGACCCATTTTACACGTTTTACGACGAACGCGAGGAACAGACCATGGACGAAGACCAATATGCGGCGCACATCCGCGATGCCATGTTCCGCAAGCGCTATGCAAAGGAAATTGAGGCCGAAAAGGCGCGCGAAAGGGCACGCAACAAGCGCGAAAAGGAGAGAGACGACGCAAAACGCAGACTTGAAGAAGAAATCGAGCGCGAACGCGTGCGCCACGAGGCAATGCGCAAGGAACAAGACCAAAAGAAGCTAGAGGAGCGTGTGGCCGCAACACGCACGCAGTATGATCAGCAATGGGACGAATTGCAGCGGAAAATCGCACAAAAGAGCAAAATTCACAAAAGCGATGTGCCATGGCCCTCGCTCGACCCGCGACGCGTCTCCAAGCACAATGTCACCCGCTTCTTGGCCGCCGTGTCCACCAAGGAGCTGCGCCAGGTCCAATTGCGCTATCATCCCGACAAATTTTTGCCACGGCTCAAATCTGCCTTTGAAGGCAAACCAAACGACTGGGAATGGATCCGCGAAAAGGACCACGAGGTCGCATCGTGGCTCAATGACCTCTGGACAGCACGATCTTCGTGAACAACGGTCATCCCAGCCATGGGCACCTTGTTGCAAATGAGGCCAACACCGCGATTTTCATTCATTTCATCATTTTATACCCACCTTTTTTTCCCCATCCATGTAATAAAAAATAGCCAGGAACTCTTCATTTTATGATATTGGCGTCGGAAATATGATTACAAGAAGGGAGGTGCGTACAAAGAAAAAAAAAAGGGCAGTGCAAGAAAACATAAGCAGGGAGGAGAGAAGCACAAGGAATCTAAATCGTGTAAAAATGAAAAAAAGAAAGAAAGAGAAAATATACAAAACAAGAAAAACGAGGGGAGGGAGCGACCGCAACTTAATCCATGATGAGGCGCCAAATGCGCACCATGCCATCATCGCCCACTGACGCGAGATGATCCGCGTGTTTTTCGTTGGGGAACCACGACACAGCATTGATATCGTGCACGCCATGCGCATCCTCGACGGATGCAACGACAGACCACGTGGGCGCATCGGCATCCAGATTTTCGGGGTCTTTTGCGAGGATGCGGATGGAATTGTCGCCACTGGAGCTGGCAATGTGGTCATTGACATTGGACCACGACACGGAATAGATACAACGGTCATGCACGCCCGAAACGCGACAAATTGTCTTCCAAACAGGCTGATCGTACGGTGTTGCCACGCCTTGTTCATTGTTTGGCGCGTACATCTTCCAAATTCGAATCGTCTTGTCGTCCGAGCCAGACACTATCAAGGGGAAAGCGTTTGAAAAGAGAGCGAGAGAGAGTCAGAAAGAAAAGGAGGGGAAGAAAAAAAAAAAAAGGAAAAAAAGCGCGTTTTACCGATTTGATCGCCTGTGCCATTGAAATCGATGGACCACACGGTGGAGCCATGGCCCTGCAAGGTGTCTGCGCAATACCAATCGTCCTCATCCTCCTTCCAGATCTTGATGGTATCGTCGTAGCTGGCGGAAGCGAGAATTTCTTGCGTCGGATGCCAAACAACCATTTTCACGTCCTGCGAATGCTCCTGGAGGACGCTCAGGCACTCGAAATCATTGTCGGTCTCGACCTCCCAGATCCAGACGCTCTTGTCGCGGCTGCACGTGGCCAGCAGCGCACCGGTCGACGACCAGGCCACCGATTTGATCTCGTTTTCGTGTCCCTCGAGCGTGGCCACGCATTCCCAGCTCTTGTCGCGCGGATCATGCTCCCAAATGCCCGTCGTCGCGTCAAAGCTGGCCGTCGCAAGCTCGTTGCCTTGAGGCGACCATGCCACACTGCGCACTGTGCGCTTGTGCGTGCCCTCTAGCGTGTCGATGCACTGCCACGATGATAAATCCGTCGGCGACACAGGCGCCCAAAGACGCACCGTCTTGTCACCGGAACACGTCGCAAGCAGCGTCTTGCTCGGGTGCCACGATGCCTGCCACACTCGATCTTGGTGGCCTAAACTCCACGAAACAAACAAAATGGTGCCATTTTAGACTCATTCAAGCCTGTTTTCCTTTTTTTTTTTTTTTCCTTGGCCCCATCCCATGCCACATGCCTTTCTATGTGGATAAAAAGTCCTTTGAAACCCTGTGAACTTACCTTCCAATGTTGCGACAAGCTCCAAGCGAGGCATATTTTACAAAAGAAAAAGGTAAAAAACGAAAAGAAAAGAAGAGAGACAGCGAAAAAGCAAAAGAATAACCGCTCTCTTGGGGACATCTGACTCACCGTTCTCCGCCGCGCATCACATACTCCGCCACTTTTGACAGGTCTGCCATCCATTGTGCCTGATTGCCATTGTAATCGCCCAAAATCATGCAAATCGCGCATTAGTCACTCTGTTGCACACTGTTCCTCCTTCAATTCATTCACATCAGCGTACAGAGGCTGCCATTATCACATAAAAAGAACCTTGAAGAGACGCCTCACTGGACGAATTGGCAGGAAAATCTTCATTTTTATCTCGCGTCATTAAGCGACGGGACTCGTTGCTCCTTTTTGCTGCCATTTTTTACGAAAAAGGAGTGTGTGCAATGCTATTGCATGCACATACTATAACCACCCCAAAAAAACAGCCAACATCGTGTCCAATTGTCATTTATTTTGTGTTTTTGGACAGTTTTCCTGTGGAATCGCGCTGGAGTAATGCCAACACGTCCTGATCATTATTTATAAATTGCTCATTTCTACCATTTGCAGGAAACAGTGCAAGAGGACGCTTGATTCCCGGTTCCAGAACATCCTGTTTGACACTTTTCCTGCTCTTCTTTGCATTCTGCTTCTGACCATCCGCTAGAAGTGCATTCGCCGTACTGGTCTGCGCATGTTTTAGTACATGTTACTCTATCGGGAAAACATCGCGCCTCACAATTAGACAGTGGCACCGAAAACAGGGACATCATTGCTTGGTGGATTTTGACCGGTGACAAGAACAAAAGGAAATAGAGCACCAGCGGCAAAGCAAACCAAAAGCTGTTTCATGATGGATTGCAGCAGAGCCTCCAATAGAGCGAAAGTCGCCTTGCTTTTATAGCCGTTCCCCCTTGGGTTATGGCGAGTTGTTGCATAAACCAATTCAACACGCCATTCAACACGCCATCCAATACGCCATTCAACACGCCATTCAACACACCATTCAACACGCCATTCAACACGCCATTTCTCCTCTCTTTTTCTCCTTTTACGAGATGCACGTGGAATATCAGCGTGCAATTGCGACTCGCAAGCTCCACGTACGATCGTCTAACAGGAGTCAAGCTTGCATGCATCAAGAATTGAGGAGCCAATACTGCAAAACCCCGTCATCCGGCCGCCCCTTGCTTCGTTGATTGTCGCGCTTGCGAGTTTCCTATCATACTTGTCGCGCGCAAAATGTATCATCGCCAATTGGCTCTTTGCTCTCCTAAATCACCCCGCATAGTGGATAAAATCCTTGAAAAAAAAATACCTTGGCGACGTTTGTGCAACTTTTTGCGTTGGAGGGCCGCTTTCATGAAAGTGTGCGCATAAAAGCAATCTTTCTTTTGCTAATAAAATGGGTGGTTTCTGGAGAAAGCAAGTGGCAATGCTTCAAATTTTATTGTGATTTAATTGGCGCACCCTTATGATACGGTGATGGTTTATGGTAGCCAGTATGAGGACGCACTTTGCAGATAACAGTGCATTCTGCTGGACCTCTCAGTGAAGAGCAGCCTTGCATACATTTTTCTTTTTGTGCAAAGCAATCTTCTGGAGGATGGCATGTTTGGCTTTTTCGAAGCATTTGTTCACACAGCTATATTCTTGTCAGGATAGTGCGCTTGACACTGTGGACTGAGAGGAAAGTCTGCCCCAGCCGAGATTTCAGCGGTGACAAAAACAAAGGGGACCACAGCGGCAAAAGCAAAGTAAACCAAGATATTCTTCATGATTGATAAAGTAGGGCCGTTCAACGAGCAGGAGGGCGTTCGTTTTATAGACGCCACTTCAGCCACCCCGGCCCCTTGCACATCATTCTTCTTTTGTTCTCCTAAATATTTTTTAAAGGAAATTATCCAAGGTTTGTGGCGCTTTACAGTACGCCACTCACTCTGTCTGAAAATAAAAAAAGCCTACGCTGCATGCGTCGGATCGCGAGAAACGCAGAGGAACGTGGGGACTTCCTGAGTTTTCACAAAAAAAAAAAAAAAGTGAACAGACGATCTGGGCATCTTGCTGATTTACGGCGCTGCACTTTCTAAGATGCATGATGCTCCTTCAATTGACGAGTTCCCCGAGATTGTCGACGTCCAATCCTGGAAGAATCAAGGCATTACCCGTTAAAATTTGACAAGGTCGGATCAGGGTAACGCCAGTAGATTGTGAACTGGTGCCTTTTTGCGTGTTTATCCGTTTTCTACTATTGATTGACCCGTTGCACAGAAGATCGACAGACATTTTCTGTTATCATAGTCGCATGCATTGCATGAAAAATAATGAACGAATCGAGCGATACACGAAAAAATTAACGACAAACCTGTTTTTGTTGTATTTTGGTTGCTTTTCGATCAATGTCCTGTCACCATGGCCATCGGATCTCTTGAACCACTAATCCCATGCTTTCTCGTTCGAATGAGCTTTCCTCGAGACATTGCGACCACTCGTTGGCGAGCAATCACGAATTTCAAAAAGGACGAATTATTGAAGGGTGTCAGTCATGGGATTGCAAAATTTGAATTTTAGGTCTCATAATCGCCACGTCATTTAACCACATGATAAACACACATCATTAACCGACAAGCATCAAATAAAAACCAGGAATCCATTGGTTGAGTTCCGCGTAAAATGCGTTTGAGGTCCAATTTTCACCTCAAGGACATCTCGACAAAAAGTGTCTGTATCATCGAGAAACACAGATCACCTGAAGAAGCATCGCTCGCTGTGTATGTGGCCATCAATGATCAGGGAAAAAAAGAATTCTTTGGCATTATTGACACGGTTTAAAAATCTCATATATTTTTCAACGCGCGAAAACCGCGTCAAATGTCGCGTTACACGCGCTGTTTGCAATGAAAACCATGCACCTGGAGCTTCTCTCGCCAATGGACGCGTCGGCGCAGCATCATGGAAGCACTCTTCCTGTGCAATTCGTCCTTAAAAAAGAAATCTAAAATCACGCATTGCTCGTCAACCGGCATTTGTAGCGCACGCTTTTAATGTCACTTTCATGGTTTTACCGTACAACTCACCTTGTTGTGTAAGTTTGAAGTTATTCTGAGAACCTTCTTTTTCGATTTTGGTTTGGAGGCTTCTCATGGCTCATTTTTGATTTGCCTGTGGTGTGCTTCCTTTTGCTTTTGGAAACAAGAAACCAAGATCCATTCGGGGTTTCTTGCATGTTATGTTCTGTTGGGATGTGTTTCAAGGCCGCGCAGCTCCAAGCTAGCGAGCTGACCCTTGGATCGGCCGCTAAAAGAAAAAATATAATTAAATTCTAATCAAATTATTCAAATGATCTCAAAGTTGAACAATAGACGATGGACAAAAAGAACACAACGATGTCAAGCCTACTTTTGGATATTTGATTGCACCGTCTCGTGAAATGCGTGTAAAATAAGATTAAATTGAATATTACGAGGTAACTCGTCGAAATAGCAATAGAACGCGTCCTCAAGAGCAAATGCTCACTGGCGCCTTGTCCTGCTCGTGCATTCAATATCTTCCGCGCACTGCTTGTTTGTGTCCATGCCAAGCACCACGCAGACTATCAGGATTTTATAAGCAAAAAAAGTCGGTTCTCGTAATTTATTTTTAAAAGTCTACGCGCTCTCGGACATGGATTTGTACGCGCCGAGCGAGCCGCTGGCCTTAACAATGGGATACGCTTGGCGTGGCGGGTGATACGCGCCATGCTGATCGCGCTTTGTTGTTTGTTTGTCCGAATCCGATGCGCCATAGCCACCACCGCCCGGTGTCTGCAGCACGATGCGGTCGCCCTTCTTAAATGGCGCCGAGTTCTTGCCCGAGAGATTGAGAATGCCGCGCTGGCCATCCAAATCGCTGCGGATCCACAAATTGAGACCACACGCGCCATCACGGCCGCCCTGGAGCCCATACGGATGGAATACGCGCCGCTCCGACAAGATCGAAACCTGGATGCCATCTTCCAAAAACTCAATATCGCGGATCACGCCATCGCCGCCCTTGAATTGGCCATCGCCGCCCGAATCTGCCAAAATAATTAAAAATTGAGCCCATTTCTGCAACATTATTTGTGGATTATACCTGGGCGGATCGAGAACTCGCGCAGCAGCACAGGGTAGCGCTTTTCCAAGATTTCAGGGTCTGTGATGCGCGTGTTGGTCATGTGCTGCAGCAAAAAAAAAGTGAAAAAAGGGGAAAATACACATGAGATGTCGTAAAAAAAAATCACAATCACTTACCGTATGCACGCCACTCTGTCCATGCCAATGAGGCCCAGCCCCACTTCCACCTGGCGCGTAAAAAAAGTGAGTGGAAATGGCCATTTTCCCCGTTTTTACAGTATTTCACGCGTTTTGTACCTGCAATCGTTTCGTAATAGCCCCATCCAGCGGTGGTTTCGCCGGTTTCCTCGTTCTTTCCACCTTTACCAAAGGTCAGGTTGTTGCAGCAGCCCTGGCTGGCTGCGCAGGCGTGGAATGCCTTGAGAACAACGTCGACGATGCGCTGGCTGGTGAGGACATTGCCGCCAACGACGGCGCAACTCTCTGCGGGACTGAGAATGGACCGCGGCGGGATGCGGATGTCGATGGGGGTCAGGCAACCTGAATTGAGTGGGATGTCCTGGCCAACGAGGCAACGCAAGCAATAAATAATGGCGCTGTGGCACACGCTTTCGGGCGTGTTGGTGTTGCCATACACCTGGTCGCCCGTGCCTGAAAAGTCAAAGACCGCGTTGCCCTCGGCACTGTCAATCGTCACTTTGAGCTGGATGCGCGTCCCATCGTCCATAAAGTCGCACGCGTCAAGCACACCGTCGTGCTCCAGCGCAACTTGCTTCAGAAGCTGACGCACCGCCAATTCCGCATTGCGACGGATGTGCAGCATGTACGCCTGCACCACTTCCAGCGAATATTCCTCAATCAGACGCTTCACAAGCGTAATGCCCTTTTGATTCGCCGCAATTTGCGCCTTGAGATCTGCGATTTGGCAAATAAAAAAAACCATGATCAATTCAATGGTCAGCCTCCCAAAAAAGAGTCACTCGTACCCGAAACATTGTCCTGCAGCAAGCGCGTGCCAGAACAGCCAGGATACGATCCAGGGATATCATACAGCAGCTGTTTGACACCCTCATAGTCGAATTGGCCGGCATCCACAATCTTGAAGGACTTGATAGCCGCGCCTTCTTGGTAAAGTTCCTTGGAATGAGGGGGCATCGAGCCTAAACAAATGTAAAATGAGCTTATTTTCATCAAAAAGATTAGCCTTACCAGGCGAGATTCCGCCAATGTCGGCATGGTGACCACGAGACGCGACGAAAAAGACAATCTTGCCGTCATTGAACACGGGTGTGATGATCGTGATGTCTAAACAAGCAAAAATAAGGGATTAACGTTTCCAAATTGCGTTTTCTTTTCTTTTTTTCTTTTTTTTTTTACCTGGCAAATGCGACCCCCCGGCAGCAGGGTGATTAGTCATGATGACATCGCCTTCCTTGAGTTCATCCTTGTAATAATTCATCTGATACGTGACAGCATGGCTGAGTGCGCCCAAATGCACAGGAATGTGCGGCGCATTGGCCACGAGCCCGCCATCAGCGCCAAACAGCGCACACGAAAAGTCTATAGGATCCCCCAACGGCATATTAATTCATCGGTCATCATTTTCTCTTTCTCATCCTATTTTCGCTTTTTTATCCCTGTTTTGCTTTTACCGAGGCGTTCTTTGATGTTTGTGCTGATGGACGTCTTTTGTAAGGTGCGGCCCATCTGTTCCGCGATGGACATGAAGCGGTGGGAAAAGATGGACAGCTGGATGGGCTCGAGTTGGGTGGTGACCTTCTTTTTTTCACCTTTTCCGACGGTGATGGTGATATGTTGCGAGGTGACGAGCGCGGAGCAAGCGGGCTCGACGACAATGGTGGCGGTGGCGTCGATGATGATGGCAGGGCCTTCGACAGTCGAGCCTGGGGCGAGATTGTGCAGTCGGTAAACGGGCACGTCATCCACGCGGCCCGTCGCCTCAAAATAGACGGATGCACACGCGTCGCGCATCGTGTCGCGGTCCACGACGCGCTTGTTGGCCGTCGCAGAGGTAGCCAGCTCATGGATTTCCTTGCCGGGTGTCAGATGCGGTTGCTCCATGGTCTTGCCAATGCCGCGAATTCGAATGTCATCCACCAAAATCGACCGCTCAGGTAGCGAAAACCCGAATTCCTGCTTATACAGCGAAGTGAACGCGGTGCCAAAGTCCCACGAAAGCGCGTCGCCGCCTTCATTCGACGGCTGCAGCGTCATCAGCGCGCAATCTGTCCCGTCGTATCGCAAATTCAGATAAACTTCCGTCGATCGCTGCGACTCATCGAACCCTTGGCGCGCCAATTCGTCCAAACACGTGCTCTTAAGATGCGCCACGCGTTCTTGCAGCTCGGGAAGCGTCGACGGCTCCAAAACAAGCGTGCTTGGCTCTTGCACCTCGTGAACGACATCGGCAAGCGCAAGACCAAAAGCAGACAAAATCGACGAGTGCCTGTACAACACAATCTTGCTGATCCCAAGATTACGCGCAATCCCACAAGCTACAAAAAAATAACAAAAACAAACGTGAGAAATCATGCATTCATCGATATTTTGGCGTTTTTCAAGCTTTCTTTTTTCTTTCATTCTTTTTTTTTTTTTTTTTTTTTTACCATGTTGACCGCCGGCGCCACCAAAGACGGCGAGAACGTGATTGCTCGTGTCGTGGCCCTTTGCCTCGGTCAAGGCACGGATCGGGCGGCACATGGTCTCATTCGCGACTTTGATGAATCCATACACGATTTCATCCAGGGACTTTGATTCGCCGGTCGCCGTGTTGATCTCCTCGGCAAGCTGCGTGAATTTGGCGCGCACCACATCAACATCCAACGGCTGGTTCTCCTCAGGGCCAAAGATCTTGGGGAAATAATCTGGTTGCAGACGACCAAGGAACAGATTCGCATCTGACACAGCAAGCGGGCCGCCCTTGCGATAACAAGCAGGACCAGGATGCGCACCAGCGCTCTATGTACGTAAAAATAAAGACGCGTTAAAACCGCGTCGAACCGCGTCGCACCGCGTTTAATCGCTTCAAAAGCGCGTTTTTCTCATCTTTTCAGGGCACTGACCTCTGGACCAACGACAAACATGCCATTTTGGAAAAAGAGCATGGACCCGCCACCAGCAGCAACGGTGTTAATGTCGAGTTGCGGCGCTTGAATGGTGACACCGGCTGTCGTTGTCTCAAACACGTGCTCAAAGTGGCCATCAAAGCGCGACACGTCCGTGCTTGTCCCGCCCATGTCAAATCCCTGATCGAAAAAAGAGGAAAGCGCGTAAGAAAAGGACACATGGCTCCATTGGCTCGCCTTAAATTACAATCACGGGGGTTTGATCAAGCTCATTTTCAAAACTGGTGAGTGCATAGCCGACAACACCACCCGCAGGACCAGACAAGATGGCACGGAATCCGGAGAAGCGATCAACAGGCACTGCAAAAAGAAGAAAATAGCAAACGATGAATGAAAAACGAGAAAAATGAGAGTCAGGGCTTTTTTTTTTTTTTTTTTTTTTACCAAGTCCACCGTCACTTTGCATGAATTGGAGCTTTGTGCGGCCGGTGGCAAAGCCATCATCGAACCCACGCGTGAAGCCCTGGATGTATGTCTGAATGCAGGGCGTCAGATAAGCATCGGCCGTGGCGGAATTGCCGCGCGGCACCATTTTGATCATGGGCATGATTTCGTGCGACAGCGAGATATGTGCGAATCCAATTTCTTTGGCAAGATCGCCAATGAGCCGTTCATGATCTGGGTGCCCGTGAGAAAAGAAAACAAAAAAAAAAAAAAACAGGGAATGATGAGCCATTGGGGGCTGGCCAATATGGCAAATGGCTGCGCGTACCTGGGAACGTGTATGAATGCATCAGGCACACGGCAATGCTCTTGTAGCCTTCGTCGTGCAGTCCTTGCAATGCGCGTTTTATCTCCTCCGCGTCTTTGGACGTAATAAAAGTTGGGGGGGGCAAAGGGGAAATGGAATGTAAGCACGCAAGCATGCTCATCACGCGGTCAATGACTCACCTGGGACTTGTAAAATCTTGACCCAGTCACCCGAGATACCCTGACGGCACACGTCCTCGGGTAGTGACGCGGGGTCGATGACGTCCGAGCTGGCAGCCGAGTTCAGCAAGGCGACTCTACAAAAGATAAAAATAAAAAGCGAGTTTTAGAGACCATTGGGTTGCCATTACGCGTCAGGGTGCCGACTTTTTTACCTTTCGTTGATCTCAACAACCTTGTCCTGCAGCACGTCGGGCTTAGTAATCGACAGGTCAAAGATCTTGGGACGCGATTGATTGCCTTTTGGATAAAAAAAACGTCTTTTCAGTCCATTTGCCCTCTCCAATGGCATTTAAATCGCGCATGCTTACCGATGGTGAGCAGATCCTTGTAACCCTTGGTGATCAAAAGCGCGCACGACTCACCCTTGCGCTCCAAAAGCGCATTGGTCGCCACCGTCGTGCCCATGCGCACACTCGCTGACCAAAAAAAAAAAAAAAAAAAAAAAAAAAAAAGGGGGATCAATGCCTTTTTTTTTTTACATTGCCACCCTTTCCCAGCGGTGCCGTCCCTTACCAAGGTCAGTGGTCGGCACAGGTTTGTCGCGCGGCAGTGTCTGTTTGGTCGCCATTTCGAGAATACGACGAATACCCTCTGTAGGGGCGTCCTTGTAGTTGGCCGGGTCCTCGGACAGAAGCTTGACGACAAATTCCTCATAGCCAGGCTGCCCAGGCTTGCCTCGGAAGCCGATACAATCCGTGAACGTGCCGCCACGGTCGATACAAATTTCAAGTGACATGACAAAAAGCGTGAAAAATAAGGAACAAGAAAGAGGGACGAGCGCAGAAAAAGCACCGTGAATCCCAGGGTGATGCTCCAACTCCACTAGTTTTTAGAATCGCGCTTTGCCGCGAAACTCCGCTCGCACATGACACATTTTGCAGATCAAGATCGCCAAAGCTGGGTGAGCCTTCATACGGCCGTGGCAGCATTGCAATTCCGGCAAGCAAGGGCAACTAGACTTTGTTGCCATTCTAAATGGTGGACATCATCTCATTAGATGCTCATTTTAAAAGTAGATTTAACACGCAGATCGGATAAACCATCAATTTTGATTTTTTCCTGACGTTAATAGAATGCAACGTGGCCATTTCATGAGTCAGCCTAATGATGGTCGCGCCATGTTTTCGATTGCGCCCGCCCATGGCTCATAAAGTCACGTAAATGGCGAGAAAAGCCAAAATAAATGAATAAAACCACCCGAGTGAGATCCTGGCGAGAGTGGCTTGAGCGATCGGCGCGAAAACTTGTACAAGTTGGATTTCTCTGGCAACTTGATCGTGTTTCGAGTTAGGGAGGCATTGAAAAAAAAAATTATCAAAAAACCCATCATAAAAATATTTTTAAGAGCTAAACTAAAGGTTGACTTGCCAATCAGGCACTACATGGCCTTGAATCGCGTCCCAACAGGAAATAACAAGCTAGAAACCCCCCATGAGGCTCGACTTGCAGTGACCAAAAGTGAATGGGGGCAAGCCACTGGCAAATCAAAAATTGGTCGCCGCGAGGCCTCAAAATCAAAATCCAAAACAAGGGTCTCCAGAACTCCACCAAACTTGTGCACAAAAAAGTACACATGGAGTAACTGTGAGAAATGGCAAAAAAAGAGGGCAATCCATCTGATGGATCACGAGCAATGACCGATTTTAGTTTAAATTTCAACCACAAATTGCGCGGGAAAAACGCGATCAGAGAGCCGCGCCGACGCGTCCACTAGCAAGAGACACGCCAGGTGCATAAATCGAGTAAGAACAGGCGCGTGTAACTCGACGTCTGACGCGGTTAATCGCGCGTCGAAAATTGCCTATCATTTTGAAACCGTGTCAAACATGCCAAAAAATGGCTTATTTTACTGATCACCGATGCCAACATACGCACAGAGCCATGCTCTTTCTGATGGTGTGTGTTTCTCGGAGACACAGGCATTTTTCGTTGACCTGAACTTGGAGTGAAAAATCGCAGCTTTTTGCGTTTTACGCAAAACCTTGTCAATGGATGCCGGCTTTTTATTGCCTTGCTGTCGGTGAAAGAGGTGTGTTTTACCCTATATATGAAGGACTTGGCGAACCGAGGACCTAAATTTCAACTTTTGAAAATGGTCGACTGCACCCCTTGGAAAATCCGTGGTTTTGAAAATCGTGTTTTGTACGCCATGTGGTGGCCGCAGAACGTCCGTGGCGGGCACATTCGAAAGCTAGACGTTCAAATTGTTCGTTCAACGAGCAGAACGTTGAAAAAGGCTGCAAATATTTCGACAAAAGGCCAGTAGACTATAAAAAAGGTCAAATCGTCGTTTTCTCGACCACCACGCAATCAGTATCCCGTTTTTATTGATCAGCACGCAACAAACGAGTCAAGATCATATTTGGAATACGCGCGATGTGTATCTGCTTAAAACCATGATGAACAAGTCCCTATTTTTTGACTTTTATGACTTTTTTCATATTCTGCGCGGTTGCTAGCCTAGCCTCTCTCCATTTGGAGTCCATGGACGCGGCCAGTGACTTATTATCGTCGTTGCCATGGCTCTGTTGCGCACATTGTTGATCTAAAAATAAGCAGACACACTCCTTTTTTTATTTCAAATCACAGAACTGCAACAAGAAACAAATATTTAAGCACGAGCAGCACGGGCATTGCGAGCCAATTGGCGAGCGTTGAGGCGGGCAACCTTCTTGTCGGTGGCCTTGGGGACATCGGCGTTCTTCTCGGTGAGGATGACTTCGATGTGCGAGGGCGAGGTCATGTAGGGGTTGATGCGACCGTGGGCGCGGTACGTACGGCGGCGGTGCTTGGGAGCTTGGTTGACAATGACGCTGGAGATGTACAATTGCTCAACTTCCAAACCCTTGGCCTGAAGAAAAAGAAAAATAAGGAAAAATCGAAGAAATGAGCCATTTTGTTCAAAAAGAGCTGTTTTGAAGGCCCCAGGGTGGCGTCAATGGGTGTCCATTTGGCTTACCTCGGCGTTGCTCTCAGCGTTCTTCAACAATTCAGTGATGAACTTGACAGACTTGGCGGGCCAGCGACCTTGGGTGGTGCCAAACTCCTTGGCTTGGGCAGTGCGGCCAATGCCACCGTTGAAGCGGCGGAAGGGAATGCACTGCTTGTGCTCGGAGACGTTGGTCAAGTAGGTGTAGGCCTTGGACAACTTCATGCCTTGAACGGCAACGGCGACCTCGTGGGTGTTCTTGAACTAAAAAGAGAAGGAAAAAAAGGACGTGTGAGCTTTTTTGCCAGTCTTTTTTTCAAGTGGATTGTATTTAAAAGGATGGTCGACGTACGTGAACACGGAGGTAGGCACCACGGGCCTTGGCAGCTAATTGAAAAAGAAAGAAAGAAAAACAATCATGGTCAAATCAACGTGTTTCGAGCTAAAGTGAGGCATTGCTGTGCTTACCTTTGGAAGGATTAGCAGGAGTGGCAGCGTATCGAACCATGGCTACAAGAAGAAACGACAGAAAAACAAGGTGAGTTCAAGAACAGATCAATTCGTCCATCCATCCATCCAAGGCGATCCCATGCATCCATCCAACGTGTCTATCCATGCATCCATCCGTATCTAGGACAGAGATGTCATGTTTCAATGTATCGTGGATGCTGTTCATGCTCTTGTTTCTGTATCGTATGGGGGGACCGTACCTAAATGAGTAAAATGAGGAGGAAAGAAGAAGAAAAAAAATCAAAAGGGCGGCCAACAAGGAAATAGGACGATTCGGCCCGCCCAGACAGAAAAAAAAAATCCAGCCACCGACGCTGGCCAATGGCACTCGACCAATGGCTGCATAATAAAAGGCATCGGCTGCCCCCTTTTCACGCACAAAACGCAGTTTCGTACCAAATCTACTTTTTATTTTTTTACTTCACTATGTGCAATTGAGAGATTGTAGCTGTCCAACAAAGACAAAAAAAGATATAAAGATGGTTTTTTTTTTCTTATGAGACACCTGGTCTCTGATAGATAAAGAAGACGAGGGAGGCGTTGAAAAGAAAAAAATGGCGAGAGAAAGAGAAAGGGGGGGGGCAAGAGCGACCTAAATCGCGATCGGGTATTCTTGCTTGATGGCAACAGAGGCGTCTCCCTGAGTGGTATGATCGTCACACGCGGATGGTTCCTTGAGCGGAGTGTCCACATCCATGGGTGATGATGATGGTGGCGACGCGGTTTGCAAGACGGGCTCTGTTGCGCTGGTGTTGGTGGATGACGGCGATGGCGGCCGCTGTTGTTGTTGCTGCTGTTGTTGCTGTTGCTGCTGCTGCTGCTGCTGCTGCTGCTGTTGCTGTTGCTGCTGTTGTTGTTGCTGCTGATGCTGCTGTGCTGTCGCTGCAGCGAGCAATTCCGCGGCAACGGCGGCGGCGGTCGTGTAATCCATTTCACCAGACGATGTCGATGAGGAGGACGATGACAGGGACGAGTTCGCGTCATTAGGCGGTTCTGTGGGTAACTTGCTCGTGGACAATACCTGTAAATAAACAAAAAAAAAACATGAGAAAATGAACAAATATTGCCTTTTTTTGTTCATTTTACAATATTCAATTGCTCGAGCAGATGGCGTTGCAGCTCGTGGGGGATTTCCAAGATTTTGGAGGCGTCAAAGACGGCGGGGAGGGCGAATTCGTCTGCCGGAGGCGTGTTTGCCGAAGGCAATGGCTTTGCCGACTTGATGCCTGCTGTGGGCACGCTCAACATGTTGTTCACCACGTCCTTTCGACGCTCCTTCTCCTGTCGCTTCTCTCGTCGCTTGTTGAACTCGTCGGACGCCCATTTGCGCTTGACATCCGTGTCGTCAGGCCCAAACAGCTTGTTGGCACGCTTGTTGACTCGGCATCGCAGGTCATTGTCCTTGTCTAAATGGCAAAGATTCATGAAAAAAAAATTGAGCATCTGCCTCCATGTGTCTTTTTGTCCTTTTCCTACTTCTCTCTTCATTGTGCAGTCGCCATTTTTTCTTGCGTTCACGATTGGCATTGCGAATGCTCTGTCGCTTTGCGTCGTCGATCTCTTTTTTGGGCTTGCTATCGTCGTCATGATGTTGCAAAATGTCCAATGGTGGCTGGTGCGCCGTCGTGGTGGTGGTGGTGGGCGTGGTTGGCGTCAGGGACGTGAGTGACGACGTGGATTCGGGTGGGCTGAGCTCAGAGGTGACAATGCGGTTGGCCGAGGCGCTGACGGCGGCGGCCATGGCTGCAGCCGTGGCCTCCACGAGGTTCTGAGACATACCCGACGATTCGAGCGCCAGCATGGTCTCCTGCAATTGCTGCTGATAAGCCTCGGGCGTCGTTTCTTCCTCGTCTTGCTTGCTAGACACTATCGCTTCCATCGCACGGTCCTCGACAGGCGAATGCACGTCTTCTACTCGCTCCTCTTTGACAATAGCGGGCACTCCATCCATGCTGTAAAAGAACGGAAGGAAAAAGCACAAACAATAATAAAACGAAAAGGTGGTGGCAAGCGAACCAACAAAAAAGAAACAACAAGGAACAAGAAAAAGGAACAGGAAGGAAAAAAAAAAAAAAAGCAAAAAAAAAGCGGCCGCCATGAAAAGCCATCTTTGCTGGCATTTTGGCGCTGAATCTTGCTCTGCCAATGAGAGACGCCGATCCAAAAAGACATTTGTGTTTGACTCTTGTGCCCCATCAACAACACACACGGCAACGCATACCAAACACGACCGGCAATGCATCGAGCAATGCCAAATTCTGCGAAAACTGATATTTTATAAATATATAAAAAAAAAAAAAAGAGCCAAAAAAAAAGTCAAAATATGGCAACGTCAACCCACCTTTCTGCCACTGGCCCTGGGCGCCAAATTATCTTGATTTCATGCAAGAGCGTCGAAAATAAGTGGCCAAAGCCACTTGGCGTCGATCGCTATGATCCAATGGATGTATTTACCCTGATTTTCGATCCAGGCACCGTTCCTTGTGCTCATGTTTGCCTCCTAGTCCTCCTTTTTTCACAAATTGCGTTAGAAAAGAGGGGAAAAGGTTATTGCAAGCTTGCCAACGTGCCAATTGCAGCCACGCGAGCACCAATCAGTGCAAAAAAAAAAAAATATAAATATAATATAAAAATCGCCCTCAATGGGCCGTTGAATGGAAAAAAAGGGGGGATCAAGACGCGCCAAAGGCACATCTCGTTGTTGTGTGAGGGACACAAGCAGCTTATGAGATCAGTCGGCTGGCGCCAATGGGGACCAAGATGATTACGAGCTGACGACACAGCGAAAAAAAATGCCCAAACCTTCTTATTCTAGCCAAATTTGGGCACGTCCGGTGATCTGGCGGCCCTGGAGGCGAAGCAAAAGGATGTTCTTGACGCGGTTGTCGCGTGGGTGTAAGCAGATAGCCGGTCAATGCGCGCATGGATTGGCATTTTCTTCAGAAAACTCTTTTTATTTTATTTTATGCAGCAATTGCGGGGTCAAAGGTGATGGAGCGGCTCCTAGTCTCTTCGTTTGCTGTGTAAAATGATGCCAATCAATGGAAATCATGCTCCGCCCAATGGAGCTGATTTTTGACCAGAGCAGGGAGGAGTTCATTTGCCTTTTTCTCTTCTTCACCTCTTCCCCCTTCCATCACTTTTTTTTCTTGTGTGTATACCTCGTCCCCCCAACCTTTCCCTCATACTATGTCGCTTATTGTGGACCAGTCTATCTCTGAACAATACGAAGTCGTGCGTGACGACAAGAGCGAAACCAATTGGGCCTTTTTCGACTTTGCCGACGGCAAGCCTGACCGCCTCAAGGTCAGTGGCAGCGGCTCGGGTGGTCTGGAGGAATTCGTCGAGCACCTCAAGCCCGAGGTTGCTGGCTGGGGCTATGTCAGAATGAATATGAGCAATGACGAGTAAGAAATGTACAAATGCCTCGCTCCAATGGCCACCCCAATTCATCTTTTTTTTTTTCGTCTCGGTTTTAGGTACTCGCAGCGTGTCAAGTTTGTGCTTGTGCCGTGGTGCGGGTAAGTCTCGATTGCTGAGAGGCCCAGAGAACCTGAAATCAAGCAATTGACACATTTGGGTCTGTTTTTTTTTTTCGTTTTTACTTTTAGTGACAAGGTGGGTGTGATGCGTCGCGCCAAGCTGAGCATCCAAATCTCGGACGTCAAGAACGTGATTCGCAACTTCCACATCGAGATGCCTGCGAGCCACGCCGCGGAATTGAATGAACAGGACATCATGGCCAAGCTGCGCCGTGCGGGTGGTGCAAACTATGACGGTCAGTCCTTCCACAAGTAGATTTTTAGAACTGTAGAGGAAAATAAACATATAAAAGTGCTTGAATCGATGGCTATTCTTGGATGGAAAAGATGGGGAAGGTGGAAAGAGTCGATGCCCAGATTCTACTTTGTGCATGCACCACCATTGAAACCCCGCCTCTGTGCACAAACGAGCAGCGGCCCTTGTTGCTTTTTGGCAGACAAACATTCAAAAAGCGAGCCCCCGCGTCCGATTTTCTTTCTTTTTTTTTTCCAACTCACTCTTTGTCTTTTTACTTTTGGACTATGTTTGCTTCCCGGACAGTTCGACCTTTTGCTGCTGGTATGCCCTAGACATCACGCGTCGTGCTTCTTCTTTTTCCCCCCGAAAACCACTTCTCACCGGCTCGCTGCGTCTTTTTTTTCTTTTTTTTTCAATCGGTGCATAAGCTCGAACACTAGGATCCCTCCACACGGTGCGTGTGCCCGCCATGTAAGTTAGTGTAGCTAGAAGAGGAAGGAGGCAAAAGGCCATTGACGCTGATTATCCACGTTAAATGACAGGGCACCGCGCATGTTTTCGACGTCCAAGGCGGTGGGCGCCACCCAGGCGCCAAGACGTGTTCAATTCGCTCTCTTGTCGTCGGCCATTGCCGTCACAGGCATGGCGTCGCTGTTGCTAGCCGATGAGGTACGTACAATTGACAAAAATTAACCAAAAGTTGCTAAAAGGCACTGATTCTCGGATATTATCCTCTTTTTGTGTAGACTCACTGCGATGCCGCGAGCGATGACAAGCAACGTGTAAGTCGCTCTCCTAATCGGCGCTCCGCGGCGGGCCGATTCTGTCAGCGTCAGCCGATATATTTTTTTTTTTTTCTATTTTTCGGTCGTTCGCAGGATGCATGGGAAAAAAAAAAAGATCGGCTGCGCGTGTGTGACATGCCAAAATGGCTCGATCAATTTTGTCTCAACCCTTTTTTTTATTTTTTTTTTGCGAATTAGCGCAGCGAGGGCCCGATCACGGATAGCGACCCGATGCGCCTTCGGATGGAGGCGTTTGTCAAGGCGCTGCAGAACCGCATTGTGTCTGACATTGAGCAGATTGACGGCAAGCAATTCTCGCGCACGCACTGGCATCGCAAGGAGGGCGGCGAGGGCATTACGTGCGTGCTGCAGGACGGCAATGTGTTTGAAAAGGCGGGTGTCGGCATTTCCGTCGTGTATGGGCAGCTGCCAAAGGCGGCTGTCGAGCAGATGCGCCACGACCGCGGCAAGGAGATCAGCGCCGACGGACCCGTGCCCTTTTTCGCTGCGGGCATCTCACTCGTGATCCACCCGGTCAACCCCAACGCGCCCACGGTGCACATGAACTACCGCTATTTCGAAATTGAGAACGAGGACGGCACGCCAAAGATGTGGTGGTTCGGCGGCGGCTCGGACCTGACGCCCAGCTACCTGTTTGAGGACGATTGCATCCATTTCCACCAAGTGCTCAAGGACGGTTGCGACAAGTTTGACAAGAAATACTATGCCAACTTTAAGCAATGGTGCGACAAGTACTTTTACAACAAGCATCGCGGCGAGTCGCGCGGCGTCGGCGGCATCTTCTTTGACGACCTTGATGACAAGCCCGCCGATGAGGTGTTCAACTATGTCAAGGAGATGGGCAATCGGTTCTCGCAATCGTACCTGCCCATCATCAAGAAGCGCATGCACATGAAGTACACCCCCGAGATGAAGGAATGGCAGCAAATCCGCCGCGGCCGCTACGTCGAGTTCAACCTCGTGTGGGATCGCGGCACCAAGTTTGGTCTCCAGACCCCCGGCGCACGCATTGAGGCTATCCTCATGTCCCTCCCCCTTACTGCACGCTGGGAATACATGAAGGAAATCGAGCCAGGCACCCCCGAGGAGGCCCTTGAGGAAGTGCTCAAGAACCCCGTGGACTGGATTCCTTTGGATTAGAGAGGGATAAAAAGTCTCCTCCATTTGCTTTTAAAAACAATTAAACATATATCGCTCCTGTTTTCATGCTTCAATGGCTGTGGTGGATATGATAGCTGCAGCAGCACCTACCACTGTATGATATTATCATAATATGACACACACAGTGAAGGTACGTATGATTTTTCCCCTGAATTTAATCTCTGGATGCGTTGAATTTTTCCTGAATCCAGCACATTTCGATGATTCGGTATGAATCTACCAGCTCATCGACGCAAAACATTCTGCCTCTTGGCATCTTGGGTGACTGATGAATCAAAAGTACAACACGAGTCTTCATTTTTATGGCAATCTATCTATTTTTAAAGGATTTTACAATCTACAATCGGGTGACATCAAGAACATGGAGCTGTAGGTGGGTGTTTGGAAGCGGCGCAGGAATTGGTGGGTCTTGGCAGCCAAGCCGGCCTGGCCCTGCAGCAGCTGCAGCAGCAAAGGGTGCACACTGGCCACATCGACGTTTTGCACGGTAGCATTCAATTCTGGTGATAAAAAAAAAAGTAAGAGTGAGTGAGATGAACGAGCGCTTGTGATAATGTTTTACCCTTGGTCAATGGCACGAAATCAGGCGCGACGTCTGGCAGCTCCTGAAGATAGTCATAGGCAAACGTCATGAGGGCAAGCAAGCGGTAAGCAACAAGGAACACGGATTCCTTGGAGGTAACACCATAAGGACCATGCTCCATGGTCTATGAGAAATGCAGCCAAAAAAAAAAAAAAAAAAAAAAAAAAATACGCGATGAGCCGTCTTTTTTGCTGCGTGGCACTTGATTCATGCTTACCGTCGTGTCGCAGAGCTTGCACAGGTCGATGAGCTGGTTGGCAGCGACCATCAGGTAAATGACATGCGGCTTCATGGTGGTGGCAAAGTGCTGGGCGCCGCGATAGTGAAGCTGGTCGAGATCCACGGCGGCCCATTGCACGTCCACAAGGTCCTCCTTGTAAATGTTTGGATTCTCCTTTTCAAACAGAGCGCGTTTGTTCGTCAGGGCATCGTGCCAGACAGATCCTATGGAAAAAAAAAAAAAATCTCTGTCAGCTTCCTCTTTTTTTTTTTTTTTCTTTGCGTCATCCGTCACATACTAAGATTGGCGTCGTCGCCGACCAACGTCTGCGTGAGCGATTCTTGCAGGCGTGCAGGATACACCTTGAACTGGGTCAGATGCTGGTGCACAAGCTCCAATGCGCGGTCCGAGTGCACAGGCGCCTAGATCAATTCAAAAAAAAAAAAAACGCGTTAAAAATGCACAAAAAATGACAAAAGTCAACGCACGGGCAACAAAAGCGCGTCGGACACAATGGCGGCTGTGTGCTCGCGGATGTCGATGTCATCGTCCTGTAGGAGCTGGATGATGCCCAATTCCACGGCAATGCGCGCGTCATCGGCGTCGTCCGACATTTGTGTGGTATTGACAAACAGCTGCTTGGCGCTGAACTCGATAGACTTGACCACCGCCTCGCGGAGCGGCAGCGTCTAGAAGAAAAAAAAGGAGGGGGAGGGAGAGATGAAGCGTTAGTGTCACACGTTTGTCGCATCGTCGGCAAATGATTTTTTTTTTTTTTTTTTTTTTACCATTTCCTTGGCACTGTACTTGACGACAATGGTGCTCCACGTCTTGAGGCAGCCTTGCACCCAATCGTTGTTCAGCGGACTGGACAGAATCTACTCGAAGAAGACGCGATTGAGCATGTCACTGGCTCTCCTCTCGCTTTTTTTTTCATCTTTGGCGATTTTCCTTACCTGTGAGAGTAGGGCACCGAGCAAAGGCAGGATGGATTCGGTGACGAGGATGGATTGCTTCTCGACAAAGTGCTTAAGCAGGGTCTGCCAGTACTCGTCGAGCGAGAAGCCGACTTGTTTCTCAAGCTGCTTGGGATACGGCTGCGACGGCTTGAGCGTCGTCAAAAACTCGGTGGCCTTTGCAAAGCAGTGCAAGTTGGATTCACCGTGGTATGTCTTTTGCACAAGGGCAAGCTGCAGCTCGTTGATACTATGAGAATAAAATGAGAGAAAAGCCTTTTTTTTTCTTTTCATTTTTTTTTTTTTTTACCCCTGGATGTGATCTGTGACCGGAAGCGAGGCGAAGAATTCCATGAGTTTGGTCATGGTGGTGAGGCGGACCTCGTAGTCGGGGTCATTGAGCAGGAAGAGCAGGGCATGGAGGTCGCCGAGACCAAACTTGGTATAGCCATGGATGAGGATGGTGGCCATGGACTGGCGCATCAGGTAGCTGCCGATCTGGTGCGGCTCGGGCGGCGCAAGGATCGCCTGGCTGCAGTGCGACAGCACAAATCCACGCAACGTCTCGAGTGCCTCGTCCGACAGGGCGATCAGTTCTAAAAAAAAATTGTGTGAGCGACCTGTTCCTCTATTTTCAATGCCCGATTCATGCAACCGCGTCTTTTTTTTTTTTTTTTTTTTACCATCCGACAGCACGGCGGGCTTGTCGTTGACGAGCCACTTGTCGTCCATGAAGAATTCGGTGACAATATCCAAAAGCAAGGCCTGTGAGACGTTATTGAGGCGGTGCAGATAGAGGAGACATTGATGGACGACGCCGGGAATGGACTTGATGAACTCGTAGAGCGTGGTGTCTAGGGCGCCATGGTACAGGTGGCCACGCAGCAGGAATTGGACCTGAAGGAGACGACCGTGGATGTCGTTTTGCGACAGTGTCGCATCCCACTGCAACAGCTCGGCCACGGTCAAAATGAGCGCCGTCGACGGGACGAGCGGCACGAGCGCGCGTGCCGCCATCTCGCGCGTTTTGAAGATGGAACTTGCCGAGCACGACATGACCAGCGGCACGAATTGTGCCATTGACAGCGGGTTCGTGGCCGGATCGTCCATCACTGATGGACGCAAACGCGACAGAAGCGTCAGCATTGGATATAGACCTGGATGCACGTTTTCCGTCTAAATGATAGCATGCAAAAAAAAAAAAAAAAAAATTGAATGGCCCAATTTCACATTTTACGTCATTTCTCATTCGAATTGGCCTTTTATAACTTACCAAAGATTGATCCAAGAGCTGGCCGACGGCCGTCTTCAATTCCTTGAGCAAATAAGGATGCAATTTGGGGAAGCGCGTAAAGAATTCTTGGCCAGTGACATTGTTGATGGTGCTGTGCTCGTCTCTGGTCTTTTTCGTGCCAAGGGTGCGCTGCAGCAGTGTGGAGAACAACATGACCGAGCAATTGCGAATCGCCCAGCTAAAAATTCACCCCATTCAAACCATAAAAAATTAAAAAAATACAAAAATACAAAAAAAAAAAAGCATACCTTGCAGATGAAAAGCCGTCAATGGCCATGAAGAAGCCATCCGATGCGAATTCGAGGACGCGGCTGCCGAGCTTGGAGTCCATGAACATGGTGCGCATGATGTTGAACGCGTGGACCTGGGGCAAATCGATGCGTTGGTCAGCGTCGGCGGGGGGTGGCTGCTGCGCGAGGTCGAGTAGGCGGCGGAATGTCTCATGCAGCAATTCCTTTTTCGACAGCGACTCGCTGCTGACAATGGCCAAAATGCACAACGGCAGACCCGCACTGCGGCGCGTGATGGAAATGGAGCTGGACGTCATGCTCTCCAGGTTTTTCTAAAAAAGTAAAAAATAAAAAAAATTGAATTCAGAGAAATCCCGCCGCTTAATTCTGTTTCTTTCTTTTTTAATCCTTGTTTTTCGTTCTCTCCATTCCGTCGTACCTGAAGCCATTGGCGGGGCAGGGTGTTGAGGGCGGCGTCCTTGGAGGATAAAAGGCGCGCACAGAGAGTGACGTAGGTCGGGTAGACGGCGGAGAAGGCACCGCGATGGCGGATGCTTGTGAGCAAGGTGCGCAGCAGTGCGCCGCTCTTTTCAAGGTCACTGTTGGTGAGTAGGGCAGTGTTGTCCTTTGCGACGGGTGTGCGGCCAATGATCACTTCCAAAAGCGAGCTCGCCTCCTTGACGGCGCGCCAGCAGCAGCTGAGAATGACCTGATGCTTGGGCCCTGAGGCGTCGGGCGCGTCGTCGTCGTCGTCATGGCCATCATCGTCGTTGCCAACGAGCTGGTCAATGGCCTCCTCCATCTCCTTGAACGACGCAGGCACGTTGCCCTCGGGCGATGGATTCGACAGCACGTCCATCACGCTGTCGCACACCGTGTGGATCAGCTGCATCATCCGCGCAAGCAATTCCTTCCATTTCGCCTTGTCCTTGGCAATCCGCGCGTCCTCATAGTCGATTTCCCTCAAAACGTATTGCAACGTCAACAGCGTGCCATGCATCGGGTGCTGCTGCGCTGCAAGAAGCAAATTCGACTTTGCAATATCCACCTGCCCTTGCAGCATATCCAGCAGCCGCTCTGTAAACGTCACCGCAGCTGTTTTTTTTTTCAAGAAAAACAGAGAAATTAGGCATCGTTTTTTCGTTTTTTTTTCATTTGTTTCCACTTTTTTTTTCTTACCCGACACGGAGGCTTGTTTCTTGTTCTTTTTCTTCTTTTTGCTTTGGCTGGCCAAGGGCTTGTCTGATTGCTGAGGCACAAGATGGTAGCCAAGGCCGAGGACGTACTTGTTGAAGATAAGACGGAAGATGATGGCGCCCGAGTCGCTTTCTGCGGCGCGTGTGCTGACGACATTGCGCAGGGCCCACCATAGCAATTGCTGCGCGTGGTCCTTTTGGGCAAGGCCCGGCAATGGGTTGGGGAACGTGCATAAAATGTCAAACGCCAGATTGCGATTGAAATCGTAGGGATCCATGAGGGTGTCCAAGAGTAGTTTCGTGTTGCGCGGGGTAGCGAGCGGCAGGACAAACGGGAATTCCGTCGCGGGGGCGTCTCTATCCTTTGTCGCAGGTGCAGCGGGTGCAGAAGGCACGGGCGCCGGCGTCGAACTGTTGGAATCGGATCCACGTTCATCGTCGTCATTGTCATTGGCATCGTACACGCCATACTGCTTGACGAGACCGTGGAACAGGCGCAATGCCGTGGCAACGCGTTGGAACGACGCGCCAGGATACAAAGAAGAGGCAAGATGATCCACCAGCCAATGCAAAAACGCCTTGCCGCGCTGCACCGTGCTGACTGCCGCCTCCATCTGTGCATCGGTCTCCGGAACATACCCAACGTGCGTCACATAAAGTCGATGCTGCGCATACAAGTTGCCGTGCAGACGCGCAAGCAGCTTGGCAAGATGCGCGCACAGACGCTGCCGGAAGCTCGGCGAGCTGCAATTCATGTTCAGCGCCAAAAAGTACTTGATCAGCGCCAATTCAACCTCCGTCACCGTAGCCGTGTTCTTGCGCGACTCGCACAACAGCCCAAATGCGTCAATGCGCACCTCATCGTCCGAATGATACAGCGCAAGCTTCAACGTCTCCACGGAAATCTTGTTCGACGCAAGGTCAGACGAATCTATGAAAATAATTAAAACGCGCATGAGCCTCAATGAATGGATTAAAAAAATAAATAAAAAAAGGACGTTTACCGGTGGCATACACGGAACCGTCCACCAATTCCAGCGACCGCGCAACCTTGAGCGAAGCAATGATGGCATGCAGACGATAGCGCGAGTCCAGGATGTTCCATGCGTCGTGCTTGGTGTCATTGAGGATTGACAGCATGTGCCAAAACGCGTCGCCGCAGCTCATAAACAGCTGTTGCAATAAATTCCCGCTCACGTTCTGTCGCTGCACGTGCGACGCCGACGTCAGGCCGCGCAAAACTGGCATTGCCCACAATTGCACCCATTCGTCAATGATCGTCTAAAAAAATGCGGAAAAGGAGAAAAGACGCGTCAGCGCAATTTTCTTTTTTTTTTTTTTGTTTTCCTCTTTTTATAATATTTACCTGAACATTTTCGTCGTCAGTGACGAGCTTGAGGTGACGGCCCTTGATGGGCTTGAATTCAGGCACCTTGGCGAGGATGTGCGCCGTGAGCAGGTCGAAAATAAAGCTTGTGATCTGCGGCGCGAGCGAAAGACTGTCCATGGCACGCACACACTTCCAAATCAACTCGGGCTCCAATTCAAAGTAAATGGCCGCACCGGTCTTGGGAATCAGCATTGACATGAGCGCGTACTTGACCTGTAGAAGAGAGAGAAAAATTAAAAAAAAAAAAAAAAAAAAAGGGTGTTAATGCGCTTGTGTGTCCCATTTTTTTTTTTAAAAAAAAAAACTATAAATGTCTTACCTTGCGGTGCCAGTCCGTTTGCAACAAGCTGTTGAGCAAGGCGGTCAATTGGGCCTTGTAGCCGTCTTGCAGGTCAAAGTGGGTCGTGCGCGTGTCAAGGATAGTAAGCAGCATTTCGAAAATGTTGCGCATCTTGTGCTGCATGACGTCGAGCGGATCGTCCCAATAATTGCATACGTGCTGGATCAGACGGTCGACATTGGCATTCGTCAGCATGTTGGCCGCTTCAAACACGGCAGGCTCGGCGTCCTGGCGCATCATGTTGTGCAGCCGCAGCAACCACGTGGCCATCGCATCAAACGCAATGACCTTGGCCTGCGCATCCTGCAAATTGATATCGCAAAAGTGGTGGAATCCGGCAAAAAACAGCTCCAACAAATGGTGGCATGGACCGTAGCTGAAATAAAAAAAAAAAAAAAGGGAAATAAGCGAATATTCCATGCTTTTCATGATTTTTTTTCTTTACGTTTCCAAGGCAGGAATGGTCATTGGCGCTTCAAAAGGCAAGAGAAGCACGTCCTTGCGCAGGCTGGAGATGAAGCCACGCATGAGGAAGAGCAGTGGGTGGTCCGGGCCTTGCCAACCAACGCGATCGTCTTGCAACAAGGGCAATTCCAATTGCCATTGGTCTGCCATGGCCGTGGTCTTTTCGCCGGGAGGAGCCGACGGTGTAATGAACCAATCAATGACCCATGCCATGACGGCCTGCGGGTCGTTCTCCAGGTTGATGACGGCGCCAAAGGCCATGGCAGCCACTTGCGAGCAATCGCGGCCGAATTGGCCCGCGCGCATCGCAATGTCGAGCAGCACACGCACCAATTGTGCAAGAAGATCAATGTGCTCAATGTTGTCAAGCGAAAGGCGCTTCGCCGACGCGTCCGATCGCGTCAAAAGCGACATCAGCGTCTTTGTCAGGTAATGCACTTTGCCAAGCGCCTCGTCTTCGTCGCCACCACCACCGGTACACCCGCCGTGCGCAACAATCAGGCGGTCCACAAGGAAGCTAAGCGAAGGCAGAAACGCGTCGCTCAGCAATTGCCGCCCAAGATCAAAATCAAGCGATAATTGGATGCAACACGCTTTGTGCGCGTCGGAAGTCAGCACACTGCCATCGTCTGCGCTCAAATAACCCGTGTACTCGTTCAACACCATCGCCATCGACGAAATTTGCAAAACAGGGATAAACAGCCGACGCGAGTAATTCTCGCTGGCATAACAGTATCCAACACCGGCAAGGCGGCTCACAACACCATCGATCAGCGACCGATCTTGCTTGCCTGCCTTTTTGCACTGCTTCACTATAAAAATAAATAAAAAAAGACGCGTCGTCAATACTTTTTCGTTCTTTTTTTTATTGGGAGTGAGGAGGCATACCAAGCTCTTTTAGCAGATTTGTCTGTTTTTGCCATGGTTGATCCTGGCTGGCCACAAGGTCGCGCACCAATTGCGCCACCGCGCTCTCGCTCTTGGCCAACACCGTATCCTCCGCCACCACAGAAGCCCATTGGACATACAGCGACGGCTGGAAAGGCGCCTGCTTCTTCCCTTTTTCTGGCATCACAGGCAAAACAAGGATAAAAAGTGAAACAAGAACTGAGGAAGAACAAAAAAAGTCCCTGCTCGGAAATCGATCAAAAGGCAACAAAAACAAGTCCGATGCTTTCGCACTCCGCCATTCATGCAAAAAAAAAGCCAAAAAGTGCAACCTGACCCCCTTTTTCTTTACCCCCTGACCATCAATGACACTTTTGAGGCGCCATTGTCATGACAGAACGCCATTCAATGAACGAAGTATTGATCCTGCCCCGTTAAAATGATAAAATCTTGGAAAACAAGCATTTTTTTGGCAAGTCTCTTGGCTCATCACCACCTCATGACGCGCCAGAAACACCATGGCAAGTTAAAAAACATAAAGCATTGAATTGGCCAGGATTTGACAGAGAACGGAGACTGGCAGCGTCAGAAATATTCATATCAATGGATTTTAGCAAGTTGATGTTGCATTGCTCGACGGCTGTTGCTGCCGAAAGGCACCACGCTGATTGCAGATGCCAGGAGCTTCTGTTGGTCACCTTCCGAGACAATAAAAATGGGAGACGGATGCGCTGGTTGCCGAGAAAATCACATTTAAAGCGTGTCTTTCTCTGTTTTAGTTAATTATCGGTCATTTTACAATGTTCAAAGATATTTATGCTTTGTATCGACGAAGCCAAGTTTTCTCGTTTCAATGAGCCCACTTTTGGCTCTCTGTATCCGCTAGGTGGGTCGCAACCACGATTTTCGAAAATGGCGGATTTTCCAAGGGGTGCAGTCGAGGATTTGAAAAAAAAGTAAAATTTAGGTCCTCAGATTGTCACGCCATTCAACCCCATGGTGTATGTCCCTCGTTAACCGACAAAAATGCATTAATAATCTCGGGGACATCGACTGGATGTCGCGTAAATTGCAATTTTCGCCTTTTTTTCGTCACAAGGCAAAGTCGACGAAAAATGGCCACAGAGCTGCGAAACAAAGACCATCAGAAAGAGCGCTGGTTTTTGCGTACGTGACCTCTTGTGATCAATGAAAAAGTTGCGTTTCAGACGATATTTAACGCGACGCCGTTGTTATAATAATTTTTGACGCGTGAAAAAGCGCGTCAAACACGTTGGCATCTCGTCGCCCGCATCAAATTCATGCATTTTGAGCTTCTCTTTCTTGTGGACGCGTCAACTAGGGTCACTCAACGCGCTTTCCTTGTGCAAATCGCATTCAAAGTTTAATCAAAAATCGCCCATTGCTCGTCACTGAGTAGATGGACATTGCTCTTTTTTGACATTTTCCGCGGTTTCTCCACGCCGTACATCCCCGGTATAAATTTGGTGGCATTCTGAGAACTTGATTTTTATTTTGTTCCTCGGGCGCACGAAATGACCAAATTTTGATTTGCGTGTTTTGCACATTCAGCGGTCTCGCGGTAGATGCCACGTCTTATTTCTAACCAAGCAGATCTCGTTCGAACGCGTTTCGGAGCTTAAAAATGCCTGTTTGACAAGCGAAGGCTATGAGGACACAAAAATTGTGGCATATCCTTTTTCTCTCGAGAAAATCGTTCATCTGTGGTCTTAATGCTTTATGATCAAAGATTTACAACACCAAGACGCTTCAATAAAGGTCTCTCATGCTTGAATGATTGGCGTCGCTGCCGAGTAAAAGGACAAAAGACGATTTTAGAGCCCAAAACGCGGTCAGTGACGTCAAGACGCGATCATTTCCCGTTGTTAGCGCTCCAATGGTCACCCCAAGAGACTCGGGCGGATGATGACACAAAGAAGCGATTCGAGAAAAAGGAGTCCGTATAAACACATTTGTATTATTTGCAAAAAGAATAAAAGAATAAGCGAAACAGGGAAAAAGATCGCGTGCACCGCGCGCAATGTCATCTAGAGCGTGACCAATGAATTTGTGACGGCAAAGCGGATGAAAAAAAAGAGAAGGGGGGAAAGAGGGTAACCAAGCATGAGCAGCCACAATGACTAGAAGAAGAAAAAGCGCAGAAAGAGAGAGAGAGAGAGAGAGAGAGAGAGAGAGAGAGAGAAAAGGAAGAAAAACATAAAAGACAGACGCGGTGCACGATATGAAACATGTAGAGTGGCCAGGGAGGAGGGAGAGGTGGCAAAGCGAGTGTGATGAGAAAAGGGGCATCTAGGAATTGGATGACTTGTGGGGAATATGGCTGGTGATGTGATCCAACAATTCTTGCGCAACCATGTGGTTTGGCAACTAGAAAGAAAAATCCAAGGTGAGATGACGCACGGACGCCCCGCCCCTGAAATGCATCGACTACTTTACCTTTAGAGCGTAGCTGACGAGTTTGGGTTGTGATCCGTCGTCCGTGGTCTGGAATGCACTGAATTGCACAAAGCGGTCTTGCATGATTTTTGCCTTCATCTCGGCGAACAAGAGCTGGTTCAAAATGAGGCGGAACACCGAGTCGGCGCGCATGACCAGACGCGTCTGCCGCGTGTGCTTTTTGCGATTGACTCTTAGTGTGCCCGTGCCACATTCCTTCCAGTTCTTCGTCTTGCTGTCCAGCATCAGCAGCTTGGCCTTGGTGTGGTAGATCGTGTCCTCGTCTTCTTCGCCGGTTTTCACTGAGAAAAAAAAAACGAAAAATGAGCAAAATCGTGCAAAAGGACGTGTTTTTTCTTTTTTTCCGTTTCTTTTTTCTTTTGTCTTACCGTCTGTTTGCTGCTTGACGCCTGGGACCTTGATCTTTGCGCCCTCGCCAAAGGCGTGCTGGTCGTCGGTGGGACTGGTAATGTCATTGTCGCGTTCGTTTTCGTCCTCCTGGCTTTGTGCGTCGTCGGCGGCGCTGCTGGCATGCGACTCGGTGGGTGAAAGCGCAGCGAGCGGCGACGCCTTGGGCAGCGACGATAGCGCATTGGATCCAGCAGCCGCAAGTGCAAAGGGCGAGCTTGTGCCGCTGGCAAACGCACCAAACCCAGATGTTGTGGAAGAAGTCGTGGTTGGCTCAGAGACAGGTGCACTGGTGGTCAATGCTGGCGAAGCAGCAAAAGGTGATGCGCTGTTGCTCGTTGCAAACGAGCCAAACCCGGACGTCGACGATGTAAAACCGCCAAAGACCTAGCAAAAACCAAAAAAAATTAGAGAACACATGAAAAAACGCGTCGTTTATCCTCCTTTTTTTTTTTTTAGCCCATTTGCTTACCGTCTTTTGGGTGGTTGGTGCGGCAGGCGCGGGTGCAGGTGTCGCGGCGGCCGAGGAGGAAGCGGAGGCGGACGCATCAATCAATGCCCGTGTGCCAAAGCCAGAGGACGAGCCAAACGTGTATTTTTGCTTTGACTCGTCGGCCACGGGCTTGGCGGGCTCCTGATCGTCGTCGTCGGCAAACTCGCCCCAATCGTCGCTCGTGCTGTTGGCGCCGAATTGCGCGAATCCGGCTGTTGCTTGCTTTGGCCGCTCATCCTCGTCGGATTCCGTCTCTTGCGTGCTGTGCATCGTCTCATCCACGGCATGCTCCTGTTTGTCGGTCGTTGTCATGTCCTTGAGGTTCTTGCGGATCGTCGTCATCGAATTGCTGTTGGGCAGCTCGTCGCGTTTGCTAAAATGCACAAAAAAAACAGAAAAAGGAGGATCAGGACAATTCTGAAGATAGGTGAGGATTCTGCATCATCTTACGTCTTTTTGGCTGACGCGGCGGCTTTGGCGTCAATGTCAACCTAGCGCATCCAATGATTGATAATAAAAAATAAAAAAAGAGACAAAAAAAAAAGATATTGAGTCACCATTGATCTCCAGTTTTGCTATGCGTCCTACCTCCTCGTCTTTTTGCGTGTTCTGCGGTTCGACGGACTGGGCGCGGCCACGCTTCTTGGAGGAGGGATCATCTATTGAAAAAAAAGTATTGAGTTACCCCTTGCGTCTCCCCCTTTTTGACGCGCTTACCAATATCTTGCACAGAGTGGATAGAGTCGGGAGGAGACGACATGGCGGCAAGTATCTACGAAATTCTTTGTTTGGCTAAAAAGAAAAAAGAAAATGAGAGAGAGAGAGAGAAAAAAAGAGAAAGACGTGAAAAAAAAAGAGTGAGCGCCCATTCCCCTTTTTTATAGGGCGCTGATTGGTGCCCAGGCAGGGACGTGTGACCCGCAAGCCATCTTTTTTCCCGTCAGCTTGCTTTTTGACACGCGCACCACGCCCAATGACAGGCCACACCCGCCCAAGGACCTACAAAAACAAAACAAAAATCTTGTTCACACAAAATTAAAAAAAAAGAAAAAGAAAAGACTAATGGATCAAGAACCATGTGACAAACATTTCATCGACGACGTGCAAAAAAGAAACAGGTTCAGGGCAAAAATGCAGCAAAAAGCGTGACCGGTGCATTTTGGCTCTTTCGGCGTGGTTTGAATTTGACAGGCCCAAATTTGGAAGCGAAGTGCCAAACACCACGGGTGTCCCTCTTTTTTCCTCTTTACTTCTTTTTTTTTCTTGATCGTGTCCATCTGTTGCCATCATCTCGACCAAACATGTCTCGCTCTATGATGGTAAGTGTCCAATGTGATGAAAAAAGGGCATTGACGGGCGCGGGGACGTTATTGAGGTCGTGATGACCCGTGTTGCAACGTGTTCATCTCATCTTATTTTTTTATTGTAGCAACCTCAAATCATCCTTCTCAAGGAAGGCACGGATACCTCGCAAGGCAAGGGCCAGCTTTTGTCCAACATCAACGCGTGCGCGGCTGTTGTTGATACGGTCAAGACGACGCTTGGCCCTCGTGGCATGGACAAATTGATGGTGGATGGCCAAGGTACGAGGAATTGGGCCGATTTTTAACACAAAAAGGGGGGGGCAAAATGGGCAAAATGGGCTCACCAATTTCTTTTTTTTTTCATGATTTTTCATTAGGCCAAGTGACCATTTCCAACGATGGTGCGACCATCATGAAGCTTCTTGATATTGTGCATCCTGCGGCCAAGACGCTTGTGGACATTGCGCGCTCGCAAGACGCGGAAGTTGGTGATGGCACGACCAGCGTGGTCCTTCTTGCTGGCGAGCTGCTCAAGGAAGTCAAGGGCTACGTCGAGGAGGGCGTCAGCCCCCAGGTGATTATCCGCGGCTATCGTCAGGCCGCCCGCCTTTCCATCAACAAGATCAAGGAGCTTGCCGTCAAGATCAACAAGGACAACAAAGAGTAAGCAAGAAAAAAAAAGTCAGGGAGAGAGGGGGGCGGTGACACGCGTCGCAATGGCTTGGAATTAGCCCACTTTTATGTTTTCCTCGCTTTTTAACTCCTTCTTTTTTTCTCATTTTTTCTTTTTTTTTTTTCTTTCTCTCTCCCTCTCTTTATTAGGGAATTCCACGACTTGCTATCAAAATGCGCTGCGACGGCCATGTCGTCCAAGCTGATTTACTCGCAAAAGGAGTTTTTCACCAAGATGGTTGTGGATGCGGTGCTTTCTTTGGACCAAGAGAGCCTGAACGAGCGTTTGATTGGTATCAAGCGTGTTCCTGGTGGTGCGATGCAAGAATCGTTGCTTGTCAATGGTGTTGCGTTCAAAAAGACGTTCTCGTACGCGGGTTTCGAGCAGCAGCCAAAGTCGTTTGCGAACCCCAAGGTGTTGTGCTTGAATGTGGAGCTTGAGCTCAAGGCGGAGAAGGACAATGCCGAGGTGCGCATTGAGCAAGTGTCTGATTATCAGGCGATCGTGGATGCCGAGTGGCAAATCATCTTCCAGAAATTGGAGGCGATTGTTGCCTCTGGCGCTCAAGTTGTGTTGTCCAAGCTGCCCATTGGCGACTTGGCCACGCAATACTTTGCCGACCGCAACATCTTTTGCGCGGGCCGCGTGACCAAGGACGACATGGACCGCGTCATCCAGGCCGTGGGCGGCGCCATGCAATCCACGTGCTCGGATTTGCGCGACGAACACCTTGGCACTTGCGCCTCGTTTGAAGAAAAGCAGATTGGTGGCGAGCGCTTCAATTTGTTCGAGGGCTGCCCCCAGGCAAAGACCTGCACGCTCGTGCTTCGTGGCGGTGCCGAGCAATTCATTGCTGAAGTCGAACGCTCGCTGCACGACGCCATCATGATTGTGCGTCGCGCTATCAAGAACAATTTGGTCGTGGCCGGCGGCGGTGCAACTGAAATGGAGATCTCAAAGTACTTGCGCGTCCACTCGCGCACCATTGAAGGCAAGCAGCAATTGATTGTCGGCGCTTTTGCAAAGGCCCTCGAGGTCATCCCCCGCCAATTGTGTGACAATGCCGGCTTTGACGCCACAGACCTGCTCAACCGCTTGCGCATGAAGCACGCTCAAAACGGCGGCACTTGGTATGGCATCGACGTCAACAATGAAACTATCACCGACAATTTCGACGCGTTTGTCTGGGAGCCCGCCCTCGTCAAGACCAATGCCATTGCCGCTGCTACAGAGGCCGCATGTCTCATCCTCTCTGTCGACGAGACCATCAAAAACAAGCAAAGCGAACAACCCGGTCAAGGCATGCCTCGTGGCGGTATGCCCGGCCGTGGCCGTGGCGTCCCTCGTCGCTAAAAAAACAAAAAAGAAAAGAAAAAAAGATAAAATCTCATCTTCCCCCCCCCCTTGTTCTCCCCCCCCCTCTTTCTCAATTCATCTTTTTTTTTTGTCTCCCTCACCTCCTCGTGCATGTATATTTTCTCTTTGATTTCTGAAAAATAAAAAAAAAGTGTCTCTCTCTGGTTGAATTTTGGCCCCCCCTGATTGGCAGCCACGCGCTCCGTCGCGCCGCCCATCCAAATCTCGGCTCCGCCGCTCCCTCCGCCTCTTTGGTTTTAAGGGGGCCATTTTTGATTCTTTGTTTTGCTTTCTTTTTTCGTCTTTTCTCTCTTTTTTTCCTTTCTTTTTGTGCTTTTTCCATCAGACTCACCATGGACCAAGGCCAAATCTACCAGTTGTTTGTCAGCACGTACCATCCTGATCCAAACGTGCATAAACAAGCCGAGTTGAGCATTCGCAGCGTAAGCGTAGCGCGCTCATAGCAACAATTGGGCGTCTCAGGCACGCAATTTAAGCTCACGCACTCCTTTTTTTTTTTGATTTGTAGCTGGAGGGCCAGACCGGATTCTTGCCGATTGTCTTGGAAATCGTGTCCTCCGAGGCATTGGAGCTTGGCGCGCGTCAAGCAGGTGAGAAACAAAGAAAATACACAAAAAAAAAAAAAAAAAAGCGAAAAGTTCTTTTTTTTTTTGTTCCCCCTGTGTGGCGTCAAGGCACAAAGAAAAGCAAAAAAAGGCAACTCACCCTTTCTTTTTCGTCATGGCTTAGCGGCCATTTACTTTAAAAACCGCGTGTACCGAGCGTGGGACCGCAGCAAAAAGACGGCAATGCCCATCAGCGAGGACGACCGCCTCGTGGTCAAGGAGCGCCTCCTTCAAGCCCTAGTCACCGTGCCCAATGCCGCCCAGTAAGCAAAACTTGATCGATGGAGCACCAAAACAGACGCGTGCGCGATAACACTGACCCCTATTTTATATATTTTTTCCCTCGTTTTCCCTCTTTTTCTTTGTCTCTCTCTCTCTCTTCTCTGTGTCGCGCTCTCTTTAGGGTGCAATTGGCGCCGTCGCTCATGACCATTCTGGACAAGGATTTCCCTGATCAATGGCCCCAATTCATCGACCAAGTCCAGTCCTTCCTCACCTCAAACGACAGTCGTCTCGTCTATGTCGGCCTGCTTGCCCTGCGTGAAGTGGTCAAGATTTATAGGTAAAAAAGAGTTTTAAAAACGGACACGCCGCGCGTTTTTTTCTCGTTTTTCTCATCTTTTTCATTTTCCATCCCTTTTCTTTCAGATGGAAGGAGGCGGACAAGCGCGAGCCGCTGCAACAGATCATCCAAAAGCTGTTCCCCATCGTGCAAGAAGTGTGTGCGCAACTTGTGACGGTAGACACGCTGGAAGCGGCCGAGATGATCAAGACCGGGTTCAAAATCTACCACAGCAGCATCTACGTGGAATTGCCGCGCGTCCTGCAGGACAACGCGTCACTCGTGCCGTGGGGCAACCTATTTTTGCAGCTGGTGGAAAAGCCGCTCGTATGGGCGGCGCTGCCGGCCGATGCCGCCGAGCGCGAGGCGTACCCGTGGGGAAAGACCAAAAAGTGGGCGTATCACTGCCTCAATCGCTTATACGGCAAGTATGGAAACCCGGCCATGCTGCCGCCCGGTGGCACCGCCGCATCGCGCTACGCAGCCTTTGCAAAACACTTTACCGCCCAATTCGCTCCAAACATCATTCAGGCCTACCTCGTCCAGATCGATGGCTGGATCAAAAAGGACCGCTGGGTGCCCCAAAAGTGCCTCACACTCTCGGCTGCCTTTATGGATGACGCCATCAAGCACAAGACCACGTGGCAAATCCTCAAACCCCACACTGACGTCCTCGTCTCGCAATTCATCTTTCCACAGCTGTGTATGTCCCCCGAAGACGAGCTCCTCTGGCAAAATGACCCCGTCGACTATGTCCACAAGAAGATTGGTAAAAAAGAAAAAGAAAAAATCGCGTCGCGCAGCGCGTTTTGACCCCGCTTTTTTTTTTGATGAATTAGACCCCCTCGAAGACTTTTTGTCGCCGCAAATCAACGTGACAAACCTGCTCATCGACCTTGCTTGCAACCGTCGGAAGCACACGTTCATGGGCATTCTCAATTTCATCAACAACATCTTGGTCACGTACATTGACACACCCGACGAGCACAAAAATGGTCGCGACAAGGACGGTGCCATGGCCATGATTGGCTGCCTCGCCAACCTCATCTTGTCGAAAAAGTCCCCCGTCGCCAATATGATGGAACCCTTCTTCGTCACCCACGTGTTCCCTGAATTCACAAGCCCCTTTCCCTTTTTGCGCGCTCGCGTAAGCATCTGGCTCTCCATTCGCCTCGAACAGATCACTCAATTCTTGTTTTTCTAGGCCTGCGACATTACACGCAAGTGCAGCGACCTCGAGTTTGAGAATGAAGAGGTAAAAAATCAAAAAAAAAAAAAAAAAAAGCACGCATGATGCCAACTTTTTTTTTTACAATTCAGAACGTGTCAACGTTGTATCAATCAGTCCTGGGCTGTCTGCGCGACACGGAGCTGCCCGTCAAGGTGCACGCAGCCTTGGCTTTGCAGCCAATGATTCGCCACGAGACAGGTAAAAAAGAGATTTTTGAAAAGGTAAAGCGTGTGCCTCATACCTTTTTTTTATTTTTTTTTTTTTTTCGTCAGTGCGCGCGGCGATCGAGCCCAATTTGCCATTCATTATGCAAGAGCTGCTAAATTTGTCCAACGAGATCGATGTGGATATTTTGAGCACGATCATGGAAGACTTTGTCGAGAACTTTGCCGAGCAGCTGACACCATTTGCCGTGCAGCTGTGCTGCCAGCTGCGCGACATGTTTTTGCGCATCATGGAGGAGATTTCGGCGTCAAAGGCGAATGTCGGCGGCGCGGACGACGAGGACGACGGCGATGGCGGCCCACTTTACCGTGGGGGAGGCGGCAGCACCGAGATTGACGTGATGAGCGAGAAGATGATGTCGGCGATGGGCGTGCTAAAGACCATTGGCACGTTGATCCTTAGTCTCGAGAGCTCGCCCGAGGTCCTGCAGGAGCTCGAGGACGCGCTGCTGCCCGTCATCGTCTACACGCTCGACCACAACATTCTTGACCTCTATGACGAAATCTTTGAAATCATCGATTCGTGCACCTTCTCCGCCAAGCGCGTCTCAAACACCATGTGGGGCGTCTATGAGCGTATCTACAATGCGTTCAACAATAATGCCATCGATTACATGGAGGCCGTCCTCCCCCCTCTCGACAATTACATCTCCTATGGCAATGCCGTCTTTGTCGCCAACCCGCCGTACCAAAAAATGATGTACGACATCATCGAATCCGTCATGAACAGCGACCAACTCACAGAACCAGACCGCATCTCTGCCTGTAAGACACAAAACAAAAGAAAAAAAATGAAAAAGAGGGGGGAAAGTGGCACTACGCGACGCGGCACACCTGACTTTTTTTTTTGTATTCTTGTTGCCAGGTAAACTCATGGAATCCGTAATGTTGAACTGCCGCGGCCACGTGGATTCGGTAAACAATTTTTGGGCATTTTACAGTGATTTTAGCCGTTTTGCTTACTTTTTGCATTTTCTAAGGTTGTTCTTCCCTTCCTGAACTTGGCTTTCCAATACATTTTCACGGGCTCGATGAAATCGACGGCATTCAAGGTCCAATGCATGGAGGTCGTCATCAATTGTCTCTACTACAACCCGTCGCTGACACTCCGCATTTTGGAGGACAACCAGTGGACTCAGGGATTCTTCACGCTCTGGTTCCAATCTCTAGACAAGTTCTCTCGGTACGTGCCACAAAACAAAAAAGAAACGAAAAGAAAAAATGGCATTGACTCTTTTTTTTCTTTTTTCTTAGTGTGCACGACAAAAAGCTGATCATTGTGGCTCTATGCTCTGTGCTGTCGCTCTCATGGGAACAGGTGCCGCCCACCGTGCAATCCGGATGGTCACAAATCCTCGCTAGCATTCTCCAGGTGTTTGAAACGCTGCCAAAGGCGGTTGAAAGTAAGTTCGTAGTGCCACTGGACGTCACCCCGTACTCACCCTCCCCTTTTTTATTACGCGCAGACCGAGAGAGCATGGAAAAGTTCTACAGCGAAGACCAAGACTTTGGCTCTGTGTCGGACGCCAGCTGGAATGAAAGCAGCAGCACTGGCGACGACGACACCGTCGACAATGATGGTAAAATGCGCCGTTTTTGGTTTTTTTATTGTTGCTAATTTCATTTTACTTGTTTGCGTGTGTCCACAGACGAAGATATCCACGACGAAGACCAAGAATACCTCGAATTCCTTGCGCAGCAGGCAGCCGGCGCCAACACGGATGCCTCGGAAGAGGAAGAGGATGACCTCGAGGAGGAGCTGTTGTTTGAAACGCCGCTCGATGAAATCGATCCCTACATGGTCTTCCATCAATGCTTCAAGGGTAAAAAAAAAAAAAAAAAAAAGAGTTAAAGCGAGCCAAGATCACTAAACCCCCTTTTTTTATTTTTTACAACAGATTTGCAGCAACACCACGTCGAGGCGTACACGCAGCTGACCAAGGACCTGGATACCAATCAGCAGAATGTCCTCATGGCTCTGTGCGCAAAGGCCGAGCAAAAAAACCAAGATCTGGCGACTTTGTAAAGTTTCCCCCCTTTGCTCCTTCGCTTCCAACGAGTGCACTGATGAGCTCGATCTCTCTTCTCGTGCCCAATCTATCTTTTTCTCTCTTACACACCCCGTTTATACTGTTGTTTCCCTTTTAATTTTTTTTCGATTATTTACAAAAAGCATTATATAACAGCCTTTCGCTGTGATTTTTTTTTTTTTACTTTCGTACTACCTGCATTACTCGATTGGCATCGAATTATTGATAACAAAATCACATAAAACATTGATTTGCAACATTTGTTTCAAATGGTGTAGCCATAAATTCACAATTTCAGCCCGGACGCACTAAATTGTTATTCGATCAGACTGAAACTTGCACAGGTAGAACGAGACGCGCTTGGACAGGCGGGCAGAGCCAAACCGTTCGTGCGTTACAGCATCGTGTTTGCTACAGTAAAGAAAATCAAAAATGCGAATTTGCAGAGTTATTGCGCACCAAGTGGCAGAGATGTCAGAGCGGTCCCTTCAAAACGCACGCACTTTTACCGCGTTGGGCCGCTGATCCCTTTAACATGAATCGCGCGCTAATACGTTAGGCCATTGTCGCCTACGTTACCAAAATGGACAAAGCCTTACCTTCATTTTGCTGGACGCGTCCTCTGGATCCTATTCATCGGGTCCTATCGTTTAGCTAAAAAAAATGCTGTACACAAAACATCAACGATATCAAGTTTTTTCAGAGATCGGGTAACACAGTCCTGAGAATATGCATTTTCATAAAGTCGGGGCCAAATCAACCTCCTGAAGGCTGACTCACCGAAAGCTTGACGCGATGTTCCCAAACCACAAGCGCTTTTATTACCGCGTTTGGCTGGGCTTATTCATTTGAGGTGACTCTCGCGTCGAGGCGCTCAGCCCTTGCCGCAGCACGAGACCAAATTCTGATGATCGTACCCCATTTACGCCTATGAAACTAGTGCTCCGTCAGAAACTTGCTCATCTGGCCCCAAATTTGGACCAGGTGATGGCAAAATCCAATTCTCCAACGACGGTATCATATTAATTTTGTTCGCGAATCGGATCAATCAGTCTCGAGAAATCTCGAGATTCGTGTTTGCTACAGTAGTGAAAATCCAGCGCCAGATTTAAAATTTCAACTCCAATTTTTTTCTCAGGAAGAAAAACCAACTTCGTTCTGCGCATGAAGGCATGATCAACCTCGAATCCTCGATGTTCTCAGCAACAACCGATACTGTAGAACGACACATACTGTTCTAGTGGTTTTAACGTGTCGAAAGCACCTGTTACTGTAAATCTCTATCGAATGAGATCAGTTTCACCGATGGATGGCTAAAACTCGCAGAGAAAATCCGCTTTTGCATCAAAATCTTTGATCGTGATTTGCTCGACAATGGTCTACCGGTAATCGATCCCCAATTTTTACTGTATTGCACTTTTACTAACAAACAGGGGGGCAAAGTATCTAATGGGATAAATTGCAGCGCGCTAGTAGCTTGGGTTTGAACTTTTTGCTCAGCCATTTTTTAACCAGCTTGCAGCAGCCCACTCCTCAACGCATAAATATGTTGTGTGAATCTAGTGAACAAGACAGAAAGACGGGACTAAAAGTACGGCTTTAATGGGAAAAGATGGATCAGAGGGAAGAGAAAGAGAGACTAAGGGAAGGCGAGCTTAAATAGAGGGGAATGGATGATTCAGGGTCAGACATTCAGCTGTGTGGCGATCTGACCGGAGTCTCGGGCTGTGCAAAGGGTCCGATCATGGGAATCAATGCATTGCATTAGGCACCCTTTGCATCCAGCGCGTCATGCTACACTAAGGGGCATGCAATGTGAGTGCTAATGAGCATCACGCGTAGCCATAATACTGTAGCACATGCTGCTGATGCTGTGCTTTATGCACTAATATGGAGCGTGTGCTAGGAAAAGCAAGATGTCAGGCCCTGTGTGCGACCGAGAATGAATCTTGGCTGTGATCCGCTGCCTTGCATGCTCTAATGATCCATGTCAAGATTGACATGTTATGCAAAATAAAAAAATAAAAAAAGTAAAAAAAATAAAAATTCCATGCAATCCACGCACTTAATTTGGAAGTGTCAAACCTTAAATTTTGCAAAAAAAATCTTGACCAAAGTAGGCACTTTAACTCAGTCGATCGCCGTTCATGCACCACTCTTTGCGCTTTTATCTTAAGTTGAGGCAATCTGCCATTTTGTCTGCCAATAGCAAATTGTCGGAGGTACCTGTTTGGGATGCATTGATCGCTCGGAGTTCGAAAAATCCCAAATTTGGCATTTTCTGCGATTGAAATGTGTGACCCCTGAGTGACCCCTGAATTTTTTGAAAGTGGTCGTAGCGCTTTGGGGTTTTAAGATTTTTTGTTGCAAATTCTGCGCTGAATGCGATGCAGTTATTTTTGAGCGGGATCAACCATGCAGATGGACAGATGAGTGCAAAATAGTACAAATTTGAGATTTTTGGCTTTTTCGAGCCCAAAACAATTCGGGCGGATCCGTCTCGAGCACTGGACCAAAATTTATGCCGTGACGCATTTTTCATTGGAGGATGGTCAGAATTCCATGTTTGTGGCATTTTCAGGTAGACTTTTAATAAACTCTTGGTAGTATTATGTCGATTGGATGAGTGGGGCCACAGAAATCATAGCTCTCCACCACAGGGGGTGGCGAACTATTAGGGGGATTGCCCCACTTCGTCACCCCCCATTTTTATCAGAAAATCATAGACACTTGGACAAGCAATGGACAAAAAAATTTGGGATTTACAAATATTTTTGGCCGATCGCCATTGGCGGGCAAGTACCGGTAGGCTGTAAAAAAAATTCTGGAGGAACAGTAGGCCGGTAAAGTTCGAAAAACACGCTTTTTCGTTTTCATAAATGTCAAATATGTACATTTTTGCATGCTGTGCGAGGTGTGGTGCGACGCTGCGAGCACTCAAGTGACAGTTGTGACAGCACCTGGCATGTTCTCTCCGTGGGGCTTAAAAAATCGGCAGATCAACAAACATCATGCTTAAAAAATGGCCACTGCTAGCGCGTAACTGCGCACTGGGGCATGTCTCTGACAGAGGCAAGGTTGAGTGCACTCAAGGTGCAATGTGGCGGCGCAGCATATTGTATGTATGGGCATGCCAAAATGCGGTATTGCATGGTGCCATACTGTACTGTATTACACTATGTACTTTATTCATGGTTCCAAATTGTCGTCGCCAAATTGCCATTCTCGCGAAGACGCAGCATTTTTACAACGTGTAAATCGGGCATTTGGCCGTCATTTTTGTATCATACATCACAAGACATCAGGAGAACACGCCGTGAAATTCATGCTATGATGGTACAGTATTTGGAGTCCCCGTCCCACATGCATCAAAATTTTAAAAGCTGATCTCTGTTTTCAATAGGCAGAAGGTTCATCGATCCCAGCATCTGAAAAATTTGTTTTTACGTGCACTGACTTTGTTTTCAGCGCGTCAAATATGTACAGTGTACTGTACCTAGGACAGTGCAGGGTTGTAATTGAGAGAGGTGTCAAACGGCAAAACCGCGCAACCTACCCAAAAAAAAAAGATACGAAAGTGTTCTATGGTTGACAAGATGACAACATGCAGCCTCAATACAAGCGCCAAATGGAAACTAACCATGCATGCAAGAGCAGGTTGGCGGCACGCAATGTTGTGTCATTGGCCACCAAGATTCAGAAAAAGTAAAACGAAAAAAAAGACGCGCTTGCAGCCGGTCGGTTCGTCGAAGAGTGTCCCTGAAACGGACTTTTAAATCGTTCCCAGACTCGGGGTCGCTCATGTCAATGTGGATGAGAGGAAAAGGGGGCATCTCGGCACATGCCGAGTTTGAATCCCGGGGCTTCTCGTATCTGCTGGTCAAATGACAGAAATCATCGGCCCTGATTCTAACGATAAATGGGGCATGCATGCGTTTGCCCTTCTCCCTCCGATAATTAAAATCGTATTTTAATCCCCTTGCCCTTGACCCTCTATGCCCTTTTGAGCCGGCAAAGCCGGTCGATCAAAAGAATAAGGGATTTAGAATGAGCAATCGTCATTTTCGCCCTTATCCCCCCTTTTTTTATCGCCAATGCAGCCTTGATGCGCAGTGTGCATTGGCATCCCTTTTTTTTTTTTTTTAGCTGGGCACAAAAATAGCCTAGAGCCCCGCTATTAAATAATAGAAAGTGGTACAAGAAGCCAAGAGTGGGATCAGATGACCACTGATGGCAGCTTGATCTGTGGGCGATCAGTGGCCGATGGACGTGGTTGGTGGCTGTGGCGGGCTGCGGCAGGTTGACATCCAGTTTCACTCTGCAAAAAAGAAAAAAAATGGCAAAAAAAAAAAAAAAAAAGACAAGATGACGTCGCCCTTTCTTTTTAAGGGGCTTTTAATTGGCAACAAAAAAGAAAAAAAAAACTGGCTCCTGAAAAGCAAGCAATTGGCGTGCTGTGAGCATGGAAAAAACGGCCGAGTAGGCACCCAATCGCAGTGATTGCATGCGATCGAAATGCAACTTGGCCAATGGCGTGCTGAGCAAAACGGACCGGAACTGCGGGCGTCGTGTGGCTTGGCCGCCTCCTGCTGACCCCCTTTTGTCAGGTCGCACTGTTTTTTTCCATATTTGTTCGTCTCCTTTTTTTTTTTATTTCTTTCTCTTTCTTTCTTTTCATCTACACTAAATATGAACAATGGATCTCAGAACACTAGCTTAGATCAGCAATTCGGTATGTAGACATACGGCAACGAGCACGGACGACGCTCAATTGCCCTGACAAGAAGATGACCCGATCGACTCATCTCTTTTTCTTTTTCTTTTTCTTTTTTTTTTTTTTTTTTAGCTGATATGAGCATGCAAGATGGCGGCCGCCCTGGCCAGCGCCGCTATGTCCCTCCCCACCAGCGCTCCGAGCAACAGGCTAGCAATGGCTGGTCTGACTGGAACAACAACCGCGGTGGCGGTGGCCAAAATGGGTAAGAAAACGAGCAAAAAGAGAGAGAAAAGGGCAGTAAAATCTGATTTTTTTCTCTTTTTTTCTTCCTTGAATTTTAGTGGCTTCCAGCGTCGTCAAGGCGGCGGCGGTGGCTGGAACTCGTCGTACTCTGAGCGCGGCTACTCGCGCGGCGGCGGTGGTGGCGGCGGCGGCTTTTATGAGCGCGGCAGCTATGGCTATGGTGGTCAGCGCAACAATTATCGTGATGGTGGCTACCAGCAGCGCCGCGATGAGACGCAAGGCTACTGGAAGGACGATGTGCACCACATCGGCAACCGCAACCCTCGCACAGAGCGCGATCTCTTTGGTCTCGCTGAGGACAATGACCGTCAGCACACGGGCATCAACTTTGAAAAGTACGACGACATCCCCGTCGAGGCCTCTGGCGAGGGCGTCCCTGAGCCCGTCACGGCCTTTGTCGAGCCCCTTGATGCGCATCTGTTGAGCAACATTGAGCTTGCGCGCTACCAAGTGCCCACGCCCGTGCAAAAGTACTCGATCCCCATTGTTGAGGCTCAACGCGATTTGATGGCGTGTGCCCAGACCGGTTCCGGCAAGACTGGCGGTTTCTTGTTCCCTGTCTTGTCCGAGATGTTCAAGAAGGGCCCTGCTGCCGTTCCCGAGGACAATGGTGCCCAAGGCTATCGCTCTCGCAAGGCTTACCCCACGGTCTTGATCCTCGCACCCACCCGTGAACTCGTCTCGCAAATCTTTGATGAGGCCAAGAAGTTTGCCTATCGCTCGTGGGTGCGCCCCGCCGTGGTCTATGGTGGTGCCGACATTGGCGGCCAATTGCGCCAAATTGAGCGTGGTTGCGATCTCTTGGTGGCCACGCCTGGTCGTCTTGTGGATCTGATTGAGCGTGCGCGCATCTCGCTCGCCAACATCCGCTACCTTGTCCTCGATGAGGCCGATCGTATGTTGGACATGGGCTTTGAGCCCCAAATTCGCCGCATTGTCGAAAAGGAAGACATGCCCGGTGTCCAAGACCGCCTCACCCTCATGTTCTCGGCCACGTTCCCCCGCGACATCCAGTACCTTGCTCGCGATTTCCTCAAGGACTACATTTTCTTGTCGGTTGGTCGCGTCGGCTCCACGTCGGAGAACATTACGCAAAAGGTCGAATACGTCGAGGACGAGGACAAGCGCTCCGTTCTTTTGGACATCTTGCACTCGACCGAAGTCACGGGCCTGACCCTGATCTTTGTCGAAACCAAGCGCATGGCCGACACCCTCTCGGACTTTTTGCTCTCGAGCAACTTCCCCGCGACCTCCATCCATGGTGACCGCACGCAGCGCGAGCGTGAGCGCGCCCTCGAGTCCTTCCGTACTGGCCGCACCCCCGTCATGGTCGCCACGGCCGTCGCGGCGCGTGGTCTCGATATTGCCAATGTCTCCCACGTCATCTCGTACGACTTGCCCACTGACATTGACGACTATGTCCATCGCATTGGTCGTACCGGTCGTGCTGGTAACACGGGTCTTGCCACTGCCTTCTTCAACCGCAACAACAAGAACATCGTCAATGACTTTATCGACATTCTCAAGGAGGCCAACCAAGAAGTCCCCGGCTTTTTGGAATCCATTGCCCGCGAGACCCGCGGTGGCGGCGGTCGCGGTGGTCGTGGCCGTGGCGGTCGTGGTCGTGGTGGCCACTTTGGCGGCTATGATTACAGAAAGTCCAACCAAGGCGGCGATTCGTACGGTAGCTCGTATGGCGGTGGCGGCTATGGCGGCGGCTATGGCGGTGGCAATGGCGGCTATGGTGGCGGCAATGGCGGCTACGGCAACAATTCGTATGGCAACCGTGGCGGCAATCGTGATGCGCCTCCCATGGCCTACTCGCAGAACAAGACCAGCTGGTTCTAGACGAAAAAGCACTTCATTAGCGCTTAGCCACACGTCAAACCCACTTCTTGTGCTTCCCTTTTGACGCTTTGGCTCCCACCCCCCCTCCCCCAAAACAACCAAAAAAATCAAAACGTCAATGGACCACGGAAAGCCACCAGCCCCCCACTCGCATATCCAAGAAACACCCTTTTTCATCCATCCACCGCCCTCCAATTTCCCCCTCGTTTCCCCTCCCTCCCTCCCTTTCTCCCATCATTTGATCAGCGCAACTTATCTGTATATCCATCCCCCATACATTTTTTCTTTCTCTTGTCACTCCTCTCTGCAATTTTTTGTTTTTCCTCATTAATACTCCCTTCTTTTTTTCCCCATTCTTGCCTCTCCATTTACCTTCTATTCATCGTTTTTGGTCATTCATTTATCTTTTTACATTGTAGCCAACCTTTAGATATGTGTCAACTATAGAACAGGATTAGAAAAAAAAGGCAGTATTGTTTTAGTAGACAGGTTGACACGTCGTGTTTTGTATATGTTTGTGGTTTTTTATGACGTCCATTTGAAAATTAATAAAAGTATCAATTTCAAAAAAAGTTTGAGATGGCCAGGGTGAGGATCATGATGCGGCTGACACAATATAAAATAGGATGGATGCGCTTTGAACGTGATTGAAAAGCAGAAATGGCAAAATCCAGAAAATAGACCCGTTTGTTCTTGTACGCGGTGATTGTAAAAATCGTACTAGGCGCGCTAATGAATCACGCGACGAAGGCGGCAAAAATCATTTGGGCTTTCCAGAGACGTTCTGCCGGCGATCTTGGCCAGTTGGCGGCCAAAAGGGCCTTTGCATGAGAACAAACACGCATTATCACAAGAATAAGCTGACCGGCTGCCTGGAAAAAGGCATCGAATCGTGAGTTCCGCGTCCAGTCTGCTTTCATTCAAGCATGAGATCATTTGGGCAAGCTCTTCAGCACAAGCCTTCAATGGCGACTAATTTGAGCGGTAAATTGGCTAGATCTCGCCAACCAGGTGACGCGCCGCCCTGAAACCAAGTCACCTGTAAAATGGCAAGCTGGAAACACCGAATGGAACGCAAATTTGCTGCGATCCAAGGCCAAAAAAGCACACTGCACGTAAATCAAGAAATGAGCTGTTCTGAGCATCCGACAAGAAATCGAAAAAATGGGTCCGCAGAACGACACCAAATTTGCACACATGATACATCGCATAGTAAAACGACGGGAAATGCCAAAAAAGAACGGGGTCGGTCTGCTAGTTGGCGAGCAATAAGCAAAATGAGATAAAATTTCAAGCGCGAATTGCACGAGAAAAACGCGCTCTTAGAACGCCGCTGACGCGTCTACTAGCAAGAGAGACGCCAGGTGCATGAATTTGAATAGGAACAGACGCGTGTAACTCGATGTCTGATGCGCTTTTTCGCGCGTCGAAAAATATTAGCGGTTTTAAAACCGTGTCAAACGTGCCAAAGAATCACTTTTTCCATAGATCACTGATGTCCACATATGCAGCGAGCCATGGTCTTTCTGACGATCTGTGTTTCACAGAGATACATGTAATTTTCGTTGAGGTGAACTTGACTCGAAAGTAAAGCCTCAAACACATTTTACGCCGAAACCATCCAAGGGACCCCTGGTTTTTATTTGCTTTTCCTCGGTAAAGAAAAGGTGCTCACCTTACGGTATGAATGGCGTGGCGATCTGAGAACTAAATTTCACGATTTTCCGCGGGTCGGCTGTACCCCTTGGCAAATTCGTGGTTTTTGAAAATCATGGTTGCGCGCGATCAAATGAACGCAATGCCGCGAGGGTGGGCTCATTTGAACGAGAATGCATAGAATTATTGAAACCAAGAGTAGAAATCCTGGAAAATGGTGCAAACATTGACAAATAATTCAAAAACTATAAAAAGCCGCAAATCTTCATTTTCTGGTCCTCGTCATAAATGATGCTCTTGTTTTTTGTACACAGCACGCAACAAACAGACATTTAAACATAGACAGCACGTTTGAAGCCCATCGGCTCAAGTAGAAACGGGGCAATTGCTTTAAAATGTTCCAAAATGTGCAAGTTCGTGTATGCGGGCATAAAATTGATTGGAACTCTTTCCATTTTTTGTTGCCAACATGATACAAGTGATGTATGTCCACTTTTTCAAATGGCTCCGAGGGCATAAAAAGCTTGTGAAATCACCATTAATTACAGTATGTATTTTATTTAAAAGGTATCGATAAGGCCCAGGATGGATTGATAGCTGCCAAAGATGAGGCCCACGATGGAGAGAAGCACGCACAGCGCACAGACGGCAAGCTCGTACCAGGGGCGCTGGCGCCAGCCAAACAGCTTGAGATGGCACATAACTGGGCCAAAAAATACGAGTAAACAATTGCTCACGGCGCCAAGCAGCGACATGAACATGCCAAAGGAGGTCACGGTGCACGCAATGGTGGCAATGAACGCCATGATGGCCGTGCGGAACGCGACGCGTGCGCAAAATTCCTTTTTGGGGCCCAAGCGATAGAAATGCATCATGGTTTCGGCGTCAATGGCAAACGAGACGGTATAAATGGGGACGGACACGATGATGCTGAGTGTCATGAGCACGACGGCCGCGATCTTGGGCACGCCATCGGAAATGCTGTTGTAAGCAGGGCTCTGGACCTTGTCGCCAAAGATTTGATAGCCTGCCACAGCCACCATGAGGTACAGGGCAAAGCACGTGCACAGGCTGGCGGCCATGGCGCGGTTCCAGTGCTGCGGCTTGGCCATGGCGGCCTCAACATTGGGGTACACGACGTTGCCGCCAAAGCTAAAGGCAATGGTGGACAGCGCAATGGGGAATTGTGACCAGATGACGCCAACGTGCTGGATGTCACTCGGCAAAAGCGGCATGCCCTGTGCATCGACATTGTTGATGAATCCGGCCGCTTGGTCGGACGCCGCCACGCCCACAAAGATGAAGGCGACCACCAGGATCGTCAACACGCCAAACAAACTCGTCCATGCCACGTCGCGCATCGTCTTGACAAATACAAACGGCACACCAACAATGCAGCTGGCGATGATCACCCACAGGTCCGACGTCAGTTCCGCAGACGTGCCCTTGAACACCAAATTCAAGTTTTCGCCAGTGAGGAGGATGTCTAATAAAAAAAAAAAAAGACGAGTTATTCCATGCGACGCGTCTGGCCAATGGCTCTCCAAGTCGCTTACATAGAATAGGCGCACCGATCATTAGCCACACCTGGAAAAAATAGACAAGCCAACCGCCAATGGGGCCAAATGCCGTGGCACCGATCAATTTGTAAGACGAAAGACGCGTATTGTTCTTGTTTGGCGCATAGAGACACTCGACAAGCAGCTTGCCGCAATACATGGCCAGCAGCCACGCAAGCACCAGGATGCCAATGCCCATCCAGCCACCTTTTTAATAACAAAAAATAATGAGCAAAATGTCATGCCAGAAATCCTTTCCATGCTTACCTTGTGCCAATGCTGATGGAAGACCAAGGACGCCTGTGCCTGCAATGGCACACGTCACATTGTAGTACGCCGAGAAGGACGAGCCAGCACCACTTCTCTCAACATCCTCCACAGAAATAGACTCAACTTCTGTGAAAAAAAAAAAAGCGAATTCGTCAATTGCCATGGAACGCGTTGAGCCCAATTCATTTGATTCTACCAGAGATATTGGCCTGCGATTTTTCCACGTGGAGGGTTCCAATGTGCTTTGACTCTTCCGACATTTTTGGGTTTTTTTTTCAAGAAAAAAAGCAAACCGGATGCCTGTGCTTTTATATTCCTTCGAACCGATAGATCAATGCTACCATGCAAAAAGTGTTTTTTTCGTCAATGCAGAGCGGGGTCCATGAAAGGATCCAATGGCGATTCCTGCCGCGTGAAATCCAGCGGCGGACGTGCGATTGCTCCGACTTGTTCTTCTTTTCTGGTCATTCTTGCATTTCCCTGCGTGCTTCCGACTGCCAATTAGGTGCCAAAAGTTTCAAAAGACGTGCTTGCTTTGCAGAAAAACAGAACAATGGATGCTTGATGTGATCATTGTCGATTGTGAGGATCTTTTTCGATTAAATTGAAAAAAAAAAGCAAAACGAGGACCTTGCCCAAAACAAAAACACCTCTTTGCCGAGGCAATTGCCATCCAAGGGGACAGGAGGGAGGCAACAAAAAAGGGGGGGCAGGGGGGACGGACGGTGTTGGTGATGCCAATTGCTTGTTTCTGTCAATTCCCGGTATTCTGGAGGGGAAAAATGGGAGTGTGCCCTGGTAGTGCACAAAAAAGGGAATCCCTGGTGGAAAAAAAAAAACTGGCCATGTGACGGAAAACCTAATCTGCCTTTTTGAAAATGGAAATCACTCGTGTTTCAGCGCGAAACGAGTGATTCGGGATCATGACGCGCAACTAGATCGTGAGAAGACGACGCTTTGTGAGAAAAAAAAAAAAAAAAAAGAGGAATATAGGCGTGGTAATTCGACGTGAGCAAACGTGAGAAAGATGGGGGAGGGGAGGGAACAGGCAGAAAACACTAAAAAAAAAAAAAAAAAAAAAAAAAAAAAACCGGATTTTATTCAAGGTAGGCTTGCTCTTCGAGAGTGGAGAGATCATTTTCATCGAGTTCACGGTCTAGATCCAAGGGGGTGAGGTGTTTGCGGGTGGCGAGCGGGTTGTCGAGTGCATAAGCAGCGGCGATGAGCGCGGTATCCGTCATGCTGGCCAAGGTGTCGCGATCGCAGCTGCCTGCGGTGAGCAGCCGGTGCACGAGAGCATCGTCGCCCTCCAATGGTGGCGGAGGAGCATGACCATGGCGCCATTGCGCTTCGTACGCATCAATTCGAGCGAACTGCTGTGCTCGGCGCTGGCGGTGCTGTTCTTGGCGCGCGAATGCCGGCGGAAAGAGCATGGATGGCGGCGGCGGCGGTGCGGCAATGGTGACACTCTCCTTTGGTGACGACGACGCGCGATCCTTGAGCAAAAGATCGAATTGTTCGGGGGTTGCCTCGCGACTTGGGTATAATGACGATGGGTCGAATGGGCTGGCCGTGTCTTTTGTGGTGTTTTTGGTAGTGTCCACGGCGGATGCTGGCGATATGTCTCGAGAAGGCCGGCCAATGGCAATGGCTGCTTTTTTCGTCTTTTTGAGCTTTGCCTTTGGTTGAAGGCGAGAGGCAATAGAGGCAAGCGCTGATGGTGGGCATGCGACGTGGGGTATCGAGGGAGACGGCGATGCAGATGCAGATGCAGGTGTAGTAGAGGTAGATGCGGGTGATGCGGATGCGGATGGCGGCGATTTGAGGGTATGATTGTAAAGATCAATGACATCGTCTATATTAAAAATGAGATTCTGCGCATTGATCCATGGTAATGGCTTGGCAACGTCCGCAAGGAATTCCATCATTTCCGCCCATCGCGTGTGGATCTCGTTGCCAGGCACATCTGCAAGCGCGCCCAATGGCTCCCAGAGCACACTGGCGTGCACATCGGCCGGATGGGACAATTGGGTGCGCATGATCTCGGCAACAGTGGCCATGACAAGCATGGCCATGGTCAGCTGCTTGAGTCGGCGGCCATCCACGAATCCGTGCGCGTCGGAAATCTCAAGGAGCGCGTGTGTGCGCCGATGGATCGTTCCAAGCCGATCGGATGGCAACAGAATAGGTTCTTCTTTTGCCAATTTCTGCCTCTGGACCGAAGGGCAGCCTGCACAAGGCTTGAGCCTGAGCCATTGAGTCGTCGTGCGCAGCTTGGGATACACCGTCTCCATCAACGAATGCAATTCATGCCGCAGACTGCGCAATGGCACCGTCGCATGGCCTTTGGACACCTTTTTCATCACCTGCATCACGTGCAAACACACCTTGTAGTCCGCCTGCGTCCGATGGCACACCGATTTCAGGTCCTCGGATCGCAGCCGCAAACTGATGAGAAACAACGCGCAAACAGTCACTTCCAAGCACCATCGCGCATAGGTCCGCCGCACATTGTAGTCGGAACACGTCTGAACGTACAATTCCACAAGCTGCTCCGCATACACCTGGTCCTCGTGCGAAATCGACAGCGCAGCTGAAAGGCGCCGAATCACCTCTTTGTACGTTCGCGTCTAAAAACAGGGAAAAAAAAGGGAAAAAAAAGCGAGAAAGAGAAAACAAGGGGGGAGAGGTCAGCCCGCTTCTTTTTATTTTTGCTTTTTAAGTGAGACTTACCAGCTCGTACACCTTGCGCTTCTTTTGCTTGGTGGGCAGCGTTGTGGACGTCGCTTGGCCACTATGAGCAGCTGGCGAGGCAATTTCAATTGCTGTCGGCGGCGTCTCGATCGTCCATTCCTGCGTATGAGCCGCTTCAAACAAAGCGCCGCACTTGGTGCACGCGTACGATTCGTCCGCCTGTTGTTGACATGGCCAGCCAGCACACTCAGGACAGCGAACAGGCATACAAACGACAAGGGGGACAGGGCAACAAAGTAAAAGATTCGAGAAAGAAGAGCAGAATGGTCAATATGCCCTGCGGCCATCAAGAAAAGTCTGGGTTTCAATAGTGGCGCTCTCATTGGCCCCGGTCGGCGCCGCCAATGCCTCCCTTTTGCCGCCCTTTTGCCGCCTTTTCTGCTTTCTGATGTGTGCCCTGCTCCCTATACATAACACGGCCCCGGAATACAACGTGAGTAGGATTGAAATAGCGCTACGTGTCATCCGAAACGCTCAATGGCCCCAAAAAAAAAAAACGTGTAAATGACGCAAAAACAAGATTTAGAGCGATTGGCGGGTTAGACATGATTGACAAGAACGCATTCGACACCCAAAAAAAGCGAAGGGTCCCTGCAGAATCTGAAAAGCTGTCGGCGGGCGATAAAAATCCCAGCAATAAAGAAAAATGGGCATGAATGCAGTAAAAAAAACCAAGATTTAAAGATGTCTTGAGTTTAAAACAACAAATGATTGCCACGACTGCGTCAGACGGACACGGAAAGACGCGGAAACAACATAACTAGAGTATAAAGAATGAGGATTATCACGCCATGCCCGATGGCACACACACACGCACAAAAAAAAAAAAAAAAAAAAAAAAAAAAAAAAAAAAAAAAAAAAAAAAAAAAAAAAAAAAAAACGCAAAATGGAGCAAAAAGGGCATTATATTAGAGGAGCAGAGTCTGGACATTGGAATGCAGAATCGAATCCGAGACGGATTCCATGACGTGACCAAGCAGCTTTGTATCCGTGGCCACCGTAAAATGGACATACACGGGCTTGTTCTCGTTTTGATTCAGACTGCTGAATCGCTGCTTGAAATAGTCGGCCGCCGCCTTGTAGTCGTGATCAGGGCCCGTGTAGTCTGGGAAATAGTGCGACACTGGCGACCGCGCAATCTTTTGCTTGAAAATATCCACCTTGTTCAAAAACAGAATCATGGATGTGTTGACAAACCATTTCGAGTTGCATATCGAGTCAAATAGCATCAGCGCCTCGTACATTTGGTTCTATCATACAATACATTGTAAATCAGCGCGTTAGCATGCGCAAAAATAAAATAAAAAACAAGCAAAAGAGCCAATGACCGCTTACCGAGTCCTTGTCCTCGGCCAAGCAGCAATCGTAGCCGCTGATCGCCACCACAAAGAGTACCGATGCGACACTTTCAAAGCAGTGAATCCTAAAAAGAAAATCGACGGATAAGAAAGGGACCAATGAAAACCGCCTGCGCTTTTTTTTTCTCCGCTTTTACCACTTTTTGCGCTCGCTTCGCTGGCCACCGACGTCAAACATGCGGTAGACGATCGATTTATTGCGAAACGTGGTCTCGACGATGCCTAATAGAGTAAAGGTTAGTCTCGATTTGCCAATGCCGCGTGTGACATCAGTCGTGTTCCGCCCATCCCCCTTGTCCACTCGACCTCCATCCCCTTTTTTTTTTTTTTTACCAGTGGTTTTGATGCGGCACTGCAAGATGTCTTGATCGTTGGGTATAAAGGTGGGAGAAAACAATCTATCGATGTGATGAAAATAGCTTCGTGTAACAAAGAAGGGGCATGTTACGATCCAAAAAAGAAAATGCGCGCGGGAAAAGTGTCTTACTATGCAACATTGTCGTTCAGGGCAAACGTGTTTCCCATGGCAAAGGCTTGCTGGATGCTCGGGTCGGCCCATAGGCATTTTAATGGGCAAAGATATTCCCTCAGAAACGGCTGGCGGCTGCCTAGACGCGGCACAGGCTGGTCGAGCAATTCTTCGTGCACATGATTGGCGGCATCCAGCAACGACAGGTTGGCGGAGTGCATGCCGTCCAGCAGGGCCTGCATGGCACTCACAATGTTGCCAAAGATGACGACCCGGAATGCCTCGCGCTCCGTGTCATTAAAGCCCTGTGTATGAATCAAACGCATCTGTTTCAAGATGGTCGACTTGCCCGAGTCGCCAGCACCCAATAAAAGGATTTTCACTTCCCGACTAAGTCGCTTTTCATCATGCTTCAGCTGCTTGTTGATGGTCTTGTTGCGCCGCTTTGTTGTGCTTTGACTGATGCCCATATTGGAGAGAAATTAAAAGAAATGACGCGTCGCGTAAAAAAAAAAGCAACAAAAAAAAAGGTATATGGCTATGGATCGGGCGCAAAACACACAAAAAAAAGGGGGGACAAGAGCTGGCAAATGTGCGAACAGTGGGGTGAAAAAGAAAAGGATGCAAGAGTTAAAAATGAAAAAAAAGAAAGAGAGGTCGATAGGAGCTTGTTCAAAAGAATTGATCACACACAGCAAGGAAAGAAAGGAAAAAAAATAAAATGAGAGTCAGCTTGCCTTTAATTGTACTTTTTAAAGCGTCATGTTTCACAAAAAAAATATACTCTTGGTTCGGCGCGCCATTTTGTCACGGGCCCGCTGATGACAAACATGACTTTTAGCCCAACCCTGGGCCGTCGTACCAGTTTTCGAACGCGCGTGAATAAAACAGAATCGTATTCTCTGTGAAAGGAGACCGTTTGAGAAAGAAAAAGAGCACGTGATGCTCCCGCCTTTCCCATCAAATAGTTTTTTATTTCGACTCCTTTTATTTTTGGGCCCTGGCGGGGTACGACGGGAATTGAAGGTGCCGAGCGCCGCTTTTGACGTCGGGGCCCTTTATCATTGTCACCTTGTCACGTGGCAGGTGATCCACCCTCCGCCAAAACATAAATGAAAAAGCTAAAACTCGGGTCCCCTTATTTATCGCCTGCACAAAACGAATGAGTAGATGATCCATGGCCCATGCAAAAGCGTCACACGTAATGGGAAAATCATAATGACAATTTCAACCATGACCCAAGGTTTGAGTGCTCAAAATGTGGGGGGAGAAAAGGGAAAAAAAGGGACCCGTTGCTCCGCCCTCCGCTTGAACCGATTGCTGGGACCCACAGAAAACGTGCCTCGCTCTCCCCGTCCCTCTCTCATTCAATTTTTTTTTTCATCAATGGCATAAAAAGCGAGCGCATGTCCCAGAACAAAGGGAAACGGCCGATCATTTCCAGAAAAAGAAGTGTGATCACGGACACAAGGCGCATGGAGCGTCGTACATTGTGCACGCTGCCGCTCTGCGCTCAGACAGAGATGCCAAGCAAGTTTTGTGTCGCATGAACGGGCACAGAAAATTGACAAAAATGCCAGTCAGCCTCCTTTTGCTCTTCATTCATCTACTATTTGTTACCATTTCTTTCTCGGTTGGCAGCCACACCCGTGACAAAAGATTGACAAGGCACCATGACAGTGACATGTGCGCAAAAATGAGGCTGGGAAAGCACGGCGTGTCATTGGCTTGCCCTCGTGACGCCGTCGCCTGGCTAAACGCATCAGTCAGCGCCAATGCATCAACACAAACATAATGTAACCCAACCAATGCTTGTACACCTTGCCTTCTCTGTATCATCGTCGGCGAGCAGGGGCCAACAAATTAAAATTTGGGCACGCCACGCCAAATTTTCAATGTTTGCTAGACAACTTTTTCGGCTCCCATATCATACTACTCGCCTGAGGGCTCAAATAATAGCTTCATTTGAACGTGATAGTCTCAACGCGAAAAAAAAAGTCAGCTACGATACAATATCTTCACTGCATCCATTCATACGATTGAAAAATGGGGAAAAAATGATTTTTTTTACGAATTGGGCAGTATCATCTGTTGCTTTTTGTGGCTGCCGTGATTTCTGGGATAGGTATCATATTGTACAGCTGTTGTGTTGCTACAGAATGATATGTACACAGTAAAATCTGTTGTTGTCATTAAACACCACCGCGAAAATCCGTGATTGGATCGCGTCCAAAAGTTGGCATGTTGATCCGTTTTTTTTTTTTTTTTTTTTTTTTTTTTTTTGTCAACAACAAGTTGAAAACCAGAGGTCGACTGGGTCGATGCGCACATGAATCCAACTTTGCTATTTCCACAAATCCACCAGGATCTCTCGAAATTCTTCATGGATCACGGTGAAAATAGCACCGTCCGAAAGAGACGCGCTCGGATGTCGTTTTCGGATTGTTTGCGCGCCCGATGAACGAACTTTGCACGCTTGTAATAATCGATCAAACGTTGGATTAATTTTCATTCTGTGTATGATATCATTAATTTTCTCGACAACTGGAAAAACAACCAACTGTGCTTTTAATGTGTCGAATGCAGCTGCTGAATCTCTGTCGAATGAACACCGTTTCATCGCGATCTGATCAAAACTGACCGAGAAAACAGCTTTTTTGTGACAAAATCTGTAATCGCCAATTTGCTCGAGAACGGCCTAGTCAAATCCCGATTTTTACTCTAGAATTCAATGGCTGCTGTCGCCAGGTCTTTATGTTTTAATCGCGATTTTACCATACTGTATCATACATGAAAGGTAGCGCATCCTTTCCCTCATTTTGCTCTCTTGTACGCATCCTTGCTAAGATGCCACATTTGCTATGTATGATCAGGCAGAGATTGCATTGACCAGGATCTGGGCACTTGCAAGCCTGAGAAAAAATAAAATGAGAAAAAATTAAATGAGAAAGTATCTCATTTACTTGCGATCACACAATGCCCCACTTGGCCATACGCGTCTTTACGCGTCTTTACGCGTCCACATGCTGTCATGCCACGGAATCAACATCTCTGGATTATTTGCATATCCGAAGAACAGTTCAATCGCTGATTGAGCGCGGCTCACATTCAATTTATGCCTCGTCGGAACGCTTGTACGGTATGCTTGACAACCACTCATTGAAGCATTTCCTCGCATCATCTTATCATATGTATGATATCAGTTTCTACAGTATCATAACCAGATTTTCTGTATTTGATAGGCGTATCATCATATGACCACTAATCTGCATCGTGATTTCGTGAAGCAAAAAGTGGATATTTCCAGGAAACTGCATTCGTCACTGCCGCTCATTCACTGTGGATGCCCTGGCACACGCGACGACAGCAGCCATTGAAAGGATGACCACACGTTGTAACAATTTCAACGTCTAATTTTGGAGAAGAGCCGATCGAAAATTCATTTTCAGCTCTGTGTCGCGTTCGGAAACCGGCCAGCGCCACACGTGGGTGGAAAAACCGGAGTACCGGATGCGCACGATGGTCACACTCCACGGGTGACATGGCTCGTTGGCGAGGCTCGTTTCTGTGAAAAAAAAAATCAAACTGGTTTTTAGGAGCAATAGCGAGATGGATTTGCACTGCATACCTACTCTGTCGTTCGAGTGCCATTTTTGAGGGGAGTATGGCCGCGATTGTACGCCATGCGATGTGTCAAAATTGGCTGTCCGCCAGGCAATTAAGAAGCCAATTTCGCGTCCTTCTCAGAATGATGTCATTTGCACCTTTCAAAGGGAGATGGCCACGATCCAGAGTGATTTTTCAGCAGTGGATGAAACCTGAACAAACCATTAAAGGATGGCCATTTTTAATTAACAGATCTAAAACGTGAACTAGGTGTTGTTTTATTTGAAAAAGGGGCAAAAAATGAAAAAAGGGAGGAAGAGGGGGAGCGCCGAGGTACGAGCGACCTAAGAGGAGCCTGGCCACGCCGGGGCGCAGGGATTGAGTGGTCTGTTGTTGTTTTTTGGATAGTGGTGCTTCCGCCTGGGAGCCGGCGATGGGCCATTTTGAGCCTGGTGTTGATGGCTTGGGTCGATGGGCAGCTTGATTTGGCACCGCACGGGGCGATCTTGGTAGCGCGTGAGGAATTCGACGTAACCTTGTTGCTGATTCACCTTGATGGGTGGCGACGATGACGCGTTTTGTCGGGTACGGGTGTTTGGCGCGAAACTGGTGATGGCTGCACCTGGCGAGTTGCTGTTGATGGTATTTGGTGGTGACGGCGGGAGCGCGGTGGTGGTGGTAGGCGACGCTGCGCGGTGGTGGAGGTGGTGTTGATGATGGTGATGGTGCAAATTCGCGGTGGATGGTGATTTTGACTGATTTGTGACTGGCGAGGTATCCGGGGTAGGCAATGGCTGTTGTTGTTGTTGATGGTGGTGGTGTGGGTGTTGGTGGTGCATCGACAAGGCGCGCTTGCTGATGTTATTATTATTATTGGGCCCGGCGGATGGTATCAATTCCTTTTTTTTCTTGCTTATTGGGTGTGGCCCATGCATTGGATGCTGCTGGTGTTGGTTTTGGTGCTGCTGATTTTGCTGCTGCTGAAGGAAATGCAGTTCGCGTGCCTGCTGCTCGTGTAATTGTTGCAACTGCTTATATTTTTCGGTTTGGTCATTGTGTTGAGTCATGAGTGAGAGGTAGCGCGCGTGCAACTCGTCGTATTTTTCGTCATTGTTGTTGACGCGCATCTGTTGCTGCTGCTGCTGTTGCTGCTGCGCCTGCTCCATCGTCGCAACACGTGCCTCGAGCGCGGCCATGCCACTCTGATACGCGTCGAGTGCCTTTTGCATGTCCTTGTACAATTGAGAGTGCTGCTGCTGCTGCTGCTGCTGCTGCGCCGTTGTTGTGTGCGCTGCTGTTGATGCTGTTGATGCTGCACGTTGCGGTGAGAGCCACTCTTTATCATGAGGATGAGAATGAGGATGCTGAGCTGGTGTTGGTGCTGCGGAGTCCATATTGTTGGCGGCCGTGAGCATGCTGTTACTGGTGCTGGTGCTGCACGGCACATCCAAATTGCAGCTGGGGCTGGTTGACATGGTGTCACCATAATCATGTGAGCTGATGCAGTTGATGGATTCGTCGTGGAGGTATTTTTTCAGCTCCTTGTCAATTGTCCGCGTAATGATGTCAAGCAGTCGGTTTTCCAAGGATGTCCATGTATCCTGGCCCTTGAGCAGGCCGTCCTCGGGATCCTTTTAAAAGAAAAATAGGGGGAAAATCAATTCATTGCATTTCGTCATGCGTGCGTCGCATGGCAAAAAGAGGCATCCGCAAGGCATGGAAGTCAGCCATGGAAGGGGGCGAGGCACTGGCGGCTTTGAGGCGAGCGGATGTCACCCCCCGTGGCACCACCCCCCGTTCTCGTTTTTTTTTTTTTTTGTGCTCATTTGTGGGCAAATTTGGGGCGTTTTTTTTTTTTTTTTTTTTTTTTTTTTTTTACCTTGCTGTCCATGTCCTTTTCGTCGTCGTCTTTGCGTGGTGGCGGGTCGGATTTGGACGAGCGCGGGACCACGAGGGTGTGATGAAGATGTGGCGGCAGACACGTGCTAGCGGCATAATAACAGTGGGCGGTGTCCAATTGCTCACTCCGAAGATGCTTGGGCGCCTTTTGAAGCAAGAGCGACGTGGCGGACGTCGACTGCGCACGGTTGAACGGGGAAAGCTCATTTACACTACCATTGTCATCGTCATTATCGTCGTCGTCGTCGTCCCCTGAACCAAGGCTATTTTTGGAAATTAGAATGGATGGCGTGAGGGGCTGGCGCGGCGTTGTCTTGCTGCTGCTGCTGCCACCTGCAGGGAGGAGCCCATCACCCTGAAGGCACCAACGAGAGAGAGAGAGAGAGAGAGAGAGAGATAAAAAAATAGAAGAAATCGTTTATCAACAATTGCTTTTTTTAATCATCCAATGCGAATCTACGAAAAATGCGAATCCTTTTTTTTTTTTTTTACCTGTCCCGGTGCGTCTGGCGCCAGCAAGATGGACAACTAATAGGGAGAGAGAGGGTGTAAGAAAAAAAAAACGAAGAAGAAATAAAGAGCATCAATATTAATGCAGATCGCATGCCATGGGCATTGCTGCACGCGGGTGACGGTCGCCTCTCACACGCACGCTGACATCTCAGCCATCCATCCGCATCAGATGCCCGTCCCTTTTTTCTCCTTGTTTTATTTGGGATCTCAATTGTGCATTTTTCTTTTCATCCTTACCTTGGGAGACGAGGAGGCGGCGCCGCGCGTGGTCTAACAAACGACAAAGAAAAAAAATTGGGCGGTCAATGATGGCCATGGGCAGTCCGATGCGCGTGTGTGTGCGCGTCATTAGTCGCTGCGCTCTTACCAATGGATGATCGTTGGGCGGCTTGGACATTGGAAGAAAAAAAAAAAAAGGCGAGAGCCAATGGGGGCAAAAAGAGGTGACGAGGGACAACAACAATAAAAAAGAAGAAAAGAAAAAAAAAAGGAGAGGAGGGACACCAGATGTTTCCTTTTTTATGGGCACTTTGCTTGAATTGCGATGATGAGCAAGGCGCGCATGCCAATTGGCCAGCTCGTTCATGCTTCTTTTCCTCCAGGGGAGACACCAATCGCATTTGGATGCAGCCCTCCACGTCTCTCTGGCTCTTTAATGAACGGGGGGTTTGGGGGAGGGGGGCGCTTTTTTGACGATGCAATTGCGTATTGGACTGCGTGGACGTGCGTGTTGCTTTTTTTTTTCTCATTTTTTTTTTTTTTTTTTTTTTTGCAAATAACGATGATTTGAGCTTGTCATTTCGCAACGCCAACCGTAACAGGGGCGGGGTTTGAAATGTGGCCGTGTCTCTCACTCAAAAAAAGGGGGGGCGCCGACTCGATATTGCGGGTTTCTTTGTCTTTTTCTCCTTTTTTTCGTGTATTTCTAGCCGTCTTTGTGCCCTCTTTTGTATTTCATAGCTTTTCCATGTCCATGTTTATATCCAAGCTTCTCTCTCGGAATAGTTCCAAGACGAAGCAGGAACTGCTGATACAATATTGGTCCAGCATTCAGCGTTATTACGAAACAGCCGAAGGTAAGATGAGCCCTGTTGCCATGCGGACCACCTTTGTTTCTCCTTGTGCTTTGCCCCCCTCTCTTTGTGTGTGTGTGTGTGCGTGTCTCGCTCAATTGCCTTTTTTTTTATTCTTTTGCGCGGGCAATTGAATGAAATATTTGGATTTTAGATGCTCTAAAAGACGCCGTGGACCTTACACCGATTCCTGGCGCGCTGCAAAACATTATCAAGCTTATCCAGGCTGAGGAGCTCGAGTATCAGCGCATGTACGACACGCTCGAGACGGGTCCTTGCCTTGAATATCTGCTGCAAAGCCGCGTTCTCGAGGAACTAGCGGAATTTGCCAAAGTGGATGTACGTGACGCGATTGAAAAAAAAAGCCCCCTCTCAATTTTTTTGTCCTCTTTATTTCAAATAGACGCCCTTTGGCATGCGGATCCACTGCTTGCGGTTCTTTTGCTCGCTGGTGAGCAATGTGCACGCGCAATTGCTGCCTGACCGCGCCGTGCATGAGCCGCTCAACAAGCTTGTCGCACACAGCCACCGGCTAGTGATGGTGCATTATGAGCAGATGGAGGTTGATCCCGACGTGTGCACGGAAGAGCGCCACGCGGCCATTGCAGAGCTGTCGTTGGAATTGGTGCGCCTGATGCACGGCGTCTTTTCACACTTTAAAGGCTCCAATGCGGCGCTCATGGATCTGTTTTTTGAGCGCGGTTGGTGCCGCGGCCGCGGTGAGCGTGTGTGGCGGATATCCAAGGACGGCAAAACATCTCACAAGCTGCAGGAGAGCATGGACGAGAAAATCCAGTGGAATGTCTTTTTAATGGTAAGTGATTTGAAAGCAAACCTTCCTTTTTTTATCCCCCCTTTTTTTCTTTTTTTTTTTTTACTAGCCTCGCTTTGACATGTTTAGCTTTTTGATCGATTTTATGAATATTCCTGGCGAAACCGGCGAAATTGCGCGCGAGGCCATCCTCTTTGCTCTGAGGTTGCTGGAAGGGGATCCTGAATACGTCTGTTACGTTGTCGAGTACTCGTCCCTGTGCGAAGTGATTGTAAGAATTGCGAGGCCATAAAAAAAAAATGAAAAAAATGCAGATATTCCTTCTAATTTCCCCCCCCCTTTTTTTTCGACACACCTTTTTTCGTCTTGAATTAGGCCGAGCGGCTTGCGATTCTGTTTGCGATGCTGCCCAAGAACATGGGGTCATTTACGATTTCTAGCAACAATCGTGTAGTGCCTGTGCGTCCTCCGCGGCGGCGCATCCAATTCTCGATCCCTGCGGTGATCACGAACAACAGCCTGATGATTGCCGTGAATGCGCACCACAGCATCCGGCGCAAGCGGCGCAAGAAGAGCGCATTTGACACGAATTTCATCCGCACCTTGGAAACAACATGCGACGACGACAACGTCGACCACTTTTACAGCTTTTGGGAGTATTTGAACGACGTTGCGCGCGTGGCGGACAAGCGGCTGATGACGGCGCTCATGGCACAGCTCACAACCAGCCTGTGGCACCCCGTGGTGTGCACGGCGCTTAGCTCGCCGGCCGTCGACGCGGCCACGGCGGCCACCGGGTACGCCACCGAGATGATCCGCAGCCTGACGGACCAGGTGCTCTTGCACGCGTTCCTTGTGGTGCTCATGGGCGAGGAGGGCGGCATTGGCAAGGATTTGGAGCCCGAGAAACGGCCCGCGCCATCGACCTCCACGTCGTCGACATCGCGACGCACCAACGACGATGAAAACGACGACAACAACGACAATGCCAGCGAAAAGAGCGCGAAAAGGGACGACGCGTCGGAAAAGGACGACGACAATGACAGCAGGCCAAGCACAAGCACGGAAAAGGCCGCATCCATTATTACCACCCATTCATCGACGCTCCTGGAAGATGACGACACCACGCTGCGTCTGCTTCTACTCCAACGGCTACAGGCCGACGATCCCGACCTGTCCCTGGCTACCCTGCGCCTCTTTGACACCTTCCTCGAGACATACAATCAGTTTATCATGTACAATCTCTTTTTGCGCAATTACATCGACATCAATCCCGATGGAAAGTACGCCGCCTCATCTCTCCACTCGCCCACCATTGACGATGACAAGAAACCTGTCAAGGTCCGCTGGATCGTCGAGAGGTAACAAAAAAAAAGGGGGAAAATTGGAAAATTGAACGAAAAACTCGAGAAAAAAAACGACGCGCCACTTTTTTTTTTTACGCGTCTGTTGCTCACCTCTCTTTCTCTCCTTCTCTCTCTCTCTCAAAAAGGATTCTGTCGCTCCTGCCACTAGAGGACGAATTGGAGCGGATGAATGCACCATTGTCGGTGATGATGACGCGCGACGGGTCGAATGGCAAGAGCACGAGCAGCCACAGCAGCCACAGCAGCAGCAGCCATCACGGCATGCACCCAGGACACTCGATCTCGGCCAATTCGTACGACGACTATTTCCACGAGGCACGCGAACGATTCCAATTCGGCATCCTGGCGCACAATTTCTGGCATCTGCCGTACCCTCCACCCAAGAGCAAACAGGACGCGCAGCGCGACAAGGAGGACCGTGCAGGTCGGCCGAAACGGCCAAAGAGCATGGTCGTGGGCCGCGAGGCCGCAAGACTGATGATGCAATCGACAAACGACGCGTCAAAACTGCCGTTTTCGGCGTCGTCGTCGAATCTTTTTACGAAATCCGACGGCGGCGGCGTGCAAGACGACGACCCCGACGCAATGCTCAAACGTTGCGAGGCGTACGAGGGCCTGTTTTTGCAACAGATCTTTGGTTTGTTCAGCAAAATGCTCGAAGCGCCCGTCGAGCAGAATTTGCTGGTCACCAGCATCTTGCAAAAGATTGCCGGTGTGGTTGATCGGCGCGTGGATGGCGTGATTTGTGATTGGCGCGCGATTCGCATTGGCGAGGATGGCTCCTTTTTTGGCGGTGTGTGGACATTGCCGACAACGACAACACGCACGCGCCAATCGCTGTACGCACTGCTTGAAAAAGTCACGTTCGAGGCACTCAAACGCGCACAATTAGTCCCCAACTTTGAAACGCGCATCTCACTGGCGAAAAAGCGCGGGATCCCGCTGTTTGCCGACGCCAATCAAGCGAATAACGCCTCGTTTTCGTCGTTTTCACGCGATGGTACTGGTCATCCTAGTTTGCAACAACATCATCATCAACACCCGTTGCATCAGGTGCTAAGATCGACGGCGTCGGCACTGCATTTGACGCCATCGCAATCGACCCCGCGCGAATCCACGTTTGATTCCTCTTCTTCTTCTTCTTCTTCGACGCAACAGCAACAACAACCAAGACTGGCCAAGCAGGCGAGTCTGTCGCAGCTCTTCCACTCTAGTGCAAAGCACCATGCGCCACTGCCGAGCCCGCCATCGCCGTCGCCGTCCAAATCCGTCAATTTGGCCACTCAAAAACCCAAATTGAACCCGCTCGATGTGTCGCCGGCCACGCTGCACCATCCGCAACAACAACATGCCAATCTGCAACACTCGGGCGAGCTCGTGCCCGCGGCAGCATCGCCATCGGGCCTGTTTTTCCAACAAAAAACCAATGCCACGCCCATCACCATGACCAATCCCTATGCCAAGCTGTCCAATTTCGTGCACGCGTACATTGTGCTGCAAGAGTTTTGCAAGGAATTGGCCGCCGTCGTGCTCGTGCGCCATTCGTCTGCGTACCCCGACGATAGTGCCATTGGTCCTGCGAAAAACGCGCGACAAACACGCATGGTCGCATGGCAACAAGACGCGCATCATGGCCCACATAGCCGCCATGGCGCTACGGTCACGTCGCCCAATGGGTTTGTCCTGTCGCCATCACCATTGGGTCCCGCCGGCCTGAATGGGCCCATGTCCGCCGGCCCCACGCCTCACGACAATGAAAAACGATGGCGCCAGCGCATGTCCGTGGCCACCATGACCACGCACGACTGGAAACAGAGTTTCTTGGACCCCATTGACGAAAAAAGGACAACGGTCACGTCATTGGGATGAAAATAAAAAAAAATAAAAATGGGCCTATTTCTTGTTTTCTTCCCCCCCCCCCAGTTTGCGGGTTTCGCGGTGACAAAAAAAGTGAACGATGTTTTGATCCTTCCGCAGATGGCAATGGGGTACCAAAGAAAAAAAAAACGAGTTGTCTTTGTGCAAATTACACGGCGTGTGCGACACCTTGCTGGCAAATGTCGTACAAATTTTTGCTTTCCACGGGTGACAAACGGTGTTTGAGGTCGCCTGTTATGGAAGGCAAAGAGAGGGGGGGAGGCAAGTGGTGTGCGGCGCGAACGTGGGGGTATCGCAAAAGGGGGAAAATAACAAAAAAAAAGGGGGGGGAGTGAAAATGAGGGGAAAATGCATCTTGCACAACCTTTTTTGTGTCTTTTTTGCCCAATGCGCTCCATAAAAAAAAAAAAGTGCGCGCATTTCATCCTTTGCTTCCAAACATTCAATAGATTTAATGCAATGCAGCACGGGATCAAAATGAAAAAAAAAGAGGCGGGGAAGCGCCAGATTTAATAAATAATCATGCCAATGGAGCACCTTTTTTTTTTTTTTGCTGCAACGGCAAAACAAGATGCGGAAAAGTGGTATCTTTGCGAAAGAAGAAGAAATAAAGTACAAATTACAGTTTGGGGGGAGAGAGAAAAAAAGGAGGGCGATCACCAAAAGACGGGTGGGAAGCCAAAGCAACGGGCAAAGGAGAAAAAAAAATATAAAAAAGGGGGGGAGGGAGGAGGGGTATGCAAAGAAACAACATTGAGCAAAAGAAAAAAGAAGCAGGGGGGCGCGCCAACGCAGGGGCAAGGTGGGGAGAGGGGGGAGGGACGAAGCCAGGCTGTCATGATCACATCAGCAAAAAGAAAAAAAAAAAAAAAAAGAACAAGAAAAAAAGGTGTCTAGTCTTGGCCAATGTCTTGATCCATGTCGCTAGCATGGCTAGCATGGCGATCGGAGGGTGTGGTTGGCACAGCGGGCATGGAATGGGCGACAGCTTGATCCAGGGCATTGAGATCATTGAGGATGGCGATGATGCGTTGCATGTCGAGCTGTGAAATGTCCAATTGCAAGGCGGCGTACATGTGGACGAGGTCCGCGCCGATTTCTTTGAGCACGGCGGTATCCTGCTGATACTTTAGCTGGCAGTGCAACATGACATCGGCATAAAAGCGCTGGCTTGTGTGGACAAAATGCTGGCCCAATTGCGACATGGACACGCTCGCAAACGCCGCGTCTTGCAAAAGGGGGGTCATGGCGTGCTGCGAAGGCATGGGCGTTGTGGGTGTGGGGTTTTCAGGTGCATTGGTGGCCATTGAGGGGTCATCATGAGGGGTGGTGGCGCTGACGGTAGAGCCCATGGCGATGAACGGGGAATTAGTCGATGGAAAAAAGAGAAAGCGCAGTCTGGCAAGAAAGCCGGCATCATTGGTGGTGCGTCTTGTCATGTTTCGTCTTCCATTGCGTCGTTTGCGTCGAATGAGGCCAAATAACAAAGGTTTGTAAGGTTGACGCGTCTTTAGCAAATCAGGCCACTGCCATGGTGCCGGAATAAACGATGGCATGGGCATTTGAAGGATGGTCATGCTACTTGTGTCGACGAATGGCGTCGGGCGCAATGCCATGGCATGCAATGGTGGATGGATGGGCGGATGGAGAGTGGCAGGAGGGCGTGAACCGGTGTCTGCTGTGGTCGCTTGCATCAATGAGGGCACCGGCGGTATGGGAGATGGTGGCGACGGCGGTGGCGGATGTAATTCGGTTGGTTGTGTGCCTGAAAGACGCGCGGCCGTTGTATCAATGGGTGCAGGCACATTGGCACGCATTGCTGCTGCTGGTGGAGGTGGTGGGACCTCTTGTTGCTGCTGCTGTTGCTGCTGTTGCTGCTGGTCCATGTGCCATCTCTCCAATCGCTCCTGCTGCACCTGCTCAAGCGATGGAAACGCGTGTGTTGGCGTTGTGGGCACATCGCGCGCGGCAAACAATCGCGACACGGGATTTGGTCGCGAAGAAGAGGCTGCCGCGTCGGGTCGTGTCGGGTGCAATGCCGGTGGTGGACACGCCAACTGGTCGAATGGCTGATGTGGTTGCTGCGGCGGCGCGTCATGGGACGACGAATGGCTACTTGTCGAATCGGAGGAGGACGATGTGTACGTGGTGGCAAACAATTGCTGATAAAGGTGCTGGCACCGTTGTTGAAGGCTGGTCGGTTGACCTCGTCGCAATTGCGTGTCAATCTGCTGCAAGTTGTGTCGCGCATTCTCACGGAAAATCGACGAAAACCGCTCGCATAGATCCGACACAATGGCCATTTGCTGCTGTCGCGTCAACACACCATTTTCAAACACCAATTGCCGTGACCCAATGGCATTACGCTTCAACCCCAATTGCGCGTAATTGTGTCGGTCAATGGCTACCACATGGCTACCTGGCGGCGCGTCAAAGGTCGCAAGCAATGAATGGATGATCTTCATCACTTGTTGATGTGGATGTTGCCACGCCTTTTGCAATTGCTTGAGATTGTCGAGCAATTGCACCCATTTCGCCTGTTCTAGGGCTTTGTTGTCGAATTTCTGACTCAATGTATGCCAGTCGTGATGCATGTATGCCTGCGCCTGCCCCGCAGGCAAAAACGTGATCTGCCGCTGGTGCGCAATCGCTTGGTACGAGTCCAACATCTCCAGTGACACACGGATCAGCATCTGTCGCAGATGTCGGTGCATTGCGCGCGAAGCCTCGTCAGACACACCCATCGACACCCACCCGCCCTGGTTCTTGATCATCTGTCGCACTTGCTGCACCGTCTGCTTGATCCGCAAAAGCTGCTGCTGCGTCGCAATGTGCTGGTCCACACAGAATTGCTGTTGTACATCGCTGCAAAAGCTGTCCAGCAGCTGCTCGAGCTCCTCCGTCAACTCGTCGGCCACTGGATGTGACGAAAGCGTCGACACCGTGGTCGGAACCGACACCATTGCTTGTTAATTTGTGGAGGATTACGTGAAAAAAAGAGAGAGGGGAAAAAAACAGAGAGACAAGAAAAAAAAAGGAAAAAGGAAAGGAAAGGGGCCGCCCACCACAAAAAAAAAAAAGGGACAAAAAAAAAAAAGAGGAGAGCGTGGATGACAAAGAAAGGGATGGGGTCGACACTCGTACAATCACAAATCGCGATAAAAAAGAGAGAGAAAAAAATGTGAGGGCTGGGTGGAAAAGCTGAGTCGAGTGCGATGCGAAGAAAAAGGGGTACAAAAGAGTTGAAAAGAGAGAGAGAGAGCAAAGCAAAAAAAAAAAAAAAAAAAAGAGGGGAACACAACTCCAGCTGCGCGAGGGAGGTTTCCCCAATGCCCTTTTTATACTCGACGCAGTGTCGCACAAGCCCTTTTCGTTTGACAAACATCACCTCAAAAATGGGGGGTGTGCCGCTTGATTCGGAACCACCGATGAAAAAAAACATGGCAACAAGCCCTTTCCAATCGACCCATCGCGCATAACTTTTCCGAAACTTTGTCTCTCTCTCACACACAGCGTCTTGTTTTGATCCTTTTGGCGCCGTGCCCTGCATCTTTTCGACACTACTAAATAAATAAATAAAAGCACCACGCGCCGTTGTCTCGGAGGCGCGCGTAGGCAATGAAGCAATGCAGAATTGGGCAAAAGTAGACGCGTCTGTTTTTCGATGGTTGGCGCTTTCTCTCGGGTTTTTGAAGCTCATTCGTTTTCGATTGGGTACGTGTCAGATCACAAAAGAAACATCACATCATGCTAAAATAAAAATAGATTTGAAAAGCGGAGGGCATGCAATGGGCTCCATTGTGCACCGCGCACAAAAAGCGCGTGTCGTAGTCCAATATTTTATTAAAAAAGCGCTACACGAAAATGATGAAGAGGACGCGTCACGCCACGACAGAACCCAATGGCTTCTTTGGCGTGCCCACAAGGGGGGTCCAATGGTCGCAGAAGCTTTGTAAAATAAAAAAGGGGATGACGCGTCACAGGATGATGTCTCGGGATCGACGCCGCCCCGCCCGCCCTCGCCATCAAGCAAGTGGCCAAAAAAAAAAAAGAAAAGAAAAAGGACGCCGACGCTCGTCCTCTTCCCTTCCTCCCGTCCCTCCCCCCAAATCCAGACTTTTACATGCCGTCGTACCAGGTGCTTGAACAAAAAAAAAAAAAAGAAAAAAGCGAGACGACGCTATCGTGAACTTTAAAAAAAAAGGGGGGACGCGATCAAGGGAGCTTTTTTTACGTAAAAGGGAGAACCATGGCCAACTTTTTTCAACTCACGTCCTTGTCAAAAAACAGAGTGTCGGCCTGCCCTAGTCCGCCTTTTAGTATCGGCACCGTACCACAGACATCTCTTGCAAAAAATGATGAGGCGCCCCAGGTGACTGGCGTCCAAACGAATCCCGCGTCGGGTTCCCGCAATAGGCAATCTTCCCTGCCAGTCGATCGCCAAAGGCAGTGGTCCCCATCACCATTGAATAAAGACGCGACAATGGCGCACTGGATTCTTTTTTGTCAACAAAAAAATACATTTGATAGGAAAATTCGCGCGCCATGGTACCAATCCCCGTATTTAATTGGATTGTGCAACAGGTCCTTCACTACTAGAGGACTGGAAAAATACAAGCGAGACAAGGAACGAGGGGGGCGACGAGAGCGCGGGGGAGGTCGAGATCATGGGGACAAAAAATGAAAAGAGACAAAAAAAATACACTGAGCGTCTTTGAGTCTGATCTCCCCCCCCCTAAGTGTGTGTGTGTGTGCCAGCAGCCAGCATCGATAGCTGGCTGGATCCCATACGCACGCAAAAAGGAAAGAAGCGAGAAAAGAGAGGGGGGACCGCATTTTCGTGTCAATTGACAGCCGCTCCTCGCTCTCTCCCCCTATTTTTTTGATCATCTGCACCGGACCACCCAAAAAAAAAAGAGACAGAGAGCGCGCTGTCAGACGGGCCCCAGGGCAACATTGGGCCTTTTTGCAAGGTTGCGCAGAACGATGACTTGCCCCTCCCCCCCCCCTTTACACAGTATTTTGAGACACGGATCGCTGCAAACTGTATTTCAAAAAAGCATGAAATCGTTGTCGTTTGCTTTTTCAAGAATGGTCTACGGTTGCCTCCACGGTCATCCATGACGTGATTTTCGACGTCTTGGCAATCCAATGCCAATACACGACTTGGATTATTTCGTGCCAATGCGGACCACTCGACATGACCAGATTCCAGTCATTTTGATAAAAATAAACGGCTGAACTCTAAAAAAAGGGGGAGCGCAACTAAGCGGGGAACACGGAAACACAGGCGATGGCGCGTCGCACAAAATCAGTGAGCAGTTGGGTGAGAGAAAAGGAGGGGGGAGGGGAAAGGGGAGGCAAAAAAAGGCACGGTTGTCCTGAAACAGGCCACCCATCTGCAATGAAAAATGGTAAATGCGGCAATTGGACGCGCGGGCTAGCCAATTTCTTGGTCGCGGGCCGGTTTTTTTTACATCCATTCAACTTTTTATGTTTCGCTTCGAGAAGCGTGGCGTATCATCGCCAACACCATCGCCCGCCTCCCACCCACCCACCCACCCCCCACTTTTTTTAAGCTTTGGCAACATCCCAAAGGCTTGTGCGACGGTCCCACTCGTCGTACGTGATGCCAATTGTCATCTCTGGGTCACCAAAAGGCAGGCCGGGCATACAAGGAGGCGCGCAGGGGAGGGGGACGAGGAGAGAGAGGCACGACTCCATGAACAATGACTTTTTATGGGTGGAGGTCTGAAAGATGACTGGCTCCGTCCTCACTTTTAGGTTTTGTGTTGTCTACGCGGCTGAATCATTGCCTTTTCGAGGCCCATCGCGCCAAAGCTGGGTCCACCTTTGGATGGGTCGGTTTGAGACCTTTCTTTTTTTTTTTTTGTCTCGCAATGCAACGGGTAATATGATTTTCCTCCCAGAAGACGCAGGTTTTATGGAATTATGGAATGAAACAACATATGATGCAAGTAATGGGATTGTGGTGCATTCGCTTGGCACTGGCGTGCGTGCAGAAATGAGGAGTTGCTTTGTTGTTGTTTTTCTGCGCGGGCCTTCATTCCTCCTTGATCCCCCGTCACCGCCCTTTTTTTTTTCACTGGCAGCCCAATTGGTCAAAAAAGGCGATCCTCACGAAACCTGATTCCCGGAACCGCCCAAATCAAGCTGAAAAGCAAAAAGGAAGCTGGTCGTGGATAGAAAGAAAGATGGCGGGCTCGGCGGCGGCCGTGCCTTTGCGGTCATGGATGAATATACAACCCAATCGATTGCCCTACACACATGCAGCACATTGGACATAAAAAAGTGAGACACAATCAATTGAATCACGAATGAGCCCTGGTCGCACGACTTGTGCTTGTGTGTAAGACGTGTCGCCAAACAAGGTTCGAAACCTGTGCCCATCTCTCTTTTGACACTGTCTTTTGGAACAAAGAACCCCAAAGGAGGGCCATGGCCACTGATAGAAAGCAAAAAGAGCAAGTATATTGGGCCACTTTGGCTGGCCGCCTCCCCAGCTGGGCCCACCCAAGCTACAAAAAAGAAATCGTTTTGTTTGTTTGGCCCCGCTCAAAATTTGTATTTGGGCAATCGGTTTCATTTCAATCTAGCACGGATGCTCTCATTGGTCACATGGGGAAAAGGTTTGCCGATGGAACAGCTTGCAGGCGCCAAAAGAAAAGAAAAAGAATGGATGGGCTTCATTGCTGACGACACAGGGTTTTACCTTGCGTTGCACTTTGGTAAAATGGTTTCACACCAGGGTTGCCAAGACCAAAAAAAAAAAAAAAAAAAAATGGAAACAGAAAAAGGTGGCGCGGCAGGGACGGGGTGCGCCATCGACATAATGCTCGCAACGCACACAAACATACACATACACACACTAGCACACTCAGGCCAACTTGTCAATGCAAGCCGATAATTTGTGATAAAATCAACAAAAAAGCGGCGGGGCCAACCAGCGTCCATAGATTAAGAGCTAGAGCCTTTCCAAGGGTTCCTCGTTCCTGGATTACTTTTTTTTTTTAGCAACACCGGCAAGGGCCTTTCCGCTCGGAGCGCGAACAAAAGTGAGACCTTGCGCAATTATTGGATACAAGACAAGAGCGGGATCGACCCTCCTTAAAATCCATGATGCGTTTCGCATTTGATCTCTTTTTCTCATCTTTTTTCATCTTTTTTTCTTTCTCTCTTTATCCCCTCTCTTGCCTCTCGCACTCTTGCCAGTCCTTTCCTTTCCCTTCCTTTCATTTCCCATTCTTTTTAATTCCTCGTGTGTTTTTCTCTCTCTCTCTTTTCCTCCTTATTTTACTTTCCTTACAAACGTCGCCATCCAATGCATCGCTTGCCTTTTGATATTTTGCAACAGATCCTCGCGCTCATCCCCTTTCCGACCCGCTGGGAAGCCGCTCGGTAAGTCCAAACTCGGCCCATGCCGCGCACCCCGCGGACCCCCCTCTTTACCCGCCACTTCATTGGATCTCGCCCCCCTCGCCCCTTCCCTCTCCCCCCAATTCGAGGCTAATTCATCTCAAATCGCTCATACGCTCAACTTTTTTTATTTGTTCTTATTTATACACAGAGTGAGCCGCCTCTGGTACCAAGTGTGCAATGACCACCTGCTGTACACGCACATTCACCTGGAAAACATGGAATTGGAGCAATTGGTGCACGTGCTGGGCTGGATCCAGCGGCTCAAGCCCAACATCCGTTCGCTGACCATCCGCCAGTGCCACTCGGTCATGCTGCAGCAGCGATTACCCGTCCAGAGCAGCAGTACTATGCCTACATCGTCACATCCGGCCATGTACACGCAGCTGCGCTCGCTCAATGTGGACCGGCGCCGCGCTTTTTACATGCAACAAGAATGCCAATGGTACCAGCACTTGAATGCGAGCCTCGCCACCCTTTTACGAGGGTCCACGCGCCTGACCAACATCACCCTGGAAAACAACGACATTGATTGGGCCATTATCGGCATCGCCGACGAGTTTTGTTCACGAAGAGTGGGGGCGACTCTGCAGGCGTGGACATTCCAGCACAATTTCGGCAACGTGATCGAGACTCCGGCTCAATTGCTCGCCTTCATGGCAGCAACGCCGCATCTGCGCCACTTTTTGGGCCATCATCCGCACGCCATCAACGATGCCGTGCTAATCGGAGCCATTGACCGTTGGCCACTGTTGAAATCGGCCATGATCGCGTGTGCCATCAACCTGGGCGGCGACGATGACGATGACAATAGCGACGACCACCGACTGGTTCTGGTCAAGGGCGGCGCCGACGTCGACGCTCAGGCAACCGCCGACGCGGCTCGGTCCGCGGTGTCGGCATCCGCATTTTACAAATGGCTCTTGGCGTGCGCGCATCATCTCGAATCGCTGCACCTGATCGATCTGCACTGTGTGTCCGATAAACAGCTCGCGTACCTTGCACCCAACTGGCTCGCAATGCACCACACGCACCAACTCAGCCATGGCGCCACAAAGCGTCCAAAGGCGCCGGCCCTGCGCCACCTGCGCATCGCAAAATACGTCACCGACCCCGTCACCCACATCGCCATTGACGCGCTCGCAACCATGTTCCCCCTCTTGCAATCCGTCGCCTACGACACAAACGCCACGTGCTTCCGCCTCACACGCAACATGCCGCAAGACCATGTCGTCCACCTCTGGCACGCAATGCATTACCATCACCACCACGCCACAAACCACGCGCATCTCCAGCTCAATTGGACCATGCCGGACACCATGGACCAGCACTTGCTCGCCTGCCAGCAGCTCATGGCCAGCCAACATGCAGCCACGCCTCTTCCTCTTACGTTGTAAATTATTTTAAAAATTGTAATCATCATAATGCACAAAATTATACCCCGTAAATGAATAAAAACACACGCCTCGACGGCGCGCAGGTTTCCTAAAGACAGACAGGATCATGGATTGATGGCCCCAATGCTCGGACATTGGCGCTTTCCCAAAACAGGGCCGCCTTTATCGAGCGGCGCTGAGATTTGTCGCGTTTCCGATTTCTTGGGTCTTTTGTTCGCCAAAAGGCAACACAAAGCGCGGTGCACTGGCGTGACAAAAGATGCGCAAATTGATTGCTCTGTCGTATCAAGGAAGCTTCAGCGCGGTGGGAGCCATACGCGCAGAAAAACGGCCGATTTTCAAGAGTAGCTTTCATAGCATATTGCTCGACACCGATAAAGGGCACCCCCGATTTTTATTCCAAATTTACTAGCAAACATAGCGTCCTATGCACCCAATCGCGTTAATTTAAAGACAATTGCTGAACCTCAGTTTTGCCCGCTAAACCCTGTGGTGGCACGGGCGCGATGCTCAAACCAAAATCCAAAAAATGAGTCTTCAGAAAAAGGGCAAAGTGATCCACAAAGAAAGGCCGCATGGAGAATCCACGAGATGGCGAAAAAAAACATCAGGATCGATATGTTCAATGACGCTCTTTTTGCAAATTTAGAAAAAAAACTTTCCATGCATGTTGCTCGGTGGAAACCCGCAATGGTGCTGCGCAAATGCAGCCACCATCAAATCACGCTCTTGGCGCGTGAGTTTGATGCGGCTCAGGAGTGTGCACCATGGTGAGATCGCGAAACATCGCGTTTCCAAAAGGGGTCAAAACGTGGCCCATTTTCGACCTTGAGCCCAAGTCGGTCAAAACACGCGCTTTTCGATTGATCACCGACATCCACGGGCGCGTCCGGCCGTGATCTGTCCAGAAATGCGCAAAACAGCGCGCTGTGACCAATACTCGTCGACTTGACCTTGAGCCGAAATCACGTCCTAAATTTCAGCAAGTTGTCTTTTTCTCCAAAAACCAGTCCATGGGCCCTTGTTTTTTAGACCATTTCCATCGGCAAAGCAGCGCAGTGTACCATGTGGTTGAATGGCACGGCAATCCGAGAACCCAAGTTTTTCATTTTCAAAATCGTCGACTGCACCCCTTGGAAAATCGCTGAAAAATCGTGAATTTTCAAATCGACATGGCGCGCCATCCTGTGACTGCAGCTCCATGAAACTTTTTCCAGGTAGGTATTTCGGCACTCCTACTTCTCGAAAATGAATTAAAATCCGTGTGTCCATCGGGCCGTTGGCGAGAAAATCGACATTTTCCATAAAGTTTATATTTTTGACCAATACGCGTTAAGTTATGATTCGATCGCGCTCAAAGTTGCATGAATGGAAAGTGACGCGCTCCGGGGCCATTTCGTCCCAGCCTGGCAAAGTCAATGAGCGATCTTTATACACTGCCGACGTCCAATCCAAGTTTTCAACCTCACTTTGCTCGGCAACGAACAGAACAAGCCGCGGCGTGATGCTGCGATAAAGGACATGAAATGCAATCCTCTGTCGGATGATCCCAGTTTCACAGGCGCGCGACCAAAACTGGTCGAGAAAGTCAAGTTTCTAAAATTACCCTTTGTTCGCCATTTACTCGACAACCGTCAAGTCAACCCCCGATTTTTATTTCACTTTTGGCGTGTAACAGGAGGACAATGCATCGAATGGCACCACTCTCAGGGCGCCAGCGTGTAGGCTGCCAAACGGTTTTTGCTTTCCGGGTTTGAAAATCCCTCCAAGCGGGATGACTCTCCAGGTGCATTTTGACCTCCTGAACCTCCTGTTTTTTTCAAGTTTGAAAAAAATCATTTCGCCACCAAGGACGCATTGCAACGCCACGAAACTTTGCCACATGGGAGATTTGGCCTCACTCTTTCCAGAAAAAAATAAAAAACCCAAGGTCGATCAGGCGGTTTGTCCAGGGTCTTGACATTGGCCCAAAATTTGGCTGTAGCAAGGTTTTGAGAAATTCATTTCGTGCCAACCCCGCTGTTGGATTGCCGTCAAACTTTACCATTTGATTGTTTCAAAGCCTCTCTTTGCAGGAAAAAATAAAAACGACAGGTCGATCGGGCCCTTGTCGGGAAATGCACCAATTTGACGAATTTGCACAAATCCGATGCTGAGCACTGCAAATCATGATTGGATCGCCTCTAAATCTTTGCATTGAGTCATTTCGGCGCGTCTTTTTCAACTAGACATTGAAAGCCAGAGGTCGACTGGACTGTTTTTCATAACTGTACTGCATGACTCCAAATTTTCGACATTTTTTCAATTCTACAGTAGCCTTGAGCACATCAAAGTATGGCTGGATCGTCACAAAAACTTACAGTAATTGCATGAGTAAGCTTTTCGACGCATCTCTTCTTAACAAAGTATTGAAGCCAGGGATTGTTTAGGATATTGCGCAGGTGAATCCAAAATGTTGCCATTTTCACAAATCCAGCACTGGTTTGTCAAATTACTGTATTCTTCGATCGGGATGAAACTGGCACCATTCGAAAGAGACACGTTCGGATGTCATTTCATTTCTGGAGTGTTTGTTTGGCCGATGCGTGACCTTGTACGCTTGTGAAAGCCGTTCAAACATTGCAAAAATTTTCAACTTCGAAGTTCTCCTCGGCAACGGATTGAACAACACACGGCGCTTTTAACGTATCGAAGGCACCTCTTATATTTCTATCGAATGAGACCAGTTTCATCGACGGATGGCTAAAACTCGCAGAGAAAATTCACTTTTTCATCATATTCTTTGATCGTGATTTGCTCGACAAGGGTCTAATAAACGTGTAATTTTTGTTCCAGTTTTACTAACAAACAAGGGGCAACAAGTCATATACTGTAATGGGATGACTTGCAGTGCGCTAGCTTGGGTTTTAACTTTTTACATCGGTCATTTACCCAGGCTGCAGCCCACCATTCAGTGCACAAAAATGTGCAACAAAAAAAATTCCATGCAATAATCCACGCCGCACCTTAATAATTTGGAAGTGTCAAACCTTAAATTTTTGCAAAAAAATCTTGACCAAAGTAGGCACTTTTTGTCAGTCGATCGTCGTTCATGCATCACTCTTTGGGTATTTTTCTTAAGCTGAGGCGATCTGCCATGTTTTCTACCAATAACAAATGGTCGGAGCTACCTGTTTGGGATGCATTGATCATTCGGAGTTCGAGATTTCCCAAATTTGGCATTTTCTGAGATTGAAATGTGTGATCCCTGAGTGACCCCTGAATTTTCAAAAAGTGGTCGTAGCGCTTTGGGGTTTTAAGCTTTTTTCTTGCAAATTTTGCGCAGAACCCGATGCAGCAGTTTTTGAGCGGGGTCGACCAAGCAGATGGCGAGATGAATGCGAAATAGAACAAATAGAAGGCGTTTGGCATTTTCGGGTCCGAAAAAATCGGTCGGGTTCGTCTTGAGCACTGGCCTGTAGTTTACGCCGTGGTGACGTAGTATTTTTCATTGGCGGGCGAGCAGGCTGTAAAAAATTTTCTGGAGGCACAGAAGGCCGGTACAGTAAAGCCTGAAAAACACGCTTTTTGTGTTTAAGAGCTAATGTTTGTGTAAGTTTTCATGCAGTGTGTCGCGATTTTTTTTGATTCGTCTTACAGTAAAGAGTAAAAAAGTAGCGAATTTTGTGCTCCCTCTTGGCTCTTGGGGAATGTTTCAAGCTGATCAGGCAACAAAATGTCGAAAACAAGTGAATTTACCAAGAATGCTAGAAATCACAATATCATATACCGCGAAAACTCGCCCGCCAGGGTATGCCTTGAGATAAAAACTGAACGGGTGAGTGCCGCCCAGTGAAGGATTACGTACAGTACATGCGTGGGCATGCCAAAAAACATCACTACTTTCCTAGATTTCCGGCCAAGAAGGCCATTCTCAAAGGGAATTTCTTAAACGCGTGATTTGATGGATCTTTGAGCATGAATTATAAATGTACGGGTGAACATTCAACCTGCTCGATTCATGTGCTTCAAATTTATTCCCATTCGCAAAAAATTACTGTACACAGGGTCGATGGCAAGTAAACGCGAAAAAAACGCAAATTTAGACTCTTGTGCATTTGCTTATCACTTGGTAGTACGTGAATTTGGATGGAGCGCAACCAATGTGATTCATGTCGTGCTTGTGACTCCATGCCACCAAAGTTTAGCACGAACATGTAACGCAGCAGTGCGCACAAGACACAACAATCGTTGATTTTGGTGGCTCAAGCCAACTGTTTCACGAGGTAGCCCAAGCCAAAGGACAAAATTCGACGACCAGAAGGTTAAGCGATTTGAGACGATCACGTCGGCACCGAGTTTGTTGGGTGTTGGTTGCGAATTTGTCGAAAAATGGCACTCTGTCTTTTTTTTTTTTTTTTTTTTTTTGTGCGCTGACCTTGGCTTGGCTGCAATAAACATGACTCACGTACTGCCATATGCTTGAATCCGGCCCCGGAGGCGCTAAAATTGCATTGCTTTTGTCCGCAGCGGTCTCAATTTTACCGATTGTTTTTTTTTTTGGCACCCACACTTGGTGATGGCCCACATGGTGTTTTTTTTTTTTTTTTGCGGGGATGGGGTGGTGTTTCCATGGAAGCAGCGGTCGTATGATATTCCCCCCCCAAGGTGATGGGTCGCGTAGAAACATCGATAACGGGCATCTTGTCTTTTTCCATTGATCAAACAAGATTGTCACGCCACAAAGCGTGCGCCATTGTGCTGCTGTGGCCTTGTTGTACGCGACATTCACGTGCTGTACACGTCAGGGATAGGTGGCAAAATGAGCCTGTCCCAAGATGCTCAGCATTCACAGAGCTTGCGAGGAAAAAAAAAAAAGGCGCCAAAGATGACGGCCCCCCTCTCATCCATTGTCCTCCTTCTCCACCTGCATCTTGCCTCATCAGGCAAGATGCCGGCGTTGACTTTTTTGGCACTCTTTCACATGTGCATCCCTTGCGGCTTTCATGCATTGTCGGAGTTCAGGGGCCCAGGGCGCGCAATCCTATTCGTTCCCGCGCAATTTGCAACCGTGACATCAATATTGGCTGACATCCTCCTTTTAAACAATGGCCACGTTCCCCCAATTGACCGTGCAGGGTCATGGCCACAGCAATTTATTTCAACCCATTTGCCACGTTGCAACACGTTTTCCTCTCTTTTTCTTTTTTCTTTTTCATCGTTTCTTACATTTGTAGCCCTCCCCCATCCCATTCCTTCATCCTTTTTGTCATCTGTCCTTTGACCCAGGTCAACATTCGCCCATTTTCCGCCGCACGAAAGCCTATATCCTCCCTTTTTTTCGTCCAGCATCCCTTCCCCATCGCCTCCCTCCTATAGACTCTCCACCAACCCCCCACACACTCCTTTATAGATCCACCCCACCCCAAAATTTCTTTTTTTTTTTCTCTCTTGATCACATCGACAGGCGCTTTGTGATCTCTCTTTTTATCGATATCCTTCTTTCTCATCATCCCTAATCAGCATTTTATAATCCCCTTTGATTCCCACTTTCAAAAACAAAAATCAACGACGTCATGACCACTTTCAACTCTGCACCCATTCTGCTTCGAGATCCGTCGACATTCCTGCTTAGCGAGGAAAAGGTAAGGTGGCAATCTCATTTTTGGTGTAACATGTCTTTGTTCCATGGCGGAAAAGGGGGGGGGCGGAGGGAGGATAAAAATAGAAAAAGGGGGGGGGCGGACAAGCTCGTGCAAAAAGCGCGGGCCCATCGCTGACTTTTTTTTTTTTTTAACAAATCTAGACATTGGAGGAACCCGCCGCCACGACGTACACAGATGATGTGCCCCAGCACCTTGCACCAGAACAGCACCAGTACGAATTCCCTCCACGATCGCATTTGCAAGCGCTTTCTGCGCAGCTGGACCATGGTGACGAAGATGTGCAATCGTATTTTGACGAATCGTCGTTCACGTCGTCGTTTGTGTCCGAGTGCATCTCGACCGACTTTAACACTCAAGAAGAGGAGTCGTTTGACCATTTCTTGTTCACCCTTGAGCAAGAGCAGCACGAGCATCATCACCAGCAGCAGCAATTCTGCCTGTCGCCGCCCATCCTGGTGCATGACCGCCAATTGTCACCATTGCAGCTGCCCGTGCAATTGCCCACCACGCGTCAACATCATCGCTACGCGTCCGAGGATGCCGCGGCCGCCAACAATGACCAATTCACGTGTGGCCGCATCCGTGAAGAATCATATGATTCCGTGTCCACCATCACGCAGCCCGCCGCCGCCGCGCCTTGCTCGTTCTTGTCGTCCACCTTCAATAACAACAACAACAACAACCGTGCCGCCCTCCCGGACCGCATCGAGTGGCACAATTCGTTCGATTCGGCCTCGGCACAGCAACACCAGCAGCCAATGTGGCAAGGTACAATAATTAAAAAAAAAAAGTGAGCATCCATCTTACCTTTTTTTTTTTTTTTATTCATTAGATGATCTGTTCTTTGACAGTGTTCACCCTTACCAACGCGGCTCGCACGCGCATGCACTGCCTGTGATCCACCAAGAAACCGAGCCCATGCTGTCGGACAACAATTCGACGGATGATGACTCGAGCTCGTGCTCGAGCGGGTCCAAGGTGGTGCTGATCAAGCTGAACAAGAAGACAAAGCACAAAAAGATCGCCATGTCGCCACGCGTCGCGTACCAACAGGCCGATTTCGGCTTTGACGACGACGATCTGGCGCTTGAAGAGGAGGCACCCATCGAGTCGGCGTCCGTGTTCCTGCCTGTGCACGGCCAGAGGCAGGAAACGCGACGCGACACGTACGAGCTTCTCCTCGGGGGCGCCAATGATGAGCCTGAAGCGCGTGCACCGGCCCCCGCGATGCCTGATTATCATCAATGGCAGGCGCGCGTGGAGCAATTGGAGCGCGAGGTGCAAGAAGAAAAGGCCATGCGCAAAGGGTTTGAAAAGGCCATGGAGGAAATGGTGCTTTTGATGGACCAGCAGCAGAAATTGCTGTACGATCGACTTGACCAGGAGATTGCCATGCGCAAAATGTACGAATCGCGTATGCACCACGCCCTGGAACAGTTGCAGCCTCTCGAGACAAAGATCCAAAAGGAAACCAGCGCTCGATGCGAATTGGAATCCATGATGTCTCACGTCCTCAACCAAGTCCAAGATCTAAAGGCCAGCCACCACGCCATGGAGCGCCAACTCCTCAAGCAACAACAAGCCTCGTCCGCCTCGACAAAGACCACCATGTTGAAAAAGAAGCCTGCTGTTGCCAACAAGACCACGCTCCATGCGCCCAGCAACCGATCCACCACTACCACCACCACCATGTCCTCCACCTTGTCCGTCAAGGCCACCACCTTGTCTGTCAAGCCCGCCACCGCCAAGCCCGCCAACCCCATCATCGCCATGGCTGATGCCAACAAGCGCGAAACCACCACCTCTCTTACAAAAGCCCCTGTGCCCTCGCGCTCGCAACAGCAGCGCACACGCCGTCCGCAAGTGATCCGCATGAAGACAAGCCGCCTCAACGCCTCGGCAAACAAGCGCTAAATCTTGCCTTTCATATGCCAATTGCCTCTTATGACAACGCTCTTTTTTTTTTTCGTTTTCTTCGTTTTTTTCTTGTAACACTACCGCGTTTCTTTTTCTTTTTCCATCATCCATCCCCCTCCTCCCCTTTTTAAGCATCCTCTATCTATCTCTACCTTTTGTACCCTTTAATTTATATTGATTCACTACGAAACATTGCATCTTTTTTACCTCCCCCTCTTTCTTTCTACCCCCCCCCCATTTCACCCCCTTTTCCCCTTTTCCCCGCTTTCTGTACCACCTTTTCCCCTCTCCCTCCTCACGTACATGGAATAAAATCAACGTACTTTTTTTTTTTTCTTTCTCACATGTCGCGTCCATTGATCTGTTTTTGTCTGTTTCAAGAGCAAAAAGAGCTGGATTAGAAATGGAAGATACATCGTCAGTTGTCAAGGCCTGCAAAAGAGTTTGTGTATCGACAGTCGCGGAAATTTCTCAATCTGGGGAAAAAGCAAGCAAACAAATGGCTTGCAATAAGCTTCTCAATGCCCCTTTTTCAAATGTCAGATCCATCACAATGGGAAACAACAAATAAAAAAAGGGGGGCGTTTAAACCTGCCTGGCAGTGGCGCGACTCCAAAAAAAAAAAGGGCTCGGGGCAAATTGCGACCCTTTTCAAACTATTTTTTACGCGTTCTGAGCACGCGCGGGCTTTTTCATGCACGGAAAAGCGCAATTGACACGGCGTGCCACTAGGTGGGCTTCGTTGCATCGTTTTTTCCCTTGCCTTCATCGCATCCATTTGCCTTTTGCCGCTTTTTTTTTGTAAGTTTCTCTCTTTTTCTCCCTTTTTTTTATTTTTTTTATTTTTCAGTGTTCTGTGGATGCTCTTGACGCCATGCCTGAGCAACCACAGCAGCCACAGCAGCAGCAGCAGGTGCACGACGATGGCCGGCCGGCACCACGGCACCACAGCACAGACGACGTGTCATCAGTTTCGTACCACACGGCCAAACCGGCAGTGAAGCCCATTGCGCGCATTCCGGGCAACTTTAACGAGCCATGGGAGATTTACTTCGACCCCAATTACACGTTTTTCGGCGGCACGTTGCTAGATCACCAAAAGAAAAAGCACCAGATGGACATGTTGCACGCCATGTCCATACATGGCAAGTATCTGCATTCGCATGCGCCACCCAGCAGCAACGCTATCCAATCCACGACAACGACAAATGCAGCCTCGTCGTCGACCTCTGCCCCGGGTGGCCCACCGTCCATGGAGCCGACACTGCCTGTGCAACTCATGCAGCAGGTGCACCAGCAGTATTGCCGCGATTCGCTGGAAAAAATGCACGAAACGGACGTTGAGGAGTGGCACACGCCCTCGACAGCGAGCCCCATGCACAAGGTACCTGCGCAATCGACGGCGCAGGACGCACTGGACGCCATTGAAGGCGACCTCGAGCGGAAAACGTCAAAAGACGCGTCGTCGCAAGATTCCGAATTGATGCCCGCGCCGCAAAAGACCATGACCGCACGTGAACGGCATGTCCGCCTCAAGCTGCTCAAGCTGATCCGCACAAGCGCACTCGAGGATAATCTGTCGTCGCCTTTTGCCCTGTCGGAGCTCGATACCACAAGCATGGCAAGCAGCGCAGGCGGCAATCGCAGCGCAACCACGCCAAATTCGGCGCGCAGTGGCTCGGGCCAAAAGAGGGCACTCACATTGAGCTTCTCCCCTCTGCGTAGTCTGTCCATGCGCAGAAAGAGCAATCACAACGACACAAACAACGCAAAAAACGCAAAATCTCACACCCTCGCCACGCTCGCCAACAATAACAACCACCACCATCGCTGGCACGAAAAGGCAGAGGCACTCAAGCGGCATTGCCAGGTGTCCACCTCGGAGGTCGATCTGTTCTCCCAAGTATACGACGAAGAAAAGAATTCCAGCTATTTTACAGAGGAAATTCCTCAAGGTGCATTGCTCGACGGGCAACGTGTTTCCAGTGCCAATGGCCGCAGCAACAGCAGCAGCAACAACAGCAGCAGCAACGATCATGTCTGCGCCAGCGCAGGGTCCGCGTCACTTGAGGCAAAATCGTCAACAAATGGAAAGGGCCCCGCAAGAAAGCGATCGCTCACCAAATGTCGCCTGTCGTTTTTGTACTTTGTGTGCGGCTTTTTGTTCCCGCCATTGTGGATCATCGGCGCCATGTACACACCGCCCGACAAGCGTCGCCAATCGCCCTCGGGCAGGCGCATCGATCGCATGTGGAAACGATGCTCACGCATGGCCCTCGTCTCCTTTTCTCTCGGCATGGTCATCATTCTCATTGCCGTCCTCGCCTTCAAACCAGAGGCACTCGGATGGCGAAAATCATGGAATGATCAGAATTCTGCCGAATTGTACGTCCCTTTGCACCCAACGCGTGGCCATGGTGGCAGACACGCACCACCTCCTTCACATGGCGCGCAACCATCACCACCACAGCGACATCCATCCCAAGGTCCACCATCATCGCCACCACCACCACAAGGAAAAGATGGAAAAGACGCGCCACCACCACCGCCCAATGCAGCACCAACGCCCGCACCTCCTCCAAAGGATCAACCAGCGCCGCAAAAGGGCCAGCCGCCCCCTGAAAAGGAGAAACCAAGAGGTCAAAAGCCAAAAGAACCGCCAAAACCACCAAAAGATGAGCCAAAACCGCCAAAGGACCAGCCTGCACCGCCTCCACCACCACCTCCGCCACCTCAAGCACCAAAGAATGAGCCGCCGCTCGCCGCAAAACCATCCAAAGATGAGCCGCAAAAGCCGGCGCCGCAGCAACCACCCCCTGCGACCAATAATCCCCCGCCAAAACAAGAACCAAAGCCAAAAGTAGACACACCGCCGCCAGGCACGCAAGCGCAAGAGAAGCCGGCTGCAGCAGTCCCGCCTGAAAAGCCAAAGCAGGCAGATGCAATGCCAAAAATCCCACCTGCCGCCGTGACCGCAGCAGTCAAACCCCCCTGAAGCACAGCTTAAATGTACAAACAATAAAAAATGGTTCATTTTTTTTTTCTTTTCGTGCAATGCATTTTTTCTTTTTTTGTCGCGCAAAAAGCACGGAAATACGATTTTGAGCGTAGAATCGCCTTTTGCATGACCAATTCCGCGAGATCGCTGTAGCTATCATCTCCGAGGCGAGCAATTGTGCCGCCTTGAACGTTTTGCCCTTGTCATGACCCATTGGTGTTACGACAATGCTGACGCCAAATCACCATTTGAAGTTTTACGCTTGTTTTTAGGTAGAATTTTGATGTTGAACCCGCCACTGAAGTCTTGACACGTCTTTTGTTGGCACTACAATGCTCTGACACGTCTTTGGCGTCGGTGACAATCCTCGTGAGTGCAATGCTCGAGCGTCGCACGCGTGTTCAAGCTTGAAAACGAGAAAATATCAGTCATTGGCGTCGTGTAACGAAAGCCAGCCAATCACCACCCGCTTTTAAACTTTCCAAGTGTATTATTGGCTCGGATATTCGGTGGCCGAATTGCCGAAAACAGACGATTTGTGGAACCAAACACTAAAATTGTCATGTTACGGCCATACGACTATGAAAGCGCCAGATCCCGTCCGATCTCTGCAGCGATCCATAGTACGGCCTGGTTAGTACTGCAGTGAGAGATCATGCGGGAATACCAGGTGCTGTAATGTTTTGTTTCATTAATTTTTTTTTAATTTTTTTTTATTGGAACGTTAGTTTTCTTGAAAACAATAAAGACAAGGAAGCTTTGATGCAGATGTTGTGATGAGAGAACTGAGTGTGTGGGAGTGTGTGGTTTAAAGAGGGTAATTGGGAGGGATGGCGTTAATGAATACGGCAATCGGGGCGATGGTTCGTCAAAAAAGTATGGTGGTGCAATTTAGACGTTAGGATGTGGATAGGGTGGGTTGGACTGAGTGGAGGGGAGGAGTTTGGGGAGGAAGGTTAATGGGATGTGAGTGCTGGTAGATCATATGCACAAGACATAATTGTAAATGTTTTTTTTTTTTTAGGTGTTGTAATTTTTTTTTTTTTTTTTACTATTTTTTATCTTTGTGTGCAGCGCTTGGTCCCGATGTGTACAGCGTGGAATGAATTGGTCTTGCTACTTGCTTTGCTCCCTGGCTGGTCTGTTTTTTTTTTGATGGGCGACGTGTGGCAAAAGAATAGATGAAAAAAAAAATAAATAAATTAAAGTAAAAAACGATTCTTTTTTTCCTTTAATCATTGGCGCGCTGCTTTTCCTCTTTCGTTTGTGGCATTTACCTCTTGCATCGTCGTTTATATCGCGCTGGCGCACACACGCCTCCTCTCCATCTCTCCCACCCGCCTCTATGTTTTAACCTCTCCCACAGCTTCTTATTTTTTCCTAATGTTGCTTGTTGCTGCAGTGTTAGTCCACTATTGTTTTGTCGATAATTGTGACCATGCACGTGGCTGCCCACGATCAAGCTCTAACTAGTGTTTTAGAGGTCGTTGAGGGTGTAGAAACTCGTGGCCATGTTCAAAATTGCATGTCCAGTTGCTGGATTTTGAGTATTTGACGATTTGGCTCAAAATTTGCAATTTGTTCTAATGGATGAGCTTTAAAAACTGCTTGAATCTCCATTTTGTTCCGCTTGCCGATGCAAATTTAATATAGAATCGTGTAAAGTACTCACGTGATGTCTCCAATCTTATCACGCGTCTTCACCGGCACATCATTGAGCACGAGGAAACCCACGAGACAGAGTTATGTGCCTCGCTTGTCGTGGATGTTCAATGACCCGGAATAACGTGTTTTTTTCAGATGGGCGAGTGACGGCACGCTGGAGGCAAAAAGAGACGCAACGATTTCGCAGCGCCGAGCCGCCGAGCTGCTGACCCGACATGACGATGACATGAGCCGCTGACGTGTTGCGGGCGACGACCCATGGAGCCATGGTTATGCAGAAGCAAAATCCTTTGGACAGCGCCACGACAGCTATCCTGTCTGCATGGATCCCCACCGCCTCCCCAAATTCTGCAAAAAACGCAATGATGGACGCCCAAAAGATGAAGGCAATCCGGGGTTTGCAGATCATTGGTACAAATGTCGTGCTTTACGTCTTACTACAGCCAGTGCGTGGAACTAACATTTTCTGGAAGCTAACGGAAATCGTCTTCCCACGGTGCATTGACCATTTGATGAACTTTGTTCAGCATCATCCTACACTTGCTGAATGTCCTCCATGTCTTCCACCATCTTTGTCTCCCTCTTGGCGGCGGCTATTTACCGACACCAATGACGCCCACGATCACCTCGCCCATCTCCAAGGCAATCTATTCAAACTCGCGCGACCGAAAGCGCGAATGCGACACCATCAATCGGCACCACTATTCCCCGCTCCCCTATAAATTATATCCCCAATATCTTCTATCTTGTCTCTCCCTCCATATTTCCCCTAACCCATAGCAAAACAAAATTGCCATCGTTTAATGCCTGCTTTGGAACCTCCATTTGCCTCCCTTTTACCATTCTTGTTCTTTTTACTGCCTTTCTTTTTTTTTTTTTTTTTGTTTTTTGGCTAATTTGTCGACAAATGTTCAACAAAACAAATATTGATATTTTCAAGTGATTATTCCACGCTTTCTCGTTCAAATGAGCCCACTGTTTGCTGCATTGTGAGCACAGGATGGCATGCAATAACGATTTTCCAAGGCGTACAGTCGACAATACGAACATTGCGCCAGGTCCTAAAATCGCCATGCTATCCAACCTCATGGCAATTACACCTCATGCACAGACAGAAATGCTCTAAAAACCATAAGTTCATTGGCTAGTTTCGGTATAAATTTGACGTCGTATTTTCGGCTCAAGGTCATCTCCATGAAAAATCCCAGTATCTCCGAGAAACACACACCATCAGAAAGATCATGGCTCATTGCACACGAAAACAATGGTGATCAATGTAAAAGGTGCTGTTTTGACATATTTTGATGCTGGTCAAACATAATAATGGTTTCGTCGCCTGAAAAACCGCGTCGAACGTCGTGTAACACGCGCCTATTCCTTACCAATTTCATGCACATTGAGCCTCACTTGCTACTGAGCGCGTCGGCGGGGTTTTATCGACGCGTTTTTGCGGTGAAAGTCGCGTTTCAAGTTTAATATTAAATTGGCGACTGCTCGTCGACGAGTGTCTGGAGTGCACACTTTTTTCACGACTTTGGTGGTTTCTCGCCATGATTCATAAACGTGGGCAAGTTTGACGTAAGCCTGATGACCAATTTTTTCCCGTTCTTTGTCCGTCGTCGATTTTTGCTTTTTTGTTCCATTGGCTTTTGACGGCAGTAAATTGAGCCCCACTCTGGATATCGACATTGCCATTGCGTGCTGCGATGCGTTTCGCCGCGCTTTGCAACGGCCGATTAGGCAAGTTTGATCGGGATCGGGCCATTGTAACGCCAGAAAATGTCAAATTTAAGCATTTTGACATTTTAACGATAAAGACACGCAGAGCGACACATTATTTTTGAAGAAAACCAGCAGATAGCCTTTATGAATGGATATAAGGATGTGAAAAAGTAAGATGGGGAGGGGGAATGGGACTACAGATAATGCGATGTGGGGCTTGGGCTGATGCTCATGGCCATCATGCCTGCTGACATATTTTCCTCGTCCTCTTCATCTTCGTCTTCATCGTCGGACTCGTCTTCGTCATCGTCGTCGTCGGCGATCCATTCAAAGTAGATGCCATCAATGTACTTTCGGCTGCTTTCCAGCTTGTATGGGTCAAAGGGGAAAAATGTCTGCACAGTGTGGAGCAGGTTCTTAACACCGAGGTCATTCATGGCGTCAAGATTGACACCGGCAATCAGCATGTCCTTGTTCTTCTCCATGATCGAGTAAATGTACATGAAACTTGTTTCGTGGCTGATTTTGGCAAATTGGCGCACGACGGGCACAGAGCACACTTTAAGCGGGTACAGGCGATTCATGACCAGGCGCGGCATGTTGCGCAAACCGTGGCACCATTTCTTGTCGCCAGAGCCGAATTGTAGAGTCGAATAGTCCATTTCGTCCGAGGTGTCCGCGATTTTGCCATCGGATACGGTCGACGCGGTGCCATTGGAGGACGTGGCGTTCATGGGCTGGTCATTGTCGTCGATGAGGGCGTCCAGGCTGTCGTCCTGCACCGTGAGGTCACGCCACCTAAAGCAAAAGATGTACATAACCGCTTGCAGTGTCGCATAAAAGATCTCGTAGCGCTCGGCATTGACGGTTTGCGACACGTCGTCGATACCATACTTGACCTCGTAGTGGTCAAGCAGCTGCTCACAATAAGAACAGAGCACGGCAACCGTCTTTTGGATGGCGGCAGGCTCCATAAACTTGGCGCGCGCAACATAGGACGAAACGTACGCGGCAGCAGCAATACGATTGACGCTGGGCCGCATGGGATCGGTGATCAGCTGCAGCAGGTGCTCGAGAAAGTGGTCGGAAAAGTGCGTGTCCATCGAGCACATGTAAAAGATCAAAAATTGCGTATAACGTGATTTTAGCGTCTTGATCACCGTGCGGTCAAAGGATTCGAGCAACACATTGTACATGTCGTGGCGCTCGTCGGATCCTTGCTTTTTGGCAACATGTGACAGCACCAGACTCATCATCGAGTCCAATTTGCGCACCATGGATCGCACTTTGCGTTGTTGCTTGGTTGTCATTTCCTTGGGCCGCTCTTCATCTTGTTCTTCGTCGTCGTCATCGTCACGCCCATAGTCGCTGTCGACGTCGGAATCGTCGCCATTCATGTCGCCGTCCTCCCCAGATTCGCCAGACTCGCCGCCGAGATCTTCCATGTCACTGTCCACTTCGCTTTGATAGTCATCGTCAAAATTCATATTGTACGTGTCGAATTCTACGTCGTCATCCAGCTCGTCCATCTCAATCTGGATCAGTGACTATCAAAAAAAAGAGAAAAAAAGGGCAAGTCAGCATCCAAAATCGACAAAAATGAGCCCATTGGATCTTACATCGACGCGGACAAGGTGCTCGACAAGTAAGGTCATGATCTGCTTCTGAAGTACAGGCACATAGTTCATGATTTGCACGAGATTATGAACGTATGCGGCGTGGTCGGCGGTGCCACGCTTCTTGTAGGGCAAATGGCGCTGGATGCACACATACAGCGAGTTGTACGAGGTCGGAATCAGTTTTAGCACATCCTGGATGGCTTCGTGGTGGCGATCATACGCGACCGTGCGCGTCACGACGGCATAACTCGGCATCTTGGCGCCTAAAAAAGCAAAAAAAAAGGAAAAAAACAAGTCAAAACGAGTCCAAAGGCCAAAAAAAAAGGGGGAGCATACGATATCGGAAGCCCTCGACGAGCTTGTTGAGCACGGGGACAACGTAAAAGGCGTGTGCAGACACGAGGTTTTCAATAAGGACAATAAAGGCATTGACGAAAATGCGGGGCCGCACGGCCCAGTCGATTTGGAGGACGACATTGACGAGATCGAGGCAATCCTTGTTGAGCTGAGACACGCATTGCGACAGGCTGATGAGCCAAACATACAGCCGTGCAGACGAGGGCGTGTCTGCCGTGGTATACTTTTTGGAAAGCTCCGTGATCAGCTCATTGTACCTTAGCTTGCGTCCCTATCGTTCCAATGAATGCCTGAGTGAGCCCATTCCGTACAACATTGCACCTCCTTGCCGCAGCTCTCAGATGCCTCTCCTTGACTTTGCCACCATATACACACACACACCAAAAAAAAAAAAGAAAAAAAAATCGCCTCCCACGGCCATTCCACCCACACAATGCCCCACGGCCCGCCTTTTAAAAGTGACCAGCAAGGCCCCACGACCATCCAATGCCAGGCTTGCCGCAGGTTGTCTCGTTGTAAAATAGAGATCCAACGGATCTAGCGACAAAAAGGCAAAAAGTTGACCGAGGGGTCGCCTTGGGTGCGTTGCCAAATTTCGCAGAGTCTCTCTAGAGTGCTAGTGAGCGTGCTTTACCTGTGCATATTCTCGTAGGGCGCCTTGGATATACGATTTCATCATAAGCTTCAGGTGGTTCAGCTTTTCGCGGGAAAGGGCTTCCAAAGGCTCGTCTTCATGGTGTAGCAGCGACTTGTTTTTGCTGCCATCGAGGGAATCGCCTGCGACCATGCTGTTGTCGGTCAGGGGATTCATGAGAGGTGCTGCAGCTGACGGGACGGGCATATTGGTGGAGTGAAAACAGCCTTGCGTATGAAAATCAAGAAGAAAAAGGGAACAAAAAAGTTACAAGAACAAAAAAAATTTTCTAGGCGTGGCCGTGCAAGCGGGATTTCAAATCCCCGTGCATGGAAAATGCCGCCAGCCAGTGACGAGCCCCTTTTGCATTGACCTTGCCACTTTTTGCCAGTAAAAAGGGGTCCAAGGGGTCCGCCGCAGCCTGCATGGCTAAATTTTTGAAAAAGTCATGGTGGCCACACGTCATGAATTCTTTGAAAAAGACACAAAACGTGTACTAAAGGAAAAATTGCTGCGCGCGCTCAAAATGCGATGAACACATAAAAAAATGTAAACGAATAAGCGGCAGCCCATTGAATGTCGACGGACTTGGAGACATTCAAGAGGCACGGGAGCCTCTCCACGATGTTGCTTTCAAAAAACAAATTGGATCAACAGGCACCGAGCATTGACAAGATTTGTCAGCATTTTCTGTCAAAAAGCTGATTTCTCCCCCAATGGGACTCTCAGCATCGGAATCAGACGCGCAACAAACACTTGGCATGATTTTTTTTATATTACGAGAACCGTCAAGAAGGGGGCTGTCCACGTTTTTTGCTATAATGACTCAAAAATCCGCAAAGCTCATCAAGACGCGCGGCGATTCGCGCACATCACGCGTTTTTTTTTTCGATCACGAGCACCTACAGTTGTGCACCATCGCGCACTTGGGAATGACGCGCTTTGCAGCGAAATCCGCTCGTTCGTCATCGAGCTGTCTGGGGAATGAGTCAAAAATGGACGGCTTTTCACTTTCAGATGCGCTTTTCTCGGCAACAAGCGAATGGATCACCGGTCGGATGGCGGTGCAATGGAAGTTTCCATTCGCTTCCCATTGTGAATACCAGGTAGTGCGGCATTCAATTCTCTCTTTTCTTTGAAAGGTCGGATTTTGCCACATTTTGATAAAAAAGCGGCATTGCTGATGAACAGTGCGACGCTTAGACGCGCCTCGATGGGCTCAAAAAGAAGAACAAGCTGCACGTTCTACCATTGTGGCATGGCGCTGGAGGTGGTAAGATCACAAAAAGTGAGGTGCATGGACCCCCCATGGAAATTTTTGCGTAGAATTGTGTTTAATGCTTTGCTACCAAGCAACAGTGCGCCATGGCTGATAAACCATTGAGGCGTTTTGATTATGCGATCCAACATGACCAAGAAGTGTTGCAAGCTTGTGTCGGGGCTCCAATGTTTGCTATTCTTTTCCCCATTTAATTCTCCGCTTTCGCCACACTTTGCAATTGTATGCCTATCCTTGCATAATGCTCAGGCCAGTGACGGGCGCACTGGCACACGGAATCGAGATGAGGCCGCGTGGCAGAGTCTGGTTTTGGGAAAACGACTTTTTGACAGAATGTTCCGTTGTTGTGCACCATATAACGCGTCATCTTTTTCTGGACAAGCCAGACGCGTCACTGCTTTGCCTCTCCTTTTTTGTCCTGTCCTTTAGCCACAATGGGCGTTCCGCCCCCCTCTCCACATGGGCCCAAACACTCGTGTGAGTAAGCAAAGCCAATTGGTGGGGCCACGGCGTTTCAGACTCAGACGCGTTGCCCCACAATCTTTTTTGATTTTTAATTTCTTTTTTTTTTACCAAAGCCCATCCGACGGGTTATCTTGTTTCCATCGGCCGAGCCCGTCATCATTTTATGTGTCGCTTTCCATGCCTGGCGTGTCGCTCCACACAGACTACATTGGAAAAACTCCTCCCCATGCTTTCCAAAAGCTACAATGACAATCGTGTCAGACGGTTGCACAATGGTCGTACGGCCAAGGGCTTGTACAAATAGGTCCGCTTGCTCTCTTCTTCTGGCACTTTTTGTAAATCGGGTGTCAACTCTATTTGCGCACGCCATCTCGGTCACGGCACCACCGGATTGGCTCGCACGGTGGACCGAGTCCTGCCGTCTTCCGCGACGAACAATAAGGCGCTTATTTTTTTTGAGCAGATCACTGTACAACAATCAACAAACCCAAAAAATCAAGAAAAAGAGAAAAAGATCAAACGACCCCCGTCGTCTCATTCCCAGAAATGGAGGGAGCCGCCTCCCTGGGATTCCGCGGCCGTGGTGCAAAAGAGAAAAAAAGAAGATATGTCGTGAATTGCGCCACCCGCAATGGGAGTGCAAGGATCAAAGCAGCCCGTTCATCGTTCCGCCCCCTCCCCCCGGAGGAAACTAGCATGCGTCATACCAAAAAGTCAAAATAGGGGGATGAGGCGGGGCCCGACAGGGTGTTCCTTGGAAATTGCAGGGTTGGGGGAGCAACTAGAATCGGAGAGACCAAGAACCTCATGTCAAAAAAGGAAGATGCACTTTGTCCTGGCTACATTTGGTCATCGTCCTTCGCTTCCACCTTTCCGAGCCAATTCAGACCCATTGTCTGGCTGCTTTGTGCAACAATGACCTGGTTTCCCTGGACCACATTGAAAAATGCCCATTGGCAGCACTCCTCGTGATTGGCCCTGCCTCGTCCAAAACACGTTTGTCGACCAGATAGCAACAAAAAGACACCTCAAATGGGGGGTGCAAAATAGTCAGCATCGAGTCAGATCATCCATGGACCATATAAATATCGGGTTGCTTCTTGCTTCATCTCCTTTTTTTTTTTTTTGATCATCGTTTTTTTTATTTTTTATTTTTTTACTCTTTCTCTTCGTCTGTCGCGTGTCCTGCGAACTACCTCCTTGAATTTTAAAGCGTTTACAACTTGCGATGATCGGTAAAAAAAAAATATGAAAGCAACATGTAAAAAGGATCAAAACTTAACATTTTGCTTATTTTTTTATTTTTGCAGAAATCTTGCCCATTGCCATGGAGAATATGAACAACACAAACAGTGCGACCCCTTACGGTTACCTTTTGAACGGTAGTGAATCTGCTACTCATGTAAGGATTGTGGAAATCTCGGGCCGTGCCATGGTTACACTAACGACAACCTTTTTTTTTTCGTCTTGCTTCAGACGAAAGCTGAGCACAGTGCGCCACTTGCTGCTCAAGGCAACTTTCAGCGCCTTTGCCACCCTTACCAGCCTCAATCCAAGCCAAACGCGCTACAGATGTCCTCATCCAATGCGTCTCACGATCACAATTGGTAAGCAAAAGGGCTTGGGACCAGAAAAAAAGAAACAATGGTACCATGGGGGCTGCATAAAAATAGCAAAAAGGGGGGAGGAACAAGGAGCGGAGCGCGATGCCAATGGCGTCCCCACTCTCCACTTTCTTTTTAATCCCTCTTTTTTATTTTTTTCTCTCTTTCTTTCTTGTTTGCTCACTTTTTTTTCCTTTTGCTTTTCTGATTGCAGTGGCCTAAACACGCCTTTCATGCATCAACACAACCCCGAATCGTCATCGTCGCCGTCGCCGTCGCCCACGCCTTTGCAAACTTATGCTGGAGCGTCGTCGAGCCAGCCCGACCTGTCGGATCCCGTGTATTACACGCCGCACTTGGTGCCAAGCCAGCATCCTCAGGTGTCCACGTCGGCGCCGTCCATGTTTATGATGAACACGTATCAAGGTTATCCTGTAATTCCTGCGGGCTCTGCTGTTTCGTCGCATTCTATGCCATACGCCGATCAATTTGAGTTTGCCACGTCGCTTCCACCGGCCACGTCCGTGGCTGCTCCTGCTGCAACCCATTCTTACTTGTCTGCGCCTGCACCCACGGAATTCGATCAATGGCTCACTGCGACCACGGCAGCCACCACATCATCGCTTACGGTGGATGCCTCGTATCTTTTCTTTTCAAATGCGCCCAGCCAGTCGTCGGCGCCAATGTCCATAATGTCATCGACTTCCATCTCATCCACATCGTCGTTGCCGCCTCCTCCATCGTCGCCACTGCCCACTGGCTTGCTTGCTAATCCTATGGACGTCCAAAATCGTGCAAACTCCACATCGCCTTCTTTTAACCACATTTCCCCATCGTACGTCGATCCCTCCGTCGGCTCCATCATCACGTCTGCCCCGTCGTCGTCGGCAATTGCCACCAATTCGTTGCAAAATGACGATGGCGCGTTTTTCCAGCCTCCGGCGCCTATCAATGCGATTACAGCTGAGTCCTCGCACCACCAGCACCACCACCATCACCACCATCATCAGCAACAGCAACGCTCGTCATCGCCCACGTCGACATCGTCGGCACCGGCAAAGACGTACGCGTGTGATTTCTGCGACAAGGTGTTCCACCGCGCGTACAACCTCAAATCGCATCTTTTGAGCCACAGCAAGGCGCGTCCTTATGTTTGCCGCTATGAGGGCTGTCCCTGGCGATTCTCGCGTCCGCACGACCTGCGGCGACACGAGGCCTTGCACTCGGGCCATCGCCCATTCGCCTGTAGCACCTGCGGCAAGCGATTTGCACGCGAAGAGGCTTTGCGGCGCCACGCAGAGGGCGATTCCATCTGCCTGCGCGTCGCTTCCATGCTCGCCCATGCCGCCGCCATCTCGGATGACATCACACTCACCACCCCGCCGCCTGCGCCAAGACCAAACGCCACCATGGCAAACTTTACCGGCGCCACCACCGACACTAGCCATTCCTCCACCACACACACGCCCTCGTCGCAATCCAGTGCATCCCCTTCATCTTCATCGTCGCATGAAACTGCGCGTCCATTGTATTTTTAGCTCTTGAATTGTTTCGTTTTTTCTCGTTTCCCTCCCCCTTTTTTTTCTTTTTGCTTTCATTTTTTCCGATTCCCCCCTGTCGCGTCCTGTCCCATTGTATCCCCCTCGCCGACGCGGACCCCATATGACTTGTAACATACCAAATTTATGCCCATTATGTACATTGTTCCTTTGTATGCAATAAACTAAGATCAAATTTTCGTCTTGCTCCCCCCGCCCTCCCCCCACCATGCACCCCACAAAGCGCCCGTCTCAGCCCGCTTCCCAATTAGGCACATTGTGGCGTCCCAAAGCACAAACAGCAGTGCGGCTTGCCATGGTAAAAAAAAAAAGGAAGATCAAAAAAATTGATTTTTTCTCGAAAGAGACGAAATCAGATGTGTTTGTGAAATTGGCAAACAGATTTGCATTGTGTCCCGTGTCCCGTGTCCTTTGTCTTTTTCAATTGGCAAGGTGAAACGTGTCCGGGCCATGCGGCTCAAGCTCCCGTTCATTCTAAATTTGGTAGGCATCTTTGAACCTGGGGGGGTTTGCTGTTGCCGGCGGATCTTCAGGGGCGGGTGCCAATGACATTGGTTCGCCATCATGGCATGAACCTTATTTCCATCATGCGAGTGTGCGCCTTTTTCAAGCAATTGATGCAACATGTGAAGCAAAAAAAGTTGCTGGAGATGAAATTAAAAGATGTGTGCGTGTGTGAGAGAGAGCCGCGAGACTGTCTTTTTCACTAATATCTCGTTGACTCGAGCTTGCACATGAAAACCAACAACGTTGCTGGACGTCATCCTGCAAAATTCGAGGCGCATTTTGTTTCCCACATTCAATCCACCATCCATGCCCGCGCCAATGAGCCCCATGGCACGCTGCTTTGCTCCCTCTTCCCATTTTTGGGATTGCAATTCTTGAATTTCTTGATTTGTACTCTTGCTCTGCATTCTTTTACCCGTTGGGTCGTGAGTTCGTGTGTCGCCCCGTTCCAAAAGGATGGGTTCTGACAATTTGCGCAGCAACAGAATCATGGAAAAAAGAGCGCGCACCGACGCGCCCAATGGGACCAAGGGATGCGCGTGTGTGATCTGCGCAGTCGAGTGTGAATACAACCCGCTCGCCATTGTTTCCACGGCGAGCAAAAGCTTATTACAGAGTTTTTGAGATGATATAATCAGCGCTCCCTGTTTTTTTTAAAAAAAATCTAAAGGGTCCTTTTCTTGGCCTTTTTTCCCCCCAATGGATGCGACACTTGTGTAACAGAGTCCATGGAAAGGCGCCAACACCCATAAAGTTGGCCCTTTTTTCCACACAGTGCAGGCTTATCCCTTTTTTTTTTGGCGTCCGCACGGTAGAACGGCCCAAGGGATCGGCTCGTGCCGATGGCACGTGTTTTATGTGGTAGCCATGTCCATCCACCAGTCGGACGCTCCATGTTGTTGTTGTTGGGGGAGTGGAATGGGTGGGACACTTACTGAAAGCACTTAGCAGCCTAGCCAAGCCCAATAAATGCCGCAGGCAGACGTGCTTGGACATTGTGTGGCAAAAAAAAAAGGAAAATAACAAACCCCGCTCCCAACACTCGGGTTCTGCATCTTTTTTGTCTATTTTGCTCTATTTGAGTATGGTTGTGGCTGACACGAGCAACACAATCCCTGGAGACAACGGTACACACGGAAACACGCTATGAGTCAAAGTCCATAGTGGGTGGGCAGCTCGGAACAACGGCAAAAGGCGTTTGCTCACGCCATTTTTTGACGTTTTTGGCTTAGAACCCGCGGATATCGACCCTGCGTTTGACGTTGTCGAAGACTTTGCACGACAGCTGGATGAGCGTAAGGTTTAGCAAGCTCATCGCGCGGTTGCTTGCTCACACAAACCCTCTTTTTTTTTGGGGTGGCGACAAGTGTGCGCAACGACGGCGCAGCTTGACACATACAGCGACGACGACGCGGATGACGACGCCCAGGTGCCTTTTGGCTACGAGCAGCTGCCGCAGGACGGTGACGACGGCACCTCGAGCGACGACAATGACGACAATGACGACCAGGAGTCGCAAGAAAATACCAACATGATGGAAAGTCCACTCAACGCGTCCAATGCTGAGCCACTGGAGCTGCGCGTCGATCCCAATGACAACATCCCACAACGTAAGCCCATCGAGACCCGTGGCAATCACTTGCCATCTTGACAGAATGTCCCATTTCACGTGTGGCTCACCCTTTTCTGTTTTTTATTCGCATGCCGCAGCCACGTCTGATCTGATCTTGGGAATCATGAAGAACATCACATTGCCAGATCACGCCATACCAGGTACGGCAGAAAGCGAGGGAGTTGAGCAAGAAAAAAAGGGACCAGGGGCTGATTAGTGCTTTTTTTTTTTTTTTTTTTTGCGCAGATTGGGCGAAGTCTATACCTGAATCAAGCTGGATGCCTGTTCTGAAGCCAAAAAACGACGACAATGTGAATGGCAAAGAGTAGACTGTGAATCTTGTATATACATGTGTGGGTGCGTTTAATAAAAATTTGGATGTTTACAAAAAAAGCCTGGGAACACACAAAATGCGCAGTATGCGCAGCACCCGCGGCACTCGCAGCACAGAACCAGGCTTCTGAGAGAGAGGTTTGGGCGCTCGTACCACCAGTCTGCCGGCCCGCAGCGCAGCAGCTTGCTTCTCGGTGATGCAAAACGCAACTGGAAGCGTTTATCGCTTTTTTTTTTTTTGCTCAGTGATCCGATCACCTTCAGACCTTCGAAGAATCAAGGCTTTGGGTCCACCATCCACTAGTTTAAATTTGGGACTATTGGGATAAGTTTGTCAAAAAAAGTATTACAAGTCCTTGATTTTAACGATAAATCAACATGGGTTCGCTACGTTGGACCTTTTGAAACCCACACAAACGTGTAATAGCGGACAACAAATTGCCCACGACGCAATTTGCAGCTGTTCCAAAAGTCATTAGTGCGTCAAAACGCAAATCAAATTTTAGCCACGACCAGCTCCCAAAATAAAAAATGAAAATCTGGGTTCCTAGAATTGAGCCAAACTTGCACAAAGGATATATCACACGGAGAAACCCACAAAACAATGAAAAAGAGTCCGATCCATCTGGCCGTTGTCGAGCAATGGGCGATTTAAGATTTAATTTCAAGCGCGAAATGTATGGGAAAAACGCGTCCAAAGAGCCGCGCCGACGCGTTCATTTGCAAGAGAGATGCCAAGTGCATGGATTTGAAAAGGAACAGACGCGTGTCACTCGACGTCTGATGCGGTTTATCACGCATGAAAAATCATTATGAATTTAAAAGCGCGTCAAAAATGCCAAAAACATTACTTTTTCACTGATCACCAATGCCCACACACGCAGCAAGCCGTTCCCTTTCTGATAGTGCAAGTTTCTCCGGGATACAAGCACTTTTCGTGAGATTGGCCTTGTGTCGAAAAAAAAGCCCCAAACGTAATTTACGCGCGAGCCCGCCAATGCACCTCCGTTTTTTATTGCATTTTTGCCGGTAAATGTGGTGCCTTGACATGATTGTGCAAATGGCGTGGTGATCTGACGATCTAAATTTCACAATGTTCCCGAGGTCGACTGTGCCCCTTGGAAAATCCGTGGTTTTTGAAAATCGTCATTGTGCGCCATCCAGCAGACGCAGCAGCCTAAGGGTGGGTTCATTTGAACGAGACACTTGGAGGTGCTAATTCAAATATAAAATTGTTTTTTGTAGGATGCGTTTTTATCGGCAAACGACTAATAAAAGAGTCAATAAAGCTAAAAGATGATTTCTCGGCAACTGCTTACATGATCTCCAATTTTTTTATGAAATGCGCTCGGTGTTGCGAGATTCAAAACATCCAATAGGCTTCGTGTCATTGGAATAACTTGTCGCGGAGAAAAGCCCAAATTCACATTTTTACTGTCGTTTTTGTCTTTACCAGCTGGCGAAGCAACTTTGGACGCGTTCACCGCAAACCTGGTGACCTTGAGCAGCGACACTCCACATTGTTCTTGGAAGAGCCACACGTGCGCCAAATGAAACCCAATGCCTGCCGAAGCGCGTCATTTTGGATCCCGCTCTTTTGTATTTTGTTGTCAATTATGTGCTTAGGGAATGGAAAGTGCAAAGGCGCAAAGATGATTTCAAGGTGTTTTCTGCCCATAAATATCTGAAAGTTACTCATGTACATGTCATTTGGCCGCTTGAAACTAAAAGTAAAAGGAAAGAGACGCCTTTTCATGCGACACGGGCGGGTCATGACGCGCGTGGCCATTCGGGGCCAATATGCCTTTTTAAAATGAAGGCTAAATTCAGCGCATTCAGGCGTATTCAGGCGTACCCAGCGCATATTCAGGCGCATTGAGGCTTATACAATGCCTTATTCAACGTGTATTCAGCCCGTATTCAGGCGTGTTCGGGTGTATTAAGTGCGTATTCAGGTCGTGTTCGGGCGTGTTCGGGCGTTTTCAACGTGTATGTAGGCCATATACAGGCGTCTTCGGACGTATTCAACGCGTATTCAGGCCATGTTCAGGCGTATTCTGCCCGTATTCTGGCGTGTTTGGACGTATTCAGGCGTGTTCGTAAAAAATCGAATGAACGTTTTGATGAATTTGCAAACGTTTGTAAAAAAATCAAACGAACGTTGTGAAGACTTTGCGAAAGGCTGTGTTCAAGCGTGTTCAGCCCGTGGTCAGGCAAAATCAACGCGTATTCAGGCGTATTCAGGTGTGAGCCATTGCACCTCAATTCCCCAACTCGCCCAGATCTCAACTGGATGTCTTCAAAAAAAATCACAAGCGATTTCACCGTCTTTGATCACAGATTCATTTGAGGTGACTCGCGCGTCGATACGGCGGGCCGTTGTCACATACGCTACCAAAATGGAATAGACCTTACGTCTTTACCCCTTTTTTGCAAAGCGCGTCCTCCAGATCTTGCTCATCAGGTCCTATATTTGAGCTAGAGGATGCTGAACAGAAAAAGCCGGCGATGTCAATTTTTTTCGGAGATCGGATCACTCAGTCCTACGAATATGCATTTTTCATAAAATTAGGGCCAAATCAGGGACAAAACGATTCCTGAAGGCTAATTCGCTGAGAACTCGACGCGATGTCACCAAACAACAAGCGCTTTGACCGCGTTTGCCCCCTGATTCATTTGACGTGTCTCATATGTCGGGGCGCTCAGCCGTTGCCGCTGTACGAGATCAAATGCTGATGATCGTACCCCATTTACGCCTATGAAACTGGCGTTTTCTCAGAAACTCGCTAATCTGGTCTCAAATTTGGACCTATTGATGGTGAACCCAATTCTTCAGTGGTGTTAAGTTTTTTCGCGAATCGGATCACTCAGTCGCGAGAGAGATCGAGATTCGTGTTTGCTAGTGAAAACCCAGCGCAAAACAATATTTTACGCGTTTATCCCGATGAGGCTGATCATCTGGCTCCAAATTCGGGCCAGTGGATACTCGACTCGAAAATCTAACGATGTCAAGTTTTTTCGCAAATCGGATCGCTCAGTCTTGAGAACATTCATTTTTAATAAAATCAGGGCCAAACCGGAATCAAAACGACTTCTCAAGGCTAACTCACCGAAAACTTGAAGCGATATCCCCAAACCGCAAGCGCTTTTACTGCGTTTGACCACTGGTTCATTTGAGGCGAGTCACGTGTCGGGGCGCTCAACCGTTGCCGCAGTACGAGACAAAATGCTGCTGATCGTACCCCCTTTACGCCTATGAAACTGGTGCTTTCTCAGAAACGTGCTCATCTGATCCCAAATTTGGACCAGTTGAGGGCAGACCCAATTCTTTGCCGGTGTTAATTTTTTTTTGCGTATCGGATCTCTCAGTCTTGAGAACATTCATCTTTCATAAAATCGGGGCCAAACCGGAATCAAAACGACTTCTCAAGGCTAACTCACCGAAAACTTGAAGGATATCCCCAAACCACAAGCGCTTTTACCGCGTTTGGCCGCCAATTCATTTGTGTCTCACCAGTCAGGGCACTCAGCCGTTGCCGCGGTACGAGACAAAATGGTGCTGATCGAACCCATTTACGCGTCCTGATCTGTGGTTTTCGATGGATATCAATAATTTCTGAAGTGTGGTGTCCTTTGTTCATTGTCTATGGTGTAAGATGTGTCATATTTTTAATTTTTGTTATTTAAACAGCGGATGAGGGCTTGGACCGGTCGACGGCCGTGCGCCTCATTTCGCCTTTGAGCCAGAGAACCGGAATCATGCACACAGCAGCTACGACAGCGACGGCAATCATGGAATGATTCATGTTGTAGGGTGGATTGGCATCTGGGCCGGCGCGCAGCGCGTCAATCATCACCGAAAATATAAGCATAAACGCGGTCACCCACGTCCAAATGAAACACGACGTGACCGACTCGCTCACCGGGTACAAGACTAGAGTAGAAATACAGAATCAATGAGGCACACAACAAAATCGCGCAAAAAGCTCAGAAACTCACTTTCACAGCCATATTCAATCATCACAGGCATGATTCCGAAGACTGTATATCCATTGACGATGCACGCAATGAGAATGGCACCAAAGGCATTGGGAAGGACTACATTAAAAGCAAAAGAGAGAACATTAGCGCGCAGAATTTCGCGTCTTGTCACTTATTCGACGACGCACTGAGAAACGGAAACGTGACATAAGAAAAGAGAATAAGAGGTGCAAACACTTTGATCAGCATCAAGTGCTGCGCGTTCTTTCCCGCAAAGTAGCTGCTGGCAACTGCAAAAAAATCCATGAAATGAGAAGATGCTCTCTTTTTTTTTCAAAATCGTACAGCCCCCAGCAAATCCTGCTGCAACAAGGATGGCGGAGCACAGACCAGCCTGGTCATCCGTATAACCTAGGGGAAGAATTGCCTGCGGAATCAAAACGCTGATCGCCCCGCCCATGCCCTGATTGACGGACGCGATCAGCGCGAGACACATAAATTGGCGGTGTCGGATCAGCACTTTCAGGCTCTGCAGAACGGAGATCCGCACTTCCATTGAGCTCTTGGTCGGTGGTCGTGCTGGCCACGCCGGGATAAAGGGAGTCGGCAGGCATGACACCGTGGACATGCCAGCAATAATGAGGAGCATGCGCGGGATGTCGTCCGGCGAATCCACAATGCGCGGCAAAATCAATGGCGACAGCACCATGCCGAGCGGAATCGCTGTAAAATGGTTTGAATTGATCTATCATATTCCATTGCCCGATGGCACTCTTTTTTTTTTTTTTTTTCTTACTGAGCAACATGTTGGCTAGCGGCCTGTCCTTGGATCCAAACCATATGGACGCCATCTGCATACATAAAGCTGCTCAGGCACAACGCTTTCTTTTTATACGTCCAAATTTGCTTACTCTTGCGCCGATGCTTTTTTCAATGGTTCATTTCAATACAAAAGTCGAATTTAATCGTCCATTGGTATATCATCATCAACCAAGCCAACGCGTCCTTACTTGTAAATCAATGGTGCACCAATGCTAGAAAGGACCTGGCCAGCCATCATGGGCGCGTAGCGTGATTTTTCAGGAACGATGATGGCTAAGCACCGAATCCAGCACCCTGCAGCATTTAATACAGCCGACAAGATGATCTATAGACAAATTGGCCATCAAGTAACCCTGTTTCCTTTTCTTTTTTCCCTCTTTTTTTTTTTTTTTTTGTAAAACATGCGCGTCTGTCTAGATGATAATACCGATTTTTTGAGCCCGAGGTGCTCATAGCACCACGCGGCAGGCAGGGACACCACGGAGTTGAGAATCGCAGACGTGTTGGACAACCAATTGAGTGCGGTGAGATCGATGCCAAAGTAAACGCTTGAGTCAATAGGTGTGCAACTGGCCGTCATCCATGCAAAGGCGCACGAAGTGTTGATCATAGTGCCTATGGCCACAATCATCCATGCCACCCAGCTCGTGTGCTCCTCATCCGTGGCATCGTCCGACGACGGTGACTCTTTATAGACGACCGTCTGCAATTGCTTCTCTACTTGGCATTCTGTCAATTGCGAGCTGTCCGAGTGATTTATCGCGTCCATGGACATCTTGTGGGGCAAAAAAAGGGGAAAAAGAGATGACGGGAGCTGGGAAAACAAGGCATTCAATCATGCAAACTCTCCCTGAAATGAAGCCGAACGGATAGGGAGCGTTCAGCCGCCTTTCTTTTGCATCATGTTTGTGTAACGTCCATGCATGACAGATCGAAAGGGTCAAAGGGCCCCCCTCCATGAAAGCAACAACAAGGATGCGTGCATTTTCTTTATTTTTTTTTTTTTTATTTTAAACGGACAAAGATGACTTGGATTTGTCTACAGCTGTTCGTTTCATGGACCCTTTTAGCCAGAGGACAGGTGCAACTCCGACAGCTGTCACCACAATCATGGCAATCATGGAATTGTTCATATTATTAGGCGGGTTGGCATCTGGGCCAGCGCGTAGCCCGTCAATCATCACTGAGAAGACGAGCATGAATACCGTGACCCACGTCCAGATGAAACACGACGAAATGGACTCTGGCACAGGGTACATCACTTGTACATCATGAAAAAAAACAAAAAGTGAGCGAGATTTTCAAGCATACACCACATTTTCACTCACTTTCACTGGCGTATTCAAGCATGACGGGGAAGATGCCATAGGACGTGAAGCCATTCATGAAGCAGGCAAGGATGATGGCACCATAGGCATTGGGAATCACTATGGAAAACGAGAAAAAAGATGAGCCATGACGACAAACACGCACACTTGAGCAATGCATACAAAGAAAAGGGAATGTAACGTATGAAAAGAGAACCATGGGCGTGAACAGCTTAATTAACATCAAGTGCTGTGCCGTCTTGCCCGCCCAGTAGCCGAACATCACTACCAATTAAGAAAAAAATCAATCAGCACGTCATCCATTGAGTTTCTTTTGTCTTTTTTTTTTCTCTTTTTATTCGTACGTCCGCCGGCAAAGCCAGCAATGACAATGACGGAAGAGCACAGGCCCGCCTGGTCGTCGGTGTAACCCAATGGGATGATCACTTGCATGATCAGCACCGCGGACGAATAGCCCATGCCCTGGACGACAGAGCCCACAAGCGTGAGCCACCAGAATTGGTGGTGTTTGACCAGCTCTCTGAGCCCCTGACGGATAGACATGCGTTGCTCCATGGCGCTCTTGGTCGGGGGCTGTACTGGTTTGGCTGGAATGAAGATCGCAGGCAGCCCGGACGCCGTGGCCACGCCAGCGACAATTAACAGCTGCCCCCCAAAAAAAATGAGAAGTTGGCTCTTTTTTTTATATTTTGAGCAGGTGTTGCTCGACATGAGCGCCTTACCATGCGTGGGACATCCTCAGGGGTCGAGACAATCCGCGGCAGGACCAATGGGGCAAGCACCATGCCCAGTTGGATCGCTAATTCGCATTTTAATCAATCTGCTGTCAATGGGGGCTTCTCGTTTCACTTACAAATAAGCATATTTGCAATGGGTCTGTCCTTTGTGCAAAACCACACCGCCGCTAACTTTTTAAAAAATATGAAAAAAGAGTGTGATTCAGAATGCCGTGCCGTCTCCCCTGGCTCGCATTCGCCCCATATTCCCCCCTTTTTTTTTTTTTTTACCTTTGTCGCAATGTTGTACACGATTGGACCTCCCACACCTGCGACAATTTGGCCAAACATCATCATGGCAAAGCGCGAGTGCTCAGGCACGACGATGGACAGGCACCGTAGCCAGCACCCAATGGCATTGAGACCTGCAGCAAGGATGAGCTAGAGCAAAAAAAAAGAAAGAGAGAATGAATCATGATGAGACGAATGGATGGCAATTGGCTCGTTTCTGCTGCAGGAGTGCGCAACGTACAGACATTTTGAGCCCTAAACGCTCATAGCACCACGCTGCTGGGATGGACATGAGCGAATTGAGGATGGCGGCCGCGTTGGACAACCAATTGAGCGCCGTCAGATCGACACCAAAGTAAATCGAGCCAGCCGTCGGGATGGAGCTACCCGTCATCCACATGAGCGCGCATGACGAGTTTACAGAGATGGTCACAAGCAACACAATCCATGCCGTTCGGCTCGTATGCTCACCATTGCCGTCGGAAACCTCGTGCGCGTGGTCATGGTACGACACCATCGCTCCAGGGTGCAGCTTCTCCTCTGAGCCGTCCAATGGCGGGTGCGACAAATCCGAACTATCGGCTGTTTCCATCAAAAATGGTCGATGTGTGGGGCGCGGGGAAGAAAAAGGGCCAAATCGACGACAAGAAGAAAAAAAAAGGATGAAAAAAAGAAATGAAGAGAAATGAATAAGGGCGCCCGCTCCCGCCCTGATTCATGCAAGAGCTCCCTGAAAATGTAGTCGAGTGGGAGGAAAAAAAAAGCAGACTCGAAATGGAAACGTGCTTAAAAAGAGTAGCGCCGCATTATGATCACAGCCCTGAATGACCTTTTTTTTATTTATTTATTGATCCTATTGATTCTGCACGGCGTATGTGCCCAGCACAGAATAGAAAGGTAGACATTGACGCCGAGGCACATCTTTGAACGCGCGTGCCTGTCGCACAAAGCATCCATTTTGTAGCCAATTGGGAGCCTCGGAGCTCGAAACCCGGGCGCGCCATGATGGCGACATAACAAATAGGTCGTGGTCGGGTTCAAAACGAGCGTGATTGACCTGTTTTACTTGTTTTTGCGTAAAAAAGCAAAGAAAAAACCCCCATTTGTGTGGAGGATGACAAGCCCTCAATGGATGTCGAGGGCGGGCTGCTTGAGGATCTCATGGCCTAGCCACCTCCCTCTCTCTTAATTTTTTTTTTTCGCGCTTGCTGCCGTGTAACGCACCGGATTCATGCATCCTCAGGCTGCGTACCACCCCAATGAATTCCCTGCGCCTGCAAAACTAAAAAAAGGAAGCCGCGTCGAGGCAGAGCGCATGATATTCCAAATGATGAATGATCTGCAGCGCGTATCCATCGAGCAATGTAAAGAAAAATTTAGAATTGAATGCATTTGCCTCTCTCACCGGCCTGTTTCTTGATCTATTAGCCTCAGAGAAACCCGAGGACCTCGTCGCGCTCGATCCCAATGCCGCACACAATCACACACAGGACAGCGTCACTTTATGGCGCTTCCGCATTGTCCTCATTGCCTTTTTGATCATCACCGCTGTAACAAGTAAGCCCTTTTTTTTTTTTTTTTTTTTTTTTTTTTTGCCATTTTTGCTCCATCTCACATTTTTCACTGCTTCTTTCTTCATCTCAGTTACAATCGTCATCAATGAGTACATGAAATAAAAATGTCTCGTTCGGTGTATTTCTCATAAAGCAAACAAAAGATAGATGATTTGTGTTTATTTTTATTTTTATTTTATTTTATTTTGCCCGTTGGAGGCATCTACATCTACAGCTTGGTGGTGCAACACTTGCAGCCGTCCTTTTCACAGGTGCACCCCTTGCCGGTGCCTACAATGCGCCAACGTAGGAAGGCGGGTAAGCCTCTTTAATTTCTCTTCATCTCCATTTTTCTTTACCTTGACAAGTGCACTCATTGGCGCGCTTGGCCTTGCAATGCGAACAATTGCATGTTTTATCGCACTTGCAAGGTCCGCCGCCCTCCTGACATCTATGATGCGCAGCGCATTAGTCCAAAGCTAGCCCCTTTAGCAACCTTTGATGATACTTACAAGCACTGGTTGTTATCTTTGCATGGACATCCCATTTTGAAGTTGTGCGGATTGATGATCAAATCTTTGACGTTTTCTCAATTGCGGGGGGCATATGTTTATATGCTTTTGCGAGGTTTCAGGCTCTTTCATGCGAAACAATGCTACGGCGCCAAATCGAACTAGCCAATTTATTTCAGACGGAGATTTTTCAATGGCTCAGAGGTTCTGTGTTGCGCGTGCTGTGCGGGTGCGTCGCACGACGCACTCGTGGCCACCCACAAAGCCAATTGGCTCGCTGATCAGCCGCCTCTGTCTAGTTTTTTTTTTGCGGTCTCTTGTTTCATCAAGCGTGAGATTCATCGAGAAGGTTCCCCTCAGCGTGATGCGTTGTGTGTCGGACGAGAGAATTGACGGGGCAATGGGGACCTCAAACGAGCCGTTTTGCATAAATGGTGAAAAAATCGAGCATGGAGCGGGTTCTGGGGAGCCATGATGGGACAAATACACTGAGAGTCAGCCTCAAAGAGATTGTTTCCGAGGTGGATTTGCCCAAAATGGGGTGGGGGCGATCAATGACCAAGGAGACACGCAAATACAACAAAATAGAAGAAATACAACAAAAAAAAAGATGTTTTTTTAAGTCATGGTGGCACCTGTCGCCCTTGATGGGCAAGTCATCCAAAAGGACCTTTGCCAATGACAAGAGTGTCAGAGTGTGCGGGAAAGCGAGGACCCCGACGAGCATCAAGACAACCAGGCACCCGGGGGCGTCAGAAAAAGGAAATATGAAAAAAAAAAACGGATGACCGACTCCTTGCTTTTCCCATGGGCGACGCGCGTTGATGCGGGGGCCCCTCATTACATGCGACAGAGGAGCGGGCGAGGGTGGAAATCAATTGGCACGTCACCAGTGCAAGATGCGCAAATGCCATAAATCACGACGCACATTGCATGGATGGCATGAAATGGAGGGCACTAAAGACGTTTTTATTACATAATTTACTTTTGGGCAACTTTTTTTTTGGAGGGAGGCAAGGGGGGGTAACAAGTGTGTGTCGAAAAATTTTGGGGGAGAAAAAGGGGAATATCGAATATTTACAAGGTGGGGCAAAGATATAAGGATAGTACATGATAAGAATACAGTGTGAATGGGCGCGTGTGCGTGACCGAGAGAGGTAGAGAGAAAATAATTGGGAAATGGGGTGAGCGAGGCAAGCAGCACAACGCGTCCAAAACGCAAAAAAAAAGAAAAAAAAAGCGCGTCGCGTCTTTTTTTTTTTTTTCTTTAAAAGATGGGCGAGAGGCACGTGAGCCGAGGCGAGGAGACGGGCGTCAAGTCTGGCGTGGGGGAGAAAAAGTTGGACCCAAAGGCAGCAAGCGTGTGGTTGAGGGCGGCGACATGGCTATGCTCAATGTGGTATTTGAGGCCATTGAGGTTTTTGTACCGCTTGCCACAGTCGCCAATGGTGCACTGATAAGGTTTGGCTGCCACGTTTTCATTCTCGTCGTCAATAAGGTTGCAGTGGCCATGTTGGTTGTGGTACTTTAGGCCATTTGGGTTCTTGTACGCCTTATCACAACCTTGGACAGGGCATTTGTATGGCTTATCAGCATTGAGGTCTGCAAAAAAAAAAAAGAACCCATCAGCATGCATGTCACACCAATCTTTTTTTTTTTTTTTTTTTTTTTTTTTTTGCGTCATGGAACCACACAAATGGCTTGTGATGGCTTGGACAAAGGAAAAAAAAAAGAGGGGCCCCTCGTTTTTTTTTTTTTACCCTCCCATTTCTCATGCAGAGAGAGAGGAGGGCCCGACACCATCCCATTTTGCCATTTTCATAAAGAAGAGAGACTTACTCGAATGTGCACAAGCCAAAAACGCCTCTGCTTGGGCCAAGAATTCCTCGTCCGAGAGGTAGGAAGGCTGGATATTTGTGGCGAGCGCGAGTTTCTTGACGGCGGATTGTGTGATGATTTCCACGGCATTGGACTGGTAATACGTGCGCTTCTTGCCGACCTTTGGCTTGTCGTCATCGGCCACGTCGGCCTCGGAAGGCGACTCGCTGGTGACAGAGGACGCCGAAGAGCAGGTGGGCGACTCGACAGGCGATGGCAACGGCTGGATGAGGCTCATGGGTGGATCCTGGCAGAGGTCAGACAGATACGCGGCAGCTTTCTTCTTCATGAGCGCCAAATCGTCATCCAATGGCGAAGGAGGCAGCTGGATCACCTGTGTCAGCGGATCCTCGACAACACTGGCCACCGGCGACGCTGCAAAAAAGTCGTCGTCGTCGTCCACACTGCCATCGTCCTCTTCTTCTATCCGCACATGGCATTCTTCATAGTGTTGCAAAAGATCGTGCAAATCATCCAAAATCAGCCCACAGCACTCAAAGTCGCGACAATAGCGCTTCTCCAATTCGCGCGAGTCGTCCGTCAGCTCCGATGTCGGCTGGCTAGACTCAAAGTCAAAGGGACTATGGAAGGAAAAAAAAAAGGGGGGGGGGAGAAATCAGCTCTTGCGCGCTTCATTGCTGGGCCGCGTGGGTCGCATGCGCGTCAGTCGGCCCTGAAATTCTTAAAACCCAGGTTTCTTTTTTCTTTTTTTTTGTATTTTTTGACGACAATGACTTACTCAAAGCTAATGTCATTGCAAATGCTGCTTGTGCTCAAGCGCGTGGCTGGCGTAAAAAGTGTCTGTTCTATGGGAACTGGCATTGGTATAAGGAGGGATCGTCGTCGTCGTCGTTCCAATGATGATACACGTAAAAAAAAAAAAAAAAAAAAAAGACGGAGCCCGGCGCCTGCACAAGTAGAGCAAAAGACAAGAAAAAAAGAGAAGAGAAGGTCTTGAATGAAGAAAAAAAAAAAGCGACAAACGGATTAAAAAAAAAGAAAAAGAAATAAGGAGGCAGAGGGGGGCAAGGGTTTAAATACATTTTTTTCTTTTTGGGATTGATGTGCTTTTGCTTTTTGTATGGTTCTTGTGTGTAACCCTTGCGGATTGTGAAAATCAAGTCGGTATGGTGCTTCCATTCTTATTTAGCATGGCTATTTGCATAAAATACACACACACACATCCATCCACTCCCCCCCTTGTTTACTAACCCCCCCCTCTTGCTTTTTCTCTCCACACACATCCCAACACGGATTTGTTTTTATTTTCCTTTGCAAAAATAACAAACAGCTGCGAATTGGAGGGCGTGGGTGGCTCGTAAGGATGCTTGGCGCAAAAAAAAAAAAAAGAGAAGCGCGTGCCTGACATGTTGTTGATCTGCGCGTCGCTTTTTTTTTTTCGTTTTAAATTTGCAAGTTTTGGCGGCGCCAATGGGTCGCCGCCATGTCGCTTTTGCGCGCAAATGACGTTGAATTTTGCTTTTTTTCCCCAACTCGGGCAAACGGAGGGCCAAATGGCTTCTTTCTGAGTAACGTGGCACACGCAGACCCAAGCGAAGAGAAGGGCGGGCAGTCAATCCAAATAAGGTTTGTTTGACCTGAATCATTTGAAGCCTCATTATTATTATTTCCACTTGGGTCACTATTGCCTCTTTTTCTTTTTCTGCGTGGAAGTGTGTTGTGTGTCAACAGGGTTGTGAACAAGGTTGGTTGTGTGTTTTTGTGCGTGGATAGCTCAAGGAGGGAACTTTATTTCTGACAAGAGCAAAAGGTCATTGTTATTTTTGTAAGGATAGCATGGGGTCTTGGTTGCAAAAAAAGATGTTTCATCAGCAATTGTGTTTATGGCTTTATGCCAATTATGTTCTAAATTAGTGCTCCGCAAGCATGGGGGATGCAAGGAGAGGCGCCTGCGAGTGACATGGGATGACGTTCATCCTTTTATTTTTCCAGGCTTGAATGGGACACGCGTGTTCGGCTGATGAACGCGATGTCGCGCCGCCCTTTTTTTTTTTGACTCCGCCTGGATCTGCGCGCGCGCCGCACACACACACACACACACACACACACATACCAAGGATCAAGCAGAGCGCGTGTGACCTTGCGCGCGCCTCCCAACCAACAAAGCGGGGGCTCCAATGAGTCTCTTTTTCTCAAAAAAAAATAAAAAAACGAAAAAGAGCGCCTTTTCACCCCCTTGTGGCGGAAAAAGACAAGGGTAAATGGTTGCGTGGGCAACGAGACGATGGATGCATGCGAAACAGGGCATCTCCAAAAAGGGGAAAAGCGATGCGAAAAAGCAATGGTCCTGTCTGACACTGAGCAACGACGAGGTCAAACTCTATCCGCAAGGCCTTGTCATCGTTTTTTTTTCCACCGGGCCCGCCACGACAAACTCAATGACGAGGCAACGCGACCTCATCGATTGCACCAAACAAAAAAAAAAAAAAAAAAAAAAAAAAAGAGCGGCGCGGGGGGCGGGAAAAAAAAAGAGACGATGTGACACCCGCATGCTTGTGTGTGTATGATCGGTTTACGCCCAATGCTTTTTATTATGATCACAGATGCACAAAAGCGGCGCGAGGGTGGGCTATTTTCGAGGGGTGGGGCGTTGCTTTAGGATCAGGTTTCCATGCAATCCCAGATTGACATGTTTGAATTTGAACCGCATGACATGGACAATGCACGCTGTCTCTAGGTGCAAAAAGGGAGGTTTTGCATGAATGGTCATTCCCATGCTCCTTGCGAACAAGAACGATGCAGTGCCTTTTTTTTTTTTTTAATTTAAGCTGTGTTCTTGATGGCACCATCCATTGCAATGGATTGCCGGTCGCCCCAGGCAAAAAAAGTCAAAACAGAGGTGACCGCGCAAAAAAAAAGAATCGAGTCTTTCCTTTGCTTGGCCCCCCTTTTTTTGCAGGTCCCATTGCTTCCACGCATTTATTTGTGCATCCAATGCGTAACCATGCTTTTCCAACCAAAAGGGCAAACCGCTTTCCGGGCGTCGCCTCGCCTCCCTGTTCCCCTAAAACATAAACATCTTGCGTAAACAAGCCATTCCCATTTTTCATGCCCTGTGCCGATGGCAGATCTTGGCCGTCATTGTTCCCTGTTTCATCTGCCCCCTCTCCCGTTCATGCACCGTCAGGGGAAAAATAAAAAAAAAAGTACGTAAGAAATAAAAAAACAAGGGCGCAGGCGTAAAAAAATGAAAGAAAGATGATTTGCGGTTTCACGCGCGCACGCCCCAGGTTTTCATTGTCCTCATCCACCACACCGTGATGCACCCGGCGCAACCACGCGTGTGCCTGGGCGCTTTCCACACGCAACAGGACCAGGAAAACGACGCCCAATGCACGAAGCATTCTTGCTGGCAAAAGATCTTGAGACTTCACATGCGCCAGGCTTGGATCCATTAGCAAAAGGGCGCTAGGGAGGCAAAAGCGAGAGCGAGGCCCATGACAGGGCCAATTTACATGTCCCAAAGAGGCAGAAAAAGTAAACAGACAAGGTTCGCTTTGTGCGACAATGTGAGATGGGGCCAACATCAAGATTTGGCGGATCCATTACCAAAAACAAAGACGAGCCCATCTTTTTCATCGATTTCCCATGGCCGCAGTAGGGTCCTTTGACAAGGAAAAAAAATGTGAATGACGTGTGGATCTGATGACAATGGCAAAACAAGAGGAAAAAAACGAGAGTGCACTTTCTCCTTTTTTTTTTTCGACGCGCCAAGCAACGCGGATCCCCGACGCCAATGCATTGTTTTCGTTTTTGGCGCCAGCAAACTCAATTTCCGCAACCAAAGATGGCAAAGCCGAGCTGTACGTAAAAAAAGGGAGTGTTTTTGCCATCACAGCCCAACAACCTATCTGCCAACCCCATGGGCTTCTTATTCTGTGGAGATCAGTTTCATGGTCCGCCACCAGATGCTCACAAGACACATGAAAAAGGACGGATCAACAATAAAAAACGCGTTGCACACAAAAGCCAAAATACTCTCCAATCGCGATTTGTCGACAATGGGCGCAATCAATTTTTTGTTTTACTTGGCATCATTGTTGGGGCAGAAGGAAAATCCACTGTAAGTTTGAAGCGCGTCAGCCAGATCAATCATCGGGAGCCAATGCGTCCAATGGCCACAAAAACACTAGTTTGCAAATGCTGGCGTTGCCGTGATCCGATCTGTAGCAAATCCTGCATACCTCAACGAAAAAAAGAGTGAAGGAGAGCATGACATGTTTTTTGAGATGACGATGTTGTGATCCCCGCACGCAATCTACCAAAAATCGATTTTTGCGACAATTTTACGCCTTGTACCAAGAATGCATTAGCAAGATTACGGGGGAAACTTGTACCAAGGCAAAGTCGCGCGCTACGGCAGCAATTCTCATCCGCCAAGCTCTTCCAGATACACGGATTTTATGCTGTCACGGACGCGAGAAAGATTTCAAAGTCAGTTTGCTCGGCCAACGGACAATGCATACTGCGGCAACCTGCTAATAAAAATGAAGAAAAAATCGATTCCTTGTCGAATGAAACTATCTTCATCGTCCAATGTGCGATCAAAAGTTCAAAACTAATCGAGAAATGCCTTTTTCTAAAACCAGACGTTTTTCGTGATATCCTTGACAACGAGGAGCATGGTGACCCGGAAACGCGTGTCAACGTGAAGCGGCAAACAAAAAAACCTGAGGGGGATCATTGGTCGCCGCTGTCCCGGATCATGAAAGCGTGGCTGCAAACAAATTTTAAAATGGGCGGATTTGAGCACCCGGGACGAAATTGAAAAAATGGGTTCGCAGAATACCACCAAACTTGCACACAAGATGCACCGCATGGAGAAACCACGGAAAATGGCAAAAATGAGCGCGGTCGATCTGCTCGTTGGCCAGCAATGGACAAAATGAGATGAAATTTCAACAGCGAATTGCACGGGAAAAACGTGCCCATCCAGCCGCGCTCGCGCGCCCATCAGCAAGAGCTGCTCCGGATGCATGAAAATGAATTGGAACAGACGCGTGTAACTCGACGTCTGACGCGGTTTATCACGCGTCCAAGATTATATATGAGTTTGGAACCGTGTTAAATATACCAAAAAACCAATATTTTCATAGATCATCCCTACCCACGTACGGAGCGAGACATGCTCTTTCTATTGATGAGAGTTTCATCGAGATACAGGCATTTTTCATCGAGTTGTACTTGGGGCGAAAAATCGAGGCTTTTCTTGAATTACGCGAGAACCAGACAATGGATGCCCGTTCTTTGTTGCATTTTTGTTGATTATGAAGGCCCGCGTACCATGTGGTTGAATGGCGTGGCGATCTGAGGATTTAAATTGCATGATTTTCCGCGGGTCGACTGTACCTCTTGGAAAATTACTGATTTTTGAAAATCGCCCTCGCGCGCCGTCTAGTGGTCGCAATGACGCCAGGGTGGGCTCATTCGAATGAGAAGCGTTGTTAAAATAGGTTCAATACGTGTGTTTCCCTGTAGCTTGCACACTCATGGACAACCAACCAAAATACAACAAAAGCGCTTTAATGGCGATTTAATCGACTCTCCACTTGATTGACATCCATTTTTATTGTACGTCTGTGACCAACGTGGCGTACCAAGCATTTTCAAAAGTAATGTTGAAGCATTTTCCAGCTGCAAAAAGGACCGAGTCCTAGGGGGGGGGCAAATGAAACGCGTCTATTAACGCGCAATTCTCGGTGATCATCCTCGTGTGCGCGCAATCAAGATGCGCATAGCTATTGAGGCTTCAGGACGCAGAAATGTGACCCTGCGCGTGATGAAGTCACGATAGGCTTTGTGCTTAGTGTCCCATTTTCTGGCGCAAACCTTCATTCACATCGGAGATTGCCAATAGTAAAACTGGACGAGTACAGGCGCGAGCCAACAAATTGACGATATCGAGATCTTATTTTTCGGTTTTTGAATTTTGGCCAGGGTCTGACCAGGGAGAGGTTTCCAAAAAGGTCATTTTGGGTTGCTGTTCACCCGTTCACGCGGTATACATGGACGCTCCCCGCAACTCAAACGGAACGTCGACAACCCTCTTTGACAGACTTTCGCACATGAAACATTTGGATCATGGTTGCGGGCGCTCATTTTTTTTCTTTATTTTTTTTTGCGCTTTGTCGATTTTGACACTTTTTGACAAGCATTGCCCCTTTTGGTCGCGCCCAATTCTTGTTTGTGGGCGGCGGGTGGCTCGGTCGTCCGGCCATATTAATAGGGGAAGGCTGGGAAAGGCGCAGGCGGAGGCGCGTCACTTTTTTTTTTTTTTCTTCCATACAAAACACACATCTTTTGGGGCAAATGGACGCCAACACCCCGGCGAGCATACAAGCACGGCAAGCCTACCTGTCCTTTTGGCTGCACATGAACGAGCTCAAGCCCAAGGTGACGGTGCACATGGCGGAGACGACGACGGTGCAAGGTGTTTACAGTGGCACGGACAGTGAGCAGCATCGATTCCGAATTGACGCTCTTTCCGTGCCGATGGGTGTGATTGAGCATGCCGTCGTGCGAGGTGGCGACACGGACATGCTGGAATTTCATTTGCAGGATGCAAAATAAAGACCCGCTAGCGCGATTTTTTTTGATTTTTTGATGATGTTGATGATTTTGCAAAAGCATTGGGTGGATTTGATTTGACAAGATAGGCGGGAAAGAGTGGCTTGAAGGCTGTTTGGTTCAATGCGTGATCTCAGGTGGCGGGTGTAGGGCAGATCTGTGACTCACTGAGGTGGCGGGATGGGGGGGAAAAAGCGTGATGGCGGTCTCTTTTGAAGCCGACACGGGACGAATGACAGTGGACCTCAAGGGTGTCGGGTGTGGTCATTGGTCAATGATGACAAGCGGGCCATGTAAAAAATTTTTTTAGTTTGAAATGCCGCCAGGATGTATAAATACCGAGGGCGGGGCTGCCAACTCTTGTTTTGTTCTTCTTCAGCTCCTTGGCTGAAGAAACCATACCCTATACAATAAAGACCAGCCTTCTTTTGTTCTTTTTGATTTTTCTTTTATCTCTTGTGATCACTGCCACCTTCACTGCCTGAAAGAAAAAGTAAGTTTTTGATGAAAAACAACTTTTTTTTTTGTGTGTGTGCGTGTTTGTGGGCGTGTTTTGTGTTGTGTGCGGGGCTTTGGGCCCGTGGGTCGAGGGCACGGACGCTTGTGCTCTTTTTCTTTCATTTCTTTACGCCTTTTGCTGACCTGCTCTGCTTTTTAGGCCAAATCAGCTCAAAAACTCCCACCTTTTCCTCTGCATCCTTTTCTCCTGTATCATACATCCCCCCCTTGTTGCTTTAGCACCTCCTCTGCATTTTCTATAGATCCTTTTTCCCTCTTTCATTTTCTCTGAACCATGTCTGTTCCTGTTGCCCCCACCCTTGGTGCGCGTTTGCCTGCTCCCGCGGCCAATGCCACCCCTTTGACCCTCACTCCCCGTTCCCCCTCTGCTCCCCATCGCCCCGTCACGGCTGTTGAGGACCCCAAGGATGTCACCATGGCCACTTTGGTCTTGAAGGATGGCTCCAACTTCCAAGGTATCTCTTTCGGTGCCGAAACTGGCAGCATTGCTGGTGAATGCGTCTTCCAAACCGGTAAGAAAGCTTTTTTTTTTCCTGAAAAAAAAAGACACGCCCTTTGCAAGGGTCAAAAAGTGGCTTGCTTTTTTTTTCTTTTTTTTTTTTTGCATTTCTGCTTTTTTTTTTTTTTTTTGATCGGATCAATGCAAAATGACTCACGCGAACTTGTTGGTTTTTCCTAATTAGGCATGGTCGGTTACCCGGAGTCGCTGACGGATCCGTCGTACCGTGGCCAAATCTTGGTGGTGACTTTCCCTCTTGTTGGCAATTATGGCGTGCCCGATCGCAACGAGATGGATGAGCTCCTCAAGGACATTCCCAAGTACTTTGAATCGAGCGAAATCCACGTGGCTGGTCTGATTGTCGGCAGCTACAACCAGGACTATTCGCATTACCTTGCGTCGTCGTCGCTTGGCGCGTGGCTCAAGGAAAACAATGTTCCTGCGCTTTATGGCATTGACACGCGTGCCTTGACCAAGAAGATCCGTTCCGGTGGTGTGCTTCTTGGCAAGATTCTGTTCCCCAAGTCTGTTGTGTCGTCGGTGCTCGATTCCGCTGCGTCTGCGCTTGGTTTCTCGCAAGATGCGGGTGCCGCGGCGCCTGGTGTGGATGATCGCTGGCTCAAGGACTACCAAGATGTTGCGTGGCACGATCCCAATGAGCGCAATCTTGTTGCCGAGGTGTCGCTCAAGGAGGCCAAGCTGTACTTGCCTGATCCGGCCAAGGCGATCAAGACGGCGTCGGGCCGCACGCTTCGCATCATTGCCGTGGATGTGGGTATGAAGTACAACCAGATCCGCTGCTTTGTGCACCGTGGCGTCGAGCTCAAGGTGGTTCCCTGGGACTATGACTTTGTTGCCGAGCCCGAGGACTCGTTTGATGGTCTTTTCTTGTCCAATGGCCCCGGTGACCCTACGATGATCCCCACCACGTTCAATCGCTTGCGCACCTTCCTCCAGCAAGGCAAAAAGCCCATCTTTGGTATCTGTTTGGGCCACCAATTGCTTGCTCTCGCTGCTGGCGCCAAGACGATGAAGATGAAGTATGGTAACCGTGGCCACAACATCCCCTGTACCAACCTGTTGAGCGGCCGCTGCTACATCACGTCGCAAAACCACGGTTATGCCGTCGATGCCGCGTCGTTGCCTGCCGATTTCCAAGAACTCTTTGTCAATGCCAATGATGGCTCCAACGAGGGTATCATCCACAAGTCGCTGCCCATCTTCTCGGTCCAATTCCATCCCGAATCCACCCCTGGTCCCCGCGACACGGAATTCCTCTTTGATGTCTTCATCAGCACCGTGAAGAAGTGCGTCGACGAGGGCAAGCTCTTGCCCGTCGAGATGCCCGGCGGCACCATTGAGGAAAACCGCAAGAAGCATCCTCGTGCCAATGTCAGCAAGGTGCTCGTCCTTGGCTCCGGTGGTCTTTCCATTGGCCAAGCCGGTGAATTCGATTATTCCGGCTCGCAGGCCATCAAGGCCCTCAAGGAGGAAGGCATCTACACCATCCTCATCAATCCCAACATTGCCACCATCCAAACCTCCAAGGGTCTGGCCGACAAGGTGTACTTTTTGCCCGTCACCCCCGAGTTTGTGCGCAAGGTCATCAAGTTTGAGAAGCCCGATGGTATCTACGTGACCTTTGGTGGCCAGACCGCCCTCAATGTTGGTGTCAAGCTCAAGGATGAATTCGAGTCGCTTGGTGTCAAGGTCCTTGGTACCCAGATCGACACCATCATCACCACCGAGGATCGTGATCTCTTCAACGAGGCTCTTTTCCAGAGTAAGTTTTGAAAAAAAAAAAAAACGAAAAAAAAAGCAAATTGGCTGATCCTTTTTTTTTTCTTTTCACTTTTTTTGCAATCTAGTCAATGAAAAGTGCGCTCAATCGGCGTCTGCGGTGACGCACGCCGAGGCCATTGCGGCGGCCAATGAGATTGGCTACCCTGTGATTTGTCGCGCGGCGTTTGCGCTCGGCGGTCTTGGCTCTGGCTTTGCCGACAATGAGGCGGAATTGGTCGAGCTTTGCAACAAGGCGTTTGCCACGTCGCCCCAGGTGTTGATTGAAAAGTCGATGAAGGGCTGGAAGGAGATCGAGTACGAAGTTGTGCGCGATTGCATGGACAACTGTATCACGGTGTGTAACATGGAAAACTTTGATCCTCTTGGCATCCACACGGGTGATTCCATTGTCGTTGCGCCCTCGCAGACGCTCTCTGACGAGGATTACAACATGCTGCGCACGACCGCCGTCAATGTGATTCGCCATTTGGGCGTCGTTGGCGAGTGTAACATCCAATACGCGCTCAATCCCTTCTCCAAGGAGTACTGCATCATTGAGGTGAATGCGCGCTTGTCCCGCTCGTCTGCCCTGGCCTCCAAGGCCACCGGCTACCCTCTGGCCTTTGTCGCTGCCAAGCTGGGTCTCGGCATCCCGCTCAATGAGGTGAAGAACTCGGTCACCAAGGTGACGTGCGCCTGTTTCGAACCCTCGCTCGATTACTGCGTGGTCAAGATCCCCCGCTGGGATCTCAAGAAGTTCAACCGCGTGTCCACCTCGCTCAGCTCGTCCATGAAGTCCGTTGGTGAGGTCATGGCCGTCGGTCGTACCTTTGAAGAAACCATGCAAAAGGCCATCCGCGCCATTGACTACAACTTTGATGGCTACAGCAAGGTAAAAAGCCAAAAAGACTGGAAAAGAAAATGCAAAAAAAAAAAAAAATTGCAGAAATTGGACAAAATTGGCTAAAAAAAATATTTTTCTTTTCTTGTGCCTAGAACGATGTTGTTGGCAACACCAACTTGGACTCTGAGCTCGAGAACCCCTCGGACACGCGTCTGTTTGCCATTGCCAACGCGATGCACAGCGGTTACACGGTGGATCGCATCTGGGAGCTGACCAAGATTGACAAGTGGTTCCTCAACCGCCTGATGCGCGTCGTCAATTTGGACAAGCGTCTCACGGGCTTCAACAAGGCCAACATTCCGGGCAATCTCGTGCGCTCTGCCAAGCAATTGGGCTTCTCTGATCGCCAAATCGCCAATTGCCTCAATAGCAACGAGCTTGCTGTGCGCCGCCTGCGCCAGGAATTCGGCATCACGCCCTTTGTCAAGCAAATTGACACTGGTAAGCAGCACTTTTTCAAAAAAAAAGAATGATCCGCGCATTTTGCTCCATTTTTTTTTCATTTTGACTCAATTTTTTTTTCATTTTTTCTCTTTTTTTTTTGTAGTTGCCGCCGAGTTCCCTGCTTACACCAACTACCTGTACATGACGTACAATGCCGTGGAGCACGACATTGAGTTTGAAGACAAGGGTATCATGGTGCTTGGCTCTGGTGTGTATCGCATTGGTTCGTCGGTCGAGTTTGACTGGTGTGCCGTGCGCGCCATTCGCACGCTGCGTCAAAAGGGCATCAAGACGGTCATGGTCAACTACAATCCCGAGACGGTGTCGACCGATTATGATGAAGCGGACCGCCTTTACTTTGAAAACATCAATTTGGAGCGCGTTTTGGACATTTACGAGATTGAACAGTCGAGCGGTGTCGTCATGTCCATGGGTGGCCAGACGCCAAACAACATTGCGTTGCCATTGTACCGCCAAAACGTCAAGGTCCTTGGCACCTCGCCTGAAATGATCGACAATGCCGAAAATCGTTACAAGTTCTCGCGCATGTGCGATCGCATTGGTGTGGATCAGCCTCTCTGGAAGGAATTGACGTCGTACGATGAGGCCGAGGAGTTCTGTACCAAGGTCGGCTACCCCGTGCTCGTGCGCCCCTCGTACGTGTTGTCTGGTGCGGCCATGAACGTCGTGTCGTCCAAGGATGATCTCGCGTCTTACCTCAAGGAGGCTGCCGCCGTCTCGCGCGAACACCCTGTCGTCATCTCCAAGTACATTGAGGAGGCAAAGGAAATCGAAATGGACGCTGTCGCTCTCGATGGCAAGATGGTCATGCACGTCATCTCTGAGCACGTTGAAAACGCTGGTGTTCACTCTGGCGATGCCACCCTCGTGCTTCCCCCTCAGGTACAAAAAAAAGAAAAAGAAAAAAGAAAAAAGAAAAAAGAAAAAAGAAAAAAGAAAAAAGAAAGACGCACGATTAAAAAATGACGCAACTTGCTCAATTTCTTTTTTTCCAATTCATTTCTCACGACATAGGATCTCGATCCCGAGACGATCCGCAAGATTGAGGATGCCACTGCCAAGATTGGCCGCGCTTTGAACGTGACGGGCCCTTACAACATTCAATTCATTGCCAAGAACAACGAGATCAAGGTCATTGAGTGCAATGTGCGCGCCGCGCGTTCGTTCCCGTTCGTGTCCAAGGTGTTGGGCGTGGATCTTGTGGAGATGGCGACCAATGCCATGCTGGGTCTCCCTGTCGAGGCTTATCCCAAGGTGGACATTCCCAAGGACTATGTGGGTGTCAAGGTGCCTCAATTCTCGTTCAGCCGTCTTTCGGGTGCTGATCCCGTCCTGGGTGTTGAAATGGCGTCCACGGGTGAAGTGGCGTGCTTTGGCAAGGACAAGTACTCTGCGTACCTCAAGGCCTTGCTTGCCACGGGCTTCACGCTGCCCAAGAAGAACATTTTGCTGTCCATTGGCTCGTACAAGGAGAAGCAAGAGTTCTTGCCTTCGGTTAAGAAGCTCCATGATCTTGGCTACAACATCTTTGCCACCACGGGCACGGCCGACTTTATCCAAGAGCACGGCATTCCCGTCAAGCACCTCGAGGCCCTTGATGGCGATGTCAATGACAAGCTCAAGGCCGAGTACTCGCTTCAGCAGCATTTGTCCAACAATCTGATTGACATGTACATCAATTTGCCCTCGCGCAATCGTTACCGCCGCCCCGCGTCTTACATGTCCAAGGGTTACCGCTCGCGCCGTATGGCCGTCGACTACTCGGTGCCCTTGTTGACCAATGTCAAGTGTGCCAAGGTCTTTGTCGAGGCATTGGCCCGCATGAAGGAATTCGAGGTGTCTGGTGTCGATTACAAGACCAGCAACACCACCGCCGTGCTTCCCGGTCTCTTCAATGTCAATGCCTATCTTTCCCAGGCTACTGACTTTGCCGAAGTGACCAAGGCTTCGGTGTGTGCCGGTTACACGACGGTTTCCGCCATTGCCGAAGATGTCAACAATGCCGACGCCCTCGACACGGTCACCACCACGGCGCACAAGGCTGCTCACACCGATTACTTGCTCAACGTGACGGCCACGACCGCCAATGCCTCGCATGTTGGCACCTTGTCTGCCGAATCGGCCGCTGTGTATATCAACACCGACAAGATTGGCTCCGGCAGCGTGTCTGTCTTTGACACTGTGTTTTCGTCGTGGCCCAGCTCCCAATTGGTCATGACCGATGCCAAGGGCACGGACTTGGCCTCCATCTTGTTGCTTGCGTCGCTGCACAACCGCGTCATTCACGTGACCAACATCATGCACAAGGACGATCTGGCCCTGATTGAGCTCAGCAAGAAGAAGGGTCTGCAAGTCAGCTGCGATGTGTCTGTCTATTCGCTCTTCTTGACCTCGGAGGAATTCGACAACACGCCCTTGTTGCCCTCCAAGGCCGAGCAAGATGCTCTTTGGAAGAACATCAAGGCCATTGACTGCTTCTCGGTGGGCCCCACGCCTCGTCTCTTGGCCCAATCGCTTGGCAAGCCTGCGTCTGTCAGCTCCGGCATCAACGAGGCTCTTCCTCTGTTGTTGAATGCTGTTTCCGAGGGCCGTCTCACGCTCAAGGACATCACTGACCGCTTCTATGAGAACCCTCGCCGCATCTTTGGTCTCCCCGCGCAAGCCGACACGTACGTCGAGGTTGAATTGGACCGCAAGCAGGTGTTCAAGTCTACGGACGCGCAATGGACGCCCTTGGACGGCCGCACCATCAATGGCTGCGTGCATCGCGTGGTCATGACGGAGAAGACGGTTTACATGGATGGTCTTTGCAAGTCGCAGGGCAACCTGGGCCGTGATCTGTCCGAGCAGGCCAAGGAAGTCGCCACCATCGCCGAATCCGTCAAGAGCAAGCAAAAGAAGCAAGCTGCCGAAGTCGCTGCTACCGAGCAATTGGAATCGGCCAAGGTGTCTGCTGCTTCCGTGACCGATGTGGCTCTTGCCGGCGCTTCCACCATCCCCAAGCTTGCCGGTGCCACCGACCAGCAGCAAGTCGTCGCCTTTGGTGCGCGCAACTATGAGATTTCCGCCTCATTGGCCCGCGTCTTCAACCGCTCGCCCTTTTACCGCAACCACATTCTCAAGTCCAAGCAATTCGACCGCAATGACTTGCATTTGCTGTTTGGCGTTGCCGCCGAGATGCGCAATCTCGTTGAATTGTACGGCTCGATCAATCTGTTGCAAGGCCGCGTGCTTGCCACCATGTTCTTTGAACCTTCGACCCGCACGTCGTCGTCGTTTGAGGCCGCCATGTACCGCCTGGGTGGCAGCGTCGTTGCCGTTAACGCGTCCACGTCGTCTGTGCAAAAGGGCGAATCGCTCGCCGACACGGTGCGCACGCTCGGCTGCTACACCGACTGCATTGCCCTTCGCCATCCTCAACCCGGCTCGGCCCAGATCGCCGCAAAGTACTCCAAGGTGCCCATCATCAACGCCGGCGACGGCATTGGCGAGCACCCCACGCAAGCCTTCTTGGACGTCTTCACCATCCGCGAGGAATTGGGTACCGTCAATGGCCTGACCATCACCCTTGTTGGTGATTTGAAGAACGGCCGCACTGTCCACTCCCTCGTCAAGTTGCTCGCCTACTACCAGGTCACCCTCAACTACGTCGCTCCCGACCAATTGGCCATGCCCAAGGATGTCATGGACGAGGTCGCCGCCGCTGGTGTCACTCAAAACGTCTACTCGTCCCTGGACCAAGTCATCGGCAACACCGATGTCTTGTACATGACCCGCGTGCAAAAGGAACGCTTCACCGACGAAGAAGAGTACCTCGCCGTTAAGGACTCCCTCATTCTCAACAACGACATGCTCACAAAGGCCAAGTCTCAAATGATCGTCATGCATCCCTTGCCCCGCGTCAACGAGATCGAGCCCGAGGTCGACTTTGACCAGCGCGCCGCCTACTTCCGCCAAATGCGCTACGGCCTCTATGTTCGCATGGCCCTTCTTGCCCTTGTCATGGGCAACTTGCGCGGCTAAATCCCCCCTTTTTTTGCTCATTTTTCCCCTCATCATTATATACACAAAACATTTTTATACATCAATTCTTCTTTATTTGTTCTTTGGTTTTCTTCTCTTCTCGCTTTGTTATACATAATTCAATAAAAATTGCATCATGGCAGTGATCAATCAAAAAAAAAAAAAAAAAAAAAAAGGACGACATGGCCACAGAATGAGGGAAAAAAAAGGCGATGGACCGCGCCGCAAATGGGTCTAATATCATATTCTGTTACTGTAGACACGTCCCGGCATCACGAAAATGAACTTGCAACAGCGACGTTTGTCGAGAATAGAGCAAGAAAAGCGCTTTTTTGTCGTATTTTCGTTGCTTGTCAACAAATGCATAGGCTACATGCCAATTCATGCTATGGACGAACGAAGCCAAGGCTGCACGTTCGAAGGAACCCATGTCGTACGCCGCTGTGGCCACTGGACGGCACGCAATCACCATTTTCGAAAATCATCGATTTTCCAAGGGGTGCAGTCGTGGATTTGAAAGTTGCGACATTTAGGTCCTCGGATTGCCAAGCGCTTCATGTATAGGGTGATCACACCTATTTCACCAACAGGAAGGCAATGAAAACCCGTGATCCATTGTCTGGGTTCCGCGAAAAACGCGAAACATCGCGATTTTTCATGTCAAGGTCATCTCGACGAAAAATGCCTGTCTCTCCGAGAAACTTGTGCCATCATAATGAGCATGGCTCACTGAGTACGTGGACATCCGTGATCAATGAAAAAAAAGTGATTTTGGCATGTTTGACACGGTTTCAAAATCATATATATTTTTCGACGCGTGAAAAAGCGCGTCAAGCGTCGCGCGACACGCGTCTGTTTCTAATGAAATACATGCACCTGGCGTGTCTCTTGCTAGTGAACGCGTCAGATCGACACTATCGACGCGTTCATCTTATCGCCATTCGCCTTCAAAGTTTAAACCAAAATTGCCCATTGCTCGTCAACGAGCAGATGGACCCTACTTTTTTATCGTCATTTTCGTGATTATTCCCTATGACTTATCGTGTGTTGAAGTTTGGCGGGATTCTGGAGACCTGATTTTTCAATTTTGGTTTTGGAGACTCGCCATGACGAAAATTGGAAATGGCATGTTTGCAGCCTCCATGACTTGCGACGGGTGCAAAAGTGGCCCCAGATGATTTTTAAGCTTGGTGTCACAAAAATTGATTGTACCTGAAGAAAAAGTTGGTGAAAAAAGAGAGGGCTTGGAAAAGAGGGTTTGCCAAAATAAGGTTTGTCGCCGAGAATTGGTCAAGGCACCCTTTTTTTTTTTTTTGGGTGGGAGCCTTTTTCCTTCTTCTTTTCTTCTCTCATTACCTCTTTTTCACACTCTTGTCTCGGTCGTTCTCTTTATTTTTTTTCTCGTTTGCACACATTTCTTTCTTTTTAAAATTGGATGGCTGCTGACGACACGGACACCCCCCAGCGTACGGTCGACGACAAGAGTGAGCGGCCGCTCTCGGTGGCCGTGGCCGTCGACCATGACGCTAAACAGAGCCAGGCACAGCCACACCTCACGCAAGTGGTCCATCCGACAACGACAACGACCAAAAACGTGATTGTGCTGCGACACCAGCGCCGAATCTCGTCCATTGAGGAGTTCAATTTCGATGCGGCGCACGCGCACACCCAGGTCACATCGTCGTCGGGGCTCACCACCATGTCCACCATCACCACCGACACCGCCATGGGCCTAATTCAGCAGGAAGATCAGGAAAATCACGACCACGAGCTGCCCACCATGTTGCCACAGGACACCGATGATGACACTGCCGTCTACGAGGGCGGATCTAGGGAAACCATCGCCATGCACACCCTCGATGCCACGAAAAAACCTGCCCACGATATGGTCGAGCCAACGTCGCTGTTGAACGCCATCGCAGACACCTCATCGCCGGCACCGGGGACCAATGACCATCAAAATGAGCAACAAGGCGGCAATTCCGGCGGCGGGGCCAATGGCAACAACACGCCCCCGCCATCGTCGTCATTGTCGTCGTCATCGTCGCCCTCGGGCAAAAAGGAGCAGCTCATCGAGTTGCATCACGAATTGCTCGCCTCATCCACAGATAACTTGGACACCACCACCACCACAGCCGGCGCACCTCGACTCCCTGGCAAGCGCGTGCGCAATTACGAGGTCTTTCCCGGCAATTCCATCTTTTTTTGCGGCGGCCGCATGGTGACCAGCAGCTCGCACTGGGCCTTTGTTGTCGCGCTGTTCATACTCATCGTGCCGTGCACGCTGTTTGCCGTCTTTGTGTAAAGAACAAAAAAAAGGACGAAAAAAAAACCATCCACGCTAACAATGCCCTTTTTTTGATACTTTGCAGATGCCCCTTTCTCTGGTACAACATGAGCCCGGCCATCCCCATCGTATTTGGCTACGTGTTCATCATCGCCCTCGTAAACATGATCAAGACCTCTTGGACCGATCCCGGTGTAAGATGAAAAAAAAAAAGATTTGGCTGCCTGCTCACGTTTTTTTTTTTTTATTTTTTTTTTTTTTTTTTTTGCTTAGATCATCCCGCGCGGTCTGGATCCCACGCCCACATTGGAGACCTTTGATGATCATTCCTCGATTTGGACACAGCCCTTCCCCGCCGATCGATGCGTAAAGATAAAGGACGACATGTGGAATCTCAAGTATTGCGAAACTTGCAAGATCTACCGCCCACCGCGCGCCAGCCATTGCCGCCAGTGTGATAATTGCGTCGGTAAGTAAAAAAGGAACAAAAAAAAAAAAAGTTACCCGCGCAAGCACGTGGTGCCTGGCCGTTCATGGCTCATTTCCTCTTGATTTTTTAACCCTCCTAGAAAATGAGGATCACCACTGCATCTGGCTGAACAATTGCGTGGGCAAGCGCAACTACCGCGCCTTTTTCACCTTTTTGTTCGCGAGCACGGTGCTGGCCATCCTTGTCATTGTCTTTTCGGCCTTGCACATGGTCCTGGCGGCCTACCAAGTCCAGCCCGACATCAATTTTGATCTCGCCTTCCACCAGGCGCCAGTCAGCTTCGTCCTCGCCATCATCGGCACCATGTTGCTCTGGGCTGTCGGCGGACTGACATCCTATCACTGCCACCTCGTCTGGAAGGGACTGACAACACATGAAAAGGTAAAAAAAAAAAAAAAAAAAGCAGAAAATCAATGATCTGCAGATTTTAATTGTTTTTTTTTCCATCATTAGCTGCGCGCCTCGTTCATCAACCCTCACCGGCCCGAGCAACCAAACCCCTATGGACAAGGAAACCCAATGATCAACATTATGCAAGTGCTTTGCCGGCCGCAGCCAAAGAGGTATGCAACTAATAGATGTCAACGTATGCCTGTTTAGAGCACTGACACATCTTTGTTTTCTAGTCATTTGCGGCGTCGCAAATACGTGGATTGATCCTTGTCCCTTCTTGTACTATACCCCATCCCATGCCGTCACCACACCCCCTACTACGCCCTGTACGCCTCCTTTTTTTTTTTTCTACCTAATTTATTGTTTTGCCATAGATTTCCCTTGCCCCCCTTATTTTGTTGTGATTTACCAGTAAAATATAGTCATTACCATGAACCACCAGATGGCCCTATAAACGTGTTGATACTGTACGCGAAAAGGCGAAATACAGATTTTGTGCCTTATTCGTGCATCGATCGCCGAAAGGGGTGGCCCACCGGTATGATATCATAGGCAATGACACACGAGGATCAAAAGTGTCGCGCCAGGGAAATCATTTGGGGCTTTGTTCATCAGATCGAATCACTCAATTCCGAGAAAAATGCATTTTGCAAGAACCAGGGCCAAATCGACCATGTGAGCGCTAATTTGCCGAAATCGCGACGCGATGTTTCCAAACCACAAGCGCTTTCATCGCGTTTGGCCGCTGATTCATTTGAGGTGACTCGCGCGTCGATGCGTTGGACCGTTGTCGCGTACGGCACCAAAATGGACAAATCCTTACCCCACTTTGGCTGGGCGCGTCCTCCGGATCCTGTTCATCGGAGCCTATATTTGAGCTAGAGGATGCTACCCACAAAACTCCAACCATGTCAAGTTTTTTCAGAGATCCGATCATTCAGTCCTGAGGAAATGTATTTTGCATGAATCAGGGCCAAATCAACACGGTGAAGGCTAACTCGCCGACAACTCGACGCGATGTCCCCAAACCACAAGCGCTTTTACCGCGCTTGACCGCTGATTTATTTGACGTATCCCATGTGTCGGGGCGCTCCGCCGTTGCCGCAGTACGAAAACAAATGGTGGTGGTCTTACCCCTTTTTTTACAGCTATGAAACTGGCGCCTTCTCAGAAACTTGCTCATCTGGTCCCAAATCTGGACCAGTTGATGGTCGACCCAATTCTTCAGCAATATTAACTTTTTCGCTAAGCAGATCACTCACTCTTGAGTCTTGACTCTTGAAAAAATCTTGAGATTCGTGTTTGCTAGTGAAAACCCAGGGCTATGATAAACAATATTTTACGCGCTTCTCCCGATGAGCATGGCCGTATGGCGCCAAATTTAGACCAGTGGATGATCGACTCAAAACTTCAATGATTCCAATTTTTCAGTGATCAGATCACTCAATCCTGAGGAAAATGCATTTGCATAAAATCAGGGCCAAAACAGAATCAAAACGATCCCTGAAGACTCTCTCGCTGAGAACTCGACGCGATGTCCCCGCCATGGGGTCTCAATTTTTTTTTCGCCCGCTTAGACCGGACTTGACATTCCATTTTCAAAAGTCTATTAAGTGGGACTGAGACGTCGTATGATATTTCCAAATTTTTCTGAGACAATCATGGAGGTGTGTGATTATTTTTGTCAATTCATTTTAGGGCACATGTGTCATCATGCCAGTTTATATATCGCCGAGGAGTGAAGAAGAAAGCGCTAAAGAAGAAGAACTTTATTCCTCGGCAACAATAAGCGATTTGGCACGCACTTAAAGAAGCTGTCGAAGAGGAAGATGACATCGATCAAAGAGTTATTGGACAACCCCGAAAGCTTTGTCCAGGCGGAGCTGCTTATGAATTATTATGAGCGAGGAGCGACATCGAGGACATGGACGAGCGACCACCTTATATATGATGATCAAGAAGAAGCACGTGTTCTCGAAATGCCGCACGTCATTCTTCGTAAGTTTTTTTACAGTACGTAACATGAAATCATCCTATTGGAAAGAGGCTCTCATCACGAATCCTCCTGGAGGAACGAGCAAATGATCCCAGCAGAAGACAGAATGATGTTCAAACATTATCATACAAAAAAAAATTCAACGTCCTCGATGTTCTCGGCAACGGATTACGTATCATACCGGTACGTAGACAACGCACGGCGCTTTTAACGTGTCGAAGCGATTGCACATGTTTTAAGTGAATTAATTTTTGAAAATCACACATAAAATACCCAGAAACCGCGTTTTGCTTATTCTTTGTTCTAGTAAACTTGTCAGGTTAGACCTTAGACGTATAAATATGCATTGAATGGAGCAACATTTAATCAAAAGCAACAAAAAGGTATCAATTACACAAAGATCTATTCACATGACATGCATTCTACAAAAGAAAGAGGGGGATTTACATCAAGATTTTGCCAAACATGCCTTCCCCGACGATATCCTTGAGTCCCTGGCCGAGACACTCGTTCTTGACAAAGTCGCGGACCATCTCTGTTGTCATGCCAGCAATTCGGATCAAGATGCCTCGATTGTTGTCCAGACACGGGCTCGCAGACCACAAAATATCCTGGTGCTTTTCAAACGTGGCCATCATGAGGCGATTGGCTTCGGCCAGCGCGAGCATGCGCGCAATGGACTTTTGTAGCGGATTAGTGGGGTCGTTGCGCGCGATGATGACGAGGGTCGCGAAGCAGGTATAGGGCTGCAGCTTGCCGGCGTATGACGTGGTGCCCGCGACGGAGCCATCGTCCTCTAACACCATGTGGTCCTTGATGCGTAGCCGGCCGCCCAGGTGCACGTCGATGCGGCTCGCATAATACTTGAATGCCCACGATTCGCCGCGGCTCAGACGCCCGCTCGTGAACCAATCCAGCAAAACTAGCTGCGACGACGCGTCCTCGAGGTGCACAACCTGCCTCGACGTGAAAGACGAATCTTGAAACGACGTGACAGGATCCGGCATGCTGACCAGCGTCGCATTGGACGCGACTTTTGTTGAAATGATCTGCAGCGACGTGTCATCTTGCTTTGGTGCGGCCGTCATTGGCGTGGGTGATGTCGCGGGCGACGATGCCGGGGATCCAGGGGCACCGAGGGGTATCAGATCACGGCCAGGGAGCGACGGATGTGCGCGCTGCGCAAGCAGAGCCATCCATTTCCGCTGCTGGATTCGATTTTTGAAAATCTTGGTGTTTCCCTGGGTAAGCAGCAGCAAAATAGCGTTTTCTAGCACGTCGACGTTGACGTCGAAGCGGTCGCCGGCCACCACGCCGCCGCCATAGCTGATCATGTACACGACAGCGAGCCTGTCAGCGTGGCCGCGCGTGGGGATAAATTTGAGCGGGTATTGCGCATGGATGCGCGCAAACTTGCTCTTGTTGTCGTAGCATTGACATACAAGTGTTCCCGAGCCAGGCTCGCCCGATGCTGTCGTCGTAAACCGTTGTATCGTCATCGTTTCATACAAAATTATTAAGAGTGAAAAAGAGAGTTGCAAATCTCTCGCCAAAAAAAAAGGAGGAACCAATTGGCGAGAGATAGCGGCCATTGAAACGTGGAGATTGAGGCGCCGCACGAAATGGGAGGATTGATGGTGCCTCAATCAAAAGTGGCTTTTTCTAATGCAAACTGGATTCATTCTGCACTTTTTGCATTTTTTCTTCTTCTCTTTCTTTGTTCAATTGTACAACCCCTCATACCCTGCCACATCATGCCCAAGATCACCTTTGATTCCGACGAGGAATTCACATTTGAAGAACCTGTACAGCCTGTGGCTGCGGCGGCACCCGACGTGGCCGACAGCGACGACAGCGACGACGATGCGGCGCCCGAGGCCATTTCTACGTCGACAGCCATGGAGTCGGCCAAGGCGATGGCGAAGGCCGAGAAAGAGGCGGCCTCTAGGTAAATTGAGCCTAAATAAGGATGCATGTTTTGGAAAATTTGGAAAATTTATCTTGTTTTGCTTATTTTTTATGCTATTCTTATAGAACGACGGCAGCCGACCGGGAAAAGCGACGCCAACGTGACCAATTGCTGAAGGAGCAAAAGAAGGGCAGCCGACGCGAGCGCAAGGAGCTGAAACGCAAGCGCCAGCCCGAAGAAAGCGAGGATGAGGATGAAAAGGCGGCCTCGGGCGCGGAGGACGAGGAAAATGGCGAAAAAGAGGCGTCAAGCAAGAAGCTGCCGCAATCGTTGCTAGATGATTTCAAGTCGGCGGAACGCACGCACTTGACGGCAGATGATTTCGAGGCGATGCAGGCTGCCGAGGAGGCCAAGGTTGCGGCGGCGCTGGCCAAGCAGCAGAAGAAGCGCAAAGACGCGGCGCGCGGACGCATGGTCGGCGAGTACACGGTCAAGGTCTTGAACGCGCGTCCCAAGGTTGCACGCTCCAGCAAAACCCTGCAGGACGTCCGCAATGGCAAATTGCAGCGTAAAGCCGTCCGCCGCGAAAACGCCATTGTCGCGGCAAGCACAGGTCGTGTCGGCCAGAGCGCTCTGGTCTTTCGACGCCAATAAAACACGCCAAAATCGCTAAAATCGCCAGCTTTCACGCCAATTTGGACCGAATTTCATCCCCTTCCCTTTTGCATCTTTTAACTCATGCTGCTTCTTGTAAATAATAAATTAATTCATCGTTTTCATGCCAATTACCATCGAGAAAAAGCCACTAGACAGTGTCAAAATGCGCGTTTGGATGGCTGACCGCCAAAAAAGAGCCAACGAGCGGGCTTTGAAAGAGAAAAGCAAAAGAGGTGCGTGTTCAAGGAGCGCCCTTTTTTTTTTTTTTTTTTGGTCTTTTGTCTTTCTTTCCGCTATTTTCACAACTGTCTTTATGTCCAAGCCCACGTTGCGCGACATTTACGACAACACGTTGGTGCCTATGGCATCCATGCATGGCCTGCCGGCTCTTAAGCGCGACTCGAGCCAACTTGCCCTGGAGGCTGAGGCGGACATGGCCAAGCGAGTCAAGCCCAATCCAGAGCTCCAAGCCAAAGCGTAAGTGCCTGGCTTTCTTTGTTTCTGTCGTTTTTGCCTTATTCACGTCTATTTTTTTATGCTTTGTAGTGTGTATAATCTTGGCCAGGCCGGATTCAAGCACTTGGATCTAGGTCAAAAGTTGTCGATCGAGCCGATGGTTGGTACACCGCCATTTGAAGTGCATGAGCCTCTGCAGGTAAAAAGAACAAAAGAAAAAGGAACAAAAAAAAAAAAAAAAAACACGATCGACAGGAAGACTGACACTTTAATTATAGCAATACCTGCAACAGCAGCACGAAGAGCATATCATTGAGACCATTGAGAAGGCAAGGCGCCAAACGCGTTTAGATGCCGAGTCGCTCATCAATGACAGCCTCGAGGCCGACCGCCAGCATATGGAATTGCGCCTCAAAGAGCGCGCCGCCGCCCAGCAGCAGCAACAGCAGCAACAAAAGCAGAGCCTGCACGCCTATACGACCTCCGTCGTAAGAGCCTCATTGTGAAAAATGCGCGAAAATCACGCGATTGACGCAAATTTTCGTTTATTTTTTATTTTTTTTAGGACTCGCGGGTGCGTGCACAACGACAGGAGCGCAGCATGGCGTACGCGTCGGTCATGGGCCAGCTAAACCGTGCACAGTCAGATGACAAGGTGATTGATGTCGTCAAGCAATTTGCCGCGGTGACAACGAGCTCGACCACGAGCCACGACCGCCGAATCGACGACGCGTGGCTTCTTGTCTCCAAGCTCACGCGTAGCGCCGATTTTGACACGCCGGCTCAGATGTGTGCCCACCGCAAAAACACAATGCAACATTACGCGGCCTCGCGCGCCGACGCTTCACCCGAAGTCATTACCATGCATCGCAACTGGGTGAATGCCGTCAAGGCATGGTTGCATGACCAGTACGTCCGCTCCCCTGTTGTTCAATTCCTTTTTTGGCTGACGTGTTTTTTTTTCTTCTTTTTTCCATAGATTTTTGACATTTGTCACGGAAAAGCTAAAAGAGCAAGCGCAAGAGGCCAAGCCCGGTGGTTCCTTGTCCATTGTCAGTCGTCTGAGAGCGTTCATCACCATCACGTTCCGCAAAAACAACACTTGGTCCATTCCCAATTTTGAAATTGTTCAAGACCAGCCCGTGTGGGCACTACTTTACATGATCATCCGCTGCGGCAGGCCCAAGGAGGCACGACAATTGCTCTTGGACGAGCCCGCGCTCTTTGTCTCGGAACCTGAGTTTGTCGCGCAGCTGACAGACTACTTGACTTCGGACGATCTTTGGTAAAACACGGACTTTTTGGCAAAAACAGGCCAATGGACTCATTTTTTTCTTTTTTTTTCCTCTCTTTCTGTCTCTCTCTCCCATCAACAGCATCTCGGAGGCAGCGCGCAGCCAGGTCGTCACCAACTACCGTCGCTTGAAGGGTACATCCGCCGATCCATACAAGCTGTTGCTTATGAAAGTCGTGGGCCGCTGCGACCTCGCGGACACACACGTTCCCCGCATCGTGTCCACCACTGAGGACTATCTCTGGTTGCAGGTACAATGAAAAAAAAAGAGATAGAAAAGCGGAAAAAATGAGGCATTCAGAGGTATCGAGAGTCACACGAGCTCATGTTTATCTTTTTTTTTCCCGTGACAGCTGTCGCTGGTGCAAGAACACGCAATTAACGATTATCACCACGAACAATATACGCTCAAAAAGTTCCAAGACACCATCCTCCAATACGGCACAAAGTCGTTTGATCCGCAAGGAACGACCCCGTGGGTTTATTTCAAAGTTTTGATGGCATCGTGCCAGTTTGAACAGGTAAACAATCACCTCCACCACCACAAACCCACGTCATTGACGTGTCTCATTCCCCCCCCCTCTTTTTTTTAAACCAGGCGGTGAATTACCTATACAAGAATGAGCAGACGCAGCTTGAGGCGGTACATTTTGCCATTGTGCTCATGCTCTTTGGCTTGCTGCGGATACCCAAGGTCGCCTTGCGCGCCAGCACCGATCTCCGTAAGGAAAACGACGCGTCAATGGCCATCAGGACACGCGCTGACATGCGACTTTTTTTTTCTTTTTTTTCTTTTTTAGTGGTGTTTGAGGGCGGCGTGCCTACGTTGAACGTGACGCGTATGATTTACACGCATCTCAAGCAAAGCAGCCTACCACTGGTCGATCAATTCCAATATTTGTTTGCCCTGGCCTGGTATTCGGTGCGCAATGGCTACACAACCAACGAAATGCTCGACGAAGCGCGTGCTCTGTGTCGCGAGTGGGTCTTGCAGTCGCCAGACTACCAGTGGTTCCTTGGCTCGTTTGAAAATGGCTACCAGGTAAACATCTAATGCAATCCAAGTCATGAACAAGGACTGACACGTCCCTCTTTTCCCTCATTTCTCGTTTTTAGCCCGGATTCCTGGACCTTCATAAGCGACTCGTTGAATTCGATGATCAAGACTCTTATACCACCCACTTTTTGCTGCCGTTGGTCCGCGACTATGCAGAGCGCAATCTCTATGTGCAGGCGGCTTATGTCGCCGAGCTTGCAGGCGTAAGATTTGTCAAAAAAAAAAAAAGAGATTTTTGGCTCATTTTTCTTCTTTTTTTTCCTCTTAGGATTACAACCTGGTGATGGACGTGCTCTTTTATCAGCTGAGTCTCATGTTCCGCCACCCATCGCACACGCCAGACAGCCAGCAGGACGCGCTGGTCAACGAGCTGTTGGCATTTTGCACGACATCTTTGGAGCGATTTGCGAGGTTCCAGCACATCAGCCAGCGCGTCGACGACCGCAAGATGCACACGGTTCGCGCCATGCTCGGGTTTGTGCGCGCGCGGTATCTGTACGATCACGAGCAGTACGAGCAAGGGCTAGATGCCATCTACGCGACTGGCGTCATGCCCGCCGTCGAAAATCCCGACATCGAGGCCCTCAAGCCGGCCGTCGCTCAATTCGACCACCTCGACGACAACGTGGCCAATTTGGTGCCTGATCTCGTCCTTATGACCATGGATATGCTCCTCAAGATGTATCAAAAGTACAACCACTCGGCCCAACTCATGATCAAGGTACAAAAAAAAAAGTGATTCTCCCCTCTCCCCGCCATTCAGTGCCTCCCAAAGGCCACCCCGTGCCATGGCCTCGTTTTGTGCCCCAGTGCAACCCGAAAAAAAACAAAGGGCCATGAAAAATAGACACCAAAACTCATGTTGTCCCCCTTTTCTCTCCTTGTAGTTCAAGAATCGCGTCAATTGCTTATTAGTATTCACTGGCTTAATTCGACTGCATGTCCCCCTCGAGACAATGACGAAAATGAATAGGTAAATCCATGTTCGGATCATGAAAAGAAAAGAAATGGCACAAGAACGGGGTCATTCGACCGCTCTCAATAACCCAAAAGGAAACCTGACCGCTGATTCTTTTTTTTTTCTTTTTACGATGCTAGATTGGAACAGATGATGAAATAAAATAAAATGGATGCGTATATTTTGAATTTGCCACAATTTACGTTTTTGTTTTTGGGGAAATGGGTAGTGGAGCCGTGTGATGTCGGGATCATCGGTCGTCGCGCGAATTTTATTTTTCCTGGTGGCGGAGGAGCACAGACACTTGCTGTTTTTGAAACAATTGAGGACAGGAACAAGGTTTCAAGGTCAGGTGGACACCTGCACTACTTGCAAAAGGGCTGAGGCAAAAATAAAATTTCACTTTGCACGAGGGCTCCAAAGAAACGAGGACCCCGTGGATGAACCCTTTATTGCCTCGTCGCGCCGCTCTTTTTGCACAATGGGGGCGAAAAGCGGCGACAGACGCGCTTCCAATCGTACGCGCCATGTTTTTTTCTGCAAGTTTCATGCTTAAAATCGTCTTTTTGGCGGCTAATTGCTTCAAAACGGGGCGCAGACGCGCCACGCATGCTTATTTCTTTATGACAGATGTCTAGTCCAAACGAGGGTGTGTCATCGTGGGCAGGGGGGCAGCATGGGACCACAAAAGGCCCAGGACCAGCATCCATTCTGTTTTTCCAGCAGAAAAAAAAAGTAGTCGTGTAAACAAACAATGGCCAGGAGCAACAGAAGAGAAGAAAGAATAAAAAGCGAACATAGCGAGGCGCGCAAATGAGCCTTTGCCGCGGCATAATATCACAAAGAAGTGCAAAACAGTGAATCATCAGGCCAAATTGACCCACTTGTCTGCCACGTGACTCGATTGGCAAACTCGTCCGGATCATGAAGATGATGCGCTTCATTATTGAGGATGGATGGGGGCGCGAATTGCGTAGCAGCGTGACCCGGCTCCAAAGGATGGCACCTGTTGTGCAACGCCGCACGGTGGAAAACAAGTTTACGAACCGGCCGTGTCTCTTTTATTTTTTTCTCATTATTGTTTTTGACGATGACGATGGGCAGCGGTGACGCGCTCGTAAAAGACCGCGTCGCGCGCAGTCACCCAATTGCGGAGTGGTCAAAAATAAGGAAAAAGAGCGCGATGAAGCTTGTTTGGAATTGTCTTGGCGGTGTGTTACGGCAAAATAGAGCAAAAAGAGACAGCAGCATCTGGTGACGGCAGCAAGTCGTTCATTGCGTGTGATGGAACAGGGTGGGTCACACAAAAGCGTACAAAAAGGTGCAATTCGGCAGCTGATACTTGCCTTTTTAGGCCTGAGCTGGGTTGAACAACCCTCACGCTTTCGTTTTCTTTTCATTGTCTCTCTTTCTCTCTTTTTTCACTCTTTTTCTTCCTCCATTCGCTTTCTTTTGTTTTTTTTTCAACTTTTTTTTTGCTGTCTTTTTCGTTTCTTTTTGCTTTTCAAGCCTTTTCAACAGTAACGTCTTGCACCATGATATTCTGAAAACGCGCCGCTAACAACGTTTCCCCTTTTTTTTTTGGTTCTCCGTAGCTCTCGCCTTTTTTTTTTCTTATTGAACCACGCCACCTTGTCGTAGTCTCCTCTCGCCCCCCGTCCTCCTCCAGCCCTTTCCCTTACACTCAGGCGACTGTGACTCCACCTTTTTTTTCTTGTCTTTTTGCTAGACGCCGCGTTTTTTTTTTTTTAGATAAGAACGAGGGAAAGATATTTTCCCATTCTTCCTCGTCTTTTCCCTCTCCCTTTTTTTTTTTTGATTTTTTTTCCTATTCCCTCGTCGCTCTCCGCTCACTCCTTCGATTTGCATCGCACGCGAACCCTTTTGGATTAGCGATTCCATCGTCACCCGCAGCAACTTCCGTCGACCTCCTCCAGTCTCTCGTTTTATTATTTTCCCGTCTTTTCCGCGAATCGCGCGATCATGACCAATCCCATTGCTCGCTCCGACGTGCCCCCTTTTTACATTCCTTCTGAAAGCGCCAAGATGACTCTATGGTAAGAATGATTTCGAATTCGCAGCCATTGTATCGTGCCCTGCATGAGAAAAACGACATTCTTCTTTTTCCGCTGCGGAGCGAGCAAAAAGGAAACCAGGCGCTGCGACGCGCGCAGCAAGAGTTCTCATGTGGCTCATCCCTTTTTTTTATTTTTTATTTTTACTTTGTGCAGGATGGGTGACTTGGAATCATGGATGGATGAGCAATTCCTACGCCAACTATGGAACTCGATGGGTGAAACCGTGATTGTGAAGCTGATACGCGACAAGCGCTCCGGGTAAGGCTTGCTTTGCGGCGTGCAGATGGAAAAGAGACACAATTGCACATGATGCAGACAAAAAAAAAAAAAAAAAAAAGAGATCTCATCTTATCAAACTCCTTTTTTATGTCAACAGATTGAGCCTTGGCTATGCTTTCATTGGCTTCTCGTCGCCCATGGCAGCCCAGCGCGCACTCACGACCGCCCACGGCACCAAGATGCCAAATTCACAACGCAATTTTCGCCTGAATTGGGCGTCTGGCGGCGGCATCCTTGACAAAAAGTAATAGTTTGGCCCCAGTGACATAAAAAAGTGTCTCATCTCCCTTTTTTTTCGGTCATTATAGGGAAGATCGTGCGCCTGAATTTAGTTTGTTTGTCGGTGATCTTAGCAATGATGTGGATGAAACGTATCTTTTGGTAAGAGAGCTCAAAAAAAAAAAAAAAAAAAAGCCAAATTGTATCGCATTGCGACTGATTTCTCGTTTTTGTCTCTCTTTTTCCTTTTTTTTTTTTTTTTGATTCTACACAGGCCATGTTTCGCCAGCGATACGATTCTTGCCACTCGGCCAAGGTGATGACGGATCCTGTGTCTGGTTTGTCGCGCGGCTATGGATTTGTGCGTTTCCATGACCCGCAAGAGCAGATGCATGCGCTCGTGGAGATGAATGGCGTGTATTGCGGCCAGCGCCCCATCCGGATCTCGCTGGCCACGCCAAAGAGCACGTCCAACAGCACAAGCAGCACGAGTCATCTCTCTTCGTCGCTGCCAGCCAGCCCGCCGCCTGGCCAAGCATCGCATCACGCCCCGACTGTCTCAAATGGCGCGTTTCCGCCTGTTTCGCCAGCGCCTCATCAATTGCAGCAACAACAGGCGCCACAATCGCAACAGTTCCTCACGTCGCCACATTTGTCGCCATCGCTATCGTCATCATCGTCTCCACCGCCGTCGTTGCCTCCTTCTTCTTCGTTTTCTGCTTCGTCAGGCACAACATCGCCATCTGCTGCGAGCCAAGCGGCGCGCTACTTTCAACTGGCCATGCAGGCACCGGCACTCGTGCAGCAACCCACCGATCCCTCCAACACCACCGTCTTTGTCGGCGGCCTGTCAACACCCATTAGCGAGGAAGAGCTGCTGCAATATTTCAGCCCCTTTGGCGAGGTCACGTACGTTAAAATCCCACCAGGCAAGGGCTGCGGTTTTGTCCAATATGTCGCGCGCGCTTCGGCTGAAATGGCCATTGAGCGCATGAATGGCTTCCAAATCGGCCAATCGCGCATCCGCCTCTCCTGGGGACGCTCCCAGTACGACAAAACATCGTCTTCGCAGCCAATCAATGCAGCTCCCGTGCCACAAACCTCAAATGCTAATGCAAATCATCCCTTTTTCGCTTTCAATGCGGCGCCATCCACGTCCACCTCGTCATCTTCCACTTCCACGACAAACAATGCCACAAACAACAACAATCCATCTTCTGCAAACTTGCATGAGACTGCCAATGCCATGGTACACCAACCCAGCACGTCCACAACCCCATTCGCGCCCACATTGTCGCCTCCATCCTCCACCTCGTCGTCCACCTCCACTTTCCAGCGCCATTACTACGCTACACCCATCTCTCCAACCTCCCCCTTGGATTCTTCAAGCAACGCACCTGTCGCGTCGTCTTCTTCGACTTATATGAGGTACATTTAAAGAAAAAAAAAAAACGAGGAAAAAAAGGAGCAGAAAATGTGGCAAAAAGAGAAAGAGGTAAAAAGAGAACAAAAAGAGGAATCATGAAGAAAACAAGAGAAAATGAAGGGAAAAAAAGGGGGAGGGGAATGGACAAATTTGAGGGAAAAAGAGCACTTCTCATTTTTTTTTTATTGGGCAGACATGCGTACGAGATGCCGCACGCGCTCATGCCGCCGATGCCACCGATTAGCAGCACGTCATCCTCCATCAAGCCAACGCTCGGCAATGCTAATCGCGCGTTTCCCAGCTCGTTGTCGCCCCCGACGTCGTTTGGCCTCGGTGCACCTGCCAATGGCGCCATTCCCAACGCGTCAGCGCGCCACGACACAACTCAGACTCAGCATAGGATGGCACAAGACCCGGATATGTTTGATTTCCTTGCATCTTCCTCATCGCCGCCTTTCCAGCCGCAACATCACCCGCTCCATCACGTTCCCTCTTCCTCCTCTTCTCATGCATCTGCCGCGTTTGCATTGCCCCCACCAAAAACACATCACCGCGACTGGTATAGCACGCCAATGGCGCAACAACAGCTTGGCAACACCGCAAACAACAGCAACGCCAGCATGAACGACGTTTCCATGGCCATGCCCGCGCCCAATGGCACTGCAACATCCAACAGCAGCTTGTTCATCTCGCCACCGGTCTCTGTCAACAACACGACCGCGTCATCGTCCAATGCAGCCCCAACTACCAATGGCCAAGTCACCTCCGCAGCCGAGTGGCATCATCTCGGCGGCATCTATGCATAGGCATCACAACTCACATCTCTGCTTGTCTTCCCTCCTCCTAGCCTTCTATTATTTTGTACCATTTTGCCTGTCTCCTTACCCCTTTGCTTGTCATTCGTCATTTTGTGCATTTCCTTACTTTTTTTTTGTGATTTCCCCAATGTTTGTTCCCTCCCTTTCCCTGTGTTGATCTCGCTTTCATCTACTTGACCTATTTTCGCTCGTCAAAGATCACCGTGCTTGCCTCTTTATATATACTTGCCTATTATTATTCCACTTTGCCCTCTCTCTCTCTCTCTCTTTAGCTTACCCCCTGTATGATCTAACGCTTATTGTTTAGTTTTCCCCCCTCCTGTCCTACTTTTTGCTTTTGGCTTCACTAGTGCAATAAAGCCTTGTTCCATTTCTGAGGATCCAATTGCCCATTTTTTTGCGTTTTAAACACCTTTGCTGCGCCAGACCCGTGGCTCAGGTGGCTCTGTGCAAAAAAAAAAAAAAAAAAAGTCATGCCCTTCACCAAGAACAACACACAGAAAATTATGTGGGAGACACCAATCGATCGTTGGTCACTCTTTCTTTGGGGGGCAATATTTGCCTATTCTTCTTTTTCTGACGCGTGACGCGCTCACATGGTGACACACACGGAGCTCAGACATACCCTACTCGTCGGCTCGCTTTCCAATAGCGTGCAGCTCACGCATGAGGTTCACGTGGCGCATAAAACATGACAATGAGCCGAAAAAAAAAATGCAAAAATGCAAAAATGCACCAAAAGAGAGAAACGGAGCGCCAAACACAAAAACCAGGGCCAGAATGGCCACGCAATCCACCCCTTTTCGCTTGCTCTCAATGACACGACGGCTCTGCAGAGAATATGTTGTCTGCAGCTTGGGTGCGCCCAAGAAAAATACGCAAAAATGTTTTGGACGAGGTTTGCTCAGCATGTTAACTGCCAAGACCGATGACTCGAACATGACAAAAGATGCGGATTTCTCGGCTGCACAGAACACCTCAATGCACCACTTGAATTCCAGAAACAAATCCGCAAAATATCACGCATTTTTTTATAAATTCCCAAATTTGCACAATTTTCAATCGCAAGCACTCCTGTGCAGAGCGCAACGCGCTTCTTGGTGTAAATAGTGAGCTAAAAAATCAAGTAAGATCTATAGACAATCCTCCAGAAATGTTTGGGAGACTCCACGAGCAAATACAAATTTGGTCGTGGCGAGTGACCAAATCCAAACTGGAAAAATCAAGTCTCCAGAATGACGCGGAACTTGCACGCAAAAATGCTAGCAATGGAGAAACGACGGAAAACGCGAAAAAGCGCGGCCATCCATTGACTCAGTCACGAACAATTCATGATTTTCAATTTAACTTTGCTGCCGAATTTCGAGGAAAAAACGCGTACAACAACACGCGCTGAAGCGTTCACCAGCCAGAGGTGCTTCAGGCTCATGAATTTGATCAGGAACTGGCGCGTGGCAACGGACGTCTGACGCTTATCACGCGTCAAAGTTTCCCCGTAAAACATGCTGATCGCGTCAATTCTGCCTGGAACTCGTTTTTTGCAGTGATCATTGATATCCACGCATGCAGCAGACCGTGCTCTTTCTGGTGGTATCTGTTTCAAGGCTTTGTGATCAAATTTCATCGACCGAGCCTTGAATCAAAAAGATGGTGTGATCTCGTTTTACACCAGAACCAGCTAATTGATCCGTGAGTTTTATTTCATTTTTATTGGCAAACATGGTATGTTTTACCTTGTGAAAGAATGGCATGGTGGTTGGACGACTTAAATTTCACCCTTTTCAACTCCTCGACTGCACCCCTGGCAAAATCCTTGATTTTCATACGTCGCCATTGCACGCCATGCCGTGGCCACAGCACTCTCGGATTGGGTGCACAACGGTATTTTACCCTTTTCATCACAGGAACAAGTAAAAATCGGAGGTTCATTAGCTCGTTGCCGAGACAAGCGCGACATTTTTACAAATTCAGCGCAATCATATTGAAACTCGCAAAATATGTAACAGTGCGATCGAGATGAAACTCGCACCGTTGGAAAGCGACTCGCTCGGGCATATATTGATCCCCATATGGGTGACTTGATGGACGAATATTTACGCATTTTAAAGTTTAATCAAACATCGTCGCTGACGCGACCTTTTTTTTTTTTTTTTTTTTTTTTTTTTTTAGGCAACTCTTGTTTATTGATATAAAAAAATAAAGTAACGAAATGACGTTAGGCGTTAAATCACGATGCAAAAAGGGATCGCATCCAGAAACTCGATTTTCTCGAATGGTAAATTGACTGTGGTCGTGTTGTGAGACATGTCACTCGTTATAAATGATGACAATTCAATCGGTTCTTCCATAATGACCGGCAAGCTTTCTGTTACACGCGTCATATCCACACGCTCTGCGGCGAATCTGCTCTTTTTGTGCTTTTCTACCACGCCGGTTTTGACAAGTTGCCTGCGCTGTCGTGGGATTTCGTATTGATCGCCGATTTTCGCAACTGTTCTATTGCTCAAACCACAACGTCTTGCCGTGAAAGCAACAGATTGTCCGTCGCAAAGTCGTTTCTTGACCTCCTCAATTTTAGCTACGCTGCTCCTCATAGCAAGTGGGATCTTGTGCTTTCGGCGGATACTCGTAACAATTCTGGCGCTTACACCACAAAGCCTTGCCGTGTCAGTAACAAATCGTCCGTCGCAAAGATGTTTCTTGATCTCCTCAATTTTGGCCGCACTGGTCCTCATGGCAATTGGAATCTTGTATTTTCTGCGGATACTCGTAACAATTTTGGCGCCTACACCACAAAGTCTTGCCGTCTCAGTAACAAATCGTCCGTCGCAAAGATGTTTCTTGATCTCCTCAATTTTGGCCGCGCTGGTTCTTATACCAACAAGTGGAATATTGTATTTTCTGCGGATAATCGTAACAACTCTGTTGCTCACACCACAAAGTTTTGCCGTCTCAGTAACAAGTCGTCCGTCGCAAAGGTGTTTCTTGATCTCTTCAATTTTGGCCGCATTGGTCCTCATGGCAATTGGAATCTTGCATTTTCTGCGGATAATCGTAACAACTCTGTTGCTCACACCACAAAGTTTTGCCGTGTCAGTAACAAATCGTCCATCGCAAAGGTGTTTCTTGATCTCTTCAATTTTGGCCGCATTGGTCCTCATGGCAATTGGAATCTTGCATTTTCTGCGGATAATCGTAACAACTCTGTTGCTCACACCACAAAGTTTTGCCGTGTCAGTAACAAATCGTCCATCGCAAAGGTGTTTCTTGATCTCTTCAATTTTGGCCGCGCTGGTCCTCATAGCAACAAGTGGAATATTGTATTCTCTGCGAACGTTTGTCACTGTTTTGTTGCTCACACGGCAAAGTTTTGCCGTCTCAACAACAAAGTGTCCGTCGCAAAGATGCTTCTTGATCTCCTCAATTTTAGTTGCACTGAGCCTTGACTTGTTGATATCCCACGTCTTTGGGGTATTGTAGTGTTTGCGAATTTTCAAAACTGGCGCGCCGCGCACCCCACAAAATTTCGCAGTGGCATTAGCAGATTGACCCTTGCGGTGGTGTTTCCTGATCTCTTCAATGTTGTTCGCATCGAGTGTCATATTTGGGCCGCCTGTGCTGGTGTTGTACTTTTTTTTCATGAGCATCATAAAGCTATATGCGACACAGCATTGCTGTGCGATCTTGGTCATTGGCGTGCCGCGAATGAGCTGCCTTTTAATCTCTTCGAGTGTGTCGTCGTCATATGATGTTTTGAGGGATTTCACCGGAATATCATTCAAAAATTGTACATCTCGCACTTTGGCCCGCGTCACTTTGCACTCGTGAGCAACCTTTATCATGGAAACGCCGTCGAGAAGAAGCTGCTTGATTTTTTTTTCAGTCGACGCGTCCAACTCGTTGCCAGCGTTGCCGTGCAACGTGGGAATACTGTACTTGGTTCGCAATTTCGAGACGGCACTGGCACTGACGCCACAATTGTGTGCTGCTTGCACATTTGTCATGCCACTCAGCAGACAAGCTTTGACTGCTTCTCGTATCGTCTCTGGCAAGGGGATCATGATCGCAAAAGATATTTTTGAAACAGAAAGGGAGAGAAAACAAACCTGCTGGACCTGGAAAGTCGCCCCTTTTACAGCTTTGAAGCGCCGCAACTCGGACGCGTTTGATGAGGCGACGACCACTTTTTATCAAAATCAAAGTTTTGCTCTGATGGCTTCTCAAGCCAATGTGTCACGAGCCTGTCCGCCGTCACTTTACAGTCAAGACGCCTCAAGGGGTCGTGCAATTTTTTTTTTTTTTTTTTTTTTTTTTGCAAAACGTGCGAATTCTCGCTGGCAAAAAAAAAAAAAAAAAAAAAAAAAAAAAAAAAAAGACGAAAACCTTGCAATACTGTACCAGGGTGCACTAGCTTGACGAGAGATGCAGATTTCCCGCCTGCTCAGACGAAAAGCATTTTCACGGGTATTGTCCTATAAAAAGGGACGCCATTTCACGCGTTTTTACAAAATCACGCAATTCGCGATGATTTCAGCAACAGGAATGCTGGACATGACCTACGTAAAAGCTTTTGCAGGGAAATGCCATTGTAATAACGCGCCACAGAGCCGCACTGACGCCTCCATTAGCAATAGATGCGCCAGAGGCATGAATTTTATACCTACAGTAGTATGATACGAGGAGCGCGTATTATACCGTAGCATCGATGCGAGAGCTATTCTTTTATTTTTTTTTGTAGGGGCTGATTCTGCCCATCTGTCGAAATTATTTTTTTTCCACCGATCACGGGCATTCCCGCATGATTCAGAGCTTATCGATCTAATTTGCATTTTATTATGATATTGTAAAAGTCTATCTATGATAGACTTTGACGACATCGCAAAATCATGGTTGGAACGCCCCCAAATCTTTGCATTAAGCAATGTCGGTGGTCAGAATTTGGCAAGACGTTCAAAACCAGAGGTTGTGATGATCCTACTTAATAATACTACTACTGTACAGCTTCAAGGCGAGGATGCGTCCAAACGGCCATGCAGGGAGGGCATACTGTTGTATGATAGGCGGCCAAGAGGGCGACTAGGCCATGAAGGTAATAAAGGCAAAGGCCATGCCAAAAGTGATCCACCAAGGAAGTGCTGGGGAAAGAGCAAGCGGGTTTACAGTACAGTAGAACAGTACTGTACCGTCCCCTACCAAAAAAAGTGTCCCCTAGTCAATTTTTCTGCAGTGTCAGCCGTAAAATTTATCACTTTAATCTCATCTGTATTGAACAATAATAATGGCTCCAATGACATGAAATTTTATACAAACAATGATTTGGAGGTATAAAAAATACTCTAAAATTATAAAATGAATATAGTGAGCGGTTTTTGAAATAGAGCAAAAAAGGTGAACCTGACGCGTCACGCGACGCGACGCGTACCCAAGCATACAGTATACAATGGCCTGTGGAGATGAATTGACATTATGATAAAAAAATATCATACGTAAACAAAAAATTCCATGCAATCCACGCACCTTAATTTGGAAGTGTCAAACCTTAAATTTTTGCAAAAAAAAAATCTTGCCCAAAGTAGACACTTTTCTCAGTCGATCGCCGTTCATGCGTCACGCTTTGCGCTTTTTTCTTAAGGTGAGGCAACTTGCCATTATGTCAGCCAATAGCAAATCAGCGGAATTACTTGTTTGGGATGCATTGATCACTCGGAGTTCGAAATTTCCCAAATATGGCACTTTCTGATATTGAAATGTGTGACCCCTGACGCCCTGAGTGACCCCTGAATTTTTCAAAAGTGGTCGTAGCGCTGTGGCGGTTTATCATAAGATTTTTTTGTTGCAAAATTTGCGCTGAAAGCGATGCAGCTAATTTTTGGGCAGGCTCGACCATGCAGATAACGAGATGAATGCAAAATAGTACAAATGGGAGGTTTTTGCCGTTTTCGATTCCAAAAAAAAATCGGGCGGGTCCGTCTTGAACACTGGACTATAGTTTATGCCCTGATGCATGTTTCATTTGCGGGCAAGTAGATTGTAAAAAAATTTCTGGAGGCACAGCAGGCCGGTAAAATCTGAAAAACACGCTTTTTTGTCGTTTTTAAATGGCAAATGTGTGCATTATTGGTGCCGTGTGCCGCCTGCCGCGCTGCATCAAGTTAGTATGGAAGTGACAGAGCACGTCAGGTTCTGTCCATTGAGATAAAAAATAGACAGATCAACCATTTTATTTTTATCAAAATAGGTAGAAGTAAATGGATGAAAATCATGTGCTTGTGCATTTTCTTCGGCACTGTCTAAGCGATTTTTTTTTTTTTTGCAAACGGATACTGTATGATACTGTGCAACTCTTGAAGTGCTTCATCAAATGGGTCAAAAAGTTAATTGAATTGTCAAGCGATAGAGGCATGACGCAAAATGCAAAATGGACAAAATAATTTTATCTTAGCCTGTAAGCCAATAGAGCAATCATCGCAATGTTTCATCCGCTTCTGGTACATGTCTTTGCGTCGCTGCAAGTGTCAATATTGTAGGATACGACATTACGTGCTCTATTCCGTAAGCTCATTTTTGAACAGATTGATTTGGGTGACTGATGAGTAAAATACGAAAAATATGGCATTTGACGTTTGCATGAATTTTTAATTTAATACGCCCGAGGGCGGGGCGGAATAACTATTTCTGCCGTGGCGTTGAAACGGCGCGCATTTTCTCCTTTTTTCCCGTTGTTTTCCTGCAAGTTTGCATGCGACGGACATGGACGCCGACAAGGAAGCAAAGCGTGTGCCGCGCAAAGTGGCAGTGCTAACGGGCGCCAACATGGGCGGCGTGGGGTACGGTATTGCGCGGCGGCTGCTGGAATTGGTGCCGAAGGAACAGCTCACATTGGTCCTGGCATGCCGCTCGTACACGCGCACCGTCCTAGTGCGCGCGTCCCTGCTTGCCTTACACCCCGACGCGCACATTGATATTGTTATCGTCGACCTGAATCAAGTGGCCAGTGTACTGCACGCGTGCACCGAGATCAAGCAGCGGTAAAAACCCAAAACAAAAAAAAAGGGAAAAAGACGTAAACAAGTGTGGCGCGTCGGCTCATTCACGGAAGCGCGCCGGCCTCCCTTTCTTTTCTTTTTTTTTTTTTTTTTTTTTTTTTTTTTTTAAAAAAATTCAGGTATGATTGGATTGACTACTTGTTTCTGAATGCTGGCTATTTGGGCGCGCTGGGTCTGCGATGGGGCGCGATTTTGCCGCTCTTTTTCAAGGATCCGGTCGGATTGATGGAATCGTCGGACGCGACGCTGCAGGCTCGTGGCGAGGTGAATGACGACGGCCTGGGCAAGGTGTTTGCATGCAATGTGTTTGGCCATTATGTGATGGTAACGTGAAAAAGAGCAAATAGTCAGAAAAAATAGACTTATCGACGCTTCGTACACGGTCATTAGATGCGCCAATTGGCAGACCTGTTGGACAATGCCACCGAGGGCGGCCGCGTCATCTGGTCCAGCTCGTCGACGGCATTTAGTACCAGTTTCAAGATCAGCGACTGGCAGGGCGTGGAAAAGTGAGCTGCATTGGCAATGAAAAGCATGAAACACGTAGTGCCTCATGCCCCCACCCTCATTTTTTTCGTCAGTGAGATCCCGTACGAATCGAGCAAATGGGCTTGTGACATGCTTGCCGTGGTGTCAGGCGAATATTTTATGCAACAAGGGATGAACATTCACACTTTCACGGTGAGCCCCGGTGTGGTGGCGAGTCGCGTCGGCAACCTGCCTCTGTGGATCATCTATCTGCGCAGCCTGATCCATCTTTTGGTAAATGGCAATGGGACAAGAAAGCCGGTAGCACGCGTCTCATCTTTTTTTCCTTTTTCCTTTTTCTTTTCTTTTTTTTTTTATACATGTATGGCATCAGTTTCGATTGTTTGGCGTTGCATCGCAAAACATCAATGGCTATCGCGGCGCCATGGCGGCGGTGTTTGTAGCATTGCAGCCGCTGGTGGTGCTGAATGGGATGCTGCGGTATACGAGCGAGACGACCCGATGGGGGACGACGTATGTCAAGCCGTACGTGCTAGATGGGCTGGATATGGAGGTGGCCTGGGAGCTGCACGCGCTTGTGGACCGGCGATACGAGCTGTCGACGGCGCGTGAATAAAAAAAAAAAGCAATTTTTTGTGGCACGCCTGTTTCATGTCGGGCTGTCACGTGCTTGATTATTTCTTGAAATGTTTGATCACCGAGAATTCATGGTCTCTGACTCTCTTTTCTTTTTTTTTTCTCGCTATCTTGCTTGAATTTCTTCTTCCTTTTGCCCCCTCCCACCCCCTTTTCTCCCATTTTCACTTGCTTTTGCCTCTTGTTTCCCTTGCTTGGAAGCACTAGCACGCCCCCTTTTTTTTTTCGTAAAGCCCTCCTTCCTTCCGCCGCTTGTACCACCCCGCTCTTTCCCGCTTGGTTTTACCCCTTCCCTCGTCTCTTGTTTCTCTTTGTTCTCGACCATGGAGTACGTCGGCAAGCTTGGGACGATCTTCTCGTCCGTGCAGACGTTTTACAATGAAATTAACCCAGCAACATTATCGGGTGCCATTGATATTATCGTTGTGGAGCAAGAAGACGGTGAATTGGCGTGTAGCCCCTTCCACGTGCGCTTCGGAAAGTTGTCACTGCTCATGCCCCAAGAGAAAAAGGTTTGTTTGATGTTGCCCAGTGCCACCCCCGGGCCCCTTTCTCATTCAATTTCTTGACACAGATTGAAATCATGGTCAATGATCAAGCAGTGCCTTATCTGATGAAGGTCGGCGAGGCTGGCGAGTCGTTTTTTGTGTTTGAGACGGAGCACGAGGTGCCTGAGGAGTTCCAAACGTCGCCAATTGTCGGTGCCGTGACCGAATCCAAGCCTGACGAGGTACATTTTATTTTTTTTCCTGGCGCGTGCAGGATCATGTGCAAAAAAAAAAAAAGAACAAATGCTCATATTTTTGTTTCTTTTGACGTGCGATACGTGCATTTAGGAGCCACCCTTTCTGGATCTTGGTGAATCAAAAGATAACAAGGTGCATGACGCGACATTTGCGCAGGATCAATTCGACGACGATGAAGAAGATGATGATCGGCAAAAAGCGGTCATGAAAGTGCCTGTGCCGCCCGAGCTGCAATCGCCCAAGATGATCATCGAGGAGCAGATGGACAAGGTTGTCACCACCATGGACCCGTACTCGTCGGCGCAGCAACACGAAGAGCACGCCACGATACCCGCGCAGGAAAACGCGCCTGCTGACCAGGGACCCGTGCCGCAACATGATCTCTTCCCCCTAGATGACGGCTCGGCGATGCTGGAGCGCGTGATCCCCGAGGCAATCACGACCACGACCATTGCCAAGGAATCGTTCATTGTGCGGCCTGCACAGGGCGACGTCTATAGCAAGATCATGGAGGTCACGCACCGCGCCATTGAAAAACGCGACGACACGCGTTCAAAAGAGTCGGACGACGCAACGGTGCCTGACGCGGCCCAATTGGACGCATCCGCCACGGCCGACGCGCACAAAACATCAGCGCAAACGTCAAACGTGCAAAAAAAGCAATCAAAAAAGGTGCATGACGACAGCGACCCACTCGACAGCCACAATCAGTCCATTGTGCTCGATATTGCCGGGTACAAGACGAGTGAGGACCGCGCCGATGAGGACGACACTGGTGAAACCGCTCAAACAGCCTCCACGCCCCATTCCGAGACAATGCCGCCACCCATGTCGCCATCGATCTTGCAAGATCAGCCATTCGAAGCCGGCATCGAGTCCAACAGTACGTGGGGCTGGGGCAAACGCAGGCGGTCGCTGCCAGACGACGAGGAGAGCGATTTGGAATCTCGGTCGCCGCCACCAACGTCGCCAAGATTGGAATGGCGCATGGTCCCCGGGACCGTGTATCGCATTGAGCTGAGTCTGTGCGGGTTCAGCGCGTTTGGCACCGACGAAGAAGAAAATGCCGCAGTGTTTGCGCAGCATCAGCTCAATTACGACACGCTCATGCACAATCCCAATTTGCTCAACGACAAACGCCTCGTTTTCCGCTACGAGCACTGCTACTACTCCACGGCTGGTCACACGGGCCCACTGTTGACCTCGCTTCTTCTCTTCAAAAAGCCCCTGCAGCAGCATCAATTCGAAAAAGACCGCCAAAACGCGTCAAATGCCATTACCTCGGAGGAAGACAGCCAAGATGTTACGACGACGACGCCAGGCAGGACATCCATGTCCACCAGCGATGCGGCCGTCACGGACCAGCAACCACAGGGCGACGGCAGCAGTGCAGATAGCCGTGAATCGTATCTTTTTGGCAAAGGTTGGCGCCAATGGCTTAGTCGCTCCTCCGTTGCCGCATCTTCGTCCTTTGGCACACCGGTAACGGTCGCGACAACTCCTGCGACGACGCCAGCCGCGCTCGAGCCAAAGTTAAACCTTGGTTTGGACGAAGACGACGTGACAACGACTTATACCACCACCACAAAGACGACGACCGTCGGATGGACCGAGGAACACGAGCACCATCACCATTACGACGCCTCCAAGGCAGGAGGAGGAGGAGAACACGCGACGCTGCCCACGCACGCACTAGACACCTCCGTGCCTCTGTCGCCGTCGGGAATGACAATCCGCAAGCATTATGCAAAGACCCTGCGCCTAACTTCGGAGCAATTGAAGCAATTGCACCTGAAAAAGGGCGCCAATACCATCACATTCTCGGTGTCATCGGCATACCAAGGCACGGCGACATGCGCGGCCAAGATCTTTTTCTGGGATTATGACGAATCCGTGGTCATCTCGGACATTGACGGTACCATCACGAAATCCGATGCCCTGGGCCATGTCTTCACCATGATTGGCAAGGATTGGACGCATCTAGGCGTGGCCAAGCTATACACGGATATCGTCAACAATGGGTATCGCATCATGTACCTGACATCGCGTGCCATTGGCCAGGCGGATTACACGCGCGACTATTTGAAAAAGGTCGAGCAAGGCCATTATCAGCTTCCTGATGGGCCTGTCATCATGTCTCCCGATCGCCTTTTCACATCGTTTCATCGCGAAATCATCATGCGCAAGCCTGAAGTGTTTAAAATGGCGTGTCTCAAGGATATCCAGCGCCTGTTTGGCGGCCGCGACCCGTTTTACGCCGGATTCGGCAACCGCATCACGGACGCCATCTCGTATCGCAGCGTCAATGTGCCCTCCAGCCGTATTTTCACCATTGACACGTATGGGTCCGTCAGACTCGAATTGTTGCGCTCGTTCACGTCGTCGTACATTGATCTCAATGACCTTGTCGACCAAATCTTCCCGCCGGTCGTCAAGGACGACGAGGAAACAGACAATTCGTACAATGACTGGAATTTCTGGAAACAGCCGCTGCCGGAGATTGATTTGCCCGAATTGACGCCTGCGTCGCCCCCACCCACGTCGCCCAAGCCCATCCCCATCAAGCCCGACCTCAAGCCGTTGCCCACACAGGCAACCGTCACCACCGAGAAGCCAACACCATCAAAGAGCAGGCTGCTGCGCTCATTGACCTCCATATCCGCCTCATCCACGCCATCTCTCTCCTCATCCACCGCCCAACAAGCACATAGACGCGATTCGGGATCGTCGTCGGTCCTCTCATCGCCACGATCCACGTCGCCGCCGCCTCAAGAGATCAGCACATCGGCGCCGTCATCGAATGCCCTCGATACTGGCTATTTGTCGTCGCCTCCATCGTCGCCCCCGGCGCGCCCCGCATCCTCCGCGTCCGCGTCCGCCGCCGTGCCCTCGTCGTCGAGTGGGGAGCTTGCCCCGCCACCTGCCACGGGCCGGACACGCGTCCAATCGTTCACAGACACTCTTCGCCGCCCATCCTTGCTGCTCATGGGCTCTGCCGTCGCCGCAAGCAGCTCCTCGAGCGTCGTTTCAACCGTGTCGTCCATCCAGGAGGAGGACCTTATCGATGATTTGCAAGCGTCGGCATCGTTGCCACCCTCGCCTTTGCACACCGCATTGCATTTGGATGGAAATGGCGACACACCGCCGCGCTCGGCGTCGCTGCCCGTGCCATCCGCAGAAACACCAACGTCCACCACGTCCACCACATCCACGCTCATGGGCGGCCTGCGCCACACCCTGTCACGCACATTTGCTTATGGCGACACGGCAAACACAAAGAAAACTGCAGAATCAAGCGAAAAAGACGACGAACCAGCAGCAAAGCCACGTGAAAAATCAGAGGACCGCCACAATGACCTTGTGGACGACGATGACGACGAATTGAACGACGACGACTTTGACATAGACGACCTAGAGAATGATATGGACGATATTCCCTTTATTTGATACTTTTTTTTTCCCACTGCCGATCATCACCCACTTTTTCCCCTTTTTTTCATTGCACTTTTATTATCAAACATATTTTGTTGTCAAACACATACACACCACACTTTTTTTTCTCTATTTTATTCACTTTTCATTGCCAGAGTACATAAACACCCATTGGTTGCTTTTTTTTTCTTTTTTAACGCGTCTCTGACCCGAGCGGTGTGTGAAATTCATCTGAGGACATCGAAAAAAAAAGGCGACAGTCTTGTTGGCGCCTCACTTTTGTCACTTTTGCTTTTTTTTTTGTGTTCGCCTTATACCCCCCCTTCAAGCAACGACATACAGCAACCGGTCATTTTTGACACTTTTAAAATGAATTATATGCAACAGCAACCACTCGGCACGCCGCCACAACAACATCAATACCACCAACAACCACCACAGCAGCAACGACCGGCACCATTCAAGATCCAGCCTGAACTTGGTAAGGACTTGCCTCCCCTCTCGCATGCTCCATGGCGCACATTGAGCTATGAACACCCATTTGTGGTCAATCGGCACACGATTTGCGTTTGAGTGCTTAAATTGGCTCTTTTTTTTTTTATCGCTTTATAGCTGAGCACCTCACAAGACCGTCCACTGGCTCGATTCTTTGGTTTGCGAGCCCGCCCATGAACGTGCCACCTGCACAGGACGTGCCGGTCCACTCGGCTGCGTATTTGAAATGGAAACAGGAACAGCAGAGCGCAAACAAGTAAATTTGCCCCCCCCTTTCTCTTCATGTCACGAATGAATGCGTCAATTCGAGCCGAGAAAATAAACAAATGTGCATTGGATTCATTTACGTCATGCTCTTCAGGAGATTTTATTGTTATTTTGACGGTAGGATAAGGAAAAGCGCGGTAAAAGTGCGAGAAAGTTGACAGGAGAGAATGATGTGCGCGTAATGGCTGCCCAATGGGGGGCGCAGACGCAGCATGTTCCTAGCCTGCCGTGCGGAGGGTGGACGCGGACCGGATGCGCGTGAATTCTAGAGAAAAAGTGTGCTGCGCGGAAAAAACGATCATCAAACACCAAAGAGGCGTGCCAATGGCTGTATTGGAAGCCATTAACTGCCCATTGCTCACGCCCAGCGCCACTAAAATACCCCCCCAGGCATTGGAATTCCTGGGGGAAAAGGTGTTGGGCAAAACCAAGATGATGCAAATCAAAAAAAAACAAAAAAGAGCGCGTCAATCAATGGCTGCCCTGCGAACCAAATGGTGCCGTTTGACGACACCCTATTCGCTTTCTGGAGCCTCAGAAACAAAGTAGTTCTCACGCCATCATCGCGCCGCGAACGGGCACAATCGCGTAATTAAAAAAAAGTTTTAAGGTTGATCACGAACGAGGAGGTTTTGAATGGGGGCGTTTGCCATCTCCTCTCCCCGATGAACGATCATGACGTCCCCGTTTGAGCCATGATAAGCGCGGCCATGGGGGCGAGGAATGCGATGCGGCCAACAGGATGACGTGAAAAAAAGAGGGAGAGAGTGTAGGGAATGTTTCTCGCTTTTATCGCCTCTCTCCATGGATTTGTTTGGGTGTGGGATGTCGGGTGGGAATTTTTCATTCATTGTTTCGGCATTGACATGAAAAGGCAAGGATTTTTTTTGGGGGGTGGGGGACAAAGAGCGGAAGCCAAAGGCTCGGAGACACACAGCGAGCGCCCAAATCATGCATCCGCGGCGTCTTGCATATAAAAAGAAACTTTTTTCACTTTTTGCCATCTTTTTTTTTTTCTTTATCTCTCTTTCTCATTTCACACACACACACACACACAAAATGATTTCTCGGTTTATTTCCAAAGCTACCCGTGTTGGTTCGCAGGCGTCGCGCCAGCGGTCAATGGTGATGTGCCCAATGGTGATGGGCGCGCGTCATCAGCGCGAGACCGTCCAACAAGCCATGATGTATACCACGAGGCCCACCGAGGAGCAAGATAAGCACGGCCATGACCATTTCCACGCGCTCTACAATAATGAGAACGCGTCCGTCTTGGAGCATCTCGACTCGCCTGCGCACAATCACCAGCATGCGCACACGGAGACCCCCACCGACAAGGATGCCTTCAGCCCCACAGTCAATTCCCTCTTTGACGAGTAAAATCGCCCCCAATGGAGCCCCAAAATTTGTATGTACACCTCCCTTTTTTTTTATTTTGTTCAACTTTTGCTCGCCACTTTTTTTTACCTCGTCGATCGATCACTTGTGATCGTCTCGACCTCTATATATTGTTCGTTTGCCCTTTTTTCCCACCAAGGGTACTTATACATATGTTCTTTTTTTGTTGCTTATCAAAGATGCCCCTTCCCTCCCCTTTTTGCCCCATGGAAATGGATGTACATATGATATGCCCTGCTGTTCAAATAAAATAAGATGAAAAAAGATGTTTCTTGTCACCGTGAACGTTGAAAATTGCCTTTTGGAGGCCAACGCCGTGGGCAGCGACAACCCTGTTGTGTGCGCGGATGTGGCAGGGGGGTAAATTGCCCATTGACTAGATCCTTTTCGGAGAGGTATGGGAAAAAAAAAAGAAGCAGGGCGCTTTTTCAGAAAGCGTTTGGGTGTGTTCACGTTGCAAAAGAACCAATGAGAGCCTCACATCGAGCCTCCGTGCATGATTTCTTGTGCTCACGCTCTTTTTTTTCGCTCCCTCCCTCCGCCCTTGCTTTTTTTTTTTTTATCTCGCACATCGAGGTGGAAGGTCAATTTTTCGCTATCGGGTCTTTGATAAGACAAAAGGGCGAGCGTTACAGCCAACAAGCGTGTTCGTCGATATTTAGCAGCGACGCGTGCTTTTCTTGCTCAATGGCCATCCTATCCAGTGAAACAGACAAGGTAAAGCGTGGCACATGATTGCATGTGCCCTTGCTCTTTTTTTGAACACAAAAAAGGTCTCTATGCATAAATAAAAAGTGAAATGGGTAAGCAATTCTGCCTTCGTGGAGCCTCCCACCCACCTCACGCGGCCAAAGTCAAACCACCTGCCGTGCTTCCCCGTCAATTGAGCACTGTTTGTGAGTGACACACAGCAACGGCAACGGCAAGTGTTTGTTTTTTCTTTTTTTTTATTTTTTTATTTTTTTTTGTTTTTTTTCGCCATGGCGAGATGTCACACGACGGGTTGATCCCCTAAAAAAAACAACGTGGCACACGGAGTTGCAAATGCATTCATGCAGACGGGCTTTCGTGGAAAAAACATCACTTGAACTTGCTGGGTGAGAAAGAAACCCGTCGGGTTTGGTCTGACACGGACCATTGTCCTTCAGTTTTTCTCACTCGTTTGTTTCTCCCTTTTTTTTTCCCTCTTTTTTTCCCCTCTCCTTTTCCTGATGAATGACACCATCCGACAAAAGAGTAAGCATGACCCATTTTCCCATCGGGTTTCCGCAGATAACACTGACGCGTTGCTTTTTTTTTTTTGTTCTTTCCACGAATTGCGCAGGTCGCACGCTGCTACAGCAAGCATTAGGCGACGGCAGCCAAGAAGCACATCTGGCCGACAACATTGAGCAGGCCATCTATACGCTGCACGAAGACAATGACACCGACTACAAGGACGCCATCCGGTCTCATGTGCTGAACCTCAAGGACTCCACCAACCCAATGCTCAAGGAGAACGTGCTGTCGGGCGTCATCGACCCAAAAGACTTTGCGGAAATGGATGCAAGCCGAATGGCCTCCATGGACCGCCGCCAGTCCGACGACGTCATGCGCCGAAATTCCATCTACGGCTCCATGAACATGGAACAGCCACAACCCATGAAACGAGACCTTGATGACCCCGACGCTTACAATCCTTGATAAAAAAAAACACCTGCATATCCTCTGCTCACCGTCCCATCGCCTCATCTCGCATCACAAACGCCCCATTCTCCGTATTTTAGCAAATTACATGGCCAACAACGCCAAAAATAAAAACTTAATCAGCGGCACGGCCTAGTGCATCGATAACGCGTTCGTCGCGCACGTTGGTGTCGCCATTAGCGCGTACAATGGCGACTAATACTCGACAAATTTATCAATTGCATGCTTTGGAACCCACATTCAGGTTAATCATCCACCTTGGACGGGTTGAGATGCTTGAAATTAGGCGTGGTGCATTTCATCAGAAAACAATTCATTGTCCCTCGAAAGACGCAGAGCTCGGATCTTTGAAAGTCCAACAAATGCGAAATTGGGCATTCTGTTGGACATTTTGGTGCATTTAGCCAGATTTGAATGAAAATGAGCGAAGCTGACCTTTCTGTAGTAATTATGTGCCCCTCTTTGTTGTCTGAGTGGCATAAGAATCAGAATGCATTAGAAAAAAACCCAGAGATTTTGCACGCCGATATCAAAAATTGACAAAAGGCCGCTAAAAAATGCTTTTTTTCTTTACAAAGTACTTACATCAAAAAGATGCCATTCTTGCATTTTGTCACCATCGTCGAATTTTTCAATTTTGGGGTCATTTTGATCATTTTCTAACAAAGTGCGCTATATAGGGTTGCGTTTGGAGCAAATCAAGGCATTACTCACCAATGACGCGTCCCAAACCCCCCGAAGCGCGTCAAAAAGGGTCACACGGTGACGCTGCAAGTGAGATACACCTCAGAGGCGCCAAGTTTTTCGCTGTCCGTGCCATTCAAAAACCTGGCCGTCGTGAGCTCTCAAAACCAAAATGGAAAAAATGGGTCTCCAGAATTACCCCAGAATTGTACGCAAGATGAACCGCATTGAGAAACCACGGAAAACGACAAAAAAGAGGGTGGCCCATTAGTACATTGACGAGCAATGTTCGCTTTTCGCTAAAACTTTTAACGCGAATTGAGTTTATAAAAACGCGTTGATCAAGCCGCGCCGGCGCGTCCATTAGCAAGAACGGCTCTAGGGGCATGGATTTCATTGGAAAAAGGTGCGTGCAAATCGACAACTGACGCGGTTTATCACGCGTCAAACTTGACCAGCAAACGGGTCGCTCGCGTAAAATCTCCCTGGCACTCGCTTTTTGAAGTGATCATTGGTATCCACGTACGAAACAGACCTTGCTCTTCCTTGTGGTGTCTGTTTCGCAGCGCTGCAGCCAATTTCCGTCGACTGAGCCTTGAGGCGAAAAAAACGAGGCAATTTGCATTTTGCGCGAGAACCAGTCAACGCTTCCCCAGTTTTTAATTGATTTTCGTCGGTGAATGATGTGTGCTTACCATATGGTTGAATGGCGCGGCGATCAAAGAACCCAAATTTGATCATTTTCAAATTCTCGACTGCACCCCTTGGAAAATCCGCCATTTTTGAACTAGGTGATTGCGCGTCATCCATCGATCGTGTTGCCGCAAGGGATGGCTCATTTCAAAGGAACTGCTTCCAAGAACCGTGCCAAGGGAAAAACTACCCTGGCATGCAGCGAATTCATTGACCGACAATCAAAAAGGTAGAAAATAGTGCAAATGGCGATTTTCTCGGCAAACGATTGATCGACGGCCACTTTTGTTGCGCACAACTAAGTAACATATCACAGAACAGGTGTAGCAAATGTTTGGGCTCGGTGGCTCAAGTATTCCAGTGAATGACAGGGCATTAATATGCTGTTAAACTTTATTTTATGTGTTTCTCACGATAAATGTGCCCCTATGTCCTCAAATTTAGACCAGGTAAAGATAGTGCTCCCACAATGCCAAGGTATACTGAAGATTGCTTCGCACGCTTACAATTTTTGCCTCGATCGACTAATTTTACGCTCTTGAATTTCGATTTTTCAATCATATCTACGGCCAGAGCAGAATTGAGACCTCAAACTTTGTGATATACTAAATTGCCATTGAGGAACAAAGTGATCCGCATTTGAAAGAGATCGGGTGACTCAAAATGCCAGAAAACGCTAATTCGTATTTTTTGGCGTTTTAGTGCCTAGCTCATCGTTTCTTGCGCATTGTGCACTAACATTGATGTCGATACCATGGAATTATTTTCTTCTGTCGCGTACCATGCAAACAGACACAGAGGACGATGAAGTGACAGCCAAGAAAATTACAATTTGAGAACTTTTGCACCTTTTGATTGAATTATCTATCAGCCGACCAGAAATTGTCAGTTATTCTGCTTTGATTCGACACGCGTTGCACATCGTGCGCATTGCTGCGCATGGCAAAGCGCCTTGCTTTGTAAAACTCCGTTCCAGCCTCTTTTTGCGCTCATTGTGTTTTTATTCTGTTGTTTCTTCGTGAAAAATGATTAAAGCACCTGGATTTCGGGCTTATTCGGGCCCGCCTTGTCAACATGAATATTCGCTGTTCCTGAATCAGCCTCAAATTTACGCGCAGGACGGCATTTTGGCATGAAATTTCTCAAAAAGGCAATGGCGGTCAAAATGGGGTCGGAGGTCAAGACAATCGATATTTTTTTTTTTTTTTTTTTTTTTGCTCGCCCTCATTCTTGCACTCTCTTTTTCACTTTTTTTTTTACTTGTTTTCGGCATGGGCAAGAAGCAAACGGCGGAAGCTGCGCTAAACACGGACGATATCGAGCTTGAGCAAGGACAGACGTTTGCGCGTGTGCTCGGTCCGCGCGGCAATCATCAGCACGAGGTCGAGTACACGGACGGATCTCGCAATCTGGTGACACTGCAGCCAAAGTTCCGCAATTTGGTGTGGGTGAAGCGCGGTAAGGGTGGCATAGCAAGGGCTAAAGTGTACCAAGCAAATGGCTCATTTGTCTTTTTTTTTAATGCTGTGCAGGCAGCTACGTGGTGGTGGACCCGTCGCAAGGCACGGTGTCCGAGAAAGTGGGCGGGGAAATTGTGCACGTGCTCTTTCCCAAGCAACTCAAGGTGCTGCAGCAAAAAGGGCGATGGTAAGAGCAAGCGCAAAATTGTTAGAGGGGCGAATTGGATACCAATGGGAGCGTGTTGACGCGTCGATCGTGGATAAATATCTCAATTGACCTTTTTTCCTTTTTGCTCGCTAGGCCGCAGGAATTCTCGACCAAGGAAAGCGAAAAGTTGGCCTCGCAGGTGCACGATAGCGACGACCAAGCTGAGGACGATGAAGACCAAGACGACGATGAGGATGACCTATTTGTGAATAACAACCGACCCGTGCTCTCGGACACGGAATCCAGCGACAGCGACAGTGATTGAAAAATTCCTGCCTTTTGACGCCAACCACATAGACTGATACCTCGACTAAAAGGTGCCGCTCCGCAGCGCACCACATCTCCCTCTCATCCACCCATTTGTACCAATTGCATCTGAAAAACAAACTAAAAAAGGTGTATAATTACATGCTTTATTGCAAAAAAACGAGTAGACTAATAAGATAGAGCGCCATTGGACATCAATGAGGAATGGAGGTTGCTTTGCGAGAGAAGGGGGGGGGAATCATGTGCAGGATCGATATAAAAAAATAGGGGGACCCCAGAAAAAAAAAGAGTTGAAAAAAAAGTGGTCATTGGGTTCGATAAGCGGCCATCCATTGGTAAGCGAGCCACCAGTCGCCAAGGATGATTGCCAAGATGGCGTAGGCCGCCGTGGAGAAGATGACGAGAAGCGACATGATCATGTTGAGGCGTGTCCACCAGAGTTCGTAGCGATTGCTGCTTGCGCAGCAACAGGCGCCGACAAACCAGCAAGGCGGGAAGAAAAACCCAACAACGAAGAGCACGGCGGCAAACGGGAACCCATGGCGCCGGCGTCGGCGACGTTCCATGTCTTGCACGTATACATGGTCCTGTGTTGGAATCAAAATCGTGTGGTAATAGCTGGATGCCGCATTGGCCGCGGGCGGCGGCGTGGCGTAAATGGGCGATGACGAATGCGGATGATAGACGGCCTGTTGGTGGTGCTGCTGGTGGGGTTGCTGGTAACCTGCACTATCGTGGTGCGTCTGATATTGCGTTTGATAAGAAGATGCTTGCAAATACGAGTGTGGCGATGGCATTTGTTGCTGGGCAGGCACCTGCGGGTACAAGGACCCATGCTGCGTCGCCAAGGGGGTCGCGTGTGAGAGCGCAGGGCTAAAAGCTGGATTATAACTGGGGATTTCAGCCTCGTGGCTCGTGCTCGCCGATGGACTGGTCGCTATCGGCGAATATGGGGGCGGCAAATCGTTATCACTGTCCCTTTTGGCCATAGCAAAAGCAAGAGATGGAGAAAGGGTATGCAAAAATAAAAAAAAAAAGACGAAAGAAAAAGGGAGGAAAAAGAAACAAAGAATGCAAAAAGGCACCCTCGCGCCAAGAAATAAAGCCATGACTGCCCAAATTTGGGAGGAAATGCCATCCCTGGCCAAAATACTTCTCGGCGCCACCTCCATTGGTTCCCCCCCGCTTCACGGATTCGCCACAAAACGCGTTTCATCTTACAACAATGGCAAAAAGAACAAGAAAAGCAGGAGCAAGCGCGATTTGCACCATTTGGCGCACGAGCCACTTTTTTTTACAAATATTTTAAATACTCTCCCTGCAACGCTTGCAAGCAAAATCACCCACTTTGACTCGGGTGTTGCCCGTGGGCCGTGCCAATGCGCCAAGAAGATTGACTGAGCATCCATTGGTCACTTTGCGCGTCGTGAATCACACAAAGAGTCGCGTCACGGCCTATTGTGTTCCTTTTTTCACTTTACTTTTTTCACAAAGCGGTTATTGATTATGAGGTGGTTTAATATGATAATGATGTATATTTATGCTGGTCAGAGAGGGAGGGGGGTATGAGATCCAGCAAGATCAAGCTGCATTTTTGCTTTGGGCGATCTTGCGAGCGGCCTTTTCCTTCTTTTTGCGCTCGGTCGCCTGGCGCCAGTCATTGCCCTTCTTTTGAATCAAGATGAGATTGATTGTGGCCACTGTCAACAGACACGCGATGAATGTGAACATGGGTCCGGCACCCATGCCTTCTTGCATGGCCGACGAAATCAAGGAACCTACGCCTGAGACAGCCAAAAAAAAAAAAAAAAAAAAAAAAAAAAAAAAGAAAAGAAAGAAAAAAGAATGAGCACGCGACGTCACTTTTTTTTTTAATTTTTGATTAATTTTTGTTTTTTTTTTTGGTTTTTTACCGGCCATCATGTAGCGGACAAAGTTGTTACAAGCGGTGACGGAGGCGCCGCGTGTGCGGAAGCAGTCGACCATGTATGTGGAGAGTGTGATGTTGGGGACCATGAGGGCAATGCCCACAAAGAATTGGCAAATGACGCCAGCAGCCCAAAATACGTTTTCCTGCACGCACCAGCCGTACGCGACGACCGCGACCAATTGCAGCAGGATCGCACCATAAAACACGGGCCCGCCAAGGCGCAGCTCGGGGTAGGGTTGCACTAG